>OU015632.1:5000000-5625000 GCA_907165235.1 Zeuzera pyrina | reverse complement strand
CATTTTTTTAATCAAAAATGGTGAAAAGAGGGATGAAACTTTGTATGTGAAATGTTAAATCTCGGTAATGATAAAATTTTGTGCGGTTTAGACTTTATTATCAGAAAGACATAGGCTACATTTTTATCTAAAATTTACCCCTAAAGGGGTGATAGCGTGATGAAATTTTGTATGGAAAAAGCTAAACCACTGAACTGATTATGATGTGGCATGGAGATAGTTTTGACACCTGAAAACGGACATATGCTACTTTTTATTGAAAGCCTACCCTTAAGGGAGTGAAAAGGGCGATGAAACTTTGAGCGGGAAATGCTAAACCACTGAACCAATTATGATGTTGGTGTAAAAATAGTATGTGCTCGGAGGCAGATGCAGGCTAGACGTAGCCTTTTCCTTCAAAACTAATCTTTGTGCGTGTGTATATACATGTAAGGGAGGGGAGTCCGGGAGAGCCACGAAAAAATTTTCCGCATAGATGAAGTCGCGGGTGCAACTAGTATATATATCTGTAAAATCTATATACCTATACTATATACCTATCTGTAAAATCTATATACCTAATTTGGTGAAATGTTTTATTAGCTCTGCACTTTACAGTAAACTTGTAATTACGGCTATAGTAAGGTAAGGATAGTAACAAATAAAATTCTTCGAATTCCATTCATAATGGACGAGTAAACAATTTTTTATTCTATTGATACGAACGTACTAGATATTACTAGGTACTGTCAGAAGAATACGTAAACGGAATTGTTAATTAATACTTGAGTGTGGAAAAGAACCTAGTATTTAGGATCAGGTTTTCACAAGAAAGCATCAATTTAAATGCAATATTTTTTATACGTAACTTCATATCTTTTTTTATATATTGGATAATACGTCTTTATATGTACTTAGCCGAATATTTTCATTATTGACTGATTGACTAGAGCTGAGCCTTTTCGAAATTCATAGGTATAAACTGATTTGGCTAAATGAAATTCTAATAAACTTGAATATTGAACGTAGGTAAACAGATATTAATTTATTGTATAGACTCAGGTGTTACTTTGCGGAAATCCATTTCATGTGATAAATTCCCAAAATCTTTAACTATTTTCCGCTCAAACTCCAAAAACCACCAATCGACACGTGTTCGCCTCTCTAGCTAGCTCTCTAGCTGACCGAATCCTATCTTTGGTATATCCTGAGGATGCTTCGTTGAGAGGCGAAACACGTGTCGATTGGTGATTTTTGGCGTTGGAGCGAAAAATAGCTAAAGATTTTGGGAATTTATCACAGATTTGTATGGGAATTTGTTTTATCGTTTTTCCAAACTTATTGTTAAGGAGGCTATAACAATGCGATTATGATTATAAATATTAAATTGTACCTAGCACTAATTTCACACAGACAAAAATTTGCCCATATAGAAAAGCATCATAATTGTTGGTAATATTTTATGACAAGAACGATTATTTTTTGTTGATTTCTTAAAATACAAAAAAATGAAATGATAAATAATAAATTTCCTAAGCATTATCTTGAAAAGATTTAGGAACTTTTCTTTCTTCATGGCATGGCGCACAGATTAGCGCATTTGTCAATGTCACATATTAATATATTAATAAGTAGAATCGAAGTAAATTAGTTTATTCTTCTTATGATAAAACTTAAAGCATACTAAAACGATAGTATGCTTTACTAAAGTAATAAAGGAGTTCTTGGAAGAGCGCGAGAAGTTCAGCTACACACGTTCACTCTTTTCACTTATACTTATACTTTTGTACTTTAAAGCTCCCAAAAATGTAAAAAATATACAAATTTCAATAAAATGGCAACCTCACTTCTCCCGTTCCCGTCAAAAAAACATTTTAGGAATGTCTGCCTTTTCATGGCTAATTTAGTGGCAGTGATAGGTAACCTATCTAGAAAATATTTGACTCTTTTTGCTGACATTATTATGTTCTTAAACTAAAAAACATAATAAACGAAGCTATAATAAGTTGCCGCTCTGGCTTAAACGAATATATAATACATATGTGCTAAACGAATTTTCGTGTCTCTTTCTATCTCATGGAGCGTAACCACGAGTGAAACAGTTAGCTATAAGTAAGTATGGCAACCTCGCACTGTTAGTGTAATTCGTTTCAGCTTATTATTCGGTTGTAAGACAATTATTTGCAAAGTATTTGTAAACCGTAAGTGCTTTGGCTACTAGTATACACGGAAATAAAAATGTGCCATTCTCAGCTGTGTGTCGTTGTACTGTAACCTTTCCTAGTTCACGCACATTAGTAAAAATCTCGAAAGTCAGTCAACAAAAAAGGAAAATTTAAGGACACGTTCTTAGAATAAATGCTCCATCCAATGTGATACTTACTTACTTTTTGACGTTGGTTATACTTATAAGCTGATAACTAGATTTATGAGGAATGGATTATGATGAATTGCTATGTTTTCAGCCCAGTGGACCCACAAGCTACGACGTATTATGTTGTAGCTTCGCACATAAAAAACTACACGTCACTCTGTGCAGCTCAGAATGAGATAACTCGGTCAGAAATCGTGCCAAGTTGCTTTGATTTAAAATCAAATCATTCAGAGCCAGAGAGAAATCGACGGAACAACACTGTATCAGAATTTGACAATAAAATTGGAGCCGATGATAGCACCTTTAACGTTTACAATGGATATTTCAAAAGTGCTTATCCAAGGAAGAAATTCAGTGAGTAAAACTTTTTAGTCTAGGTAGATTTTATTTTTATTGATTCTGGTAAAATTTCGAGGATGCTTACTTCGAATCTTTACCTACTGCAAAATAATGTTACAAAAGACCTTACAGATTTTTAAAACTTCCATATCCGTTTAAGACGTATTTACTTCTTATACTTCAAATCATTCGTACAGTATCATAACTAATTCTTTACTGTCGTTAAAAACTTTAAATTTTATTTATTACGATATTATTAGGATTTAGTATCTCAAAAGAAAAATGGAATCTTTATAAAATTATTCACGAGTTCGTCATGCTTTTTTTAGAATACATGGAACATAGAAACCCAAAAATTTGGAATAAAACCTAACATAATAAATAACTCGCTTATTTTAACTAGTTAATACTGTAACGTAATAATTTTTAACATAAGTTCGTAGGAATTAGAGAAGAAGCAAGTTGGAAACTCAAACTCTATTCGAACATTTCCATCTTACCTCCAAAACTAATTGACCAAGAATACCGTCTTAGGTCTTGTAAGCCTTCATGCAATAATGTTATATTTACCATTTTATTATATAAAAATAAAACAGAACTCTCTGGGCGCAAGTCGAGGTCTATTTTATTTCACAAATTTAATATTTTGGGAAGGTTGTTATTTTAATGTTAAGCATTTCATCACCAGGCCGTAGTACAAAAGTAAGTGGTAAAGATCCCGTTGTCGCTTGTGTTGGAGATAGAACACATCACCTGATCGAAAATCTAGACACGAAAAAAGTAAGTATCTAGGTCCATCAAAAGGATCAAAACAATAGTGAGATTGGTATAAATATAACAGCATATCTTCCGTTCTAGACATATTTTGTGAGCGTGTTCGGAGTAGCAAGGGATCGTCAAGCTGGGACCTTACTGGCTACTGGTAGCGTACGTCCGCGGAGTTCTACAACTAAGCGGTTATGGGAAAATGTACCCTACAGAGCTGATGTCAAAGGCAAAATGGTATATTACTTTAAGGTATCTATCGATGTACACCACATCATAAATTTTTCTGTTTTCACTGCTTTCAAACTTCAAGAATTCTCTTATTTCAGGGCACAATAGGTATTCGAGGAGGTTTATGGCTAGCAGTCTCGACTTGTGGAGGTACAGTTGATATCGAAGTATCCGCCAGAGGGAAGCGACTTTACACAGCAAGAAATATAGGTAATTACGTGCTACAGTATATATGAACATGTTAAACAGCATAGTAAGCTCCGAGGTTGGAGTATTTCATAAAGTCGGTACTTAGTTAATTATGCTAAAGCAAACTGCGATTTTGTATATTATATTTATTATCCCAAAGTTGAAAACTTTTGATTCTCTGATATTTCTTGGAAATACTTCGTTGAGAAGCGATCCATGATTTGTATGTTTAAACTTCAAAGGGCGAAAGATAGTTAAAATTAAGTATGAATTGATTTTTTGTCTAGTAATACTGATTTAAAAATACCTGAGTCTGTTACCCACTACCATCTCTGTACGTAAATTTATTTTAAACGTAAAACATAAAAGCATCAAGATGAAAACTATATATTACAATAATATTCCTAAACCGTTTCTATTATATATCTATTTGAATGACAATATACAATGTAAATAGACAATTGATATGAAGATTTTGCTTGAATAAAAATGATTGGATTCAACCTTAATGATGTTTTCTTCCATTTACCCATTATTATTAATATTTCTATACCCATTTTTATTTAATTCTTTTGGGTAACTGCCTATTTTATATTTTTTTTAAATTTTATATTCCTATTTCTAATGATTAATCTATTATTATTATACCTATATTTCTATTTGTAATTATAGTTCGTCATGAATTTTTAGATCCGCATACAAAATTCTTCGTGCCAGCACCGATACCGAGTTCTTCAGTTCAGGAGACCAGTGACGAAAGTTCTGTACAAATGGATTCAAGTTCTGAAGAAGCTAGAATTAGATACGTCATCAAAATATCCCCCGGTAGATGGGAAAAAGATGTAGTTGGCATTGAGGTGGATATGGCTTCTGTATTTATAGTTACATTAAAATTACATTTAATCCAAAATCTTTTCAGTGTTATTATTAGTCCATCCAAAGTGTTTACAATGAGTTAACAATGACTTATTTCGTAGATTTCTAATAAATAAGTACATATTTTTTGCCATTACTTTTCTAAAATCCAGGCTCTTCTTATATTATAGAAACATCAGTATGACCCTATATTAGCACATGTTATGCGTACAGACACAAAGTCATATTAAAGAATATAATCAATGGTGATTGATCCTGATCGTAAAATCTTCAGTTAGAGAACAGATTCTTAGTAAAAAAAGATTACTCGTACTTAAGCCATTGAGTCATTAGTGAGCAATTCTGATCAGATTCTGATCATTAACCGATACATATCTAAATAAAAGTCACTAAGAATAAAAAGACCATTTTCGTGTTCACCAGGTTACAGCTTCAACAGCGAGATGGGGAATCAACACTCCAGAACTATTGGAAGATGGAACAGTCGTGAGGGAATTACGGCCAAGAAGGTCGTGCAAGTCTGTCGATATCGCTTTCTTACCTGCCGTACATTATGTCACAGATGCAATCAGGTGAGATTTCTTACTCGCAGTAAGGTGAAGGTGGGTACGCTTGCTTTTAAAGATTGTTGTGAGTCATGTTATCGTTTTTCTCAAAGAAATAAGGCATTTTGAAATTAAATCTAGCATCATTTGGAAAAAATCAGCATTGAAAAGAACGGGCAAAAATTCAGTTTTTAAACACCATTTTCCAGCATTTCTTTTAAATATAAATATAAGCTTTTCATATATGTATTCGAAAAGTCGTTAAAAAGTTCATGTGCTTCTATTTTATCTCTATTGGATTTCCTGTTCTAATTCTAGAAAGCATGATAACATCAGGTCCCATCATTGATTTTGTCCATAAACGTATACTACTGTATACGTAGTATACTAGTGTATACAGTATAGTACTGGCTATACTAACTTTATGGATTTTTCAGATAGGCTTTCGACCAAATGTAGCCAAAATCGTAAAAAAATTATCGCATTAGAAAAAATATTAACAACGATAGAAAGAAATCCTAAATCAAATCTGCTTATTTTATTGTTTTAAATCTTTTAATTTTTATCTTATTCGTGCTAAATAATGTTCCAGATATTGCATAGAAGCTCATGAAAGTGTTAATGGTAACAGCTACACCTGTAAAGCATCTAAGAAATCATCAGCAAGAACTCAATGCATCAATCAAGCGCAAAAACCACCGTACGTAATTAAATGGTTCACTTACCAATAACATTTTTATGTTATACATTATAGGGAGCATAGACAAGTGACTCAAATATCGTAAACGCTAGTAGAATAGAATGACAAATACCACGTGATCTAGCGTAACGAATTTAAAATTGGTAGTCAAACTTAACTTAAATCAAACGAAAAGTAAAGTCGCGTGAAAACCGCTGTATAAAACGTAGCCAAGTGTCACTTTTGACGAGCAATAACGCCAGCAAGCGTTTCAATTGTACGAAGCGTTTGCCACTTGTCTTGCTGCTCCGCACGCTTATTACCTACGTAGCTTGCAGACAGACTTTTTGGCGGGAACGGGAGAAGTATGGTTGTCATTTTATTTAGATTTTCTATTTTTTACATTTTTGGGAGTTTTAAAGTACAAGAGTGATAGTATATTGTGTATTAAAGTTCTGCGCAAGTGAAAATAATGGAGTAAGTCTAAATAAACATGTGTAGCTGAAGTTTTCGCGCTCTTCCAAGAAGTCCTGTAAAACTTCAGTAAAGTCACTATCACTTTACTGGAGAAGTTTTAACGTTTTATATAACGATTCTACTTATACTATTACAATACGTGACATTGGCAAATGCGCTAATCGCCATGCCATGAAGAAAGAAAAAAAAAAACTTGCATACAGCATGCGACAGCCAATATCGCGCGATATCTGCTGTCAAAACGAGAAATTGTGTAGTGCAATTTGTATAGTGGCGCTAAATCTACCGCGAAAAATGCATTTTACGGTCATGTAATCATAGATACGCAATCGTCATACATGACACCAATTTTTTATTACAATTAGTCACCGGTCGCGCAGTGATCGCGTGGCTGTCGCTGTCTGCTAATTTTTAGGTAGTAACCCCGCCGATCAGTAATATCTTTATACATAACACCTAGATTAATTGTCTAGCCGCTCTGATCAGTAATGTTTTTCTATATAATACCTAGATTAACGAAAACAAACATTCTGTTTCGGTATTCTGTTATTATAAGTATACCTACGTTTAATCCTCTTAGATTACAATAAAGGCTACAATGTTTGATTTGTTTAAGTTTATTTGGTATAAATTTTTTGCGTATTTGATGATATTTATTTTGCGTAGGTATATTTATATTAAATCAATGATTATTTAAGTGAATAAAAAATGAGTGTGAATTCATATAATATACGTTCACCAATACTTTTTTTGTATAAAATAATTCTTTCTGTATTCTTACTGTTTTCAGAGCAAAAGTCATTGTTCAAAGAATAAACGGATTGAAGGCTGGAAGAAAATACGTCATACAAGTAGCAGCTATAAATAACGGAAGCTCAGTGTCATATAATCCTTTATATGTTGACACAAACTCGTCTTGTAAAACAGAATAAATAAATACTTTAGAATAAACAACAACATAAAATAAATTCTTACGATGCGTAGTCATTCCAAGCGATTGGCTACATTGGCGGCATAAAGCTTATAAACAAAACTTTATGTACTTTACTAAGTACTTAGTAAACTTCGTAGATAGGAAATAGAGGAAAAAGATTTTGATTTCTTATAACATTTCCATCCAGATAAAGAATCTTAAAATTACTCATGGATTTTCTATTAGGTACTAATAAATCTTTGAAAAGCTTTGAAGCAGGAAAATATGACCGTGAGGCCTGCACGCTTTCTGCACGTACCTATGAGTTTTATCTCACTCTATTGTTGTATAATTACCAAAATGGTAACCACGGTAGGTACTGTTCTTTGATGATTATATTGATTCGATACAATTACAATAAAAGAATAAGTACGTTACTATGGTTAGCAGTTGTTATAAAACTCATATATACGCAAAGGATTCAGGGTCATGTTTTCCAGCTTCAATGATTTGTTTTTAATGTATAATCCAATATGATTCTAAGATTCTTGATCCCTTTTGATCCAGATCATCCAAATGCAACTGAGGATGCAACTAGACAAGTGACATTAAAAAAAAGTAGATACATATATTTTATTACAATTGATTATGGTACATCATGGTACTTACAATAGTGTAGCTATGATTGTAGCAAGGATTCCGTAGAAGATCTCTGATCTTTTTGACGCGCGCCTAGGATGACCATTGTGGGAGTTCCCAGTCCCAGTCGCTACCCCGGCAAGGGTCGGTATATTTTTAAGTTTTCCACCACGTTATCAAAAAACGGCAATTTTCAGTAGAAAATGGAAGTAGGTTGAGATCTGAGCCATTTGAGGACGTAACAGTGTGAGTCTGTAGCAGGCTAGACAATAAATATGTCGAAGAAGTGGCTGGAAAAGTTGGAATGAGAAAAATATTTGATGTGTAAGTCAGTGTGTGTAGGTACTTATAATATCATTATTGTAAGGTAAATGTATGAAATTGAATGATTGTAATTTCTAATGTTGCAGTAGAGTATATATCTACTTGCATACTTATTAATCATTTAGATTAATTTGTAATTGGAGGTCTCATCAAGCATTTTTAGTTTTTATAAAATCAAAGATTTTTCAGGAATGTTGTATTAAATTTGCTGGACAAATAGAACTCAAAAACTGCAATGTGTATTTTAATAACCGGCTCGGTGAACAAGTTTTTAAATTACCAATAAAGGTCCCAGGTATCCATTGTATTTATTCTATAATTACGTTAAATTTGAAAATGAATTATAGGTAGGTAGTTTAGAAGCATACATGTGATAAAATCTTTATCTATCACGTTTATCCAAAAACATAAGTGCAGTAAGACACAAAAGATATGGCGTGTCGTTCATCTTTATTCGCGTAGACACGAAAAGACGATCGACGAAAAAACCCGAACCGCTGTATCCGTTTCATAATAAATCTTATGTAACAGTCATAAGGTAGAAAAATCATTGCATTCTATTTCGCTCACGCGATATTATACACTACGTGCCATTGAAATGGGTCAGTTCTATAAAGCTTACTGTATTAATAAAAATTTGAATTGATAATTTTTATTCCAAAAGACACAACTACGTTTTTGAATCAAAATAATGACTTAAAGTTACAGCTATCTAGTCAATAACGGACTGTCAAAGCTTATGAAATCAAAAGTTTAAATTCAAACAAATGTTAATTTTAATATACGACGTTTATGTGAAGACAAAAATAAGAAATTATTTTAATTGATATCATTCAATTTTGTCTCTTTAATAGACGTCCTCTTTTTAATGAGGCATAATCATTGTTATGAAATAGGACGCTTCATTTGCAACTAAGTGTTATCCCAAAAAAACCACGTGCAGTTATAATGACGTCTGACGACAGACTGAAAGACTGAAAGACGCGTCGTCAGCGCACAAAGTGCCAAATCGATCAACTATTGTCGGCGTAGATTTTAACGCCCACTGATGTCGCCTCAGGATGTAGCTAACTGATTGGTTCATCCACTTCCCGCACCTTTAAAATTGTGTCTACTGTGCAGGTATATTGGTAAGCCATATAAGATGTGTACTATTTGTACATTTATGTTGCTTCTGAAAATTGTAAATATGTGTAGGTATTCGGTGAGTATAAAATATTTGAGTATAAATTACATTTGCATTTCAAATTTGGTACTTACGAATGGATCCAGTAGAATAATATGTATCTCTAACTAATTTCGTTCGTAAGTCTATACAGAAATAGATATTTATCTAATTTTTAATTTATTGTTAAAGAACAATAACATTCTTTTAGAATTTAATTTATTGTAAAAGAACATGAAGTAGATAAGTAATGATTCATTGTGTGTACTAAAACAACGAATGGCATTTATTGTAAATTATGATTTATTTTGAAAATAAGTACTTCATTATTGTTCCTAACACATATACTACGTAATGTTATAATAATTAAATATTTTGTATAAATAGAATGTAATTTTATAAATTGTAATATTTGGATAGTCATTAGATGTAAATAGAAATAAAAAAAATGTACTTTACTTTTTATTTTTCATTACTAATACTCTCTTCATCATTACTAATAATCTCTTCAAGATTACGGTATTACCTATGTATTTACTTTACGTATTACGTAGTAATTTTACATTCTCTTTGATAATAGGTATTAGATACCTACTTCTCGAAAAACTACCTATCTACCTATTGACTGAAAAATACTATTTTATTTAGTGTTATGTACTACTTTAAAAATGGCTGTACATACCCCATATTTGTGATAAGTATAAACAAAATATAATAAACAAGTACCTTTATATGTAAAAACTGCCATTTTCAAGAACTTTTTGATGAGAACCGGAAAAGTGACGTTTAAATGTTTAAAGTAAGTTACCTAATATCCTAATACAATATTTAATTATTTTTGTTGTTGTTGAATTACGCTTATTAATAATAACAAAAAAGTACATACATATCCTAAAGCCCGCTCCACATTCTCGTCAAAACTACACGAGACTTGCCGATTACGAGAGTGTGGAAGGGGTATTCGTCTATATTCGTGTTGTCTCGTGTATATTCGTATTGTATCCGTTTCGTGTCGGCACATCAAAGGGATTCGGGGAGTTTTGTGTTCATACGAAACCATTATTCCACATTCTTGCTTTCGCTCACGCCAGTCGGCCGACAGTCACTACAGCAAGCGAATGTGTTTAAAAATGTAAATAAATTGGAATCACGATCAAGCCATGCCAGTCAGCCAACAATCACTACGCCAGCGTATGTGTTTCCATAAGTTGAAAATTAAAATGTCGATAAATTGGAATCACGATCTAGAGTTAACGTTCAAAATCTTACAGAGAGATTCGTGTAAACTTATTTTAACTAGGTTCGTAAACTAATTCCGATAATTGTTTCTCCATGGTTTATCTGAAATAAAAGAACATTTTTTTAATTACATTTTGTCGATAGGACATTGTAAATGCTACATAAATAAGTTCAGATATTTTGTTGTACTTTGTTCTGTTACGGTGTATGATGGTGATCCACCACCTTCTCTTATTCCAGCGTCTTTTAATAACTTTTTTTTCATGAGTCAACAAACGATTGTGTAGGCTTGCAGTGCATAATGCGAAAGTGGCAGATATTTTCAAGTTGGACATCTTAACGCTCGTCCAATGTACAACTGAGGTAGGCAAGAATGTAGAGAACCGCTCTCGTCTCACCCTGTCTTGGTAAATGTTCTCGCCGAGACCTCTCGTCGAGAGTGTAGAGCGCCGTTAACTTACAAATATTTAATAATTACGCCGTTAATATTTACAAACATAAAACTACACATTCTCTTAAATAATAGATCTCCTCAAACTTGCCGCTTAGAAAGCTGTCATTACTTAAGGTGCCCAGCAGACTGGCAGCATTACCTCTTTGAATAGCCAAACCGATTCGCTGGCGGAAGAAACTACCAGCCCGACGGTCTTCCGAAGCCTCGTCCAGTCTCTCACAAATAGTTATATTATATACGAAAATCAAATAGCCAGTTTTAGCCGACGGAAATGTCAAGAGCACTCACACAGCTAGGCGAAAATGTGTGTGGAGAATGATAAAATTTGAGGAAGTGAAATAAGTATGTAAGAACCATGACCAAACCAAACCAAGTATATACTAGTATATTATAATGAATTATTAAATATTAAAAAAAATGTAAAAAATATATAATAACTATCGTTTAAAAAAGTTTAAGTCTTACAGAGTTTGTAACACTGAAAGCGAACTCAACTGAGTCGGCCGACTAAATAATCGTCAAATGTGCGCACGTGGAAAAGTGATGTACTTATCTACCAGTTGGCAGTTCAGATTAATAAATCCTTCTTCCAAGGTTGGTTGGTAGATTTGAAGGCAATCGCGTAGCCCATCAAACTTTTTTTTCATGGCGGAGGGGGCAAACATATTTGTCGACCCATAACGAATCGTTGTAATATGCGCACTTTTCGCGTTCTTCCAAACATTTCTCTTTAATATCGTAAAAGCTTATAATCATACACACATATGGGAAGATTTTAAGGGCTTAATGATAAGATTAAGATTAAATAAGATTTTTTTTTTACATCAGTCATTTAAGAAAAGAAAAATAATTACTTCAGACGAGTGCCTTTGAAATTCAAATAATACCAAAAGCGTCGGCTACGTCGGTATAGTTTCCTTTGCCTTCCCACAATTGAAGTAATACGCTATTGTCAAATTGACTCTGTGAAGGAATTTGTGGGAAGTGGTTGGGCGTTTATTTTAATTATTTGCGAATGGTTTTTAGTGGACATTGTGATGTTAAATTGGCGTAGTTTCGCGTCCTAAATACTCGCTATTGTACTGTTATGTGAAATTGTTGAAATAAGTGCTTATTTAGTAGTGTGATGTTGAGATTTTTTTATTGACTGAGTCCGCCTCAGCAGATACTACTACAAAGGCTACCCAAATATACGCTGACATTTTAATGAAATAATATGAAGAATTTATTTATTTACCACTGAAGACGTCGGTTATATGAACACAGAACCCTTAACCTTCCCTCCTAAGCAACTCTTGGAAGAATCGTATTAAAAAAAATTGGCTTTTGACAGCAATGTTTGACAGTGACAATTGTCAATATCAGTGAGTCCTATTTGGGTTCTTATTGGATACTTGAAATTTGTTTATTCTATTAATAAGGAAACTTAAACTATTCAAGAATATAATAATAATGTCTACTGGTGAACACAAGTATTTCGGACCGCTGACATTACATCAAAAAAATGAAATACCGTCTATTTTTAAAAGCGATGAACCTCAAGAATGTTCTTGTGTATTATGCGAAGAAAAATTTACTTTTCCCCTAGAAGAAAAGCATTTTTTAACACATTTGTTCATGAAACATCGTCTCGTTATAGCTGACGTCAACCAAATCGCTGACTTAAAAGAATATCTTAGATATTGGCGACTTAGATTTAGAGGTTAGTTCTTTTCATAATATCAAATATATCCATGAATACTAATTATAAACTGTGTTGATTTGTATTAAAAACTATGTTGTTTGTTGATTTTATGGTCTAGTTCTATATTTTTAATGTATATTCTTAATTAATTACTCATAACTACGTAATGCGCGCCGTTAATGCCTGTCCATTTGGCGAGTGAAGCAAGTATCGAGGCACAGTGGAATAATACTCTGACACCACTTATGGCAGTAAATATTTAGATTATTATTATTATATTATTTATATTTACAGACGGCAAAACTTATTCACATTGTAAAAACTAGGTATTCCGTCTATAAAAGTAATACGAAGCCAAAAGTAAAGTCAGTGAATACAACGACTTGTTACACCATTGTACTAATAGCTGTCATATTTTGTCATGTAAATAACTATTTAATGCATTGAATGATAACTATCATCCAATTCATGTAGGTAATATTTACACCCATATTACTCTGCACACCGAATTGAGGATTATCTTATAACAAAAGTTTTTCTTTATTCCTTTTATTTTTGTAACTTAGTCTGAATTTTCGGAAATAAAAGGCTATTATTATAATATTTACATCCGAAATGTCAGATTGTGTGTTTGACACATATATAAATAACAATTAAGTAAAGAATATAGTAACATAACATCATACATGAATATCAGTTTAATTTATTATTAAAAAAATAAAAATTAGAACTATAAAAAGTGATCCTTTTTAATATTGTGGTATTTCACATTTTTAATTTTTTACCCATTACTACTTTGCTTAGAATATAAGCATACAAGCAATAGAATATAAGCAATAGTAAAATCATTTGTTTTTGGAGCAATCATGTTATATTTACAAAAGAGGTAGATGAGTTACTTGCACTCGAAAAATGGCACCCCAAAACTACTAATTAGTCAACCCGCAGCTCATTCCCGTATCACCGTTGACAGTGTCCACTCGCACCTGTGTTCTTAATATTATAATTGAAATCACGTCTCGCGTTATTCAATACTGCAGAAACTATACTAGCAAGAGTTCTAAAGATCTACGGATCATGTATCATGCGTGGGTATACTTATTTAATTAATTCGTATTGTACTATTTATTCCAAAATCTAAAATATTACTAAAATGTTAAATCATAAAAAAATAAAACGTGACAAGTAATACACCCATTAGCAAGTGCGACAGAAAGCAGCATATTATTTTTGGTCTAAGAACGTAGAAAGTAATGTTACAGAACCTACAATGTCATGCAGTGCCTATTGTGAATTAAAAAGTCTAAAATATTTAATTAATTCAAACATTTTTTATAATATACAGATCGAGTGATGACGATGATGCAGCTACCCATTTTTTTAATCATTGTTTACATTTATTAAAAGCAATAATAAAAAAACACAATTCAATGTCCAACTTCGTTCTATGCATAAAAATAACTCCAAATGGAAAAAATATCAAGGCAAAAGAAACAAATTAAATTTATTTGAAGGTACTTAATTAGTAATAAAAAGTACTACATTTTTCCTTCATAGTAAATGCATAAAAAAATACATACATACATATCTTCATGCTGTAACCCCAACGGGGTAGTGAGAGAGTAAAATAAAAAAAAATATATGCATCTTGAATGAAAATAGTTGTTTCATTTTCAAATCTATAACATAATTTTGGAGATCTATATAGATAAATTTGTTCTCATGTACATGATTCAAGAAAAATGAAATTCGAAAAAGAAACAAACAATTTTCTGTCTAAACTCATTAGGCATCAATCATATTTTTCTTAAATGACTTTTCTGTGGCATTAATTACTAATATTCTATGAATTAGGCAGGCATTCCCTTAAAATGCATTAAGAAATTGAAATTGACCATTCACAATGGTTTTAGAGAGCCATGCGATTTGTTAGGTTGAAATGCAATTTAAGTTTTACATTGTATAGCGACACAGTGCAATATATATTTGTCTCACTCTGCTTATGGAAATTGTCATGCTATCTTGTTTGCACTTCATCATTGTATTAGTGTGCATAAACAAAGTGTACGGCTTACATGTGTGCGTAACCGGGTTAATATTTTACTTGAATTAGTACTAGCGTAACCTATCTACCTCTTTTGTATTATAACATCATTGTTTTGTAGTAAATAAATCGAATTTATGTATATTTTACTTTTTACCAAATTTCATAATTCAAATGTTATAATATTTTCTTGCACTTATGCATAAGTGTTAAAATACGCACTTGTTCTCAGTAAGACTAAATTATTAGTCAGCTTTAGCTTTGTGCAATGTATAAATATTAAAGATAAGACCTTAGAAAAGATAGACCTTAAAGATAAGACCTAAGACCTTTCCAATGAAGACTGAAACATCACTCAAAATCCAATGGCTAGTGGGTTTTTATTAATTATAATAGAGAATTAAGACCACCATCCATATTAGCATAGGATCTTTAATACTCACTCATAGAATAGGTACTGAATATTATTACAAATACTATATTTGTACAATTGCTGTGATAATTGATAATGTAACTTATATTTATTTGTAATAGTCTGCAAGAAATAGGTAAGTACATTACATAATATTAAGTAAATGTAATATGTTCAGATAACTACATAATTAAAAAACATTAATTACATGAGATCATAGTGTTGAACTAACCCTTATTTCAAGTAAAAATATGGTATGGTAATACAGTGGTTTTGAACAGTTTCGGAATTTTAACATTATTGCAAAAAAGCTTTTTCTAAATACTTGCAACAAATTACTGATAACATACCTAAAAAAAGTAGACGTAGTTATAAATTTCCATAAGATTTTTTATTTAAGTTATGGTAATTAGAATGTGTTCCTAGATGAAATCAACTTATTGCGCAAAATTTTTTAAGTATATAAATTGCAACCCTCTTTCCATTTCAGAATTCACTCATCTTTTATAAAAGACTCAAACTATGTATTTTTTTATCTGATATTAAATTCTATTTTACTTAAACGGCCTGTATCGGAAGATAATAATCTATTACTGAATTTCTTACTATACTTTACCAAGAAATTACCCAAAGTATGAAATTTTTGTTACAGAGCAAAATCTTCAATTTTTCTGCACTACAATGCTTCTTGATAGCAAACCTGATGGAACAAAATCTAAAAATGAAGAGTACTTTCTCCTAAGTGATGTTTTGCCTGAAGACAAAGAACTGAGATTTAATTTACAGCAAACAAAATTAGAAAAATTGCTACAAAGGCATCAGTTTGAGAGAGAAGACAAGAATTACACAAAGGAATGTCTGTTTTGTAGGTTCGTTGCTAAAGATACAAGAGCTGCTTATTTAAATCATTTATATGAAAAACATAACTTCCATATTGCAAAACCAGATAATTTAATATTCATAGATGACTTAGTTAACACAATCGCATTAAAACTTGAAAAACTTCAGTGTATTTACTGCGAAGGTTATTTCAAAGATCGCACCATTTTAAAAGAGCACATGCGCAAGAAAGGACATAAACGAATCAACCCAGACAACAAAGATTATGATAAGTATTTTCTTGTGAATTATGTGAACGATAAACAAGTGAAAACAAAAATTAATAATAAGCAATATACTAAAAACCGTAGTACGGTTCCGAAAACAGAAGATTACGAACAGGATTCTAATGTTGATAGTGATCCAGAGTGGTCAGAATGGACAGAAGAACACGGCCCTTTGATAACTTGTCTGCTTTGTAAACATACTGAAATGGAATATGAAAGCATGTTAGACCATATGAAACACCAGCATGAATTTTCATTTACGAATGCCACAGATGGACTGGATTTTTATCACAAAATCAAAATTGTTAATTATATTCGGCGTCAGATTCATTTAAAGCAATGTTTATCATGTGAAACAGTGTTTGATGATTCAAAAAATCTAGAAAAACATATAAAAGAAATGAAACACTGGGAACTAAAGAAAGAAAAATGGGACCAACCTGAATATTACTTTCCTACATATGAAGATGATTTGTTTTTGTGCTTTATTCAAGATGATGATGAAAGTTGGTGGTCAAGTGATGAACATGAAGTTGAGAATCAAAACAACATGTCTGATAATATATCAAAGGAAATGGCTATGGCCGTTCTTAATGACTAGATTTATGATATTCTAGATAAGCTATACTATATTTCTGGGCATATACTTACCTACCTAATATGTTATATTATTCTGTGATGAAATAGTAGCTTTTAACCATGCTAAGTTTTATATTCAAATGGTGTTTTACGGAAGTGCGCTTTGTACATAATATGTATATTTTTTATTTAGTTAGATTCTGTTTAAACTCAAAATTATTCGACATGTTGTTTGTCACCTCTCAACAAAGCGTTAGAGTCAGTCAGTAACCAATATATTTGTAAATATTAATTTTTCTTATATTTCTTTGTATTAGGTTACTTTTCATCAAGTCACACAAAGGGTTCCACTGACTAAATGTAAACATTTGAGGCGAAACACATAATGAACTAAAAAAATTTTTATTTATGAAAACAAAGTCAAAATGGAAAACTCAGTTTTCCTGATGGCAAGTGAACTGAGGCCCATGGACATTTACAAAATGAAGGCTACTGGAAGGTTCGGAGTACTGCCTGCTGCCGAATTCCATTACCGTACGTCACGCAATCGACTGTCCTTTCATCCTCACCACCTTGATGGATGGCGGTCTACAACTGTGCGATTTTTACGACATTTTTTACCACGTACGACAATTTTGTGGAACCAACTTATAGCGGCGGTATTCCCGGACCGTTACGACTTAGGGACCTTCAAGAAATGAGCCTACTCTTTCCTTAAAGGCCGGCAACGCACCCGTGATTCCCTGGACGTTGCGGGTGTCCATGGACGGCGATGATCATTTTCCATCGGATGATACGCTTGCTCGTTTGGCCCCTCTGATATAAAAAAAAAGGCTAGATAGCACTTTATATTGCAATTGCGTTGGCAACCCTGTCGTTGGCTAAGATGTTGTGCCCTCGGACCAAGTATCACACTGCACGGAGCATTTGCTCTAAAAGCATGTCCTTAAAGTGTCCTTTTTTTGTGGACCGAGTTTCTAGATTTTTACTAATGTGCGTGACTGGGGAAGGTCACAGTACAATTATTTATTTTTGTGAATATTAGTAGCCAAACACTTAAGATTTACGAGTATTTTGCAAATAATTATTTCATGACCGACATAAGCTGACGCGAAATACACTGACAGTGCGAGGTTGTCATACTTACTATTGTTAACCGTTTTACTCGTGTTAACGCTCAATGAGATAGAAAGAGACAGGGAAATTCGTTTGACACATGGTGGTAAGAGCAGCAACTTATTATGACTCCGCACATTATGATTGTTGGTCCGAGGTTGTGCCTATTACCCTTTGTTTGACTTACCCTCCACGCTGATATAATATATTTTTAGGACTAGAAACAACAATTTTGACAGAATGCAATTAAAATATATAAAAATATATTATATTACACTATTTTCTTGTTTGCATGCTGTCGATTAACTGTTTTTTGTCCTATGTAGTTAGTTTCATGAAATATTTGATTTTTGTATATGGTAACTTTAATTAAAACGATAGATAATGATCTCTAAATTCATACTGAGCAACTGAGTACTTTTATGAGCAGAACCCTATTCTAAAATCGAAATAACATCATAGAACAGTAAATTTGTTCTCTTTGATTACTGAAAGTGCTTTGCCTGAGTAACAGACTAAGGAGAAGATACTACGTGTCTGAGGCAACCACTAAAATAGGGAAAAATATGATAATAAAATGTTAAAATTTAAATTATATATGATCATGGTATATTTTGGCTTTATAGTAAATATATTATGTATGAAATGAATATGTAACTTTTTGTTGTTTTTGGGTAATTTTTATTGGGAATTCAGAAACTAAAACAGTAAGACAAAAAATGGTTGTTCCAAAGAATGTTAATAGTCATTACGCAGATGTTGTTCATAAAAAACAAAACATATACATGCTTTCATAGTTTAAAAACATGTAATTAAAATTGTTGAAAAACAATGAATTGTACGAATTGTATTATAATTTATAATATTTCTAGTTTTAAATAAATTAATAGGACTGTGATGATTACTAATACTTGTAGTAATGTAAGAAATACATGTAATTAACAGCAGTTTTTGAGCTAACGGGATGTTGGAAAGAGGCCTCTTGTTATAGTTTTGCCTCATCCGTCTGTCTATGCCTCTGTCCGTCCGTCTGTCTGTCCGCGGTTTAACTCGGAGACTCTTGGTACTAAAACTCTGTAGTTTGGCGTACTAGTCGTACTTATACATTAATCACGTCTACAAAGATGTGCAATATGAAAGTGAAAAACATAAAAAAAAAGAAAAAATGAAATATCTAGAAAAAATATTATTTTTTTGGTACCTCCCTTATCAGTACCTAAAATTTATCCTTTTTACTCTTCTGTTTCATTGTGTGGAATGTCTTGGGACAGATTTTTCAAAAATATTGGGGGTATGTGATGAACGTTTTATCGATTCAGGGATCCGTTTACGAAATATTGAATTTTAAAGAGTAATGGAATAAAAAATGGAAGAAAATACATAAAGAAAATCTGTTACTTATAAAATTTATAAAATACAAAAAATTTCGTAAGAATTCCATAGAAAGCGATTAGCCGTTAAACCTTGTTTGCGGTTGTTCATAGTATCAAAAAGCCCTGAGTAGGTACGCATGTTGTGACCAGCAACTACAGAAACCTACACTGTGTTTGGTCTGACACCAGTGTTAGGCAAAGTGTAATTGTTAAAACAATTACAAGTAAAAATATTAATTGTAAAATATAATTTAAAGAACATTTTGTAGGCAAACAATTACAAATTGTAATCGTAATAAAATTATTTTTACAATTACATTTTGTTCAACACTGTCTGACACACACTTTGCCGGTTATTTTGAAGATTCTGGTATTTATGATATTGAAGACTATCAAAATCTGTATAGTAACTAATGAATTGGTTTTAAATAAACTACCTATATTGAAAATCTAATCTTTTCATAATTTTATAAAATCTATAGATACCAATATGAGTTACATATTAGTAGAGATATAATATTGGGTCCTTACATATGAAATTAGCGTTTTGTCGTACTGACCACTTTGATCTGAAATATCTCCTCTTTCGTTAAGAATTCCAAATTCAAATTTATAAATTCATTTAGCTGGTACATTTGAGTTTTGAAAACAGTCATTCATTTGTTTTTTTCCTCATTATTTTTTTCTTTGGCGTCGCTTATTACCGCACAATGGAAAACATGAAATATCGGTATATTTACGAGTACGAGTTCTACCGTGGCACCAGTGCTGCAGAAACAGCTCGAAGGATTAATGATGTGTACGGCGCTGGTGTCGCAAAGGAAAGCACGGTACGTTTTTGGTTTTAACGTTTTCGTTCTGGAAATTTCGACCTTCAGAACCAACCCCGTGGACGGCCGGAGACCAAAGTGGAAAATGAAGAATTAAAGGCTATTGTGGAAGCGGATCCATCACAAAGCACTTCAGAGATAGCTGCAGGCTTCGGGGTAAGTGACAAAACTGTATTAATCCACTTGAAGCAAATTGGGAAAGTAAAAAAACTTGAACGATGGGTACCTCAGGAATTGAGTGAATCAAACTTGCAAACACGCGTCGACTGCTGTGTTACTTTGCTCAACCGACACAATAATGGAGGGATTTTAAATCGAATCATTACTTGTGATGAAAAGTGGATACTGTACGATAATCGGAAGTGCTCGTCGCAATGGCTGAACCCTGGAGACCCAGCCAAATTCTGCCCTAAACGAAAATTGACTCAGAAAAAGTTACTTATGAGTGTTTGGTGGACCAGCGCCGGTGTCGTTCACTACAGCTTTCTAAAATCTAACCAAACGATTACGGCAGATATCTATTGTCAGCAACTGCAAACCATGAAGGAAGAACTAGCTGCTAAACAACCGAGAATGGTCAATCGCTCTAGGCCACTGCTGCTTCACGACAACCCAAGACCACACACTGCACAACAAATAACCACTAAGTTAGATGAGCTACAATTGGAATGTCTGCAACATCCACCGTACTCCCCGGACCTTGCTCCAACAGATTACCATTTTTTACGGAATTTGGACAACTTCTTACAAGGAAAAAAATTCAACTCCGATGCGGCAGTCCAAACCGCCTTCAAAGAGTTTATTGATTCTCGCCCCCATGGTTTTTTTAGTAAAGGGATCAATGAACTACCTATGAGATGGCAAAAGTGCATAGATAACAACGGTGCATACTTTGATTAATTAAATATATTTTACAAAAAAAAAATTGACTTTATATTCCTCCCGTACAAAACGCCAATTTCATATGTAAGGACCCAATATACACCTTCGATCACGAGTTTTTTTATTTGTGATGGAAGTATAGTTACAACAATAAAGAATTTCAGATTTTTTTTTATGACATTATAAGTGTACCTACATAATGTCATAAAAACATGTAGTAAGATCTATCTACATGCATACATAATTTCTTCAAGCAATGTCGCACCATTTCTTATTTGGGGTGAACAGAGGTGTAACTTTGCGGAAATTTATCCCATATAATGAATTCTTGTAATTGCTATTCTATGCCCAAAATTCGACTCCATACTCATGGTTAGGTCAGCGCTGAGTGGTTTTGTAATTTTGGGCGGAAGATCATCACAATAAAATCAATTTCCCACTCAGAAATCAATTTAAACTTGAACCAGAGCTTTAAGTTTTTATTACAAATATTTTTTATGAGGTGAATACATATCCGATAGCTTCCTCACTAGGCAAAGCCTGTAGCGAAGAAGCCAAAAACTAAAAAAAAGGTCTCACAGCTACGATCCTCTGGCGATAGCGAAGTTTAACAAACATTACGCTTGTAGCAATACAGAATAAGAAAGAAAAATTTTAAATAATATAAAACCATTAGTAAGACAAAATACAATATCTGAGGAATATTTCGCATCAGCATGTCACCCTCAATAAATCTTCTGTTTCATTATATTTTAATGAAGCAAGCCATTTATGTATTTGCTTGCTACGCAATGTAAATTGAGACAAGTTTAAATTAGACTTTCTAGTTAGCACGCGATAAGATGGTTCACATAGTAGTGCTGGAGTTATGCAGGTACAGCGCTGTCCTCGTAGCAGAAGACAATTGTGTGGTAATACACACGAGAAGGTACCAGAATATACAAAATATACAAACTAAGCAGTAAGCTTGTTCTATGTGTACCACTCAACGAACTCTGGGGGAGTTCCCAGTAACACCCAGACTCCAAGCCAATTTAGAAAAGTTCGTTTCCTAAATTGACCAGACCGGGGATCGAACCCGGGACCCTAGATTGAAAAGCAGATGCATATGCCACTGCACCAACCAGGCCAGTCGAGCTCAAACTCGCGGATCTAACGGACTAAAAATTTAAAATATTTGGTCTAAGGTACGAAGACCAAAATTATTGAGTTGTTTTCACAGATTTCATTTATTTTGTTGACTTTCTTACGAATTCTTACGAAATAACGGAATTATCATGTTGCGAGCTAACTGCGATTATTATATTTTATTTGCCAAAATAACGACCGTTTTCCCACAGATCCAAAATTTATTGCTGGGTTAATTTAACGTGAAACGATCCGGAATAAATGATTCCGTCGACAACACAACCGTAATATATAGCTTCCCTTTCCTTTACAGCGATACAGCAACCTCATTTGTTTGGTTGAATAAATAAAACAGGAGCCCTATTGTGTTTCAGTTGCTAATTAGAAAAGTAACCTAATGTAACTTTGGTGTTCATCAGAAAAGCGCTTAATCCTTCCCTTTTTCCTTTTAAACAACAATTTAGCTTACGTAACTTAGCGTTACGTTTGTGGATTTTGAAAATCAAAAAGTTGTATCAACTGTAAGATCTTTTAGAAAAGTTAAAGATTTTTTTGGTAAATGTGTAGATTTATTAGTTTTTGCAGTGCTGAATGAAAAAGAATTTATTATTAGAGAATTTTATGAATCAATACATACATATCGTCACGGTGTATACCTAATGAGGTACTTAGTCTGAAAGGAGGGAGCGCCAAGCATCGCGGTCTTTACGCATTTTTTCACCTCTTCAAATCATCACCTCATCATTTTCGAAATAATAATAGGTACCTAATAGCAAATATTCAGATTATCCACAGTCTGTACTAGTTGCGTGACCCCAAATTAAAGACTAGAATTATACCTGCTATAGATAGGTACAACCAGAGAATTCAGTAACAGAGATACTTCAAGATAGTTAAAAACGTGCGTGGTCGGGGGACCCCCGTCAGGAACGTTTCTTAAGCTACAGTTTCAATTTCTCAAAACTTAATTGCAATAATGAGACAATAAAACTAACGTATGATTTAAAATAAAAATAAAAAGCTAGCATCGCGCGACGTGCAGGTCCTGCACGGCTCCACGTAACGCTTTTTCCTGACGTGACTACTAGCAACGCAAACTTTCCGCAAGCCGCGTAAAAGAACTTAGTTTTAAAAACTTTGTTTTCCTAAATTAAACCTACGGGAAAGGAAATGTAGGTACTAACCACCACGCCAATGGGAAGAAATGTGTACCCATACAAATCAACTAAAATGTTATACGTCCAAAGTCAATTTATCACATTGAAGCTCCCCTTTCTGTCATACTTATTCTTAGGGATGTTTTTTACTTTACGAGGTCAAACTGTGGTCATTTTTTTGGACAAAAATAAATCACTAGAAAGATCTGTAGTAGTGAGCCTAGCGAGCAATGTTCGTTAAATATCGTAACAGGAGAGGACTCTGGAGGGTTATTAACTCCTTTTCTTTAGAAAGCTTAAATGTTATCAACGATATCTACGAGTAGATATGTAGTAAAATGAAGAAAGAAATGCTTAGATGATTTGGGCACATAGAAAGAATGAGTGATGAAAGACTGACGAAGAAAATCTTCAGAGCAAAAGCGAGTGGTAAAAGAAGAGGAGGAAGACTAAGGCTGACTAACGAAGATCATACAGGCAGTGTTAGCTGACAGAAATGTCAAAAGCAGTCGCATACCTAGGCAAAAATGTGTGAGAAGAATGACAAGATTTGAGGAAGCGAAAGAAGTAGTATGTATGTCAGGATCGCAACGCTTGGCGCTCCGTCCTCTCTGACTACTTACACTCCATTAGGAATACCGCATGAAGATATGTATGTATGAATGTATGTACCTATATCTATCTAGTACTATATTTATCGTTTGAAAGCATCGCTATGTACCTACCATTGAACTGTGGTTCGGGAACTACACTTAGGTAACTCGCATACACTTTGTCACTTATGTAGTCAACAAAGTAGTGTATTTCACTTAATTTCGTACTTGCAACGACTGATCAATGAACGATGAACAATTTTACATAAGTGTCATAAAGAAAATTAATTCTCAATTTCATTTTAGATATCATAAATACACGAAATTAAACCGTCGTGGACAACTCCATTGTCGCACATCGAATAGTCTAGATATTTCCTCACGACCTAGTTAAAAGATAGGTTCAGTAATCATAAACAAAACTGTGGAAAAATATTCGAAATACAATAAAAAACATAAGAGTTAATCGCTTTTAGACTTGAACAGAGTGGGGATATTGTTCTGTCTCTATCACTCCTAGGGCTGAACAATGTCATTGTGACTGTGATGTCACAGCTATGTAACTCTATCTACCTTTAGCTCATCCTCACACTATTCCTACTACTGAACTTTAAAACACAACAACTGAGTTTCTATCAATGAATAACAATTTCTTTTTTCTCATTGTAATCAAAACGTTTCATTATTTTAATACAATATATAAAATATACCACATTTAATAACAGTCTTATAGCCTATTGTCGGACTTGCCCATTCGTAGCGACGAAATAATAGCACTATCTCGCTTTTACTTACAGCGAAGCGCCACGCGTTAATGACGCAGAGCTATTTCCCGAGTTACGATCTACCAGGAAATGATCATTGTTTTGTATACTATTCTAGTTTAAAATATAATTAAATGAATTTTAATACTGTCATTCTATAGGAATTTGTAAACGTAGGTCCATCTTTCTTGCGAAAGTTAAATAATCGTTTTGTGAAAGCTACTAATTTAGAATTCCTACTTCATTAACATCTTCATCATTATTAGTCAGAAGACGCCTAGGTCTCCTCCTCCTCCCCTATTTCTTTATAGATTACCAGATACCAGGTACCTATATATTTATAGATTACTAGGTAAGTTATTCTTTATCCATAAAAATGTAACGTTATTAAAAGAAAGTGATAGAGGTATAAAATTAGATGTAAAACATAATATCTGTCTGTATATTCTATTCATCTGGATTTCTGTTTGTAATAATTGTAGGTGTTCTTTACATATTAAATTTACCAGCAAGGATAATCAACTCTCCAAACTTAATTCCCGGATCCCTATCTGTTCAGTATGGCCATAAATTTGAAATATTATGGGAGCAGTATGTAGGTAACAGCGCTAGTGTGTCCTTAACAGGATATGAGTCTGCAGCAATAAATGATAGGAAATTGCCTGTCGGTATACCGTTACAGCTAATGACGCATCCTCAAACAAATGCCTTACTCGACGCCAAATTAAACATGCCATTAGCTGGGGTTTCTGCTAAAATCTTTCAGAAAACGAATTACCTATAGATCGCGACGTTTCTCATAATCTCTTTTGACGTTTTTCAGCAGTATAATAAAAAATTTCTGTAGCGGGTATATGTCAACCATTTTATTTCATCACTTCTGCATTTTCTTGCTTCGGAATGAAGTTTATCTTTGATTTTTGAGCATTTTATTAAACCGGGCGTCATCCAGGGATTTAGGTTGTATTTTATATTTGTTGATTGAAAGACTGGGCGTTTATTTCTTATTTTTATTGACTTAATTTCAGTTACAATCACAAGACATGCAAGACGTAAAACTTATATCCATAGACTACTTACTATTTCACAGAGTATACAACATGCCCCTTTCAACGAAGACAGTTTTGACAGTTGGCAAATTGACAATGACATTTATATTTACATTTTAATTTTCTATTTAGTTTAATTACAATTTTTGTTTGCCTTCTCATATTTACTAATTCTAAAAATTATAATCTACAAAGTTCTTATACATAAGTGGTTATTAAATTTTTCTCACAACAAACTGTAAAATATTTAATTAATTAAATTTTATAAATCAAATGTTTTTGTTTTCTTTAACAATCTCCCTCTGCTACTATATAATTTCTTTTCAGGACTATGACTTATAGGATTACTATTACTTTGAGGTAAACTTTTTAAATTTTTGTCAGATTTCCCTGCTATACTGCATATTTTCTACATCTATAAATTCTGGTGACTGAATATCACTTTGCTTTAACATATTTGAACTACTTTCATCACATATTTCATTATTAATTAATTTTCTGTTGGACGTAATAATATATAAACTATCATCCTCTTCCTGAATCTGAGCTTTTGATTTTAACTCTTGTTTATAATTATTATTTTTTAAAATACTTTTTGGCTTTAGAATATTTTACTGATTAAATTGACTATTTTGACTTTTATATTTAAGATTTATATGTTGAGAATTTTTTCTATATATGGTTCCATAACTATCTTTTACTAGGTAAGATCTAGGAAATTTTGTTTTTGATACAATGATACCTTTTGACCATATAATGTCTTTTGGATTTTTCTTAAAATATACTTCATCATTTACATGTAATTTTGGATATTCTCTCGAGTTTTTATTGTAATAAAATTATGATTTTTCTAGTTTCTTTTGTTTCTTTTCATTATATAAAGAATATCTGACTTTTGGTTTTAGACTAATGACTTTACATGGTAATTTAGTTCTTAGTTGACGTGACATTAACAATTGTGAAGGGGAACTTAAGTTACCTCTAGGAGTAGTCCTATATTGTAATAAACCTATGTATCTGTGCCTGACTCATCACATTTTCTAAATATGTTTTTTTTTTTATTATTTTGCAAGACAATTTGACTTAGGATAATGTGGACTTGATATTATATGTTCAATATCCCATTCTAATAAAAAAATTTTGAAATCTAAGGAATTGAAAGGTGGACCTCCATCACTGACTAACTGTAGTGGAATACCGTGTCTAGCAAAAATAGATTTTAAATGAGTTATTACTGTATTACTTCTACTATCATTGTTTAAAAGAGCTATTTCTATATAATTAGAATAAAAATCTACAACAATTAAATATTTTTTGCTTTTATAATCAAATAAATCTATTGCTACTCTCTGCCATGGAAATAAAGTCTGTTCGTATGATATTAGTGGTTCTTTCGTTTTATTTGTACTATACATCATACAAGTTTCACATTGTCTAATTTTTTCCTGTATTTCATGATTTATATTTGGCCAATAAACTAATCCTCTGGCAAATTTTTTTGTTTTTTCCATGCCCTGATGACTTTCATGTAAGATATTTAATATTTCAGCTCGCATTGATTTTGGTTTAATTACAGACTGATTTTTAAAAAGTAAATCGTTAATAACATGTATTTCATCTCTCAGATTCCAATATGGTAATGCTATTGGATCACAATGTTGTTTACAATTAGGCCATCCATTTTTATAATATTCTTTTAACTTAAGCATTGTATTATCTTGGTTACTATGTTCCAAAATTTTATTCAATTTTTCTTGTGTTATTGCTAAATTAGAAACTAATAAATTAACCTGACTCTCAATATTTATTTCTAAATCGTTCCAATCGAATGTGTCTTTTGAATTTTCATTTATTGGTGAACGAGATAATGTGTCTGAAACATACATTTCTGAACCTTTTGTATATGTAACAATTAAATGATACGCTTGGATTGCTATCATCATTCTTTGAAGTCTAGTTGGGACATCTGATAAAGGTTTTTTAAATAAAGTTACTAGGGGTTGGTGATCTGTTTCTACATATACAGATTTTCCATATATATATTGGTGGAACTTTTTACATCCGAAAACTATTGCAAACAATTCTTTTTCTATTTGCGCATAATTCTCTTGACTACTTGTTAATGATTTTGAAGCATATGCGATTGGATTCTTATTATGAAATATAACTGCTCCTACTGCATTTTTTGATGCATCGACTGACATTCTTATGGGTTTCTTAATATCATAATGAACTAATACTGGACTTTGACATATTAATGATTTTAATTTGTTGAACTGTTTTTCATGACTGTCTGACCATTGCCACATAATTTGTTTCTTTAGCAAATCTCTAAGTACACTAGTTTCATTTGCAAGATTCGGTATGTATGAACCCAAATAATTAATCATTCCTAAGAATCTTTGAAGTTCTTTTACATTTTTTGGACTAGACATTTTGACTATAGCATCAATTTTTGATTTATCAGGAGAAATTCCTTCTTTATTAAATATATGTCCTACATAACAAACTTCTGATAACCCGAATTGACATTTAGACTTATTGAACTTTAAGTTTATTTCTTTTGCACGTTTAAAAACATTTTATAGATTTTTGTTATGTTCTTCCTCATTAACCCCAAAGATTAATAAATCATCTACAAAACTTACTACACCTGGCAAATCACTAAAGAATTCTGACATTGCTCTATGAAATATTTCACCACTTGACTTTATACCATATGGAAGTCTTAAAAATTTATATCTACCATATTGTGTATTGAAAGTACACAAATCACTGCTCTCAGAGTCTAATAGTATAATCCAATATCCTGAACTAGCATCAAGTTTTGAAAATATTGAAGCACCTGTTATTTTTGATCTTAAATCATCAATTGTAGGATAAGGATAGTATGGTCTTTTAATTGCCTCATTTAAATTTCTTGGATCTATGCATAAACGTATTTTACCATTAGGCTTTTCAACCAAAATAATAGAATTTACCCATTCTGTTGGCTTTGTAACTTTTTCTATGACTTTTAATTTTTCCATGTTATCTAATTCATCTTTGAGACGTTTTTGTAAACTATATGGTATTCTACGAATTGGACATATCTTAGGTTTAATGCTACTATCTACATCTATATGAGCAACAGTAGGTAAACATCCTAACCCTTCAAATGTAGATGCATACTTATTTACAATATTTTGTACTGGTCTTACTTTCTCAGATTGTGTATCTGTTAGTGTATATATTCATTTTACTATTCCTATTTTTTCACAACTTTTCCAACCTAAAATAGTTTCACATTCACAATCTACAATTGTAAACAATAAATTAGTAATTACCCCATTGGAAAATTTACATTTTAAAAAACAACTACCCACATTTGGTACTAATTGACTAATAAATAGGAATTTTTATATTTGTTGATGACTTTAAATTGTTCAATTTATTTTTTGAAATTACGTTAATATCTGCTCCTGTATCAATTCTACATATTAATAAATTATTATAACAATCTACCTTAATTTTCCAATTTGACTTCTCATTTTCCTTAATGCTACCAATTACTAATTTATTACTTGACTGATTTGTATCTGATTTAGTTATCACATTAATATTTCGCTCATTATTTTTAAAAAAACAATATTTTGAAAAATGATTAGGTTTTTTGCAATTATTACACACTTTACCCTTAGCTGGACACTTGAATTTATGTACTTGACCACATCGCCTACATGTATTGACTTGTCTTCCTTCTGACTGGCTTCTTTTTGATCTCTGTTCATAATACTGAAATTTTCGTTGATTCTGTTGGCTTCTCTCTTGACTTTTTGATTGGGACTGATTTCTATTTCTTGACATATTTTTCACCTCGAAACTTCCTTGACTTCGCTTGGATAGCTTACTACTTGAACACTGTTTTCTTGTTGTTGTAATTTTGTGGATCTTTCTTGTGATAATTCTATATTTTTCGAAATTTTTAAAGCTGATTCTATAGTTAATTCATCTTGTAACAATTTTTCTTTAATTTGTGTGTTTTTTATACCTATCACAAACATATCTTTGATGAGTGATTCTTTTAATGTTTGAAATTCACATGATTTTGCTAAATTATTCAATTCAATAACATATTCGTCTAATGTTTCATCTGATTTTTGAATTCTTGTGAAAAATGTATATCGTTCAACCGTAATATTTTTAATTGGATTGCATTTTTCATCAAATCTTTTTATAATTTCCGTTAATGTAGTTTGCTTCCTGTTAATATTAAATGAATTAAAAATGTTTAATCCTTCGTCTCCAATTGAATTCAGGAATATAGCGATTTGTCTACTGTCTGGTTGCTTTTCCAGTTGGTTCGCTTCAGAAAATATTTCATATTTTTGCTTCCATAGCCGCCATTTTTCATTAACGTTGGTATCAACTTTTAATGGTTTTATGTTCGTTATAATATTATGTGACTGTTCCGACATTCTTATAGTTATTATTATGCACTTTTACTTTTTCACTTCTGACACCATATTTTATATTTGTTGATTGAAAGACTGGGCGTTTATTTCTTATTTTTATTGACTTAATTTCAGTTACAATCACAAGACATGCAAGACGTAAAACTTATATCCATAAACTACTTACTATTTCACAGAGTATACAACAGGTTGTTCTTAGATCTATTTACACAAGATGTTTGAGAGTGTTTAGTAATATTGTTTAAAATTTTCATAAAATTCTCTGCTAATTCATTCACATCAGGTATTCCCTCGAGTATAGACCAGTTGACGTTTTCAAATTCAGCCATTATTGCCGCATAATTAATTTTAGTTGTATATCTGTTTTGGCGAGTTGGCTTTGGTGTTTCAGATTGTAATCCAACCATGAAATCGTGATCGGCTACTGCGGAAGAACACACCAACGCCTCTATATGTCCCCTGTCTTTAACAAATATATGATCTAAACAAGATGTATGTAGAGTAGGTTGGTTAATTGCAGGAATAAATCCCAATTCTGCCATGAGACACAAGTATTTTTCAGTATTACTGCAGTTCGACGATGATTCGTCCATGATATTCATATTCATATCCCCCGCAATTATACAACATTTATCGTTCCCTGATGTTTCTAAGACGGTTGCTAATGAGCTGAGAAAACAAGAAACGTCCCGAACGGATGGAGAACGGTATAGAGCCAGTATGTAGAAAAAATTTGGAACGTGAATTCCTAAACTATTTGCGTCTTGAATGTTTGTTTCTCTGACTGTATGTGTCCACTTATTATTTACATATGCTACAACCCCTCCAGCTTGATTTATATATTTTGAAGTGAAGAAAGAAGTATATCCGGCAATCTGAGGAATAATAGTAGTTTCGCTAAGCTAACATTCGGTCAGTATTATTACGTCAAACTTGATTTCTATCCTTTCAATGGTCACCAAAAAGTCACTAAAGTTCTTTTTTATACTTCGTATATTAAAGTTTAATACAGTCAAATTTTGATTTGAAATTAAACTTCTGCAGTCCTCCGCTCGTTCAACCTTGTGGCATTTATTACTAAAGGATTTGTCTATACTCTCTAGGACAACAATTTTATTTGATAGATAATAGAATATATTTTTAAAATAATAACTAAAAAATGCCGCAATAAACCTCCGACATAACTACTGATCCGAGCGGATTCGTAAGAGCAGTGCAGAAATGTTAATTTGTGTACGCATAATCATTGATCAGAAAAATAATGAATAATAATTATGTTTTCGTTCCCATTTGTAAATAACTGTAATATGTATATTTCAAGAGTGAGTACAATTTGTGATTAATATGTATGCGTTAAGAGTGAATACAATTTGTGACTTATTATCTACCATTATACAAACTACAAACAATAATATTTCAAAAATAAAAACAAATACAAGCAAATCAATTAAGTCAAAATTACAATGGAATATTAAATAAATCAGGTATTCATATTTTAGAAAGGGAAATACTTTCCGGAAAAAATAAACATTCCAGTTCTTTACGATCTCGGACAGGAAAGGAAGCGTCACCTTCACGTTTTCTGACGTATACGACTCCATTGTTTGCCCAACAATTCTTATAACCGCGGGCCTTAGTTTGGGCTCTTGTTTCCCGAAATAATAACCTATTTTCTTTAGTTAGTCTCTCATTCACGTATATTTTTTGTTCCGGACCAGATTCCATTATGTCTTTACTTATGATATTTCGGCGTACTCTTGTGGACTTGAGAAATGCATCACGTTTCACTCTACGTGTGAAGCGTACCACTATGGGACGTGAATAGCCCTCGCTCTTGTCAAGACCCGTAGAATCGGTCCGACGTGGTCCCACTCGATTAATGTTTTCTATCTCAGAGTCATCCAATTCGACACCAAATTTAGTAGCAGTGACCGTACGTGATGAAGGTTTTCGTGATGTGTTTCTGGGACCCCACAGATCTCCAGCTCATTCCTGAGAGCCTCCTGAGACAATCTATTTACTTCTCTATGCAAAGCGGTAATTATTGCCCCTTGTTCAAGCTGAACCCTCTCTGCCGCCGACAGCTTCATCTCGGTGGATACGAGTCTAGATGTCAGATCGTCGAGTCGTTCATGACATCGATTCAAGGAGCTAAACGCATTTGATAAGTCCCTGCTTAGTTTTGTCATGTTGTTTCGCAGAAGGCGTATTTCAGCAGTTAAATCTTCGGTCTCGTTCCCCGAAGAAGCAGAGGGTACCCCCGACCCGTCCACCGCAACGTTTCCTGAGTTTTGTTGACCTCTTTTTATAACCATTGAATTTTTTTTTAAATTATAAAAGCTAAATAATATAAATATAAATTGTAAGAGATTGTAGATTTTAAATGTATAATAGGCATAGAAAATGAAGAAAACATTTTAGATAAAAGTGGTTCAAATAGTCAGGTACATCAAGCGTTTCTGATTCAATAATAAATATGCTTAGAATTTATGTCCATTTGTTTGTTGGAGTATTAATCAAAAACTGCCAAATGGATTAAACTACGAATTGTGTTACACGGGAGTCCAAAATCATACTTAATAATAATAAATATTCCACAATTTATTTGACCTCTAACTAAGATTTGGATTTGTAGTATGAGTATCCCCATAATATGAAATAATGAAGTGCGATTGGACCGAGTAACACCCAGACTTCAAATCAATTTAAAATAGTTCGCTTCAATATAGTTGAAAGAGTTGATTCGCTTACCAATTATCAAAACTGTGGATTTAACTAGTAATTCGTTGAATCAACGGTTACAAGTTAGAACTAAGTAGATATAGCTAAAGGCTAATAGTTTTTTTATACCTAACCATTGATTTTTTTTCTTTTTATTGTATATTTATTTTAAAACCTGTAATTAATTTTAAAAAATCCAACAGTCATTTTGAAGAATACGTTTAGATTAAACTATACGGAAAATGTAGAAAGATAAACCGGTCCTGTTGCTCCGAAAAATGTAAATCTCCGTTTTAAAAGAGTTTTCTTCGATATTTTATTTTGTGTTACAAAAGTTAACCAATCGTGTATCGCAACTGGCAAAATGAAGTCAATGAAATGAAGAATCAGGTTATCAAATATCACTTTCATAAGTTTTGTTGTCACGTAGAAAAATTGAGATCACTGCCGTTAACATTTCCAAACATCCAAATTTCAAATCAATTTAAAATAGTCGCTTCCTGAATTGACAAATGAAATAGTAATCTACGTGGGCAAAGTTCAAGGAAAAGTCGTTTATAAATAATACTATCAACTACAGTTCATTTTCCTCATAGGAACAAAGTTATTTATGTATTATTAAATGAAATACAATAGTAAGCAACAGTTGCAGCTCAATAAAATCACAACAACTTTCGCTAACGACGCTAAAAGTAGGTATCCTTTCGCCCGGAGGCTAGGACTAATCTTCCGCACCGAATGGTGAGGCGGTGTTCTGACTCCTCAAAATAGCCAGGTGACGTTAGTATCAAAAAAGACCTATCCTTTTCTGTATCTACTACAAGGATCTAAATATTATTGAGTATATTTACAATACAAGATTATAGGTATGAAATTAATGTTTGTTTGCGAATGGTGTGTGTTCAGTAAATTATTTCTAGGTATGAAATTAATAATAGTAGTAAACATAATAATTAATAAGAGTAACAAAAATAATAAATAATTGATCCGAAATTTAATACATGTGAGATAAACTTCCAAGATATTTGATACTTAGTTTGATTACTAAGATCTTTATTATATTTATGTGTAGTTACTTTCAATATTATAAAAATCCGAGTGTCTCTTGTTTGTTTGTTACGTTTTTAGAGCACTGATTTCGATGAAATTTGGAATGGAGATAGATTAAACAGTGGGTAAGGCCATAGGTACTTTTTTTTAATTCCACGCGGATGAAGTAGCGAACAACAGCTCAACAAAATTTCGTTAATGAAATATAACCAGTTCAAAAAAGATTTGATAAACATAATATATTAAGTACCTGCCTATTTTTTCTCATTCCATTTTGGAATCTATTAGCATATGCTAAATAGTTTATTTTCAAATGACACACGATGTTCGCAGACCACATCAAAATAGTCGTATTGACATTGCGCATTATTTCCGCATTGTGATGATTCGAAGATCGCAGTCGAGGTCGAGTGCGAGCACCAGACAGGTGTAAAAAATTTAAAGCGACATCGAAATAAATAAACTAAAGTTATCCTTAGAAAGACATATCCACGATATGCCGAGAGAGCAGCTTGCTTTGAAAATAATTCATCATGTGGTGGTGAAAACAACTGTGCGTGCAAGGCGGGGATGTTAGTAAGCTGTTAAGATACAGATACCTATCTACCTGTCCAGCTGTAACATTTATTTCATCACTGTGATTTTTTTGATGGTTGAGATACATCATATTTCTGGATTATTGGACCTGGACCTCGACAATTTCTAGATCGTACTCACCTATATTGTGATTTCTATGAAAACCGAGATAAAGATATACTTAATAGGTACATTAGTAGTATGTAAGGTACAGAATACGAAACACTCTTACCTGCTTAAATGACTTCGTATCAGGAGCGGTGATATTTCAAAAGTTTCTATTCGAGGAAATCAATTAGTAAAATTATATTTAAACTTAAAGATCTCTCCAAGTTAATAGGTATTGTTTTGTAGAAAAGGTCTGCAAGGTCATCTCAAGGAGGAAGATAGGTTTATCTATATTTTCAGTTTCCTTAAACGTCATTATTCTCCCAACGCTTTTTTACAGGATATTTGGATTTAGAGGTTAGATTTAGAGAACATTCATTTTAATCCGTTTACATTAAACACCATTGTTACACACTATATTAAACCGTATCTTTAACCTTAGAAATAAATACGGTATCTAATAAGAAAATTACCAAGTCACGTAATTGCAATTGTTTATCAAATTACCTATACATGCAAATAATTTGAATTTTATGCTACTACCGACCCGCCTCGGCTTCGTGTAGAGATTTGATTACGAGACGAATATATCGCCTTACTTCTATATAAAAATGTATCATAAATGTAAAATAATTCTTCCTCGTATTTTTCTAAATGATGATAAAAATGCATGAAACAAAGAAATAAGTACCGTGATTTTTCAGTTCTTCTTGCTCGTAAAATCTTTTGTCCAAAGGTCCCAGTTCCCAGTTCATAAACATATTTTTGCCAAAGAATGGGTTCATCAATTTTTCATTTTTATACTGCTTCGCTGCGTTTAGCTTCTCGCCATTTTATACTTTGAGACACTATTAGGAGCTATTTAAGGAAAACTTTAACAGTAAACTGGAAATCAATCATTTTAAATGATGCTATTGGACAATGTGTCTATATAAAGCGTTCCAAGTCAACTACTCGTATAGCTAACCCCACTATAGAAGACATGGAGACGTTTTGACTGACACATTCGAACACGTACGCTGCGCTCGCGCCGCTCTTCATGATATACTCTCACCATTTTAGACCTACAGTCGATCTCGTCTCTTTCCCGGCGAGAACCTGAACCGAGGTTTCATTCTTCGCCCCAGGTATTTCTGGACTTTGGAAGATTTGTCGATTTCACTGACTTATCGACCTTTTCATGCTGAGGGCATACCTTCCACTGTTCGTTGCAGCGGCCATGTAGCGAGAGGAGGGTTTGTAGTCAGTTCCAGTCCGACACCACCCGATCGGTCCTCAAGTATTAACTTCCTTAAGGCATGAGGAGCAGTTGGTTGTTCGTATATTATATGGAATTTTTCCCTCCTCGGAAACAAAAAAGTATGTCCGCTAGTATCATTGTATGTTTGGAATTAGAACTACGACTTATAATTTGATAATTAGAGATTCAGTAAAGCTTTTCATGTTATTCTTTTTATTACATTTTAACTTATCAATGTTTTAAAAATGTTGTTATTATTTATTCATATTGTGTCCATGCTTCCAAAAGTTCCCTCACAATTTAAAAAAAAAAAAGAACTGAATTGCAGAAAATTGCAGAAAAAAGGTGAGCATTGAAGGTCCATCAGGATTATAATTACCTATAAAGTTTTTTGAAATGAAAAGTAAACTTTCAGGCAAAATTTGTTGTGCAGTTGGCAGTATTCTTTTCCTAAATAAAAAAATCTAGGGCGAACTTTGTTTAGCGGTTGCTAACAACCCCTAAACAAAGTTTACGTAACATAGTATTTTACGGTAGTAAACTATTTAATCTGTGGTAGTACTAATTGCGGGAGCGTAACTTATGTTTGGCTGATTTATGAATTATTAATAGCGATACTTATAGGAACTTGTTTAGTATCATTGAGGTGTCTACATTTATGAGTATGTGTTTTTTGTGAATCACTTTACCATATTAAATACAAAAAGGTAAAAAAAAAACGCTTCAAATGTTGGTGTTGTTAAAAAAAATATAGGTGCCTACTTGTTGATGTGTTTTTTCTTTTTTGTGGCCCATTTACAATGTAAACGAAGAGGACTCACTTTACGTTTATTGTGATCGGGAATTCGCCCCAAAAATCTTATGCAAATAAAGGACGAAGAAATGGTAATATTAGATACCCTCTAGTAACAGTGCCCTCAGGGAAAGTGAGGATCAGTGAAGTTATAAAAAAGTTGTTACCTGTTATCCTTCAGAAAACTATCACTTTGAAATTAGATTTCAATTTACACACATACATACATATTCTCACGCTGTATCCCTAACGGGGTAGATTTCAATTTAATATGCAATTTGCTTCAAATCTCCAGGCGACAGAGGATAAGCTTTTGAAGCTTGAACCCTTGTTGAATAAACGGTACAGCCATGCAATTCTGTAAAAACTCGAATCACCCAAGCGAGACTCGCTCGACAATTCACCCCACTTCGCATTCGAACTCACTTGACCTTCAAATGGAATTCTCTAAACCAAACATTCTAGGAGCGAAGTGAAATGATCTTGGATGCTAGTTTATCGGGGATTGCTTTAAGAGTAAACATCTCTGTCGATATTTCGTCTTAGTGTATTTTAACTTCTCTGAGATAATTACGTTAAATAAAACTTTGTTTTTTTTTAGATTAGATTGTCGTATTTAGCGAAACGTCAAAAAATTCATTAACGATGGTATGACTCGCTGCCGCACTCATCGAGGCGGCGGCGTTAGTATCTCTGTCGACTTTAGAGAATACCAGTCCACATTTGACAATCTCACCGCGGATTCAGAAGTGAATTCGACTAATTCACTTTAGAGAATCGCACGACAGGTCTGTGACTGACGTGTAGCTACAGAACATATCAGTATCGACCGGTTCTACAAAAATCAATTTAGTAATATATTAAATAGAATCTGATTTTTACTTTGGCACTTTCTTTACACAGTAATTGGTCACTGTTCGGAGTCTAGAGTCTTGAGGAGGTTCTTTCTTTAATACTCCTAGAACAAGCCAGGTACTTCTACTGTGAAAATTAGAATGTTCTACTGTACATACTATATAACGTAGTTTGTTAAGGTCATCATGACCGATAATAACATAACATAACATAACATAACATATCCTCACGCTGTATCCCCAACGGGGTAGTCAGAGAGGACGGAGCGCCAGGAGTCGCGGTCGTTACACACCTCTTTCGCTTCCTCAAATCTCATCATTCTCCTCACACATTTTCGCCTAGGTATGCGAGTGCTTTTGACCGATAATGATTATGTAAACAACAAAAACAGCATAATGACTTGGATATGTTTGAGCAATCAAATGCCATGATGACATACATATGTGGGGACGGAGCTGAGCTAAGCAAAAATGCAACGCGGCGTCCCGCAGTCGCCGCCCGGGTGTGGTATAGAATATTGATATTGTATTTATATTTATTTCTCGGGATTAATAAATCGTTTAAGTAAAATAATGTTTGGACTCAATTATTCTAACAGTGAATATCCCAACATATCCTAACAACATACATGTTGCGTTTCTAGCCAGTGAGAGCAGTTACCTGGCACAAGAAAATTACTCTTGATTCTACTTTTAACTAATTATTTGAACTTACTGATGACAAATTAATATGAACTAGGTATTACTTACTCGTAGATATGTGGTAGGTATATTATTTGTAATTGGCTATATTCTCCTAATACTCAGACTATTTATTCGAAATGTGACAGTTAAAGTTTTTTTAATTTTCAGGAGAAGAAAGAGGTTTTATAAGATTGCCGCGTTGTTTGTCTGTTTGTTTGTGATATCTGAGCTCGCTCACTCACACACACACACACACACACGTACACATGCAAACACACAAACATCTTCACGCTGTTTCGCTAATGGAGTAGTCAGGGAGGATGAAGCGCCAAGCATCGTCGTCCTTATATTATATACTTATTTCGCCTCCTATAGTATCTTCATTCTCCTCATACACTTTTGCCTTTGTATGCGAGTGTTTTTGATATTTTGGTCAGTTAATTACTTAGTTTCTAATAGCCAGAGTTAGCTAGAGTTTGTTAATGGTATCTACTGACTCTGGTGCCTTAAATTAAGCAATATTATAAAAAAAATTCCAGAATACTTCATAACAAAGTCAATTTGCGTCGAAAATTGCTTGCTGCCACATAAATAATATAGGCACACATTATACAGATAAATGTAAGCACAAAAAAAAACTGTCAATCTTTATTGATATCTTTATACGTATACACATTATAGAATACAAAAGTAACATTGACAAAATCTTTATTGAAATTAAGTTCTTACCCACTGTTATAAATATCAACTTACAATCAGTCTCATCAAAAATCTATTTCAAATTGTAATTTTTTAATTTCTAATGAGATCGTTCGGTCTTGCTTGATGGAAAGCAGCGATGAGACCGTAAATCGACCGCGTTCGCCCAAAAAAACTTTTAATATAAAAAAATTAAACCGACTTCAAAAAAGAACACAGAAAAGTATGAAATAACTATCCCTTACTAATCAAAACTTAAGTACAAAAATAACTTTATAAATACGATACAAATACCCATTTAATTAAATTTGACAGTTACTGAAGTCGGTGCCAAGCCTACTAAATTAATAGACTTTCTGTTGTCGAACATTGAGTATGAATATTATTTCATACTTTTCAGTGTTCTTTTTTGAAGTCTGGTGGTATATGGGAGTCAAACATTAAATGTGTAAAATCACTACTTTTTCGTGTAATAGGTAAACAGATCCTCACTTATGGGGAAATGCTTACGGTCTTAAATCAGATCGAGGCTGTATTAAACAGTCGTCCTTTATATGCTTTGAGTTCCGATCCATCGGAACCTACCGCTTTAACTCCTGCTCATTTTATTAACGCCGCGCCTTTGAATTTTCTTCCCGCCGCTGATTTAAATAAAGAACGAATAAGTTTATTGTCTGGGTTTTTGCTCATGGACTCATTAGTACAGTCCTTCTGGAAAAGATTTAGGTCAGAGTATCTCCACAATCTACAGGTGTGAGAGAAATGGAATACAACATCCAATCCGTTGACTGTAGGAACTATTGTTTTAGTTGACACTGAAAATATTCCGCCATTACAGTGGCCGCTAGGTGTCATAACACGGTTGTATCCTGGTAAGGATGGTGTGACCAGAGTCGCACAAGTTAAAACCAAGTCGGGAACTTACGACCGGCCGATTGTGCGTTTGTGCCCGCTGCCAACACACAATTGATCTCTAATTTAAGTTACTGTTTCGCATAATTTGAAGTTTACGTTATATTTAATGTTATTGTTTAACCCGCACTTATTTATATTGTTATTATTTTTATTTCTCTACAATACGCATAGATTTATTCGCATATCTCTACTTCTTTTTTTTTTTTCGCTATTTCGAAGGAACGGGTTCCTTCAAGGCCAGGGGTATGATGGATTTAAAAGTGAATCATTTTATATTCGACACGTAATGCACTTGTAAATCGGTACTGTACTTCCCATTCCGCATCTATCCCTTTCCTACAATGCACACTGTCCGTGCATATATTATAATACGCGAGTGCTATACGTGATCTACCCAATCTTGAACTTGAACTCATCAAGTTAACTCGTGTAAATAACTACCGCGCCGCTAGCAACAACAGCACGTGCTTCCTGAGTTTATTATTTGTGTAAACTGTTTTGTTTTAATCGCAAGTGACTACGTTGTGTGTTGTTTTTGTGTTTTCCCAAGCAAATTATATATTATATAGAACTGCAGGCAATTGAGCCTGACCGGGGACTGGATCACAGGGGCTGCAGGCACCGGATTACGAATGGGTAAGTGTGCTTTGCTTCCATCCTTACAGAACTGTTTTTCCTTTCTAAATATAAGCCCTTTGCAGTTCTGTTTCCATGCCTGTGCAGCTGTACGTGATTTACAAGTGCTCGGAAACAGTTTTTATATATCTATTATAAACAGCTGTGGTTTTATAAGCTCACCGCAAAAAGTCCACTTATTATCTCGAGATATCGAAGCATTTATTAAAGAACCAGCATTGCATAATCGCACCCCTCCAAGCAGGTCGCGTTATTGGATGTATCTTCAAAACTAAAGCTTCAATACTAGTGAAATTTCAATGGGACCAATCTGGAAGTGTATCCTTTCAAACAAAAAAGAATTTTTCAAATCGGTTCATAAATGACGGAGTTATGAGGTAACAAACATAAAAACAATAAAAAATAAAAACATACAACCGAATTGAGAACCTCCTCCTTTTTTGGAAGTCGGTTGAAAAGGAACCTATTCACTCTTGCTTGTATATGCCCAAGTTATAAATAATATAAGAAAACACTGATGACGGAAGCGTGTTCCAATTTCCAAATCTTAGCTATGTGTACTATAAAGGAAGTAGAATCGCTTTGTACGAATGAAAGGGATGTCAACAATGTGAGGGTGGAGACGCTCCTGCGATGGCACGGCGATGTTTAAAACTGCATAGGTTGTTCTTGAATAACGTATCACCGGTAAGTGATCTACGAAACCTAGCGCATCCAACTGATACACAGCAGAGCTATCCCAAAGGTAACAGCAATATTCCATACAGGATCGTACATATGCTTTATACAATGTTAGACACAATTTTGGTGAGGAATATCACCTAACCTTGGAAACTATGTCTAGTTTTTCAGGCCTTGGATTCGATAGACTACCCGAAGACCATGTTGGATGAGAAATCGTGTCGACGTCTTATAGATGTATTCTGGAAAGTAGAAGTTAAATCGAAAGTACTCCTCTGGTTGGTGAATTAACATGCAAAAGTTTTTGTGGCGGTAAACTTAACAAGCTTGACTTCACCTTCAGACACTCTTTTCAATGTTAGGTTTCAATGTTAGGTTTACGCTCAGTTGAAGTCTCTTAGGGCGCGAATCTCAGCAACGTTGGTATTTGCACCCACAATCGAAACAGTGCTGTATCCGGGTATCCGAAAACACCGGCAATACTTATTAAAGCACGTACTTATTGTTAAGTGTTATCTAACCATACTTTAAAATAAAATAAATCATTCATACGTTGTATGAGTTAGTACAGTAGATAATTAAAAATAAATTCTATTGATGTTTAGTAACTACTAAGAGTATATTAATTTCATAACATAACGAGGACAGATTTTAGTAATTTTACTACTTTAATATCAGTTCTTCTTGACTTTGTCTTTTTTGGCAGGGAACACCAACTTCTTTAGTCGATACAGTCCATAGACGACAACTGCAATTAACGCAATCAAATCCAAGTACAGTTTTTGATACAAAGGCGTCCTGAGTGCTTCGGAGCGTAAGTGTGGAGCTCCATCAGTTCTGATGACGTGTTCCACCCAGTGCACCAATTCTTTAGCCGGCGAGACCGGCCTGTCGTGGTATATGATTGACAGTTGTTTCGCCCTGTTACGATATCTGAAAAAAAAAAATTTTAAATTCTTTATGTTAATAAAAAATAGTCGATGACTTATACAATAAGTAAAAAAATCTCTGTCCGATCAGTGAAGTTATTGTTAGGTATTGATATTCGATTCTATTAATGTAATCCTTCTCAGTAAAAAAAAATGTGTATAACTATGTAATCTTTATATATGTAAAATTCTAGTGTGCGTGTCGTATATCACTTTTTTTTGGATAAATCGATATGGGTGTCAAATTCTAGGTATCTCGGAGTGCCGATTACGAAAATGACGTTCATTTCCAAATCCAAGATGCCGAATATTACTTTTTAGGATAAATCGACATAGGTGTCATATTCTAGGTTTCTAGGGGTGCAGATTACGAAAATGACGTTCATTTTCAAATTCAAGATGGCGAACTACTTCGTTTTTGACTAAATCGATGTGGGTCGCTTGTCGCTTTCAGGTCATGCTCTTCAGTATTTTCGACTTTAATCCATTGAGGAGGTGTGCATAGACGAGGTTCAGACCTGAATTCTGAAAAGGGCTGGCAGGGGTTGTGACCAACATGCTTCTTCAATTGACCCCCACTGTGGATACAAATCAATCACGATTCGGGGTAATTGGGTACTAAAAACATGCATATTTCTATCACAAATAACATTTTCGTTTTCATGAATAATTTTCTTTTTTTTTTGCATGACGTCACTGGAATACAGCCATTTCGAATCAGACAGGGTTTTTTACGTACTTTTTTAAGTACGTACACATATGCTGAAGTAAAATACGTTTTTCCGTTATACACAAACAAAAAATATTTTCATAACAACATCCTATTTGCTACAAAGGTAGGTAATTGTGACATTCTATAAATAATAAAAGTTGTAAGTGTATGCAAGTTTCAATGTACAATTACCTGGGATTATTCAATACTTCATTAATAGCAACTTTAAGATTTGATGGCAAGTTGTAATTCAACGTAACTTCAACGGCAAAGCCTTTGTTGACAGCTTTTTGAATGTTGCTGAACTGGTCAGCGAAGGCTGGTATACCGATGATGGGTACACCATAGTGGATTGTCTCTGTTGTTGATAGGAGACCTCCGTGAGTGATGAAGAGTACGCAGTTTGGGTGAGCTGCAAAATATAGTGATACTCGTATATCTCAATAAGGTTAGGACAACATTCTGAGGTACATTTACACTGTAGAATCTGATACACATTACCGCTCCGCTCAATGTCCGATTAAATATTTTTATACAACTATTATAGTAGTATACTAGCAGTAACAGAATACTTTCATTGTTTTTTTTTGTAAACACTTTTGATCTTGGTAAGATTCATACAAAAGCACAATAAAAACAGGTGCCTACCACCATCTCTTATAGTATTATTATTATAATGTTACTTAATTCAGAAAGCTCGAAATTCTGACAGTAGGTTTGTGATTAGTTAATTGTTCGTCATTCAATCATTAGTAGGCGAAAGAAATGCGTAAGAACCGTGATGTTTAGCTGTCCAACCTACCTTACCCCGTAAGTGAAATCAAGCTATATTAAAATAATAATGTTAAGAGATGGTAGTAAGCCCCCAGAGCGAAAAATAATAAATAAACATCTTAAAAGACTTTTTGGCAGAAACGGGAGAAGTGAAATTGACATTTTGTTTAGATTTTCTATTTCTTTAATTTTTGGGAGTTTTAAAGTACAAAAGTGATAGTATATTGTGTTTTTAAGTTCTGTACAAGTGAAAATAATGGAATAGGTCTAAATAAACATGTGTAGCTGAAGTTCTCGCGCTCTTCCAAGAAGTCCTTTATATCTTCAGTAAAGCCTACTATCACTTTACTGGAGGAGTTTTACCATAAGAAAAAATAATTTATTTGTTATTCTACTGGATTCTACTTATTAATACGTGGCATTGATAAATGCGCCAAACTGTGTGCCACACCATACAGAAAGAAAAAAAAACATCTTAATAATAAAAAAATCCTCACCTAAAATGCTTTGCTGCGGTGCCCACTGCAGAATGTGGACATTTTTCGGTAAATCAGATAATACCTCTTCGAACTTCCAAATAACAGTCTGTTTGAAACTTCTAAACGTATCCAACAGCTCTCTTTTGATATTATCTGGCAAATCCTTGCTATTCAAATTTGAACCCATACTAAAGTATATAACACCATGTTTGGCGTTATCCATAACCTTTCTTAAGTCCTGCAAAAGGAGATTTTATATAAAAAATTCAATTTTGGATGATTTTCCGTTTGAAATATATATTAGTCTTACTTCTACTTTAAAAAAAACCAAATGTTGTATCGTGATATCTAACATACATTCTTGTACAACCACACTAATTTTCATGAAGGGTTCATCCATACATTACATCCTTTGAAATTGCTTTTTTTTATTTTAGTCTTTTAACGTTGGTAACTCAAACAAGTCTAGACTAGAACAGGAAGATTTTGCCGAAAGGATCGTCATTTTACTCCAAAATGTTACAAAATTTAGTACCCAACTTCAACACCTCCGAGACAATAGGTTCCATTTTATAGGAAATTAAGTTATTTTTCTGTAGGAGGGTTATTTGATGGATACTAGGAATATTTTAGGGGAGATCAGGAATCGGAAAACATTTATGACATAATTGTAAGTTTCATACAACAACATCTAGTTTATGCTTGAAATTTTACGAGGATTACCAACATGAGAAGTTATTTTTTTTACAATTTAATATGTTCTTTAGGATCAAACCGTTGAAGAATTGAGAAAGAAAACATTTTAAAGGTCTATTAGTATTTGAATCGTACCTCAGAAAGAGGTTGAGTATTGTTGTTAATATGATAGCCGCCAATGGTTTTACAGTTTTGTGGCAACCGTACTGGGTGCCCCATTGATATGTGTGAGTTGCTCAGCATTAGTGACGCCGATAACTCTGCTTCAGATATATGACGTAATTCGACTCCACGTTTTTCTGCCGCTGGTCCAAATGCTTGTTTGTAAGCCCACTGATCCATAGTATACGTGAAGATTCTGAAGAAAATTGTAATTATTTATATAAGTCGTGGTTAGTTTTTGGTAGTCGCAGATCATGTAGAAAGCTCAGGGGAAAAATATTATGAGCCATGGGCCTTAGATACTGGCAATAGTCTAATAATAATAGCGTATTGGTAGTTAACATTCACATAAACCATCCTTTTTGTATCCAGCCTCTTTTATTTGATGCTTATGTTACTGAAAATAATCAGAACTTTGAACACAGTAAAATTTTGGGGCATTCATCGTATTTGGTTCATGACAATATTACTTTCTATTCCCCACAGAACTAATACGACTTCGGTAATACTCGATTTAATAAAATCGTTCGGAATATTCATTCCATATCATCTGACATCCAACGAAATTAAATTTGAAGCAAAATTGCACAAAGCTATTTTTTTACCTGTTGATTATTGTGGTATAAGTCACATGAATTAGTTGTGAAACTCTTTCGAAAAATGTAAGAGGAGGCACATATGTGTTCAGGAGCTCCGGTACGTAAGCAGGGTTTGTCATTTCATCTATGAGTCGTAAAGAATTTCCCATGGGTTCTATCGATGTGAACCATATAAGCGGACATTTATACACTTCGGAAAATCTGAAAATAATAATTAGTGATATTATAAAGCACTGAGCCACTGAGAATGTAAGTATAATAAAAAGGTCATAATATATCTGCCTCTTATCAGATAATAATTTAAGGAATAAATGCATCTGAAGCACTACATACAGTGTACCGCTACAACCACTGTTGTTGCCACTGAATAAAGAATTACGTTCAAAAAGTTCACTCTGCAAAGACATTGAAATAAATAGCTACTCTTACAACGTGAAAATAAAGCGCAATTTAACTTGCCTCTAGTACTTGTAGTTCCTATAATTTTAATCACCTTCAATTCGAACCACGCGCGCCTTCAGGTGAGAATTCATCGAATCACTAAGCGTCTGAGCTGGCTCTGAGCATCTCAAAGTTTCAATCAACTACAATTAACAATCCCAATGAGAGTGAATCGATCGGAATTAATGAGATATTGGATTTTATAACATTTTAGAAGATTCATTTAACGGCGTCACAGACTTAGATATAATTTATTTTAATATAAAATGTCATGTTACGATATTCTTTTAATACAAATTTTTGAACATCCACATACTGAACGCTAATATTGTATTACCATTTAGTACCGAACTGACACCGTATATTTTTTATAGGTATAAAATACGTATATTATATCTCTATATATAACGGACTGTAGGACTAATCTGTTTTGACTCGCTGAGATCCTAACTCCTGAGGGTATGGGTATGGGGTAGTCGTGTAGGTTTGTTTTCAAATAAGTTTAGGTTCGTGCATACAATGTCTTCTTCACGCTGTGCCGATCATGTACTTATCTGAGCACTGTTTTGGTCAGTTTTGTCAAGCGGTCGCATAACGATTGGCCCACTAATGACGATTCTAATCGAAAAAATTGTAATCTGGATTGATTTGAAGCGAAGGTATGTCAAAAAAGGAAGGAATGTCAAAAAAATTGCTAGTGCACAAAGTCAGGCACAACATCCTTACGGCCCGCGATTTGTGTTCTGTTTCTATTAATTTTTCTGGCCACACGCAATCATTCGTGTCTGCACAGTGTATGATGTGATTCAGTCTTTATAGATATTTGGCAAAATATTTTTTAACTTAATATTATTCAAAATGTTATTCAAAAAGTGGTAGTGATAAAAAAATCATAATTGCTTACCCCGCATACATTGTGTTGAACATATATTCGATTATAACTGCATCAAACTTCTGATTGGGATCATTTATAAATGCCTGTACGTTTTCATGTGCTATGGCTGCCTTCGTTATGTAATGAAACATAATAGTCATTACATTTACGGAATGTGTAGATTTATCTCCTGCCATTAGATTTTTTATATTCACCATATCCTCTGCAAACATATTTATATTATACATACATTCAATCGGACTTTATTTTTATTCTCTACCGTTTTATAATTTTTTAAAATATTTTTATAGATAAAAGGTATAAATAATATAATAAATACGCGAGACAATACACACCAATCGTCTGGTCTCAAACTAGGGCATTCCCAGTGCTACGAGAACCAGACGACTACTACTAGGCGCGATCCTAGGTTTTACTATTTTTTGATTTTAGTCATTAACATAATATTTTAATGACAGACATTGATCCTGAGTTAATATATATATATGAATATTAAAAACAACCAATGGCAATGGCTTAAGGCAGTGTATTCTGAATACGACACGTGTGCAATGCAGTCCAGTTGCGATGCATGCGATTGCAGTTCGGTTGCTACATGTGCAGTGAGTTTCAAACTTGTAGTGTATGAACTACAACTGTACCAACGAACACGTACTGCAAGTGCATTGCTTTCGGTGCGACGTCTCATAATTGTAGAGTTTTTTTACAAGTTATCTTATTTTCTATATGCGCTCGACATGAACGGCGTTATAAAAGACTACTTAACTATTCACTTTTCTTTCTAATCTAATTAAAAGGTAAAAGAGAAGTTCAGCAATCATCAATAAAACTACGAAAGTATATTTGAGACGCAATAAAAAAATATGTTTTACTCGCCTTTAAATTCACGTAATGGGAACAGATCGGGGTTAAGTTCCGTCTCTGTCGCTCCCACCTAGATGAGAGTTTGTGATGCTACAGTTCTGTAACTATCTCCCTAAAGCTTGTCCCCACTCTGTTCCCAATACTGAAGTAAAAACCCATCAGTAGCGGCACACCATGATGGCCGTTTCAACACATTACAATAGTGACGTGAAATGTCAATTTATTAACGAAAAAAAAATTATCAAATGCGAGTAGCATCTATAAAATTAAAAATGTGAAAATAATGATCAGGCATTTTTGAAAGCCAAATATAGGTACCACCGTTGACATTATTCTATGAAATGAAATATAAAATCGAAGTTCATTTCCGGTATAAGTTCTGTTAGAATGCTATAAATTAACAAATAAATTACCTACATTATGATTTTTGTGGACTTTTTTGAAAAAGAAATTGTACATTTCACGCAATAGATAGTCCACTTATTATGAACTCACCGGGTATAACCGTATAAAATCCATATATTACTACTTCACTGAAATTGAAATATAACATTAAAGTTAATTTGCAGTACAATGGAAGATAGACAAAGGCCTCGGTTAAAAATTATCACCATAGGAGTTCTGTTAGAATGCATAAATTGACAAATATACACATCAACAAAGTCTAAAACTCATGCACACTTTTGATGCCTATATTTAAAATTTTGCGGTTTTTTTAATGAACATTGTTGCATGATTTAAAGCGAAATTTTAAGCTTATTTGTAATTTAAAATAAAACGATAGTCAAATGAACAAAAAAATAAAAAATTATTATGAAAGAAATAAAGTTCCCCAAAAATAAAAAATAAATGTACAGAACAAAAAACAAAAAACAAATTGTAAGTATTGTAAACATTTTAAGATTTAAAGTTTTCGTTACTGACATTTAATAGTCAGTTAGACCTCCTAATCTATATAGCCTCGGCATGCTTAAAATCAGGCTATGTATAGTGGCCTGGGAAATCCTGCTCCAAGTTCCAGAGAGAATTAAAAAAAAATCTTGTTCTGTGCGTAAATTTTGAGGCAAATCTTCAAAAGCCATTCTACCGAGCAAATCTCTGGCATGGTCTATAGAATTCATGTCGCATGGTTATGGAAGCCAGTCTAGGACAGCGATATAATATTCAAGGAAAACGTTAATCACCGATCCTGCGATAGGTGCGCGAGCAATGTCCTGCATGAACACGATATTTTCACCTGTTTTCTGTCGGAGTGGAGCAAAAATAGTTTCGACCCCCTCGTGGCAGTATTTTTCGGCCATCATGGTAGCCCGTAAAAATAAGGTTCTTCCGGCGAACTTGAATACCGGCCCAAACCATGATTATTCCGCATGATAAGCGTGAACTTCCTGAATGCACCGAAGCTTTTCACGACGTCCTGCAGGACAACAAACGCGTATTTTTCTTGAATCAGGATGGAAACCAAACCTTGATTCATCAGAAAATAACATATGTGGCCACTGATCTTCACCCCATCGTAAATGAACACGTGTCCACTGTAACCGCCGTACTCGATTGCCACGCCGAAGAGCTTGGATTCGCAACGGCCTACGAGACTTGAAACCGATCCTATGTAACCTCCTCCTCACAGTTTTGGGGCTGATAACCACCTGGTGTTCATGTCGCAGCTTTTTTACGAGTTGCTGAGCCATAGTCTTAGTCTCCCTTCTGGCTATGTTTTGTAAAAAAATGGTCTTGTCGCTGAGTTGATCCCATAGCATTCCGACAATCTTCGGATAACCGATTGGTTAGAATTAACAGCTACAGCGACTTCACGTTGTGTACGCCCGGCTTCGAGCATACCTACAGCACGAAATGTTTCTTCTCGCGTTAAATAACGGCAAGACATTATGCTTACTACGCGAATCTTCACCCTTATAATTGTTTTTCTAACAATAAACTAAAATTATCTGTTAAAAAAGAAAACTTTAGAAAGTCACTAAACCCGTAGCAACGTTATAGCGCAAATTTACGCAATAAGTATACATAAATTTCATACATTTTGAATTTAAAACATTATTTTTATCATGTGCTTATTTACTTTTAAAGTTTATAGGTGGCCATTACATTCTTTCGATTAATTTCATACGAAAACGTTAACATTATTGACTGAGAAATATAAAATGAATAAGGTTATTTATTCACTTTTTGAAAAAGAAATTGTACATTTAATTAAATATAATATTATATACTCACTAGGTATAAGTTCCATATTACTACTTATATCAACTTGATGAAGCCTTAATGGTGGATTCTTTATCAATATTGGTGTAATGTAAGTAACCTGTGAAAATAATTATTATGATAGAAACTTTCAATCCAAGATTGAATACTTTTCTGTTAACGTAAATAACCGCCAAATATTTAACCAATCTTTTGTGTGCTACAGTTCGAGGAGATGAAATAAATAAGACCGAGATGGAACGCAGTAGATGCCCGTGTGGAAATCGATTGATAAAACCAAATAATGTTACAGGATAAGAAAGAAACAAGTTCATAAGAAAAAGCCTTTCATATGTAATAGTTGATTAAACCAATACAGAAAAGAAAAATCAGTGAATAAGGTCTTTACGTCAGTGGGGTGGTTGGAGAGGATTAAGGCGACGCATTGGAAATTTTGACGGCATCAATTTTTCTAAGTGACTACAAAACGTATGAAGGTGATATTTGGTAACCTCGTTCTTTATTTCATTGACTTTATTTTGACCGTTGCGATACACGATAGGTTAACTTTTGTAACACAACAAAATTATCAAAGAAACCTCATTTAAAACAGAGATCAACATTTTTAGGAATAACGGGACCGATTTAAATTTTTAAATTTTCTGTACAGTTTTAATCTAAGCATATTCTTCAAAATGACAGTTGGATCTATAAAATCGTACATATAGACGAACGTGCTAATATTTCCATCGTAAACAACCATACACTCAGACAGGTAGATAATATCACGTTGGAGACCTACTAATCAGGCCTACCAGACTGAATATACAAGTTCGCTATCCTCAAACACCTTCGATACTTGGATTTGGGTTTCACTATTATGATCTGCATTTATCGAGGAATGTAAGGAATGTGAACAATGTTAGGAATGTGTATTAATAATTTCTTTGCCACTTATGGAGCTATGCGTTAATTAATCAATTCGATTGTTAATGTTGCCGCTAAAACTGTAATTTAGTGTATCTATAGCCTTAAAAACTAAGTGTACCTACGCGAGCGAAGTCGGGCTGGATATTACTGCAATTATATGTGTATAATAAAACGTAATTATTAAACAGGGTATGCAATATGACAGAGTTGCACAACAGTGTTATTGTAAAAATGAAGAAAGGAATGCTTAGATGGTTCGGGCACATAGAAATAATGAGTGATGAAGGACTGACGAAGAAAATTTAAAGAGCGAAAGTGAGTGATAAAAGAAGCCAAGGAAGACCAAGGCTGACTTATGACGATCAAATCGCCAGAGTGTTAGCAAACGGAAATGTCAAAAACACTCGCATACCTAGGCGAAAATCTGTGAGGAGAATGATGAGATTTGAGGAAGCGAAAGAGGTATGTAAAGACCGCGACGCTTGGCGCTCCGTCCTCTCTGACTATCCTGTTGGGGATACAGTGTGAAGATATGTATGTATGTATTACTGTAACCCGGTCATTTCGATACAGAAATCTGTAATCTAATTAAATTTTAAATTAAATTATTCAAAACGATACACATACATATATTTAATCTGTATCCCTGTTTTTTACATTTATAATTCTTTGCATGTATTGAAAACACATTATCCGTTTCAAAACTTCCCTATTCTGTAGAAATCAGATTAATATCATAACCTTACCTCATGTCCGGCTTCCAATAAATGGTTGACTACTGCATTGCCAAGTATTGTGTGACTTTTGCTGGGCATTCCAAATATAACCAATATTCTCGCTGCATCTGTCGTATGCAGTGCAAATGCATAGAAGAAAACGAACGAAGCGAATATGTAGCGCGTCCTGAAAAGACATGCGTAACTATAAACCTTTCCTATTTAATGAACAGAATCAAGTAAGCACTTTTTTTTCTTACTTATTTAAAATGTTGTAATATAGACCTTAATTATTTATACTATATAAATTGTCTGGTGTATTTAAAAAAAAAACTTAACGGGTTCTTACTGCGATAATACGTTTTAACAAGTTTTTCTATATTTAATTGTTTGTAAAATAAAAATAGCTGCAATTTTTGATGGACCACACAGTAGATATGATATAGGAAACCTACTAACACATATAGGTATCTTCATGGAACCTCACACCATCGTTCTCGACATCTTAATGCGGTGATGACCTCACTCATTGATCGCGCGGTTGATTTTTGTCTGTTTACATTTTGACACGGAAGTGACACACAACACACAGGTACTAAAACACGTGACGATACTTATAGTGTGTATTGTCGGACTATCGAGCGAGTTTCAACAGGTGACGAACCAACAAGAGGGTAGAATGAAATGTTTGCTCTCAAATATTCTTCCGCAGCTCATGGTGTTTGCAACTGCATCGAAATATCGGGAAACTCTTTAAACCTTATTATCGCAGTAAGGACCCGTTCTATACAGTAACCATGAAGCTCAGAAACTTAGTTCTGTTCATCGAGCTTAAACCTCGATTTAAGGAACTGACATCTCACTTGCACCAATCTTTTAATAGTTGGTGCAAGCGAGATGTCAGTTCCTTAAATCGAGTTTAAATAGTTGGTGTAAACCACCCTTAATGTGAGAAACGTCACACCATATTACCATTATAGTCCCGTAAAGTTACGACATCGTTATATAATTTACTAGCAAACCCGGCCCGTTTCACTGGGCGTAAAAAACAAAAAAAAAATTTTACTGATCCGATCGCTACCAAACTTTACAGGAACACCCGCTAGGCCAATCTGAAGATTCCCTGAAAATTTCATCGAAATCGGTTCAGCCGTTTCGGAGTCCATAAGGAACATACATACATACATACATACATACATTGCCTTTTATATATATAGATTATTTTCATTAAAAGATCAAATTAGTTGCTACTAAGTATTTACGGAATCCACCTAAAAATACATAGCAATATTTTAAAGTAAATAAATAAAAGTACTTTAACTCACGAAAATTATAAAATAATAGTATTTCAATAGAATGTTTTTTAATTTCTTTAAATAGCTCTTTTCTTCTCTTTTTAAAACGCACCATATTACCCTCGGACCAAGAAACGTAATGAACGGAGTCATAATAAGTTGCCGCTCTTACCGGTATCGTGTGTCTCTTTCTATTTCATTGAACGTAACCACGAGCAAAACAGTTAGCTATAGTAAGTATGGCAACCTTGCACTGTCAGTGTAATTCGTGTCAGTTTATGAGTCGGTCATGAAATAATTATTTACAAAATACTCGCAAATATTAAGTGTTTCTGGTACTAGTATTCACAAAATTAAGTTTATAGCGACTCTCTCTGAGACTTTCATATTTACGGCCTTTGCAGTCGAAACTTTGGGTCCCAGGGGCCCCGAAGCCTATCGACTGGTTTCTGATATTTGTAAGAGACTGGTCGAGGCTTCGGGAGACCGCGGGGCTGGCAGCTTCTTCCGCCAATGAATCAGTTTGGCTATTCAAAGAGGCAATGCTGCCAGTCTGCTGGGTACCTTAAGCAATGACAGCTTTCTAAGCGGCAACTTTGAGGAAGCTTATTATTTAAGATAATGTGTAGTTTTAAGTTTGTAAATATTAACATATGTATGTACCAGTTTATTTAATGTTCAGCTTTGTATCGTTGTACTGTGACCTTCCCTAGTCACGCACATTAGCAAAAATCTAAAAAGTCAATCAACAAAAAAAAAACTTTAAGGACACGCTTTTAGAGCAAATACTCCGTCCATTGTGATACTCGGTCCGAAAAATTAACGAATGTTTCTGAACAGTTTGTAACACTTTTTTTTGTAGATGTATACTTACGGTTTCATTACATACAAATTAGAATTAATGATGAATTTTATTTGCATTCCACAATAATATTTGTTGAGGTTAGTGTGTGAGAGATGACAATTGTCTACGATACAATGATCAATAGGTAACGCGTTCGGAAAATTGTTCGCAATCGAGTACCTAGTACTACTTCATTTCTTCTCAGGGAAAATCATTAAATATTGCAATTTAAGTGTAAATTATTTAAACCAGAACATAATATAGTAAACTTTTAATGATTTAGATGTTTTCATTGTAATGTTCGTTGTTACTTTCGTTAAAATATACATTTACTTATGTTTCGTTCAGTAATCACATTGAATGTTTGGATACATCGATAGTAATAATAAATAACAGTTATGATTTCATTATAAGGACTCATGAGATCTATATATAGGGATATTTTTCTTTAATAAATTGTTGAAGGTTGGAATAAAGTGAGTATTTATTTCACAACTGAAATCGATTGTAGCAATACAGGGAAGGCGCCCTTATAAAAATTTACTCTGTATTTCTCTCCAGGGTGGCCCTAAAGAAACCCAATATCCTGAGTAGCTCATGATTATCTACCAGTAATACAACATTCAAAATTAACATCACCGCAAGGCACGTTATAGGTTTTAAAAGCTCGTTTAAACTTTAAAAATTTTATTTTTAAATTTAACTTCAAGAACTTACCGCACATAAACAAAACATAGCATTAGTAATAGCATGAATAGCATGAATACAATACGTCTTTATCAATTGTCCATTGTCCTCTTAAATATAAGATTAAACAGTGAATTCTCCATATAACTCGTTGTAATTGCATAAATATAGATAGCGTTTCTAAATGTGCCGCCACATATTTGGGTGGATTTGTAGAAATGGTATCTCAAAATTACATATACATAACGATTGTAAAAAGAATTTTTTTTATCTGAATCATTATTTTTCAAATCGTCTTTTTACTGGGCTATTACGAGAGGACAGCACAGTACCTGTTTATCACTATAAAATAAAATTTTGAGATGGAGTGGAAGACTATAAAGAAAGGTTGCTGGCCCATTTCCTATACAACTACCTTGTACTACATATGGTTTGATTGACTTAATTACTATTTGTGTGGGAAAAAGGAGAAAAATAGTAACTGACATCTATCTACATAATGTTAATATGGGAAGAGAAATCTGTGTTCCCTTTTTAAGAATATTGCGCGAGCGGAGGATAACGAGATTTAGCGAAGGAGTGCAGAAAGGTAATATTTATGTTTAACATGTGTTACAAATGCAGTAAATTAAACAAAATACAAGTAATTTATAGATCGACGTAGTAGTACTTGCGTCCGTGAATTTACTTTCTGTTTGACTGCCAATGTCAAACACATGATAAGTTATTATGTCATTATCAAAGACATAATAATTTTAGATAACCGATGACTTTAAGAATGTTTGTATCTCAAAGGGCCAATTTTTTAAGTGACTACAAAACATATGACAATGATATTTGGTGTCCTGATTCTTCATTTCATTGACTTCATTTTGACAGTTGCGGTACACGGTTGGTTAACTTTTGTTACACAAAAAAAATATCAAAGAAACCTTTTTTAAAACAGAGATTTACATTTTTCGGAGCAACGGGACCGATTCATATTTCTAAATTTTCCGTATACTTTACTTTAAACATATTCCTCAAAATGTCAGTTGGATTTTTTTAAATTAATTGTAGTTTTAAAATAAACGAAAATAACTGTCTATTAGTATTTTTCGTAAGCTAGCGCGCGCACGTTTACATAGAACAGGTCTATTTTAGATTAAATTATTGTTTATCAACGTGTCGCCTTAAAGCAAAAATTTCGTTCATTATAATTCTTGGTCCGAGCGTCAAACAATCGCACAAAGAAATATTATTATCGTTAAAGAATTTTAAAAATGTTGCCAACAAATAATTACTGAATGAATGACTTTCATGCTGTGAGTTTTGTGTGTTTTGTGAGTCGTGAACTGTTTAGTCTGTGTAGTGCATGTCAAGAGAAAAAAGAGTTCATTTCATTTTTATGGTCAATAATCGGCTACTGGACGACTATTAGTATAGGTAATGTTAACTAGAAGATGCAAGGGATGAGGAGAGGAACGCGGAGAGACGGAACGAGGACGACCGCAATTATTTTTAATTGTTATTACTGATCGTACTACAGCAATTGAACAACGCTCATTGCCTATTTCATACCAAATACATTGATAGTGTTCCCTAAATTTGAACAATTTATTTATATATTCTATAATACATAATAACTAATAGATTAATAAGACGTTCCTAACTGATTCATCATCACTCAACATATATACACTGAATAGTATACTGAAGTTAGAAACATGAAACTTGGTTAGTAGCTTTTTTCGTGACGTAGTGGCAAGATAAGAAGAAATTTTTCGAAGATCAAGAAGTTAAAAGAGGGGACAAAGTTCGTATGGGGAGAACAAAATCGTTTTTTATTAATTTGTATGTAGGACAAATACTCTTCAATAAAAATAATTAAACACTTAATTCACCATTTATTAAAATTGTAACAAAGGGTATTAATCCGGCTTTATTAATAATTATTAATCAACTTAACGCCCAACATCGAGATTACTGAAACTAGAAACATACATATTCCGAAATTCAACTCTTAAGATGATGAAAAGTCAGGATAAAAAAGTCGCGCGCAAACGCTTGTATTTTTTTATTCAACACCTGGCAAGCATGGAATGACGATAATAATACAAATCTTATTACGAATCTGATTTTGATTTACGACACGAAAATTATACTATGGGTCTACTGTCTATGTACTGCGGTCTATTTTAATCTTTGTCTGTCTGTCTTAATCTTTGTCTGCGCGAACACGCTACGCTCACGTGCGCTAAATGTGAATATTATTTTATTATGTATACCTTGCAACGACTTAATAGCTGTTTAAATTGTGGTTCCAGATTCCTCAGCTAAGGACAAAGTAATCAAAGTATGTTTAATTTGATTTATCTTATCATCAACACCTACTTGTACGATATATATGTATAAAATAAAAATAAGACGGAGCAAGGTTATTTATGTGAGTTTCGTTACATTACATTGTCATGCGAGTAAATTACGACGACGAAAGTTATATTGGGAAATCAAATAATAAAATCTTAGATTAATTGAGTGTTAGCAGACGGCATTGTATCACTCGCATAATAATACTTGTATACACGGTACAACATACCCACATGACTACTTAAAGTTTTGTAGTCAAACGGCGAGAAATTGAACCTTTAAAGGATTTACCACGGTCTTAACGGACTTAATCTGACTAGCAATTTGTTGCTGCAATCTGTTGCAAGGCAATTAATTGCATCGTAATTAGGCAGATTGTAGGCCGCATGTAACTTATCTTACAATGCAATTTGTTGCCTTGCAACAGATTGCAGTCATAAGCTAGTCAGATTCCACCGTGATTGCACCGTGGCCTTTTAGAATTTTTTCCTGTCAGTCAGTCTGTCTCTCAGTCTCGTATGACAGTAGTGTTTTTCTCGGAGACTATTAACATTATTTAGATGAAATTTAGAAGGTAGATGTACTCTATGGAACAGTACGCAACGATGTAGTGAAATTTTGAAAAAAAAAAAATTAAAGGCGGCGCTTCCTATACGTAACTGATGGATACAAAAAGGTCCAAGATCATAAGTGCGTGGAGTATCTTTAGATAACTCTTCAAAAATGATACAGATAATGTACATAGATATATGTCTTCAAAAATAATGTAAATGATATTCCTAGAGTCAAGACCTGGAGGTTTCCAAGTGACTGTTTCATAATAAATCAATTATTGCTGAGATATATGCATTTCTAAAGATGTATAAAGTGTATAAAACTTTATCTTTTTAACTATTTGGTGGAAAGTGACGAAATGGTTTGACAAAGTTTGGTTGTATAGTATTGAGATATGGGGTATTTTAAATTTGGGGTAAATTTAAAAATTGGGATAAAGGTTTCCTGGAAGAGATCACTTTAGCGATAAGGTCGACCAAATTTTACTGTCCTTATTGTTTTTATTCGTATATTTGTAAAATACGCTTTTAATGGTGCAATAGATAATATTGAATCGTATTGTATCGTGGTTACACGCAGCGATCGCAGAAATAACTTTTTTTTATAAAATGTCATTGAGAAACGTTTGTGAAATACAAACATATTTTTGCTGCCGATTAAATGAGAGTTGTGTATCATCACTTCAATGTGCGTGGTTCGACAACATTAGGCCGGTTTTTATTTTTGTTATAACTAAAGTCGACGAAAAAAATAAAAAATTTTCATTCCACTTCAGTCACTTCACAAATATACTACTTTACACTACATACTTTCACTTGGTTCTATCTACACCTAAAATAATATGAGAAGAGAACAATAAGGTTTGAGATAACAATATTATATTAATATTACGACATATTTTCAAATACTTACTAATAGGAACCCATACACAATGAGAGATTCATTGTGTCAAAATAATGTTGTAATTGAGTTTTACGTAGATGCGTATGAAGATATAGATAGCAAAAAAAACTACCTTGAACCATAATTTGTTAAATAAATGTAATTATATAAAAAAAAACGGTTAAGTACTAAGGTACAAAACTCAATATGTACGTTATTTGAATTACTGTCATTAACTAACAATTTTTTGTTCGTTTGCTGTATTATTCGTGTCTTCTATTATTAATAGTTTATGAGTTATGATATGATGTATATTAAGTATTTATGTCGATATATTACATGTACCTTATATGTTATCTTTATATTAGGTATATGCCAACTGTGCTCTATGGTTTCACTCGCAATAATTGTGGTATTGTTTCCGAGATAAAAAGTAGTTTGGATCTCAAAAGACTAGCTAGTCTCGTTAAAATTGGTTTCGACAATGCGCAAATAACTACATGCTTACGAAAAAGCTTTTATACATTGTTAAATATAAATATAGTGGAAAAAAGAACTATAATCAACCCTGATATACGTATTAATATGAAGGTGATATAGTCAGTCAAATCAATTTATTCAAGTAAACCCAATTACAAGGTATTTTTGAACGTCAAATCTACTTTAGTTCGGTCTCCATCTCCATTAATCATCTCATCATTCATCATCATCATCATCATTCATCTCCATTAATAACTTAAACAAATCAATATAAATGATATTCTATATATAAAGAACAACTAATAGATATTATAAAATTATAATTGAAATTTATTAATGGAATAAGTTACTTATTTATTATTATCGATACATTTGTGTAGTTTATAGCTAACGAGTTTGTTTACTATAATCACGCAATTGGTTTAAAAATATAAACACATCAAATACTTACATTGTTTAATCACAATGCTATAATTTCACAATTTTTTTTACTATCTCCTCTTTTTCTAAAATATATTAAATAATGTTTGTATTACTGCGTTAACTTTTTAAATTATAACTATTAAAGTGTTACAAAAACTTGTTTACGAACTAAACTGTATAGAGCGTGAAACATGACTGACCACTATCCACTACTACTGAACAAGACTATAACATCATTGGTTGCTCATTTAACCTTGACTGTGAAATGCTTAACTATATCTATGTATACATATATACTGTAGAGATGTACGTATACATATATGAACTTAGACTGAGGTTTGAGGTTATGGTACAAAATATTTATTTTATAGTATAGTCACATACAAACGCAATGAGAGTTTTTGGCGGGATTTTATAGAGAGTAGGGGGCCTAGATAAGTGGCTCGATTGTCGTAAACGTTAGCAGAATAGAATGACAAATACCACGTGATTTAGAGTAACGAATTTTAAATTGGTTGTCAAACGTTATTAACTTTTTTATATATCAAACGAAACGTAAAATCGCGTGAAAACCGCCGTTTAAAACGTAGCACTTTTAACGAGCAATAACGCCATCAAGCGTTTCGATTTTACGAAACGTGTGCCACTTGTCAAGACGCTCTGTTGGGCGTTTATTTCAATGATTCGTAAATTGTTTCTAGTAGATATTGTGATGTAACATCGACGTAATTCTGCGTAAAGTATCTACGCTATTGTGCAATATGTGAAATTGTGAAATAAGTGTTTACTTATTATCAATTTGTTGAGATTGTTTAGTGGCTTAATCTGCCTCGGCGGATACTACATTGAAATACTCCAGTCAGTTTTACCAAAGTTTTGGTAAACTCGCAGGTTAATTTCGGACTAACACAAGGAAATAATTGATTTCACGAAACTTAAAATGCTGAAATATTTACAAAACTGTTTTGCATAAATAATTTGTTAATTAATATTAACTAAGAAAGTCCGATGCGTAACCGTCTATATCTCTAACTCGTCTATATCTCCAACTAACGTTTCAAAAATGAGTCCAGTATCAGTTCGACTCGTAAACAGATGATTCTGTACGATGTCTTACTCTAACACTGTTTGACCATTGAAAACGCACTGCGTAATCCACTGAAGACAGAAACATGAAATTTGGAAGATAATAATATGTTAGGAGGTGTACAGATGCGCTAGGAAGGGGCTTTTGGAAATTCAGTCCCTAAGGAGGTAAAATAGAGGACATGAGATTGTAAGAAAGTTTGTCATTTTTTAAGATAAATCCATAAAAATTGTTTTTATCCCTTTTTTTAGGGGCTAAAAAAGGAAATGAAAGTTGGTTTGGTAAATTCGTTATTTTTGTAATTAATACCATAAAATATGGTATTTAGGCTTCTGGCTGAAAATTAGGAATAACGAGTTTTAGAAAAATCGTCCTCTGGGGCAAAATAGAGTACGTCAGATTGTATGCGAGTTCAATAGGGAATACTAAAAACGTAGATCACAAGGAAGTTTTAAACTAGATTTACCAGCTCTTTATGTATTACTCAAATAATAAAACAAAACAACATATACCTTATAACCTGGTCATTCATCGACTATCATCGTACCAAAGACAATCAGTCACGGAGTACATAATAGTTGAACAATTTAACTTCATTTCCACTTTTCTTTTACGTTCTTAATTTAAATTTTTTTTAATGGCGTTGTGCCAATTGTAATGGGGCCTCCAGACTCTCAAAGAGTCACTCGGCGAGGCGCTCGAGCGAGCGAGCCGAGGCAAGCGATAACGAGCGTCGTCTGACACGCTCGCTTTACTTGATCGTTGTCTAGACTTCACAGATGACGGTCGATGAATTATGCTTTGTGCAGCTTTGTGCGCTCTCACCTATTATAATTAAATTCGCATGTATTACGTTAAAAAGATACGTAAACTCTGGAAAAAGAGAAAATAGGGGAGGCTCTATATTCAAAAATAATGTTCTTTTTATTAGGTAACTTTTTTATATCTCAAACGAGCCGCCTTATGTTCGCCGATTTGTACGCCATTTGTGCACCAATTTTGATGATTATTTTTTTTATTTAAAAGGAAGCATGTCCAGGGTCGCCCCATAGAAATTTAGTCAAATTTAGTTAAAAAAAAAATCCTCAACGAGATGTACATTTTGATGATCTTTTTATTTAATATTTCGTTCTAGAATTAGGTAGTAAGTTGTAGACCTACTCTAAATATTTTTTAGGGCAAAGCCACTTAAAAGAGTAAAGTAAATATCTAACTGTTAAGGAAAAAATTAAACCGACTTCAAAATAAAAACAGTACAAAATTACGCAATAATTATCTAACCAATACTAATCGAAAGTACGATTACGAAGTACGAAGTACGAAAAGAACTTCAAAAATATAGTACAATTGTAATATATATATATATATATATATATATATATATATATATATATATATATATATATATATATATATATATATATATATATATATATATATATATCACAGATTAATTAGTTACTAGCGTAAACCCATACACTTAAATTCGACAGTTTTTGAAGTCTGTACTAAACCAATAAGCAACAACAGAAAGTCTAGGTACTAGTTTAGTAGACTTAGCATCAACTTCAGTACCTGTCAAAAATTATATGTACTTACTTACAGACCTTTGCATCACATTTTTTGTGAAATCACTTTTACACTTGAGTTTTGATGAATGTAGTAAAGAATAATAATAATGTTGTACTTAATAAAGATAATAATTATTTCGCAGCCGGTTCCCCTTTGCAAGGGGAGGCGTTAAGGATCCACGCATCGTATCTATGCATTCGTAAACTTATCATCTATGATTAATAATAATTAAATTCGTAACATATGCAGCTTGAAGTAAAAATTCACACTGACAATCGCGAGAGTGTAGTAGGCACGCCATGTTGGCCATTCACGTCCTTTGACTAGTGCACCAAATACCGACACGGAGCGGAGCAGCGGCGAGTCGACGCGAGCCGAAGCGAGTGGACACGAATGCACACGAGCGCAGCTACCACAATCTCGCGTTCGCTTTGACTCGCGTCGCCGCGGCAAGAGTGTGGTGCCGGGGTAACAGACCCACTCTCTATGACGGCGAAAAATGTAGCGGACATTAGAGCATAAAAAAGTTGTATTTAAACTTCAAGATTAATGCGGACGATATTGCGGGCAGAAAGCTAATTTTTTTTATAAAATAATAACATTCTGAACTTAAATGAACTGTAAGGACTTTCGCTATATCCTTGAAAATTTTAAAATTCTATGTCTAGTAGTTTCGAACATGGCGGGGGTCATGGTCGTTTGGGAAAAGCTCAAATCCTTCGAGTATCCAATTTAATTTTCTGTTTCTTTAATTCTTCTGTTAATATTTTAATGATATTTTAAGACGTTAACAAGTGCAACATATTATGTGGATTAATGATATGATATAATAACCCACGTACCTTTGTATTATGCCTTCAAGTGTGTACGGCAACATAATGGTACGAAAAAAATTTACTACGACGGATACACGATACACATCGGCGTGAGTGATATTGCAAACAGTTCTGTTTTTAACCCCCGACGCGAAAGAAGGGGTGTAATAAGTTTGACGTGTCTGTGTGTCTGTCTGTGGCATCGTAGTTCCTAAACGAATGGATCTACTATGATGCGGTTTTCTTTTGTTTGAAAGCAGGGATTCTAAGGGTGGTTCTTAGACATGTTTTATCAAAATCGGTTCAGCTGTTTGAAGAATATCAGCTCTTTTCTAGTTTTTAAAGGGACACGAGCATCTTTTATTAGTCTAATCGATGCGAAATTTAGTATACTGTGACTTAAATGATGTCACAATAACATAGTAACCTTGACCAGATGCTGCAGCGTCATCTGAAGTCAGCTGTCAGTCAGATGTTTAGGCTCATTGAAATGGTCTCTATGATTAGGTTATAGATAGATGGTGATCAGGGTCCGATTATGGATCAGACAACTATAACTGTCAGAATACTCAGATATCGGCGAGGCACGATCTCGTGTCTGAAATTTCGTGTATTGTACCGGAAAGTATTTGTGTGAATGTGGGGATAGAGTGTAAATCGTAGTGTTTAAAAAGCATGAAATAAAACTTAAAATAAAAATTTAAATACCCCCGACTCAAAAAAGTCTTTCAAGAAGTAAAAAAGTAATATGTATCTCATAGCCCTTTAAATTTGTGATAAGTTTCAACATAAATAGTAGTAGTAATATATCCAACGTCGGGGGACCGCTAAGTTTACTTGTATTTAAATTGAATAGTTTTTAATAGTAGTTTTTTTTTAGTAGTTAATTTTTGTCGACGTCAGCAAGTAGTAATATTACATTTTCATTGGTCAGCGACCCGATTTGTTGACTAACGAAATGATAAATAGCCTATAAGAGGGAGAGTCAAATAACAAGTGAGAATGCAGTACATACAAACCGTTTAGAAATTAAAAAAGTACATAAATAGGGTGGAGTTGCATAATTTGTACCGGTGCGTAAATTGTACCACCATAAAATTTGCTAGAAACGCTTAATATTTTTTTAGGCTTGCTACACTAATCGGTAGTGCCAACAATATAATCTCATTAATGCCATTTTGGCTGGCGTACGACAAAGGTTGAACTCCGAAGAAATAAATCTTATTTTATAACGTTACTTCGTAATTTTTTTTGATGATTACCTTAAAGTATCCAAGTGGTAATCGTAAGCACATTGTTGTTATTTGGGTATATTTTTTAAAAACTATATACATCATCACAATTTTTTATAAAAATTTTGTCTTATTTATTTAAGGTTATATTACCAGCTAAACAATAAACATACGACCTACCTGTTGCTTAATTTGTACCAGTTAGTATTTCCTAAATTTTACCGGCCCGATTTAAGATTATGTTTTTTTTTATTAACACTTGAGTATACTCAAATCTTTTCAGATGATTGAAGTAGAAAAAAAATTATTATAAATTGTGGCGGCTATCGAAATAAAGAAAAGTCGGGAGCACGCAAACACAAATTTATTTTCGGTATACCACACAGGGTCGGGGTTGATCGGCCGTCTAAGGTCCCTGTCTCGTAGCGCAGCACTTCCCTGTCTGTCCGCGGTCGGCAGACGATCCGATTCTAGAAGTTGGTGATGCGGCTGCAGTCACGCGGTTCAGCAGTATACACCCGACAGAGCAGGTGTCGGGGTACTACTGAACCCGTACGAAGGACCCTGGAACGTAGCATCCAGTGCATCAGTTCGTGTTCCAAAAATGTCTGTTGTTGAACTACCGCTGCAAGGACAGATCGAAGGAAAGCTAATAAAGTGGGTAAGGTGGCGGTGTTCAACAACTAGACGGGAGTTTACAATTTAAATAAGCAATTAAGCAAATAATACGTATATGCGTTTAAATTAAAGAAAGAAAACAATACAAATTGTTATAAGCATGGAAATTAATATTAAGTAAAAATGGCTGTTACATTTAGCTTGACAAAATAAATAAATTCGTTCTTCACTTACCCAACAGTGAGGTGATAATTATAATAAATAATATGTTTTCACGTAATTACGTACGCTGGAGACGAACAAAAATAAAAATCAATATAGTACGTATTGATTATTAGTTATAAATATATTTAGAACAGCAAAGCGACAATAACAATTTTTGAGCGCCGTCGATCATTTAGTTTGTCGCGCGGAATTGCAAAAACAATGGCGGTAGAACGACTAAGTCCCTCGGCGCATAGCGAGCGAGAAGACGTACTGTGCACAGATTACTCGTATTTTAGTTCAGAGATAAATTTATGCATTCTTTAATAACACATTTTATATTTGTTTATTATATTAGCTTATTAAAATAAACTTACTACACTTTTGTTATATTCAAATGCAAGATTATATTACTAAAATTAAATTGTTAAATAAGATGTACGTTATAACGTTACAAAATGGACTAAAGAAAATTTGGAAAAAGCCCTCAAGTGTTTACAAAATAAAACAATGGGCATAAATGCATGTTCACGGATATTTGAAATACCCAAATATTTATAATACTTTGAGAAGACATTTCTTAAACTAATAAATATGCCAACAAAAATTCAGTTACAAAGGGCAGGCCAACAGTATTTCGATGGAAATTTTAGTTATTAAGAAAGTGTATAATTATCGAGTTAATATTTTGAAATCGCAAGGCCGAATAAGATTTTTTTAATTGAAATTCTATTAACAGACAAGTGAGAATAGATATTTATGTTATTGAGCGGACTAATACTTATTTAATTTTGAAATCGCAAGGCTGATTTTGTTCATTTTGTATTTAAATTTTATTAATGGACAAGAGAGAATAGTAGATATTTTAGTTAAATTGGCTGATACTTATTCAGTTTGAAATCGCAAGATTGATTAGTGTATTTTCTTCATAAAATTTTTAACATAAATAAGGAGGAGGAGTAAATGTATTTTTTAAATATGTATATATTCCATATCATTGGATTTCAAAATCGCAACACTAATTTGTGTTCCTATTATACATTTAAAGTGATTATACTGTGTGGTCCAATTTAAAAAACCTGTGGTACGAATAAGGAAACTGGTTTCCTGAATTGTACTTATTAAGATTTAAAAAAAACTTATTATTATGACCTACCGTTAATGTTTGTACTATTTTGAGTAATAAAATATTGAAACAGACGAAATAAAGTTTTTAACGGACATAAACAAACCTTCATAACTAATCAAGTTTTCTGCTAAAATTGAAAAAAACGTTAAGGGGGACAATATATGCAACTTTACCCTACTGGCTGGCAAAACTAGATTGCCGGTTAGCACAAAAAAACTGATTATTTGATTATTAAAAAAAATAAGTTTTGCATAATAATAATTATACAACTTATACAATGATAATTATACTACTCATCTAATAATATTATACAACTCCTCATATACATATAATAATAATTATCAACTCTTATTTTTTTAAATAATCAGTTTTTTGTGATATGTGGTATCTAACTGGTAATCCAGTTTTGCCAGCCAGTATTTATGTAGGTACTTTTTTAATTTCTAAACAGTTATTATTGTTGTTCATTCTAATGGAATTGAACTACGTGCGCTTATAAAAAAATATTCGTTACTGAAAACTGTTACAACGGAACAAGTCGATCCATTCATCCATCATCCAAAATCAACCATCATCTCCATCATCAGTAATTCTGCCGGTAAACACATGAGCTCCGTTTTCCGGGATAGTTAAGGGGCAGCAATGATTAAATGAACTTAAATGAACTGTAAGGACTTTCGCTACATTCGTACCTTACCTAATTTGGAGCTATGGGCACGTTTCATGCAGAACGAACAACAAAATTCCGCAACGATTTCCACAAAAAAAGGATAACGCAAATTCACGGGATTATCTTCCCAGAGCATTCTTCCCATTCACCAGATCTTGTTTCTGGTGATTTCTATCTACCTATTTTTGAGTTTGAAGAAGTTTCTGAGAGGACAGCGATAATGAAGATTTCGCTGCAGCACAGGAATTTTTAGGTAGGTACTCAAGATTTTTATGAAGGGAATATTATGCTTAAAAAGTTTTTTCAAGTGTATTATACTACTATGTCGAAAAATAGAGTACCATTTAATAAAACTTACTTTTAACATACTCAATCTTAGTTTTTATTATACACCAATATTTCTTATTCCTAAAAGTTTAAACGTATTTCATTGAAGCAACTGGTTAAATTTCCTTGTCTCACTGCAAGGACCAACGTCAAGTTTCACAGCACTTATTTATACCTATACTGATATTATGAAGAGAGAAAAATTTTATTGTTTGTTTGTAATGGATAAACTCACTACCCAACCAAATTATCTATTTTGAAAATTCTTTAACCTATAGAAAGCTACACTATCAGCAAGTAACATGGGATGCATTTCGTTTTAAAAAATTTTTTACCCATGCGAAGCCGGAGCGGGTCGCTAGTATACTATAAAAATAAAATATGATTTATAGAGCGTTCGTCCTGATTCATTCATTTTAATATTAGTCCATTTATATCATGTTATCAGTCCTTATCTTTACTCATACAAATATTTACGGTATGTAATAAAGCGATTACAAGTCGCGTAGTTATAATTATTCATTAATTATATTATACATTTATATATACATATAAATAAAATCGAAGTGTGTAGCTGTAATTTCGAAGTAAATTTTTTTAAGCTGATAATATGATTACGATATAATTATGATTATGATGACGAAATTATTGAAACAATTTCGACATGACTTTCACTGAAGTTTAAAGAATATACCAGATTATTTCTTATCTGCGAATTATCAGTGATATGAAATTGCCATTTCGTACTGAAAGATAATCAATTTTATTTTATAGGACAAAACATATATCAAAGTACAACGAAGATAATCGTTGTCTATACGTTTTTACCACCTAATCAGAGAATCTTTCACGTTAGAACTCTGGAGACCTGGACTCCATAGACTGTGTGAAGGTATTTTGTACTGCTTCCTGGAAAGAAAACTTTTTTCTGTGCAAAAAATTGCCCAAATCGCGGTAAAAATAGTAGTGGGTTGTGGGGAGGTCCAGCGAGTATGGATCATGACGAATGGTTTCTAACTGCAGGTCTTGTAGTATTAAAATTGTTGCTCGAGCAGTGTAAGGTTTTGCGTTATCACGGAGCAATAATGGTGAAGATCGATTGGCGAGTCGGGGCTATTTTGTAGCGAGTTTCGCCATCGTTGTTCTTCGTCTTTATCTGACGAACCTGTAGTGAATTAAACCATGAAGGGACCGCCAAACAGTCACTATCACCTTTCTATGAGTAAACTTCGCTGTAGGCCATTAACGTGGCATTTGATCTGGGGCAGCCACTGCGTTGTTCACTTGCAATTGTCATAAAGAATCCATTTTTCGTCACACGTCACAGTTCTGTTCAAAGTCGTTTCATTTCTGTACCGGCCTAACAAGGTAAGGCAAGCTTCACCACGCGCTGGTATTTTTCAAGTTTTTTAATTTTATTGATTTGCTGTAAACGGGCCAGTATTGTGCGCACGCTAACGTCAAACCATGCCGCTAATTCTTTAATGATACGGATTGGCTTCCACGATAACCTTCAATTAATCGTTATTTACCTTGGTGGCTGGTTTTCCTTGTGGTTCATTCTTGCAGTTGAAATTTCCACTACTAAAGCGGTTAAACCAAAAACACAAGGTGCATTCGTTAGCCGTATCCTATCCAAACACAGCATTGACATTACGAGCAGTTTCTGCTGCGTTAGTCTGATTTTCGCTATATCCATATTCAAGTTAAAAGCGGAATGTAAATAACGGCAATTTCATACTTTAACCCCTATTATTTGGGATTCCTGCTTTAAAATAGAAAAACTCTAGGAATAAGGGACAAATCTGTAAATACACGTATGTATATAGGTATACAAATAGTAATTTTTGCAGTTGCACGTCGAAAACCTGCGATTTAAAATGAGCTCTCTTCAGTTGAGTTACGCCTGTAAAGTGGGTTCGACGTATAGTGGTTTATCTATTGACTATATTTTAAACCTTAAGCAAACATACTACGTCCACTATTATGTATATTAAACGATCAATATTTGTATATATATACGTATATATTTGATACCGCTTTCTTGAAAGTGGCTCCAGCGATTTCGATGAAATTTACAATATAGGGGTCGAAGAGGGCGAGAAATCGATCTAGCTAGTTTTCAATTCTGGGAAAAATTGTTTTCTTTCCACACACTTCAAACTTTTAAACTCGAAACTTTTCTAATTTCGCAACAGAATTTACATTCTCAATATTGGAGATATTATGAAAAACGATTATGACAAGAACTATCGCTTTCGTTTAGAAGCATGGCAGTCTGTAGCAAAATTATCATGTTTATTACAATTAAAACATCTTGGGCTCTTATTAACCGTAGCTGTATTTGGTTTTCCTTAAATTAACCTTCTTTTGTGTAAAATGCTTTACTATCTGAGTGTTGAACTTCCTGAAGAAGCTTTGTTTTTATAAAATCTGCACTGATCTTAATTTCTGGGTTCTCCATACCCATAATCATCGACTTGTGAGTTTAGGTAGACTGGCCAACATAAGTGTCCCAAGTCACTTACCGTTGACATCGAACTTGATACCCCTAAGCTTTTGGGCATTTGACATTGTTTTTCCTATATAATCCTCCATGCTATGAGACTGTGGAGAAATTGTGGAGAAATTGTGGAGTCTTCTGCCTGAATATGGCGTGGAGGGCTCCTTACTGCAGGCTGTGAGGTCATTATATCGAGACCACAGAGCCTGTGTAAGGATAGACGGTGACATGTCGCCCTGGTTTGAAGTCTGTTCTGGTGTCAGACAGGGCTGCGTGATGTCTGCCTGGCTATTCGTGCTGTATTTGGACAGTTGCCTCCAGAGATTGAAAGGTAATATGAGTGGTATGGGATGTGGTGACACAGTGGTAAACTGCCTATTGTACGCTGACGATGCTGTGCTAATAGCACCATCAGAAGCAGAGTTGCAGACACTAGTCACGTGCATGAAAGAAGATTGTGAAGTAAAAGGATTGAAAATGAATGTGAACAAAACTAAGGTTCTGGTGTTTGAAAGAGAAGCGGAACAAACGAAATGTGTGATTAGTGTAAATGGAAAATGTCTAGAACAGGTGAATGAAATTGTGTACCTGGGGAGTGCGTTTTCGAGGGATGGAAGATGTGAGTTGGATGTGGAGAGACGGGTAGCAGCTGGCAATAAAGTGAACGGTGCTCTGTCCGCATTAGTGGGTAGTGCGAATATATCTAACACTGCTAAAATGGCCATCCACAATGCGATGTTGGTGCCAACTTTGTTGTACGGCAGTGAGGCCTGGATATGCCCGAAATCGAGTGAAAGTATGATAAATGCTGTGGAGATGCGGTCTCTCAGAAATATGTGCGGTGTCACGCTTGCGGACAGGATAAGCAATGATGAGATACGCAGTATGACAGGGTTGCACAACAGTGTTATTGTAAAAATGAAGAAAGGAATGCTTAGATGGTTCGGGCACATGGAAAGAATGAGTGATGAAAGACTGACGAAGAAAATATACAGAGCGAAAGTGAGTGGTAAAAGAAGCCAAGGAAGACCAAGGCTGACTTATGAAGATCAAATAGCCAGAGTGTTAGCAGACGGAAATGTCAAAAGTACTCGCATACCTAGGCGAAAATGTGTGAGGAGAATGATGAGATTTGAGGAAGCGAAAGAGGTGTGTAAGGACCGCGACTCCTGGCGCTCCGTCCTCTCTGACTACCCCGTTGGGGATACAGCGTGAAGTTATGTTATGTTTTATGTTTATGTTATGCTATGAGACAATTCCAAAATTGTGATGAGATCTCTCAACAAATATAAATCACTATCATCAAAGGCTACTTTTAAGTTCTTCCAGACTTCTTTGCATATTATGGCACTTCGAACTTGAAATGCCTGGTTAAATGTTTGTCTAAGTAACCCGCTACTTCTGTTCTTTGTCAGAAACACTGAGATGAAACTATGCAAAACATTCATTAACAACTTTTTGATTCTCGTAGCACCAAAAGATGATAAAGTAAAAGCGTTTCGTACATACTTTATCATTTTTAGGTGTCGCCTCCTGGCTGTTCTTGAGAACAGCCTTGAGAACACTGGTTGCAGGTAATACCTTCAAAAAACTTAGGAACCTTATTAGACAATATCAGACTTTTATAGTATCCTTACGTCTAGAGGTCAGGACTAACCTTCCTTACCGCTGCCGTCGTGGTGATCTTGTTGATGTACTAGGTCACCACGGTTTATCTTGTTTATGCAGTGTGGGCCGCATGTCACGACATGCTATTTTGACGGACGTTATTCGGCGGGCTTATATAACTACCGACGTTCCTACAATCTTAAAGCCTATCGGTATTGCGCGCAGCGACGGCGGGAGACAGGATGGATTGATGCTCACTCTTAGAAACTTGGAAGACCGCCGATATGAGACGCCACTTATGCCGATGCACTTGCCATTTCCCATGTCTCGGCAGCTTCCAGGTCAGCGAGTGCTGCGACCAGCACTGCTGAGAACTTGAAACGGTGTAATTGCGACTCTCCTTGCGTGTTCCATATTTACGTTTTTTGCTGTGGAAGCTTTGGAACCCTGGGGCCCCGAAGTCCATAGACTGGTTTCCGAAATATTAGGAGATTGGTTGAAGCGGAGACCGTCGGGCTGGCAGCTTTTTCTGCCAACGAACCAGTTGCACGTTTGGACTGGTCTCAACTTGATCTAAATAGATAATAATTTATTGCTGTTGTTATCGGATATAAGTATCACCTTTAAAATTGTTATAACACGGGTTGAACTCAAAAACGTAATGACATGCGTATAGTTAGTTCAGTGCATTTGTATCTCATGTTTACACCAAAAACTCAGTTCACAGTGATCCACACATTCCGATCTATAGGATCTAGCAATGTCAGATTAAAAAAATGGTTAAAGTACCCAATTCAATCCCATGATGCCCTCAATTATCTCCATTGCTCAGATATCCCTATCAATTATTCCAAGAATAACCGATACTCCCCCTATTACCTACCAGACCTCGGGGTCACTCGAACAACTGACGACCTTCAATTTAAAACAGACATCAACATGTTTTCGCATATGTTACCAATGACATGTTGTGTTTAAGAAAAATCTTTTGAAAATTACTTACACAAAGCAACACTTATTACCATTGCATCATTTTGCAGGTAATCTCTGATGAATACTTTAGTTACGCTGTAATAATTAATGAATAACCATGACAGTCCTAACATTAATAACAACTAATCTTAGGTACTTGGTTCTTTCACAAAGCCAATATGGAACTTCATTGTGAACGGGTACTGTGAAAATTTTGCGAAATTTTGGTTACTTTATTGTTTGTTTACAATAAAGTCGAAAATGAAAAAAATAGGATATACAGTAACTGCTTAACGTCAAGTGGAATATATGCACGTTTCAAATCTTTCAAGTCTGAAAAAGGAATAACAACAAAAAGCAATAATTTAAAAAACGACAATCCAACTACTGCTACTCCTAGCTGCTTAGTATGTGAATTCTACACGCAATGTGAAACGACAAACTCGCCATCTACGCACTTATTTCGAGATTTATGAAAATGCATAAGTGCCTCTATAGGGAGGACCAAAAAATAGTAAATATATGAGGTAACATCTAACCCTTGTTACAACCTATTTTCGGCTCATTCTGTCATGACAGAAGTAACAAATGAGTTACATTTCGCTTCCGGCTTTTCTATCGCTTACACGATGGTGTTCAGTGTACCTATTACAGTGAAGAAGTAACGTCATTAATCATGTGTTAGCCTTTTTCTTGTTATTATTAACGTACAGGGTGACGCAGAAGGACTCATTCCATAGGAATTGTCTATTCGGAAAAGTTATTTTCTTGATTTAACATGACCTGGAATTGAACCCGGGATTTCGGCTTGAAAAGCTAATGCATTAACTACCGCATCAATAAGTCAGCCGATAAATGAACTGGAAAGATTTGTGATCCGAATTAAATGAATCGCAAAACTTTTTCTTAGCTTGAATACGACTCACGTCATATCTATTTTTATTAATAAAACTTTCGTATGTTCGTGACCACAAAACTCAAAAAGTAATTGGTCGATTGATTAGAAATTTTGACAAAACATCGCATTTGAATACGCGAGTGTTTTTATATATGACTAGCTGATGCCCGCGACTTCGTCTGCGTTTTATTTTTAAAATAGCCTATGTCATTCGTCAGGATTCAAGCTATCACCATACCTCGCAATCGGATGAACGGTATAACAGAAAATACGAACAAACGGACATTGATTTTTATATATAAGACTAGCGACCCACCCCGGCTTGGCACGGGTCGAAGTATTTTTGAAAATAAAGTGCAGGCCCATGTTACTCGTTGATAATGTAACGCGCTAACACAGTGCACAATACACAAAAATACATTCCGCGTTTGTTCTCAATGATTATTACATGTTAAAATCGTATTAATTTTATTCGCCTTGTTTATATTCCTTGATATTTGTTGTTATTTCCTTACTATTGTAGTATCTGCGTGTCGCTTGTATGTTACTGTAATTGTAACTGTAAATCGTGTTCCTCGAAAATATATTGTTGACTCTGTGAAGTATTCGTCTCAGTTATTTGTGCTCTTCAACTAAGTGTCCTTTTCTTTTTATGTGTGTGGTGTAGTTAGATAACCATATCTACACCCCCACACTATACTTTCGCGAAAGAGATTTTGAAATCGATTGAGTTGTTTTAGAATTTATTCATTAGTTCATTACATACAAACAAACAAAGTTTACCTCGTTATAATATTATAGTACAGATATTTACACAAATGAAAATGTAAAAGTTCATTTATTCAAAGCGCACCACAGCAATGCGTGGCCGTTGACAGCTAGTGGTAGTGCCTCACAGATCTGGAAAACTCGTTATAAAATATTAATTTTATAATCAGGTTTCCAACTCCACACGCATTCCACATTCGCAGATTTGGCAACCACGTTATAGAATACTAATTTTAAATTGAGGTTTCCAAATCTGTGAGGTATACAAGGCGTTCAAATTGACTTCTCATTTACACACAATAAGTATATAATAGGACTTTTTGGCGGGAACGGGAGAAGTCAAGTTGTTATTTTATTTACGTTTTAAATTTTTACCTTTTTGGGAGTTTTAAAGTACAAAAGTGACAGTACATTGTGTCTTAAAGTAAAAAAATATGTGTAGCCAAAGTTCTCGGGCTCTTCCAAGAAGTCCTTTACTGGAGGAGCTTTACGATAAGAAGAAAAAACGAATTTATAATCTGCGCTAATCTGTGCGCCATACCATTAAGAAAGAAAAAAAAGTATATGCGTTAAGTTTAGAATGTTGGTGAGAACGTTTTTCTGTGCCAACAATAGTTTAAGTAGGTTAAGAGTCACTAACATTCCCAATTACCTACCTTTCCCATCGTTTTATCGTTTTTCACGGGCTACCTGGGGGTAGTTGGGAAAGATGTGTCATAACAGACTAGAACAAGTCAGTCATCGTTCGATCGACGCTAAGTCACTCATCTCGATACCATACGGCACATCACCTTGTGGAAAATCAACTCATTGCAAATCATCGAATCATCTTTCAACATCATCACACGAAACATCAGCACATCAACGCTTGTGGAGGACGGCAGATTAGAACGTAACGACGCGTCTATAACACCCAGCACGCGAGGGCAACGGCGAACCAGGTTAGCCCTTTCATATCCTATCTGTCGCCCATCCAATATGATATTATTTTAATAACCATTATGTATAACTTCTTAAGTTATTTCGAATACCAGTAACAAATACACTGAATGTATCTGTAAAAAAACAACGAAACAATATTTACTATATGTCATCCTGTAATAAATATTGCTTAAGGTACTTTTGCTGTTGGAGTCCGCGTTGCATAGAACGTTTGTCGCTATATTGGATTTTAGAATTCTTCAGTGCATGCCTCTGAAATATCTATTGGACACTCGAAGCGAAAGGGTACTCGAGACATGGCTGTTGTGTCGCCTTCTACACTAATGGAACTGCAACGTCGATTCATAGTTGACATGTTATGTCATTTGTACTTACCTACTACCTACTACATATATGCATATATCTACTTTTTATATTCAAAAGTAACATTGAGTCAAAATCTTTTCTAATTACAGAAATATGATGTTGTAATGAGGGAGCCCTGTTAAAAATAATAGGTAATAAAAAATGGGTTTCCCTGGTAACGATAGGTACCTAATACGGGGTTTCTATTGCCTCTCCAGAAAATGTTATTGAAAACGCACAATATACTATTACTTTTGTACTTTAAAACTCCCAAAAGCGCAAAACACAGAAAACAAAATGTCGAAGTGTTACATCTTACGCTCCCGCCAAAAAGTCGAATTAATTAATTATATTTCAGCCAGCACTGTTTTAAAAAAATACACAAGTCGATTTAACTCTCGATTAACATCTCGGATTAAGAAACATAATGAACGAAGCCACACCGCCGCTCATACCACAGTTCGTCAAACGAATTTTCGTGTCTCTTTCTATCTCATTGAATATAATCACGAGTGAAACAGTTAGCTTTAGTAAGAATGGCAACCTCGCACTGTCAGTATAATTGGATGCTTTAGATCTAAAAGTCAGTAAATCCAATTTCGTTGTTTTGAGATAAGTCAGTTGACTTCTATCTAAATAAAGAAATAAGTCAGTTGACTTATCTCGAAACAACGAAATTGGATTTAGTGACTTTTAGATCTATAGAGAGATATGGTTTGAGATAAGGCAACTGACTTATTTCGTTGTTTTGAAATAAGTCAACTGACTTATTTCGTTGTTTTGATATAAGTCAACTGACTTATTTCGTTTTAAATTATAAATATATAAATTATATATATATAAATATTCAAATTGGATTTAGTGACTTTTAGATCTATATATAGATATATTTTGAGATAAGTCAACTGATTTATTTCGTTGTTTTGATATAAGTCTTGACTTGACTTGTATTTGACTTATCTCAAAACAACGAAATTGGTAGTAGTGACTTTTAGATCTACAGCATCCAATTGGTGTTAGTTTATGAGTAGGTCATGAAATAATAATTTGTAAAATACTTGTAAATCTTAAGTGTTTCGGTTAATGGTATTCACAAAAATAAAAATATGTCATGTTCAGCTGTGTGTCGTTGTACTAAGACTTTCCCTAGTCACGCACATTATAAAAAATTTAGAAACTCGGTCAACAAAAAAGAACACTGCAAGGACATCCTCTTAAAACAAATGCTTCCTTCATTGTGTTAGTTCGTTCAAGATCTCCATAGTTGATGTCAATTATTTATTTATCGAACTGAAAATAATAGTGTTTCATCTTATTAATTTTCTAAGTAATTATAACGGGTAATAATTTTTAATAATTTTAATAATTAAACTGGTACAGTTGCTACCCACGTTTCCAATGTTATTAAATTTTACTTATTTTCTAAGAATAGATAGGCTCAAAGAAAATCGCTTCTACCTCTCAAATGTTTGTTTTACATTAAAATCGTGTTTACTAATTTCTCTTGGAGTCTATGTACCTAACTGAAAGTATTGATAAATATTTTGTTCTAAAGAACAAAACTTGTTCTAAATAAAGAAATAATTAAAAATTTTACGATAGATATACACAATATCTATCACAGGTAACATTCATGCGATAACTCTACGTTGTTCGAAAAATTAAATTTTAGAAACCCCAAATATGAAAAGCATCCGCAGATAAGCTGTTAACCTGACACTTATCTAAACACCACCACTGAAATTATACTTGTCTATTCGTAAAAGCTTTATCAGAATTGATCCAGCCATTTAAGCAGTAATGCAACATGTTTATGATTTAAACAGTACTAATGGTTATACATACTTACCGAAATACGAATACATTTGGTATAGATACCACTAAATTACCCATCCATAAGTGATCGCTCGAAACGTTCTTTAATTTTAATGACTGCATCAAAGATAAATGAAAAAGCTTGAAGATATAAGCCTTATTAATATTCAGATAGAAAAAGGAACCTACATACATTACTCTGCTTAAATAAAATACAGTATCATATAACCACAGATTAACTAGTTACACTATAACCATATTATATCAATACAGCCTTCCTCGTGATTCTTAATGGATGAAAATAGTCAATATCTTTCGAAATAAAAATGTCTAAGGGAAAATTGGAATCAGTTCATTTACTTATTTTTCAAAACTTCATTCATTAATCTTCCAAGTTTCCAATACTTGAAAAACAAGTCAGCCAGTTCATTCGTTCCACTTTTATCGAATCCAGATTAAGTTACAACGAAAATACTCAAATTCATACTAAACTAAACAAAAACTACTGGTGCAATTATTAATCTGAAAAGTTATTAAGTGTATTATTTATTAAAATACTTTATAATATAAACCGACTCAAGAAAAACTGACATGTATGAAATAACTATTTTTTACTAGTCAAAACTCAGGTACAAAAATAACTTTATAAATAGGATACGAATACCTACATATGTAATTTGACAGTTACCGAAGTCGGTCCCAAGCCTATTCCAAACTAATAAACTTTCTCTTGTTACACATTGACTTGGCATTGACTTCAATAACTGTCAAATTCAATTATATGTATAGGCTGTGGTAGTGGTATTTGCATCGTATATATGAAGATGTTTTTGTACTTGAGTTTTGATTAGTAAAAGATAGTTATTTTGTGTTTTTTTTATTGAAGTAGGTATAATTTTTATTATTTCTCCGTCTTTATTGACCTTGGCCTAAATAAATATTTAGGGTAGGTTTAAAAATAGCTTCTTTTCTAATTCTAGAACGCTATGACATACAGATAATCATCAATACAAATAAAGCTTATAAGCAGTTAGTGTTATTTAGTGCGTCTTGTAAGTGAAAGTCAAAGTCAAATCAATTTAAATTATTAAAACTTTCGTGAGACACTATTAACTAAATAATTAACAAACACGGCTATACCCACGTCCAATCGGTGTAGGTGCCGAATAGTTTCGGACCTATCGGAGGTTCTTCATCAGGTGAGTGGGATGAGTTCGTGGACACGAGCGACAATATACTGAGGCTAGTAATTCAAGACTACCGTTGTAATATCGTGTATGTAAACAAAGACCTTTTTATGTTATGAGTTCTAGGTGTGGATGTACTGCAGCGTTTAGATGCGATGACTTTCATTAGATCCGAAACAATAAAGTTCGAGACAATTAAAACTCATGTACAGAAACTAAAGCGCCTGTTAAAAAATGAAGGCAAAACAGGTAGTGCTGAGAGACAACTTTGCTCTAATACACCGGAAAGCAGTGTGTTAAATCTATCGTCACACGAAGTGTCAGCTGAGGCTCAGAAAGCGCTGGTGCGAGGCCTCACGAGAAGTTTACGTTACATGGTAAGTATCTTGCAGATGGTGACTGGAAAATCAACGAGCTCTGTAAGAGACTCCACAGATTTCCTCCATCTGTTGGAAAACGTCAAAATCCAAAACGATGAGATGAGGGTCAGTTTCGACGTGGCGTCTTTATTTACCAATGTACTAGTAGCAGAAACTATTGATATAATAAAACAACAATTAATAGTGAACAACTTACCTACTGATTACCTGAGATTGATAGCGTTTTGTCTTACAAGTGGCTATTTTCTCTGGCGAAGGGATTTCTATCTGCGAACAGATGGACTGGCGACGGACTCACCAGAAGCACCACTCGTGGCCAACATATTCATGGAACATTTCGAGGAGAAGCGAATCGAGTGCGCGATTAAAACTAAGATACTGGTGGAGATCTGGACGATGTGTTTGGTATAGTTTCCAGACAGAGTGTAAGGCAACTATTGGACCACCTGAACCAAATACATCGAAGGACAATTTTTACTGCCGAAGAGGAAAAAGACGGAACTCTTCCATTTTTGGATGTACTAGTAAAGCGGGAACCTAGTGGAAGCCTGGTACATACGGTATTCTGAAAACCGATGAATACTGATCGGTATCTAAGAGCAGATTCCCATTACTATCCGTTGCACCTGTCGTCTGTGCCACGCACACTCGTGCGCGTCTTTCTGTAGTTGCAAATCAATGTGCAACAACAGAAAGTATTAGTTTGGTAGGCTTGGCACCGACTTCAGTAACTATCAAATTTAATTATATAGGTATGTATATTGTATTTAAGAAGTTATTTTAATTGTACTTGAGTTTCGATTAATAGAGGATAGTTATTTTTGTACTTTTCAGTATTTTTTAAAGGCGGTTTAATTTTTTCTAACGTACATTATATTTTCAAAGACGTATGACGAGGTTAAAGTGAGTACATATTAAATGTCTTTAAAACGATCTCTCAGCGATTCTCGTGCATTTATACTATAGATTGCACGTATTGCCCTCTTTTGTAAAATAAAGATAGACTTCATATGCGCTGCCACAGTAGTAGGCCATAAGACATTCAAGACAGACAAGGCTATTATAATATGCGAAGTATACCAGCCTAGCTGTGGCCACATCTGTCAACTGACTTATACGTCTAATAGCATATATTCCCGAAAAGTTTATTAGCCAAAGTCCCGATTTGGTCCGCCAACTGTAACTTATTATCTACCGTTAAACCAAGAATGGTAACTATTTTGATAATTCTATTGTTTCACACCCATTTCTAGCTATTACTTAACAAAAACTATTGTTCCAATTACTAATCTTGAACGTTATTAAGTGTATAAAAATACTTTACAGTATAAACCGAATTAAAAAAAAAACACTGAAAAGCACCGAAGAATTTGGTGCAGGTTATAGCTTGTCGAGGCTAATCTCTGGACTATCCTGAAGATGCTTCATTGAGAGGCAAAACAGGTGACGATTGGTGGTGGACAGGTAGTTCGAGCGGAAAATGGCTTAAGATTTCATCACATAAAATGGATTTCCATAAAGTAAATAACACCCGAGTCTACATTAAAATAACCTCCTCCTTTTTTTCGAAGTTGGTAAAAATACTAGAACACGGATTAGTGATTGTACAGGTAGCAATTTAATAAGTAAAGGTCGGAAATACAGAATTACACGTTATAGCAAAGTCATGATACAGCTGATAACCAACTTAACCGTGAATTCTCTTTGATCCGTTTCTTGGATTTCAAATCAAGTTACCTCGAATTTACAGGCTCGAAACATTTGTAACTGATCTCAATTTAGTTTTCTACGAAAATAAATATTTTCTCTGTAAATAAACATAATCTCGTTTATCTAAGGTACGAGTAAATAATATTGATGTGTCTGTTTCCGATTTCGAAATAAGGGCTTTTTCTTAAGCTTGTATAATGACTTGAAAAATGCAAACGCGTTATTTTAATTTTATGTTATTGTTTTATTTTTCTGTTTGGTTGTCCAGGCTAATCTAAAGAAGTACTGAACCCATTTTGGTGAAATTTTCATTAGCAGATAGATAACTTTTCAGAGAGTAATATTGGGCTACTTTTTATTTCTAAAAATTAGGTTGAAACGCGGATAAAAGCCTGGGTCACGACTAGTACACAGATGAAATTACAGCAAAATGAAATTACGACATGGCGCAAAAAGAACTCCATGGCACCCGTCCGTCTTTATGTAATTTCCTAGTAATATAGTCTTCACTGTATAGCCTACTTTTTTCATAAAAGGTTCATGCGTGCTGAAAATTGTTTCATTACTTACAGAAGCTGAGTGAATGAATCAAGTCGGAGTAATGTTTGACTCTCGATGAAGATTTGGCCAATGCATCATTAAGTTTAGGAATTTAGATTACTTCTTTCTATTAGTTATGCAGAAGAAATCTGCACATAGATACCCAAGACCCCTGGGGTTAAGTTCGGGTTATGTGGGGCTTGTACCTATAAAAACTCCCGTGGTGGTTATACTCGGCGCGTCGCCGAGGGCTCCGGGATCTCATATGGAACGCACCGGAAGCTCTCTCACTCTATGCCGGAGCACAGCTCAGGTGGCAGTTACAGAGCCCCCCTGTACCATTGCAGTGCTACGACATGCGCTGTCGTAGTCGATGTAGTCGATCACGGTATGAGGATGTGTATTCAAGAACGTATTTAGATTATATGATATGTTTAGATATACACATATATTTTCTAGGAGTCAAGGGAATTTAAAGTTTCCAATTTCATAAAACAAAACAAATCATCGATTTTTAAATAGATAGTGACTTGCTTCACCTTAAAGTGCGAATTCATTTGATTAATATGACAGATGAATATTAGTTTGGTTGAAGTCGAACGAATATTTTTCTGTACACCTATAAACTTGTTCTATAAACCTACAGTCTAACTCTTAATTCGATAGAGTGCTTTCGCGTTTCAATACGTCTAAGTACTAAATAATGGAGCCAGCTAAACGGTGTTGACATGTGATAGAACTGAGTCGACATCGATTTAGCTAAATCGATCGACTAGTATAGTAGTAGGTGCTGACGAGGTCTTATGCTGTTGCCATTTCATACTGTATGAAATAATTTGAATAAACAAACACCATATTTTTTTTACCATTTTGTCCACGTTCCTTATGCCTATAAATATTCATATATTTTCGACACTACGGCTATCTCATGAAAGGAATGATCCAAAGAGGAGATTTCATGCAGATAATGCTGTGATGCAACCGCTACAGACTCATAATAATGAAGTCGACATAGTGGGACATGGCAAGAACTAGTTTGGAACTAGTTATACTGGAAACGTCAAAACACTATCGAATTAAAAGTTGAACTGTAGTTTGATGAGATTAAACATTACCAGCGAGTGCAGGTTTTTTCTTTATTAAATGCTACTGTTATGAAAGAACCATATGGATTTGTTGACACAGCAAGTATCCATTTTTTTTTATTTATGAAGTAATTTTTGTACTTGAGTTTTGATTTATTCTTTGAATTATTTCATAGTTTTCAGTGTTTTTATTTTGAAGTTGATTTCTTTTAACGTTCAAACTTAACGGAAATGAATTTAACTGACGGTATTCTAGAGTTCAGATATGTCTAGGTACAAAAATATTACAAAGAAGGAAAGAAAGAAACTTAAATTAAACTTAGTAGGGAAAGAGAGTCTTTGAACATTATATTTCAGTAAAGAAAAGTTCCTACTTGGAAATCTTGGATTCCATTATACCAAATTAACAAGCGAGAACGATCTGCGGGGCCATAAATTTTATTGTTTAAAGGAGCCGTTGGCTGCTTTTAATTCGATGCCTTTGTTAGTTATCAAAGACAATCTGTTTTAATAATGGATAAACGAACACAAATCACAAAGATTGTGCTATCTATTGAAATATGAAATTTAGGACTTTGTAAAGTTTTCTCTCATACTATAATATTCTTATTATCTGTCTACGGCGAAGCAAAAAGAAGGGTTGAAGGGTTATGATTTTAGAATATACATGTGTTTGGGTGTGTATGTTTGTATGGCTGTGTGTGAATGTATGTACTTATATACAAATTAATGTTAATTAGAACGTAGAAGGTGTACAATCGGATTCACTTCAGTCAAACGCGTGACATGCGGTAGGTGGTTTTTTGAAAAATTCAATATACCGTCTTTATACAACATATAGTCAAGAACTAAAAAGAAACGTCAAACCCCAAGATGATTAATGAAAATAATGTAATACATAGGCCAAAAACGTAGTAAGGAACAATAATTTTCAATTAAAAAATTAAAGAAATGTAAACGTAAGTTGTATAACTAAAACCCGACTAGGTTTGTAACCCGACTATTTAAAAAAAACTCGCATAACAAGATAAAATAATTGTAATTCCTTCAATAGATTTCGAGTGTGACATTTCTGAATCATTGCTAAATATAATCATATCGAGTCTCATATTTTACGTATTCTTTTAATCTTTTGCACGATATCTTTGAAATCGTATATCTCTTGAATCTGAATTTTGAATCTGCAGTCATGAATATGTTGTGTCCAGGTTCAAAATATTGCATTGTATATTTAAGTATGTTATATATCTACATGTTCTCGGCATAAATTCAAAATATTTTTGCAGTGGCAAGCTTGGTTTACAAAATATAGGCTTTTAAAATTTAGTACTTCGAATGCCATTATTAATTTAGTTTAAAAAAAGGAAAAGTAAAATTATTTTACCGCTAGATTTTATACTCCATTTTATATTTTCAACCTCATAAGCGGATTTCATAAACAAAAAAAATCACCGAAATTAAATGAAAAAAATCTTTTTTATCTTTTTTTACAAAGTTCACATTTTTTTATTTTTTTTAAACTCATAAGTGGATTTCATAAACAAAAAAAAAATCACCGAAATTAAATGAAAAAAATTGTTTTTATCTTTTTTTACAAAGTTCACATTTTTTTTAAATTCATTAAAAAACAAACTTATATTATGATTGTACTTCATGCCAAGTTTCATAATGGGCCCGGTAGTTGTTTTGTTCATATATCGAGTCAGCGCAGCGCGACTTACATAAACATTCATTCAAATAATAGGTAAATAATTTTGTATCCGATTTTTTTATAGAGGTTTTATAGTAAATCATAATAATATTACAGGCATTTGTTCGTTTGTTGATGTTGTTCGTTTGTTGTTGGCCGGAATGAAAGCGTGAAGTTTTTTTGTTCCAGGTATGATTATCGCAAATTGAAAACGACTGTCGAGATGTATTCTGTACTGCACGATTTCATTTTTATCGGAAAAATAAATTATGGTGTGATACGACAGTGCAATTAGTCCATTATTGCCCATTTAGCCCATTTATACAAATGCTTAGGTGTAGTAATTACTTTGCTGGCAGCAGAATGGAAACGCCCGTGTCACTAAGCGTTATTTATGCCAAAATCGTTACTGAAAATTGAAGTAGATTTCAATCACGATTTTGGCACAGAAGCTAAAATCCATTTCCATGCTAGTTCTTATGGAAAAAGACCATATGGTCTTGTATGGTTTGTGGAAATATAAAACGCTTGGCGATAAGGGCCAGTTTACATTCAGCTTCCAGCAAAGTAATTATTGCACCTAAGCTTTTGTATTAATGGACTAAATGGACAATAATATACTAATTACAATGTTGTATCACACCACACTTTTAAAGAGGAGATCCCCTTTAAAATCACCTTAGTATCAAAATTAAATAACCCACCCTCTTCTAAGAAAAGAAGGTCATTTCTGGTAATATGCTTAATAAGGCTCTCTTCTCGGTGTATGAGCTCAATATTAAATTCTGTAAACATTTTGGAGTAAAGTTACGACGTTCTATTTGCCAAGATCTCTTCATTTTCTAAATCAGCTTGTCATCATTTAAAGACCAAACCTCTTCTTTATTACAAATGACATAATAATATACAAATGGTTACTTATTTTTAAAAATATCATATATATATTGTGGAAGCACGTACGACAGATATTATAAAAAAAAAAATTATTTTCTTTGCATTAGAAGCAAGCGTAACACATAATATAAAGTCGGTTAATGTCTGAGTATTGACATAAACATTTCTTCCTACAGGGTTTGAAATATCTGATGGATAACGCCAAACATGACGTAATAGACTTTAGTATGGCTTTCAATTTAAAGAGCAAGGACTTGCCAGATAATATCATAAGAGAACTTTAGATACTTTTGGAAGTTTCAAACATGTTGCTATTTGGAAGTTTGAAGAGGTGTTATCTGCTTTGCCGAAAAATGTGAACACATTCTGCAGTGGGCACTGCAACAAAGCATTTTAGGTAAGGACTACTTGATTCTGTTCATGCTTCGCTCTGTTCTTCGTCTTTTTTCATTTTCAAAAATTCGTTACACAGAAGTAATGAAAGGATTCTTTTTATTGAGCATAAGTATTATAAAGATTCGTGACCACATAACAGCTCCTCTCACTGTTTGATTAATTAATTAAATAGTAAGCGGAGTGGTCATGTCTATGAGGTTTTATAAGTAACTTTTTAAGAGAAAATCGACCTTTTAAACCGACTTCAAAACAACAACACTGAAAAGTAAAAAATAATTACCCTTTATCAATCAAAACTCAAATATAAAAGTAACTTCTAAACACGATACGATTAGCTATGTACAATAAAATTAAACTTGAGAGTTACCGAAGTCGGTGTTAAGCCTACCATACTAGTAGACCTTTTGTTGCTGTGTATTGGTTAGACGCGGACTTCGAAAACTATTAAATTAATTATAAAGGTATGTGTAACTTATTCATGAAGTTATTTTTCTAGTTAGGTTTCGATTAGTAAAGAATAATAACTATTTCGTACTTTTTAGTGTTTGCGTTTTTAAGTTGGTTTAATTTTTCTTAAAAGTTGTTTATTTTTTTGCCCTTTGAGTGGCTTCATCTCTCATGAATACTCTGAGTAGGTTTAAACCTAAACTTTTTCCAATTTTGGAACAAAACATGAAGTAAAAGGTTCATCAACATACAGGGTGTTTGGGAAGGTCGATGCAAAGTATTGAGGAGGTGATAAATCACCTCATTAAGGACATATCTGAAGCTATTTTACTTTAGTCTAAAGTCTAAATATTTCATATATCATAGTAATGTTTTTAAAATATTTTAATGCTTCAGTCTACTTTCTTTATTTTTTAAATAGCGTTAACAAAAAGGGGTGTTTTGATTCTTGACAAGTATTCTAATTATTAAATATGTTCTATATACTTATTTGTATGGATTACTGCTTGTAGATTGTATACAATAAACCTAATACACAAATTACAAGTTTTTAGTTACTAATTATTTTCTGTTTGCATATTATGATCATGATAATGCTAAATTTTGGGAAATTTTCCAAAAATCAAACTAACCGTGACAACTCGAAATCATAAGACTTTAGACTAAGGTAAACTAGATTACATATGTGCCTAACGAGATATTTTATTAGGTATTAGGAACCCGTATCCAAACACTCTGTACATAAAGCGTTGAGAAGTTCTTTTTCTGATCAGTACTTCAACATCAGAAAGTAATTATATTTCTCTGGGACGACGCAGGACATTTATATCCTACAAAATAAACAAAAAAATATCAAAATGGTGCAAGCATCAAAATGGCGAAGATCTCACGTAACATACAAAAAAGGCAGACTTAAAAGTCAGGTGGATCCAAAATCTCCTGCTTATTTCAAGTTACACAAATGTAGAAAATAATCCTAATCTTAAGACGTATGAGAATTATTCTATTTTACAGCTCACCTAAATTGCGTCTTCTTTATTACTCACGCAGGTATCGACAACTGAGACAGATCACTTCGGTGTACCCATCATTGGTATACCAGTCTTCGGTGACTAGTTTGGTAACATTCAAAAATCTGTCCTTTGTTGACAGATAGAATAATCCAAGACAGAATAATCCAAGGTAACTTCAATATTTAAACTTACATGCATTTACGGCTCTTATTATTTAAAAATGTCACATTTATTCTATGCATTAAATATATAGGTAGTTGTTATAAAATATTACTGTTTATGTGTAACTGCACAAACTAACTTTTATTAGCATAAAATAAATACTTTATTTAATGTTACAGGTATCGTAACGGGGTAAAATAACTGTCAACCATTATATCACGACAGGCCGGTCTCGCCGGGTAAAGAATTGGTGCACTGGATGAAACATGTCATTAAAACTGACGGAGCTCCATACTTACGTTCCGAAGCGCTTAGGATGTCTTTTTGTCAAAAACTGTACTTGGATTTGATTGAGTTAATTGCAGTTGTCGCCTATGGACTGTGTAAACTATAGTATATTGTGCAACAAGTGCGGTAAGTTGTCGATTGCCCACTCGAACGAAGTTGAGCACACGAGCGAAGCGAGTACGCTCATTCGCTCGAGAGGGCAATCGACAACACCGCACCAGTTGCAGATACTATTTTTTATTACTAATGCAGAGATAATTTCGGTACAAAGATAGAAAGTAATAAATTTATTATTATTTATACGTGGCACCACGCCCCACTTTTCCGGCCTCTCTTTCTCGCATAGACAGGTGCAGAGACGCGCCCGTCCGCTATGGGAATATGGTAGGGATGTCCAAAGCGCTGAAGAGTATCGATACATATCGTATCGATTTTTTTTTGAAATATTAGTATCGATATTGTTATATCGAAAAAATAATTTCGATATATCTGTTAGATTTCATAACCATTTGAACGTTTCATTAAATGTTAAAATAAAACGTATGTAGTATTAATTGCATATTTAATAAGTGCAGTGTTTACATGCTGTATTTCAAGATTTTCATATTTAATTTATTTCGTGTTTTGAATGTATTTAGTAATTAAAGTCCTACTCATAGATTAAATAAATATCGTATTTGATGCGTTTTCGATACTTGATATTTTACATCGATATATCGACATATGGAATAACAATATATTGTCTGATAATATCGATATATCAAAAAAGAAATATCGATATATCGATATATCGATATCTTTTCACAATCCCTAGAATAGTCTGATAGTCGGCTTTCGTCCGACCACGCGTCGCACGCAGTTTTACATATTCAACATAAAGTTTTGTATAGGTGACCTACGAATTATACCATTCCAACTACAATTAAAACTTATCGTTAACATTATTATATTAATCTAAAACTTCGAAATCAAGATTTTCTTTATCTTTCAAAATGTGCGTTTAGATATTGTTTATTCCGCATAAGTAACAAAAACTATTTTTTATTACTAATGCGGAGATAATTTCGGTACAAAGAAAAATTATAGAAAGTAATAACTTTATTGGAAACGATGGACATGTTCTTTACAATAGTTATTTTTTCATTTATATAAACAGATATATTAGAAAAGTTGGAAAACGTAATGTTGATATTTTTTGAATTTTTAGTAGAAATTGAATCTAAAACTTAAGACAAGCAAACTTGTAGCACTCAATTTGTAAAATGAGATAATAGCCACTTATTAACCGCAAAATGTGTGAGGAGAATGATGAGATTTGAGGAAGCGAAAGAGGTACGTAAGGACTGCGACTCCTGGCGCTCCGTCCTCTCTGACTACCCCGTTAGGGATACAGCGTGAAGATATGTATGTAGGTATGTACCAACCGCAAAAATGTGCGTTTAGATACTGTTTATCCCCCATGAGTAATAAAAAAGAAGTTAATGTCCCGTAAGGTAAAAGACAAATTAAAAAAGAATTAATATTAAAGAATGCAGTAAAATAAATTTTTAAAATCTCTCTTCATTCTGTTATGAATATTGTTCATTTGTCGAAATGTGGTAAGTAAGCTACACGGGTACAGATAAATATATTAACACAGACAGATGGCTAAAGTCATTAACCCTCTTTTTCCTTCCTTGTAGTAGGGTATATATCACTAAAACATATTATTTACTGTGAAGCCTGAGATGATGTCATAATTTATGTATTGCAATATGCAATATATTGCGTTGTGTTATAAACACAAAGCTGTAAAGAAATGTTTAATATACAGAATCTGATTAAAGAAACCTATTAGAAATTATTTTGATTTGGTTAGGGTAAATTAGATACCAGTTATTGAACATAACAAGTCATTGGACAGATCTTAACAATGTGGGTCAAGAGTTCATTTTTTAAGTTTATTATTAAACTAGCTTTTATCCGCGACTTCATCTGCGTGAATTTTAAAGGAACCGTCACTACAATCACTGTTTTATTGTAGATCTTTTATATACATATATAGCTATATTACATTATGTCTAGCCCGTATAATGTATTATTTCAATGTAGTTGTAATATTGTATGGTCTACAATATATGTTATTTTAATATATATTGTAGAACTGAGCGGCGACATCGAACATGCGACTCTTGTGTATAAATTTCTCGTAGAAATAAATTTGTAAATATTTTTTGATTGATCCTTTGTATTCATGAGAATTATTTCACATTATGGTAATCAGCCGTTTTATTTTCATTTATTTCATACATTTCTTTATTTGAAAATTCTTTTTATTCTGAGAATTTGTAATACTTATCCTACAAATAAATATTTCATTACATGGTAATCAAACGTTTCATTTATATTTCTTAAACACATTTCATTGGTTATTATTTGATGATTCTTTTCAGTCATGAGATCATCATTATATTTCAAAGTTATCTTCTTCTGAAATATTCGTACTTTAAATAGTGGAGTTAGCTAACTAATAAATGCATCGTAGATCGTTAATATTTATTAAAATAATATTGTTTTAATACCGGTCCCCAACGTAAAAGTGTGATCCAAATGTCAGATATAGTGCCTAAAATCTCTTCGCATATAAGCTTCATAGCTGAATGTCCTGAGAATGAGTGGATCGATTTCTACCAGACGTAGTTATTGACATTAACGCAAAGTGTAGCTTTTGAACGAAATAGAGTCACATGCATAAGGATTCATGCGATAAACATAGTCAGCCACGTTAAGTTTTGAACACTTCTTTCTTTTGTCGGGAGTCAAAAAGAAAGTTATTTGTTACGTGTTGATTAAAAACCCGACTTATGGTAAAATATAACTACTTAATTAAAAATAATATACCTACTCACTACGTATCTAAGAGTAGCTTGTCTTTGTCATCTGTCTGTCCAAAACCAAATTAATACTTACAATCAAAAGTAGTGTCAAGATGTAATTTTCTTGTGTATTGAAACTGTTCTTCCCAAGCGGGAATACGTATCTACAGATGTAATTGTTTTAAAGAAAAGCCAATTATTATAATAATTCTGCTATTACTCATACATAGTAGATTATTGTAAAAATCGATTATGATGACTGATAAAAAGATGTTATCTAGTATGTACAGTGAAGATAAAAAGTTTTCTTACTTGCTCAATCCACAGATGTTTTGTTTTGTGATATTTATTACTAGTTACTAGATACTATTTATTACTAGTTACTAGAAACCACAAGTCTTATTCTACAGGGTGCTACAGGTATACACACAACAAACTTCCCAGTAACGTCCAGACTCTAAGCCAATTTAGTAAAGTTCTTTCCTATAAATTGACCTAAAGTTAAACAATTAGGCTGCAGATCAGTAATCTAGGTCGAGAACTGAATAAATATATAACTTTTGTAACAGAGACCGTAATACAACTAGTGAAATTCAGCTTTCATTGAAAATATTATTAAACGGCTTTTTTCGTAGAACCGGTCAATTCTGATATATTGTAAGTTGCACGTTAGTCACAGAACTGTACCGTTTATTTGATAAGGGATCAAGAGCAAGCACATATTAAATTGAAATCTTATGTTCTTTTTTAAAGAAATAGTTTTCTGAAGGACAATATAATAACGTTTTTTATGACTTCACTGATCCCCAGTTTTCCCTGAGGGCTCTGGTACTTAAGGGTATCTAATATTACAATTTCTTCGTCCTTTATTTGCATAAGATTTTTGGGACAAATTACAGACAACAGTAAATGTAGAGCATGTATAGTATTTTAGAGATAACGCTTTTTGCGGACTTTATCTTTTAATTTACCAAAGTAAAAAAAAACTCAAAGATGTTAATTTTATTAAATAACATAACATAACATAACTTCACGCTGTATCCCCAACGGGGTAGCCAGAGAGGACGGAGCGCCAGGAGTCGCGGTCCTTACACACCTCTTTCGCTTCCTCAAATCTCATCATTCTCCTCACACATTTTCGCCTAGGTATGCGAGTGCTTTTGACATTTCCGTCTTTTATTCGTAATTTTATTAAATAATCTATAAAAATTCTGAATTTTATATTTTCCACGAAAGGACCGTCCATCGCACTGTCAAAGTAAAAAAACAAGGTTTGCATGTTCGAATTGTAGACATTGCGGAGTTAAGGAAAATAATATTACGATGGTTTTATGCAATTAAATTAACAATGGCGATGAAGTGACGATAGCACATTCTCGTAATTAGATTCTTTAATATCTTTTAGAATTAATGCTTTTAAAATTTCACGACTTGTAACGTCTTAAAATTATAACTAACCGAGTCTACCATATGTCGTGTTAATACTGTAAATCTAATTATATATTTTTGTCTTTACTTTTTTGAATATTTTAGAATTGGAGTAAGTAGCACTGAATGTATTATAACTTCTTTAAACCGTCTGTTACGTAGTAAATTTCTTTCCCAGAAATAATTTATATAATTTATATTTGAAATTATTTCAATAACTTAAGTTTACGCGTCTCGGAACGTATGTAAACGCTAGATTTGATTTTGTGTTTTATCTGTGGTGTGGCTTGACGTTTGTTGTTTCTTATCTAACATCGGTTGTGTTTGCTACTCTCGGGAGTTTATTTACATTGTAGTACCTACGTGGTTTTGCGGTGAATGAAATTTGGACGACGTATATTTGTCAACCTCCGTGGCGCAACGGCTTAGCGCGTTGGAAAGTAAAACAGGGGTTGCGGGTTCGATTCCCGTCTCGAGTCTGGGTGTTTATGTATAATATGTATATATTTACAAAAAGAAAAGTATATAAGAAGTATATCAGTTGTCTAGTACCGATAACACAAGCGCTATGCAGCTTACTTTGGGACTAGATGGCGCTGTGTGAAATGTCTGAGTATTATTATTATATTTCCTATTTTTTGGGTAAACGTGTCCTGCTTGCAGCTCGATACGTGAAGTTTGGTATTCGTTTGACAGCCGTGGTGGGGTGTTCTTTTCTAGCACGGCCTGCGTCGGAGTGACTGTTAAAGTTTATTTGGAGAAAATTTGATAACGGTTGTGCGTGAGTTTGGTGTCTTGAGTGTATTGGTGAACCCGGACTTGACATTGGGCCCTATACATTCCAGGCTCGGCCCATTTTCCTCCAATGATAGTTGGTGATGTGTTCGCTGTGTTTTGTTGGCGTAGCAACGTGCTCCGAAGTTGACATTGGCCCGCAGTGGAGTCCAAGCTTGATCCATTTTCTTCCGATAGGTTTCATGTACGGGTGTTTCTGGCATGAGCTTTTCGTGCTTGATGTTTGGCCCTATCTGCGTGGGGCAGGCTTCGCGCATCAGCTAGAGGGGACGCGTGGGCGAGCACCGTGAGGGTTTGTGGCGTGGATCCTGTTACAGCTCTCCTCGTCCAGTTGCGGCTTTTCGGAGACTGGCTAGAATAATTGTCGGCAAGCGTTTACTTGAATCCTAAATTATTACCATTTGTAAGCGTTTAGTTTTTTCGGTCTGGCAGCCGTTACTGCCAGTGGCGCCCTTTCTTCATATTAACATAAATTTTGAGTATTGAAGGATAGAACAAACGTTTACCTCAAGTGACCTCGTAACCCTGAGTCTAGCCGGCATGTTGTGTGTTGTGTTTTTTTAACTGATTGATTGTTGTTACAATTTAAGTTTATTTATCAATTTAAATGTTAAAGAATTGCAAACTGTTATTAATTTGATTTACATTAAACCACAAAAGAAACTCGGACAGCTAACGCCAACTACTTATTACCGCCCCGTAACACTTCTGTAAACCTTTCATTCGCTGTTTGGCCTTTAAATGGGCTATGGATATCAAGATTATCAAGCAAAGAGTGTAACGTTGTTTTTTTAGACCCTAGCACCCGGTATCTAATCGTGCACACATTTAGCAAATTATGCTTATAAGGATATTAGATAGAACATTCTAGTAAGTTTTAGGAAATTGCTATTCAATATTCGATCTATAAGAACAGTCATTATCTATGATAGGTTGTCTTTGATCTATAGAGATGTGTATATGTCAGAGCCAATGACTAAGGAAAGTAAACGACATGAAACAAGTACAAAATAAACTTCGACTGTCGCAAGCAATGGCTGCCGATTAGTGATGTCCCAAATATCTACTATGTAGATGTCGTTAAGTCAGTTGTTGAAAGAAGTTTTGTTTCAGCATCAGTATAGAAAAATGTATTGAAATAACAATCATTTTGCACGATATCTTCAGAAAAAGGAAGAATTTCATATTGTATGTCATAGATTTGTACAAAAGTACTGAAATATTGTTCAAACTAAAATAGCAGTCAGCGTAGCTCGATGCTGACGGCATATAATTAGAATCTGTGCTTAAGGCGATTTGAGGTGTTATTAGTAACAATAGCAACAAGCGCCTTCAAGGATAGAAAGGGGTTCAATCATTTTTGTATGGAACCATTAATGAACCCTACGTACAAACAAATTACTTAGGTACCTTTTTTTGTAATACTTAATAGTATGTCCATGATTATTACAGAAATAAAATTGTTTTTTAAAACAAACTCATGTTTTTATAAATTGTGCGTGAGCGTTTTTTTGACACACTAATAATATAACCTTACCTTTTCCTATTTGATTTCGATTAAGGGGTGTACTAGTCCCCCTAAATAAATTTGGTACACCGCTCACCAGGTCAGGCCTATTAATATAATAATAATAATTATTATTTATTGACAAATTTCACAATATTAATGAAATCTCTAACTACTGAACTAGGCATATAGCCTGTATCTCAGTAGCTAGCTTCTTCTCCAAAGTTATTACAAAATGTCAATATAAGTAACATGCAGTAAAAAAATATAAAACAAAATAAAACTTATGGTTAAACTTAAGTAAAACGTGAAAAACAAAAAGAAACACGCGATGAGTGTGTGTGGATGTATTGTAATGTGTGTTGTGAATATGTGTAATGTATGGTGTACATATACATATATACTGTGTAATGTATAAGTATTTATGCTTGAGACTGATAGGGATATATCTCCTCTGTTTCAATGTTTCAATATGAAAAAAATAAAATAAAATAAAATAGATTTTTATTCGAAGTAAACTTCGTAAAGTATTTTTCGAACGTTAAAACAAAAACTATTAATTGACAGTATTGCCCTCTTCGTAAGTCCTAAAATTACAGTTTTTTTTCGTTTGCACAACAACTTGACCAGACCAACTTATCGTTAACAAAATCTTCTATTTTATAATAGCCTTTCGAGCATAAAATAGCTTTAACAATTTTCTTGAATCTAATGTCTGGTAGTGCGATTAATTCTTCAGGCAAAGTGTTGTAAAAGCGAACACCGTCCCCAATAAAAGATTTGTGTACCTTTGCCAATCTAGAGCCCTTGATAGCTAGTTTATTTCTAGACCTGGTATTCCTATTATGAATATCACCTACCCTTCGGAACCTGTGTAAATTCCTACGTACATACATAATATTCTCGAAGATATACTGACTATAGACCGTAAGAATATTAATATCTTTAAACTTTTCTTTTAACGAAATTCGAGATTCTAAACAATAAATAGATCGTATCGCTCTTTTCTGTAAAACAAATATCGTTTGCATATCGGCTGCGTGACCCCAGAGTAATATCCCATACGACATTATACTGTGAAAATAGCTGAAATACACAGTTCTAGCCGTAGCTACATCAGTTAGTTGTCTTATTTGACGCACAGCAAATGCTGCCGAGCTAAGTCTTCCAGCCAATAATTCAATATGAGGACCCCATTGTACCTTATTGTCTATAGTAATGCCTAGAAATTTAACAGAATCTACAAAGTTTAGTATTGTATCGTCCAAAACAATATTAATGTCAGAATCATTAACGTTGGGTAAAATAAATTTAGTTTTGGCAGAATTCAAAAATAAATTATTTACGGTGAACCATTCCAAAACTTTACCTAATATGTTTTCCACTTCATCATAATTAGTGGCCTGCCTCGGAACTTTGAATATGAGAGAAGTGTCGTCAGCGAATAAAACTATATCACCTAGTTTCTGCACAAGGAATGGCAAGTCATTAACATAGACCAAAAATAAAAAGGGACCCAAAATCGATCCTTGGGGGACGCCCATTTTTACAATGGATCCTTTCGATTTAAGAGACAGAAGCCAGTTACGAGTCTTATCCTGACACTCACTAAGTGAAAGTGGATAGATGTTAAGTTTTTTATTTATTTTGTTATATAGGTACTCAGCAAGATATGCCTCTTGTCTTTTAGCAAATGCTGTTCGTCTTGTTGTTGGGTTAATTACACTTGGGATATTTCGTTTATTGCGGCAAATTTCAAAATCAAATGGTGTCGACGGTGTTGAATAGAGACTAGTCTGTAAATGTGCAACTGTCTCAGTGTCAATACACGACATTTTTCATATAATTGTGTGGTCGGGAATCTGTATGGGCTGAATGTTATGGTTTTTAGCAGAGATCGTTGTGCTCTTTCTAGCTGTATTATGTATGTTTTATAGGCACCACCCCATACTCCAATACAATACGTTAGCACAGATCGGGCCAAGTCAAAGTATACTGTACGCAGCAATGACAGATCCGCCACGTATCTTAGGTTTCTAAAAACCCATACGAGTTTTCTGATTCGCATGGAAACTGTTTGTATTTGAGAGTGCCAGTCTAAATTATCATCCACCATTACTCCGAGGTACTTGGCTGTCTTTGACATTGTAATAGATTGACTAGAGCATGGTTCGTTGTCATTATTGCAAACATGTAGTTTAAGGTCAAAAGTGTCTGGTTGCAGTCTAGGCAGATGAAATTTAATGAAAGTGGTTTTTGCGAGATTAAGAGTAAGTTTTTTCTTAGACAATAGAATACACTATGTAACCCTTTCTCAGCATTCTGACGAGTCTCATCCCATGTTCCTCCGCTAAAAATCAGAGCTGTATCATCAGCATAGCTAAAGATTCTTCCTTTATTCAGTTTTATCTGACATAATTCGTTTATATAAATTAAGAAAAGGCTAGGACCGAGTACGCTGCCTTGTGGGACTCCGAATGTAACTGCCACATCAGAACCTACAAAATTTCCTATCCTGACACTTTGAGTACGCTCACACAGAAAGTCTTTAAATATTGCAAGGGGGAGACCTCGTATGCCGATACTCTCCAGCTTGTTAATAAGGATAGGGATCGAGACAGTATCAAAGGCTTTAGAAAGGTCAAGGAAGACACCTATACATTTTTGTTTATTGTCAAGATTGCGCGTGACATAGTCTGCCAGATCCCTAATTGCGTCTTCTGTGCTGATTTTCGAACAAAAACCATACTGACTTTCTAACAAGAGACGATTTTTGTTCAAAAATGCCACAAGTCGCGTCTTCAAAAGTTTTTCCAGTATTTTGGAAAGCGCAGGTAAAATCGATATCGGTCTATAGTTAGCCACACTGTCTCGAGCCCCACTCTTATGAACTGGAGTGACCAGCGAACGCTTGAAAACCTTGGGAAAGATTCCTTGATCAAAGCAAAGTTGAAAAAGTGTGGTAAGTGGGGGCGTTATTACATTTTTTGCAAGCTTTATAAACTTATTGGAAATTGAGTCCCAACCCGTAGCGGAATCGTTCTTGAGATTCATAATTAGCGATTCTATCTCAGCTTCATCAGGGGAGAGTAAAACCATGGAATCACAGATTCTAGGAGACTCGGACTTATACTTGCTATCAGCCCTACCATAGTTAGAGTGCAGTATTTTGTTGGCTAGGTCTTGTCCAACATTTGCAAAGTAGTTGTTTATACTATCTATTTGTTTAATATAGTCTTTATCCTTATCCAGTAACTCATTCGACGAAGTTTTGTTATTCGTTAGGTTCGCAATAGACTTAATTGCCTTCCAGACTTGTTTGTTATTTCTGGCAGTTCGTAAAAGACCTCTGTCGTGTTCTCTTTTCAATTTTCTCAATAAAGAGTTACAAAAGTTCCTGTACCTTTTGTATGATACAATCAAGATGTCATCATTGGGTTCATTTTTAAGTGCACGGTGAAGTTTATCCCGATGTTTAATACACCTGAGTAGCCCGGGTGTTATCCAGGGCTTTAGTGTCCTTTTTCTTCGAGAAACCGTATTTACTTTGGTATTAGATTTAATTGCCAATGACAAAATTTCAACAAATTTCGAAGCTGCGTCATTAGCATTTGAGGAAGTCGTTACAAATGAAAAATCAGTCATCTCAATTACTTTAAGAGCCGCCTGCTAGTCGGTTTTAAAAACGTTAGTAGTGTTTGTAGTATGTTTAAGGCTGCCTGAAAGGTGCAATAGTACAGAGGAATGATCCGTGACTGTAGAATCAAACACAAACACCTTGGCATGAAATGTAGTTTTTATCATGACATGATCAAGACAACTAGTTAACTTCGTAGGAAATGTATGACTCGGCAGCAATCCCAGCTCAGCAGAGAGATTCAGGTATGACATGCTATTGCTATCAATGTTATCCGGCTTAATGTCAATATAGATATCACCAGTCAAAATAACATTTCTTGCTTTTACAGGTCTCAAAATTTTGTCTATGTATGTATTAGGTATAATTTATATATATAAATATATAACACCCACCCACCCGATTGCAAATTATAATGACACTTGAGCTAGATAGGGGCTACAAGAGGATATCTATAGTGAAGGAAAGAAGAAGTAACCTTTTCCTTTCTATGTAGTCGCTTGGCACTCGGTAAATTTGTTACAATGTAGATAAAGTAGATAAAGGAGTGGAAGGTATTTAAGAAAAACGTAATAACGAACAATGTTTGTAGTTTAAGAAAATATGTATTGTTAAATTGTATCGAATATCTAAAAAAGGAATTGGCATATAGAATAAACAACTTTGAATGTCGTTTCTTTATTTACAAAGCAACAAAGCCTAGTTTGTTTCAATTGTCAATCCTTGTGAACGGAAATCAAACAACCTTATATATTTATATTGATGGTTAAGAATCAATAGCGTCTATCTCAATTTTTTGTTATTTTCGCTTTTGTATAGTACATGTGTGAGGAGAATGATGAGATTTGGGGAAGCGAAAGAATTATGTAATGATCGCGACGCTTGGCGCTCCGTCCTCTCTGACTACACCTTTAGGGATACGGCGTAAGATATGTATGTACGTATATGTGTATATACGTATAGTACATTTATGCAAGTAGATTTAAAGTTTAATTTGGCTTGGCCTGTTCAGTTGACTATCTCTAAATTCACGAAAATTATAAGATGCTCGGTATAGAAATGTGACATAAGACAAGAGCGCGAAAATTTCAGAAAATATTTAATTAATCTTTTGTTAAAGTTAACTTTTTTTGCGATAGACGCGATTGATTCATAACTGTCGACATATATTTTATTATAAAATAAAAATATGTTTTTTAAAAGTAACATAACTTAAAGTATGAAAAAAACTAAAAACTTTATTGAATAACAAATTAACAAATTATAAGTTATATTTCATATACAAATTAACAAATTATAAGTTATATATCAATTCTAAGTTATAATAAACTTTCGTTTCTGAGAAAGGAAACTCCCAACCGCACGGCGCTCCTCGTGTTTCAGCAGGGTACGTGAGGGTTGACTAAGTAGGTACTCTCGATCCGACTAATAAACATAGGTGCAGCTGGTAGTACTTACAACTTTTGTCTTTTTCGGATGAGTTCATGACAAATTTTATTACACAAATGAACATAATATACCTAAAAATATATTTGATCTCTGTAGTTCAAAGGATATTCATATTACGTGGTTCCAATATATTAATAGCAGAAATGTAACTGAAAATTGGAACTCATAAAGATTTTAACGTTGGACACCTTCACCCTGCTCTTTCAGGTTAAATCAATATTAACAAAATGGAACAATATTGCCAATTTTAGAGTTTAAACCTTTCGTAAATAGCTCTCGTTAATTTAATTCAGGCTCAAAGTATACAGACGGTGTAGAGCTGGACGCAGCAAAGTGGTAAAAAAAGGAAAATAAATGACAGCCCATTTGCGCGTCTTCGACGAAACTGCGTGAAAATTATTATTATGGTTGATGGACTGTGATCTTTGGACCTAACATTTTACGAGCAAGCAAAATTGAAAAATCAGTACCTATACTTCTTTGCTTTCATGCGTTTTATCATTTATGAAATATATCGAAAACACATTTTTTCTTCTACGTTGAAAAAGATAAACTGTATTTACATATGTTTTTATGTAATAATGTTATGTAATATTACAATATTATTACTAGAAAATAAAACACCATACGTATGCTTTTAATATGTATATTTTTAACATACATTAATTTACTAATTGCTCGTATATAGCTTTAACTTAATGTCGACTTATTTTTTGGAATCCATGCATGAGATAAGAGAGAACACGGAACTCTTATCGCTCACTGTTTGTTTGCTCGTCACATTCAACTCATGAACCAAGGGATAGGGTCATTTCACTCCTTAAAAAAATTTGCATAGAGATTTTTGGCCTTCGTAAAAGTGTAGTAACTAACATAGTTAGATTTTACAAGGTCCTTTATGTTAAGTATTGAACTTTTTCGTCATTTATTTTAAAAGTAGTGATAGCTCAGTTGTATTCGACTCTACAAGTTTTTTTTTTTACGTCAGGAAATGCGTTACGCATCCCGTTCCGCCTAGGGGAGTGGCAGGGGGGTATGTGGTACTAGGCCGAGTCTACTCACTAAAACCTGACGGTGTTCCTCCACGGGGCCAAATTGCCGGGGCAACGGGTGCCCGTTTGAACTCTTCCGCGGCCCTGACGGCCATGCCCAGCCTAAGCCGGGCCCTCCTCCGTGTGCGGGCAATTTGACCTGCCCGCTCTCCTGGGAGGCGCGCGGGAACACCGCGCGCACCATCCCAAGGCCTTTGGGTGAGGCGCCTTATCACAAACTTATCTCCCCCCAGGTCCAGGCCGGGTCCTTTCGGCTCCACCTCCTACTCGGTCTCAACCCGGTCCCACCCCTGATTTTAACGTGTTTACTCACGGGTTTTAATAAGTTTTCCATCTTACCACCTCGGGACCTAAGGCCCTACGCCGGACCCCCACCCTCATTAAGAGGACAGGGAACACGAACCCCTCCCCCCCGGTCCGGGCCGAGTCCTTTCGGCTCCACTACCTACTCGGTCCCAACCCGGTACTGAGGGCATTACCGAAGTGACACTTTCAGGAGTGTTTATCGACTCTATAGTCTAGATACGCACTGTTCAGTGCAAACAGAGCCACCTCGAGAAGGATGTAGACATGAAGTCTACGCACTGCGGTCTTGGAGTGGCACGCTAAGGCTCCACTTAATGGGAGCTATAAGCGCCTGTTGGTCCACCCCCTGTGGCGGTTCACCCACACCACGCGGCCCCGACTCTACTGGTTTAATGAACTTTGTGTAATCTTCAAACCATGTGTAAACTTCGATGTTTTAACTATTGAATTTTGCAATGTATTTATTATTATTTCATTATTATTCACTTTCAAATTATTATTAATTGTTATTAATCACATAACAGAACCGTTTTCCCCCCGAAGGGTAGAAAACGGATATTTAGGTTTCAGCCGAAGCTTGAACCACATTGAGATAACACCTTCTAATTCGTGCTTAATACCAATAAAACAACTACAGATTTCTCCTACCTGTGTACTCTCATCACTATAGCTGTCCTTGTCTACAACGCTCTGGAGAAGCGCGCGGCTGCTTCTTAGTTCAGTACTCAAGCCGGCAAGGCCCTTAAGGGGTGGTTCAAGCTTCGGCTGAAACCTAAATATCCGTTTTCTACCCTTCGGGGCGAAAACGGTTCTATTTAGGTATTCGAGCCTTCGCTTGAACCACATTGAGACGTGTTTATTATCTGCCGGCGCTGCCTGAGCGTTCGATGCTAGAGCGTACTGTGATTCTCTTAACAAGAAATAAATCAACACCACTGTAATCAAAATGATTTAATTATTGTAGAACCCTAAGACAAAAACATGTTCAAAACGATCAAGGTTTTAAGAATTTCACGTTAAGTAACAATCGGAGAGAAGGTTGTATTTAATTTGTTTGTTTCGTATCCTTTTTTACTAATTATTTGTCTAAAATAGTGATTGCAGAAAGTATTCTTCGATTTCCAATTCCCTCTCGTGAGGATTTCTTCTATGTCATAACGGTTGCTCGTCCAATTATTTGTGGCTACTGCTGCGCGGAAACTACCCGCTGAATCCGAAATTCCTGCCTCATTAAACAGAGTTCTCACCCAACCTGCAATCACAGAACGAAATGCGGCTTTTACTTCGCCTCTTGTTGTAATAAATAAGTTGAAAATATTTTTCGAATTACGTCTCCCTTGTGAAACCGAAATTAGTTTTTTGAAATTTGATCTGAAATTTGTAACGGTGCTTCTAGTGCTCTCTTTTTCAACTCCGGCACCCAAAACGCTCGATGCCAATATGGAGTTACCAAAAGGTATAGTCCCTTCGATGTCTTTAGGTGCCGAAGAACACGAGGTATCAGTGTTGGAGGAGGAAATATCCATCCCAACTTGTATTCCCACATCGTGCTGAAGGCATCCGTGAAACATAAGCGGGTACTACTGCAGACCTCGCTGACGCAAAAAGATCGATCTCGGGAACACCCCATTTCTGAAATATCTCGGCTACTGCTTGAGCGCTGAGGTGCCACTCTGGAAGAGCTTTCGTTCTCGATAGTCCGTCCGCTATTCCATTGTATTGACCCGAGATATAACGAGCAACTAACTGGCAGTGCTGTTGTTTGCAAAGTTCTAGAATTTTTATTGCAGTTCTGAGGAGTTTCAAGGACTTCGTGCCGCCTTCCTTTGTGATGTAAGCCGCTGCGGTGCGATTGTCTGTTTGCAATAACACTGTTTTCCCTTTCAGCTGAGGTCCTAATTGTTTCAGAACCTCGTACATTGTCCAGAGTTCTTTTTAATTGCAGTGCCATTTTTGTTGGAATTTCGACCAATAGCCTTGCAGCTTTTGACCATTTATAATTGCACCCCAGCTGCTGTCGGCAGCATCGGTTGCTATGAATATCGACGGTTCTGACAGATGTATTGGGGATTCTTTGTGAATGTTTTTTAGCCACTATGTCATTTCTTGTAATACGCATTTTGGAATTGTGAAGTTCTTGAGAGGGTTCCTCATCGGTAAAAGACTCGATACTCTCTGCATAATACGGCAATGTAGACGGCCTAGCGGAACTACAAAGGAAGCGAAGTTCAGCCTCCCCAGTATTACTTTTGCGTCGTACCAACTCCAATGACGCCGTTTCAGTAAATCCCTGGGTCACTTTTTACTTCCCCCCACCTTTTCTTGTGCTGTGCATTCTGTGTTCGCTCAGGATGCTCGTTTCTGTTTTTATTAGCAGGCGTCCAGCTACCTTCGTTGAGTTTCTTCTTTTTCCAGGTGTGAGGTCGCGTTTCTTTGTTGGTCTCTAATTTTTGGTTGCTGCTGTTGAATTTTTGGGTGCTGAGTGACGAATTTCTTTTTGTATGGAAAAACTTTCTTGTACCTTCTTGATCCTTCACAACTTCTGATAATGTGCTATCCTTAAAGAGGTGCGTTTCTGAAGGCGGGATTTCATGTAAGACGTTTTTCAAAATTCGGTTCTGAGGTCTGTATAATTCCCTTCTTTGCTGAATGACTTCTGCTCTTCGCTCACAATCGTACTGGAGCAGAGCGTCAGAATTTTTTCTAAACTGAGTCTACTGCTAAAAAATCATTGCCGACTTTTACCTTAATTTCTCGAGGTAAATTATCTAACAAGTCTCCAAAGATTTTCCTTTGTTGTATGAGACCGTGAGTAATGGCGCCTAGGGTGAGATCGAATCTCTCTAACGTCGCTACCGACTTCCATTGTGGTGTCATTTCTGCAAGGAGATTATTTACCTTTAAAGCAGAGAAAGCAGGCGTGGCTTGAAACTGCTTTTGAGTTTCGGCATAGCGCACGTTTCGCCAATCTTCACACCCAAACCGCTGACACTCTATACCTTGTAACAGTAATGTTGGATCAGATTTGCCTATTTTCGGTTCCTGTGTTGCCGTAGAAGGTTTAAAGTCAAATGCGGGATCTATTTCAGGCCTCTCTTCACCTAAGGTTGCTAATTGTCTTTGTGCCTCTGCTATTTTCCTTCGTAAATTAGCTTCTTGCGTTTCCTGTCCAATATCTCCGCTACGGTGAAGCTCAGAATTGTCCACAACATTCGTTTCATTTTCGTCCTTTGAAGTACTATCCGGTATGGATTCAAATGAATCATTTAAGTCTGGAGGATTCGAAATGTGTGACTTAGTTTCCTGTTGTATAAGCTTCTTGATATTATCGATTTGTTCCAAAGACACGTCGAGCAATTTCTGGAACATTTGCGTTTGTCGACTCAGAAGAGTTGTCGGTCGACACATCAGGAGGACGCTGAGCCATTAATATTTGTAAAAATCTGTTAAATTTAGCATTGTGCGAGCAATCTAAATTGGATAGCGGGTCGTCGCTGGGCACTTGGACGCCGAGCGGAATTAATTACAACATTTTTTGAACACGTACTTACAGCAATTTTAATCACGACGAACGTTGTTACTGCACGAGTTTAGAAAGCGTACTGAACTAAGTAGCAGCCGCGCGCTGCTCCAGAGCGTGGTAGACAAGGATAGCTATAGTGATGAGAGTACACAAGTAGGAGAAACCTGTAGTTGGTTTATTGGTATTAAGCACGAATTAGAAGGTGTTATCTCAATGTGGTTCAAGCGAAGGCTCGAACACCTAAATAACATTTTTACGTATTTTTGTTGTTCATACATATGAAGATTACTTGACAGTAACAGTTTTAGTCTAGTTTCGCTAGATGGCACTAGATTGAGAATTTCAACTCATTCCTCTATTTTTCTATATATAATGTACTCTGTGCCATGGAACATACAAAGTTATTGTCGTATAATATAAATATTATTACCAAACATATTTTTCATTACCTTCAATACTTTTCGTTTTAAAATAATAGACTCGTATAAATTTTTTTTTGTAATTTCACCCTTTCGACATAAAGTAGACTTTGTTGTCTCTCCATTGATACCCAAATTATATGCAAAACCTGCAAATTATTACCACAAAATTGAAAACATATAAGCCTTTCGTTGTGACGTCATTGTTATAAATTGAATTTTTTTTTTACAAATGTTAGCTGCGATAAAAGTCAATAGTAAATTAGATACTTATAGCATTGGGACACCCCAAACTTTACTTAAATTATCGATCAATTGATTAATACAAATATTTAATATCAATTAATAATTAATTTGTATTCGAACACTTCGTGCTGCAGTCGTGAAGGTAAAAACAATAGAGATACGTGAAGCGCTCGAGTTTTGTCTTATATAATCTCGAGCGGTAGTAGGGAACAAGCTGACAGTCGTTCTTTTCCATGACGTCACGAACATCGTCGCGCTCTGCTAGAGGGCGCCAGTGTTCCCCTTTACGTTTATTCGTCGGTGTTGCTAACACGTCCATGCTGCAACGTGCCTGCCCTCAGGCACCTCTCACCGAAGGTTCCTCATCACCACCTTTGGCACCAGACTGAACGTTGTTCACAATTATAATTAAATACAGCACAAACAGCCAGGCAGACATCACGCAGACCTGTCTAATGCCTGAACAGACTTCGAACCAGGGCGACATGTCACCTTCTATTCTTAAACAGGCTCTGTGGCCTCGATATAATGACCTCACAGCCTGCAGTAAGGGGCCCCCACGTCATATTCAGGCAGAAAACTCCACAATTTCTTTCACACTACTCTATCCAATGCCTTTTCTATATCCACAAAAGCGCAGAAAACCTTCCGACCTATAGTCAGAAACTTCTACACGATTGTACTGAGCAAGAAAATCTGATCCATACGACCCCTACCGTTCTTGAAACCACCTTGCGCTTCCCACAAATATCTTTCTGAAACACCTTTCGTACGTTCAGTCAATACACTAGTAGGTTAGGAAATCATTATTTTGAAGCGTTAATTTTAATTTTACCAGTATATTAGCACACTTGAAACATAATATTACCCATACATCCCTTCGTACTGTACCACTGCGTATACTATAACATTGCACATATTAAATATACTATTAACCTTACTGAACGTGTACTAAAACACTTGTATAAAACTCACTAGAACATCGTGTTCTACGATAACTCTATGGACACTACTTTAGACTTTACTAAAATACCACGCTTAAAAGCTCACTATCATAAGCACCACATTTTGAATTCATGAAAATATCACATTCAGAGATTCATTAAATCACAACATTTTAATACCTTGTTTTAATAAGAATTCGAGACATAAACACTGCTTTCACTAAATTTATCATTGATTTATTAATTTTGGACTATATTTAACCAATTACAGTTTGTGGTTACGTTTAAAAATATTATTAAATTAAATTATTTGTATTTCAAGGCATATAAGGTTGGTAACGGTCTCACATCACCCGTACAATGCAAGAGCAGTGTAACCGTCCTTCATGGTTGCATGGAGTAGTCAACCGGAGCCACCACTTCAACCGGCCGGGCTTGACATTTCGACCGAGTTGCATCGGCCGTGGCTTCTGCAAGCAAACTGTAGTAGAAGTTTCACTTAGTGTCCGAGGTAGAAGTTTTGTCATCTACCCCCGATATTTGTAAATAGTTTTCAGTATACCTTCACATAACACTCACAGTGTCCACACATTAAACTGAATGCGAAAGACGCGGTTTTGTTTCTTGTATCACAGGATTCCATAGCGTCGATAAATTGTATCTATTTTCCCGATTAAAATTTTTATGTCTCTTGGTTTCTATCGCTTAACACACTTCTCTTGGGTAAAAGTGGCGATCAGTAAAAAGGACTTGTGGGCTATGAAACTGAATCCAGTGATTGGTATCTGATTGAAGATGTTCCGCTATGGCTTATTTGGTTGTTTGCCGATTATTCACCGCTGTAATATTTATTTCGTTTGACCAATGTGTGAACTACCGCAGCTACAATCTATTTTATACACTCCTGGTATCTGCAACGGCAAAAAGTCCTTCTGTGTGCCCATTGTGTTGTTAACCTTTGTTCCAGGGGCATATATGGTGCGGATAGGGACCATGGCTGATGCAACTCGGTTGAAACGTCAAGCCAAAATAAAAGGTAATCGCGTTAATTTCCTGTTTTAGATAATTTTATAATGTAACGCAAAAGCTTAAAAGTTTATATCTCCGTTAATAATCTTGTATGACAAGCAGAGAATAGTTGCCTTATTTTGTCCCCCAGGCTTTAGGGATAAATTCAAACTTTCTTCACCAATCAATAGAAATAAACATAAATGGTTGTGAAATATATTTTGTTTCTTATTATCGTGATTGAGATCTGAAATATCATTGAGATTTAGCTATCACTTATATTCATGAATCACAACTTCACAAGTGCCATTATTTCAAAAGATAGTAACCTAGACGGTTATCATTATTCCTGATATCTACGATAAATGTTATTACTTCTTTCTGATTGTACATGTTGTAATATATTTTACTAAGAATACGTTGCAAATTAATGAAATTTAATAAACTTGGTCAGACGTGAGTTCTTCTAGGGTAATGAGGGTTCCTATTTCTACAAAATACTGCGCGTTAATATAATGTTGCCTTTTCGTCAGTCTTTCATTTACTATATTAAATAATTCAGAAACCTTCGCGGCCGTACGGAGTAAAACTCACTAAAAGGAACGGGTTCTTACCGCGATATTAAATATTTTTAAGTTTCCCGATATTTCAATGCTGCTGCGAGCACCATGATTACGGGTTAGCTGGCGAAATTGCAGGTGGACATTCGTGAGCAAAAATTTCACTCTACCCTCTTTCTAGCTCTTAGTTGTTATGTTTCACCATCACTACCGGAACTCACTTGATGTCACCCCGACTGTACATACTCACTACATCGCCACGGTTTTTTAGTATTCGCGGGTCTTACTGTTCTTAAGCCTATCACTGGATCTACATATTGGACAATTTAAACCCGTCCCCTCGATTTAAGTTCTTGTGTCGAGAGTTTTTAATGACTTCTTTGACCATTCTGGGTATGTAACGGCGTTCTGTTGACAATATTTGTAGCTTGTGAAATTCGATCCAGTGATTAGTATCTGCCTCCAGTATGTGTTCTACAATAGCAGACTTTTGCACGTTATTATTTTTCATCACTCTAATGTGGTAGCGCTACGACTAAACGGTAAATCGATCCCTTTTTGCACTGAAGTTAAGCACTTGGGTGTTATAATCAACCTAAACCTATAATCAACCTAATAGGCGGACCTGTGACTGAGCTCCCATCTATTTATTATCGAAAAAATATAATTTGGGTGTTCATTGCCATAAAAATAACTAATTAATAAAGTAATATTCTCGCGCTAGTGATGAAACAACACTATAGAACTTGATTGTTAATTATTGAAGAAGAAATTGGAAAAACTATTTATGATGTAAGTCAGTTAATATGAATCTTCACTCACACGGATATATAATTTGAAATTTACCGACTGGGAATTTACCGACTACCGTCCATTTTAATAAAAGGTAACTGACATTTAACATTCGAATCAAAGTGACAACCAGATTCGAAACGTCAGAAACACGAAACGTTTTGTTAATGCACAGTGATTTTATTTGGTAACATTATACATTACTACATCACAACACGTTCAGTTTAATTAGAATGGATATTGGAAAACCAAAAAAACACGTGTCGATTGGTGGTTTTTGGAGTTTGAGCGGAAAATAGCTATGGATTTTAGGAATTCATCACATTAAATTTAAGGGTATCAGTTTGGTAGTCGAAGGTATCACTCATTGCTACTTAATAAATGATACTAAACCGTCGGGGTTATTACCTAAAATTTTGCAGACAGCGACAGCCACACGATCAATGCGCGACCGGTGACTAATTGTAACAAAAAATTAGTATCATGTATGACGATTGCGCATCTATTATTGTATTACCGTAAAATGTACTTTTCGTGGTAGATTTAGCGCCACTGTACAAATTACATTCCACAAATTCTCGTTTTGACAGCAGATATCGCGCGATATTGGCTGTCGCATGCTGTCTGCGAGTAACGTAATAAGCGTATGTGCTTTAATTAAATGCGTGTCAGACACGCTTTTAATCGTTTTTTCGTGTTTCACTCAGTTACCTATATGACTTAATTTATTAGATACTGACACGCACGTGAATTCCTCTTTTAGAGAAAAATTTCAGATGTTCATTCTGAAATCTTAATAGGAAAAGCATTTTCACGTGTTCAATACCTACATTTAAAGAAGCCGAAAAAAATTTCGAAGCGATTACTTATTCCTTTTTTCTTGACATGGTACATACATGTGGAAACTTTGTACTGAATGAAATAAATTCATACATATATCTCTTTTAATTTAAATTTAAATAAAAATAAACTTGCATTCTGTATCGCTATTCATCGCTATATTATATCTTCCTCTTTCAATCATTCCTTAACAGTATTCACTCTTTCTTATGCTTCATAACCTATCAGAAACATAAAGCCTTTCATAACATCATTTCATCTATCTTTCAATTATACTTTATCCAATCACAACGTAAATACCACCATACATCATTCTACAAACAGCCAATTAAACTGTTCCGTATATCTGTATTCATACTGCGAACACACAAATTCAGGTACTCATTCATACATCACCAATCATAACATAGCATTCATTCGTTCCGTATAGAAAAGCCACAATCAATCATAGACCTTAGATACTGCCAACAGTCAACATTAATTTTGAATTTCACGCCAATCTCACTAAAGACAACAGACATAACCCTATTATTTCACATACATATGTACATCACTACACTTATATACTTATCTTTTTATGCTTATCTTACACGTACAGATAAGCTTTTATTCTATAATAAATAATAATAAATAAATAATAATAATTTATTTTCATAGCCGCAACACATAACAAATAACAATATTCGTAGTATTTGTAGAAGTTACTTTTGTACCACAAGAGATCGATGAACTTGTACAGGAACAACACTAGTTGATAACATTATGTATACATTCAGTCAAGAAAGTATCGGGAATGGATGATTTGTTTATGGTTCCGAATTCAATTTTTTGTTTTTTTTTGTTGTTGTTAGATAGACACAACTGTCTTCCATTTTGGCGCGGAGTTTGAGTTGCATCTGTTATTTAGATTAAATACAGTGCTGTTTTAGTTATATCATTCTAGTGTATACCGCTAATTTCATAATGGACAAAAACATCGAACAAAGATTTTGTCTTAAATTTTGCATCGCCAATGGAATTTCGTGTTCGGAGTCACTGAAAATGTTACAGAAGGCTTACGGTGAATCGACTTTATCAAAAACACGTGCTTATGAGTGGTATAAAGCGTTCAAAAGCGTTCGAGATGTGATGGAAGATTTGCCTCGCTCTGGTAGGCCATTAACATCTGGAACTGAAGTTAACATCGCAAAAGTGAAGGAAATAGTGACTGAAAATCCTCATTCAAGTTTGAGAGAGATAGCCGCCGAACTTTCTGTGTCTCACGAGTCGACCCGTACCATTTTAAATAATCACTTGGGTATGAAACATGTTGCCGCTCGGCTAGTCCCAAAAGACCTGAATTTTCTTCAAAAACAGAATCACATAAGAGTCGCTGAGGACATGCTAGAACGAGTCAATTCCGACCCAACATTCATGAAACGCATTGTTACTGGTGACGAGACGTGGGTTTACGAGTTTGACATGCAAACTAGTCAACAAGCTTCGGAGTGCCGCCTTCCAACTGAACCGAAACCGAAAAAACCACACCAAAGTCGATCAAAAGTTATACGGTGTTTAAGAGAGCAAATTCGACGAAAAAGGCCAGATTTGTTGAAAGCAAAATTCTTGGATTTTGCACCACGATTATGCGCCTTCGATGCACAAGGTTATCATTGTGAGCGAATTTTTGACCAAAAACCCAACAAATACCATCGAGCAACCACCTTATTCACCAGATATGGCGCCAGCCGACTTCTTTCTTTTTCCTAAACTCAAATTACCACTTCGTGGCATCCGTTTTCATTCGGTAGAAGACATAAAGGAGAATTCGCGGCGAGCACTGAACTCAATTCCGGAAAAAGCGTTTAAAAAATGTTTTGATGATTGGATTATATGTTGGCGTAAGTGTATCGTTTCTGAAGGAGCATACTTTGAAGGTGATAAAATAAATTTGGATGAATAACTAACATTTCGTGTATTATTGATCTTTTCCCGGTACTTTCTTGACAGAGTAGTATGTATATTTATATATAGCGTTCTGCAGACAAAACGGCGTCAGCTCAAAAACTGAACGTAGCTGAGCGATTATGTTCATCTCTGTCACGCTTTCGTTACCACAGACTGTTTGTAAGGGAAAATTATACAAGTTATAGCTTCTGTTTAAAATGTTCCATCTATGTATTACCATATCTCTGAAAAAAACTAGCTTATCTACCTGGAATTATCATTTTCAGTCGGTCGTGTTTACGCGCGCAGTTTAGTTTATAACCATATTTCAGTGACACTTATTTATAATTAAAAAGTTAGGGGCTAATACACAAAATATTAATAACTTTTAAGACGAAAGGAAGAATGTACAAAAATTGCGAAAGAATATCGTTTTGACTTCAAAATGTAAGTACATGTTTATATTTTAAAAATTATTGTTTTGTTTTAATAAACAGATTTAGTTGATTCTACGAAAATGTATTAATACCCAATAAATAAATTAATTATATTACAGATTTTTCGTGAACATGTTACGATGTACAAAATAATATTAGTTATTTTTTATATTTTTAAAATTCCATTTATATTATTTTGTATATTGCAATCTGTACATCTGTACCCACAAACAAAAAAAAATTAAAGTACTTGAATATGATTTCAAAACACAGGGTTTCTAACTTCATATAGTTATTAGCGCATTATCGAAATTCAGGCATGTGGTAGTTAAATTTTTGTTTCTCTGTTTGTCTGAACTAATTTCCGAAACGGCTAAACCGATTTTGATGAGACTTCGGACTACATTTTTTCCCGGAAAATACCAAATTTAACGCAGTCGAAATCTTGGAAAACATATAGCATATATATTAATTATACATATGTTAAGTATGTAACATAAATATAGAATACGAGTTTAAATAAGCTAAAAACTGATAGCTAATGATAATTTCACATAACAACATTCAAATTAAACTTCAACTTTCAGTATATACTTATCCGATTATTTTATCTACAAATCTTTAGCGAGTCATTGTTCACAGAAATTATTTTTTGTTGTGTGTGTTCAGTAAAAATGTGGTGGAAATGTAACAAACATTTTTGTTCGAACGACCATAGACAGCTCAAAAACAAAGACAAAGAATAAACGAGCACAAAAACCTTTTTCGAAAGCGTAGTCGTGTTGACATCCTCCCCCTGTCGCAGATTCATCCTTCAACTGTTCAGTTCGAACCTGTTCGACCTTTCTTGTCCGGCTGCAATATACACACAAAGGGATGAAATGTTCCTCTGAATGTTGTTGTATTTGCAACTCTTGATGTGCCATTTGATCCAGGGCATGTTGTTAATTAGTGGGCTATCTAAGAAGGCGATTACATTTAGTGTCAATCAGGCATGGTTGTGGGACTAAATTTAGTTGTTTTCCTGTTAGGAAATCATTAGAGGTTAACGGACTGAGATAGGATTGAACGATATGGGCTATAAGAGTCTTAAGTTCAATATCTATTATTCTATTTGTGTTGATCACTATTGAAAGTTATTCGAAAGTAATAACTATAATAAATAAGATAAGAAATACTTATCTTCTGATACATAACAATCAATGTTTGTTCGTTCGTATTTTATGTGCTGTCATACCGTTCATACGATTGCGAATTTTGGTACGAAGATAGCTTGAATCCTGAGGAAGGACATCAGCTATTTTAAAAATAAAAAACACGGAGGAAATCGCGGGCATTAGTTAATCAAATATATATGAAAATCAATGTTTGTTCGTATTTTATGGGCTGCCATATCATTCATCTGACTTCGATGAAATTTGGTACGGAGAAAGCTTGAATCATGAGGAAAGACATAGACTATTTTAAAAATAAAAAACGCAGACGAAGTCATGGGCATCAGGCTAGTATCTTATAAAAACATTTTTACCTACATGATATTTTGCTGATTTGACCCTTGCCTCCCATAAACAACGGAAGTGGTTTGAACATGTAGGAGAAAAGCTGTTCGTTGCACCCAAATTGCTAAATATTAGTTTGATTACTCTTTAAAAAGATTATTTGTTTTCTTTCACAAAATTTGTACCGCGATCGCAGAAAAAAATTTTTTTAATCACACAATCAAGTTTGAATTAAAAAAATTCCGAAGTCGACACGTCTGTATTTTTTCGCATAGAACAGTAGAAGTGAGACGTTGTTTTGGGAGAATCCCCATGATTTGTGTACTATTAATTTTTATACATGTATTCAATAATACCTATTAGTTTTCGGAACACTAAATAATAAATATCTTCCCTTTCTAACTCTAATTTTCTCTAACGGATGACCATTAAGAGATGAGAGTTAATTTTTGAAGAATATCATCGAAAACAATTGCATACATAATAGTTTTCGATGACATTCTTCAAAAATAAACTTGTAGAAATGATGTTTTAAACTTGAGTCGGTCAAGTAATCGCTATAGAAGTACAAGGAATATGTAGTAAGGCCTTATGTTATAGTACATGGGCAAGCAACTTTTCTTTATCAATTTCCACTATACCACAGCAAACTATTTTATAACGGTTAATGACAGACTGGTACCTGTCCACTTGTAATTGCAACATAGTGTGACGTTTTCCACAATAAAACTAAATAAGTATATTTATTACAGAATTTCAAGTAACTAGGTATATAAAAAATAAAATAAAATATGTGTCGGATGAAATAATAAAAGGCACTCATTTGACTATTCCATGGCAAAGCGCGACTTCCGGTTTGGAAGGCATAACGCGCTAACGGAAGGTCGGGGCCGACACTGAGAGTCTGTTAGACTACGGCGGCCGGTGCGATAGCATTTCTCCGACGGATCGTTTGCCATTATTAAATTTCCAATTACTTACGTAATAATTCTTACAAAGAGTTTTCTGTCGTTTGCGCATTAATTTTGTCATAACGTTGTATTTTATGGAGTAGTTCGCCTCTTGTAAGAATAGGAATCTATTTCTCCTGGCTGAGTTGCAAAAGCACGAATTGCCCTGTGTCTTTTCCGACATAAGTATGCATATTTACATTCTGTTTATAAATAAGCAAAATTCACTTTTTTTCAGGACACGCTACATGTTCGCCTCGATCGTATTGTTCTATACGTTTGCATTTAATACGGTATACTCAGCGAGAATTTTAGTTGTTTTTGGTATGCCCAGCAAAAGTCACGCAATCCTCGGTAATGCAATAGTCAACCAATTATTGGAAGCCGGACACGAGGTAAGCATTTGGTTTGATTAACCTGACTCCTACAAAATGGGGAAATCTTCAAGCAGACACGTATGAGTGTTATGTATGCGAACCAATTATAAATCTATAAGTATATTAATACGTGAAGCGAACACTTTGGTTCCCTTTTTAAGAGAATTTTATATGAAAAAGAAGTTTATATGGAGAAGGCCTGAAAAAAGCTATTAGTTTAATATAATATGCATTACAAATACATTAAATGAAATAAATCACTTATTGTTACGTTCATACTGCCAATTTCAAAAAAATTCAATTTCAAACTCATAATAGTTTCTGATCACCTAAGAACAAGTACTAGATCTGTGGTGATCCCATATACGTAACCTCCTTGGATCAAACAGTCGCACAGAGTAGAGATTGTCGCCAAAGAGTTTATATTATAACTTCATGTTAACGGTCGAATTTCGACCACAGGGCGACCTCCAGTTATAATAAAGAGTCGTAAATATTCTCTCGTAATAACAAGTTGTTGTCTCGTAATAATAATATTGTAATTGTAACAATAATAATCGTTTTCGCAGGTTACTTACATTACATCAATATTGATAAAGAATCCACCACCAGAGCTGCATCAAGTTGATATAAGTAGTAACATGGATCTTATACCTAGTGAGTTCTTAACACTATATTTTATATCTGGTAAAACGTTTACTTTATTTTTCAACGAAAATCAACTATCTTATTTTTTTTATTTTTTATTTTTTTTTTCATTTATTTATTTAACATGTGAATCATAGGTATTAATGGTGTTATAAATTATAATACACATTTCCGTTCACTGTGTTCCACCCCTAAGGGCATACATAGCTCATCATTATATTTAAAATTATATTATAAAGAAAAGAAAAGTGTTACATCAAATCATCAAATTCATTGTCATTTTGTATAAATTACTGTCGTATAGAAACTCATTAAGTGTATAATATGCCTTATCTATTAATATTTCTTTCACATTATTTTTAAAAGAATATTATAGGCGAAAATGTGTGAGGAGAATGATGAGATTTGAGGAAGCGAAAGAGGTGTGTAAGGACCGCGACTCCTGGCGCTCCGTCCTCTCTGACTACCCCGTTGGAGATACAGCGTGAAGTTATGTTATGTTAAGTTATGTTATGATATTATTGTTTCTTATTACCTTTGGTATTTTATTGTATATTTTTTAAGCCTAACAAAATATATCGTACTATCCATGCTTCAATTTTTTCTTCGAAATCGCCAAGTACAAGTCTCCTTCACGTCTACCCTCCATATGTCTTGGAAACATGTCATGGAACAAATACTAGTGATTCATATATGTACAGGGAAGGCAGAGTTAATATTTTTAAACTTTTAAAATAAGGTTTACATGAATCAGTCCGTTTTAAGTTACAAATTGCTCTAACGCAGCGTTTCTGCGTCTTAAATATCTTTAGTAATTGTGAAGAAGAACCCCAGAATAGTATTCCATATCTGAGTATGGACGCAACACAGCCATGGTATGCAGTGAGCGTGGTGGTTCCACTAACTATTTTGCTAAGTTTGTGCAAGGCAAAAGAAAATTGCGATTTTTTTTTACTTAATATCTCAATACGAGGTATCCATGTCATTTTACTGTCTATAGTCAATCCAAGAAATTTAGTATTACTTATGTCACTAATCTCTCTACCCAAATAATTAATGTCAAATGTTAATTTATTACGTCCTGTTTTAAAATACATTATTTTAGTTTTGTCAATATTTGCTTTCAAATTATTAGATGCCAACCAATCAATTACATGAATAGTAGTGGTACTTATGTCATTTATAATTAAATTAAAATCTTTACCATGAAATAATATACTACAGTCATCAGCGAACAATGTCTTAGAATGTTTAGTTACTGTTCGAAAGTCATTAATGTAAATTAAAAATAGTAGTGGCCCCAACACGCTTCCTTGCAGTTATCATTAATATTATTGTTTGGTTTTACTAGTTCTATGAAAAAGTTATTGAATGATACAGCAATTAATTCCGGTTCAGTAACTATACAATTATTAACTTTTATTTTTAATATTTCTTCTTCCGGCAAATTATGTTTAGAATTATTTATGACTTTCATGTAGCTTTAGCTTTATTTTTAATAATAAAATAATTATTCTGAGCTTTCTTAGTTTGTTGAATAATTTTTTTATATCTCATTGAATAGTTTTTCAATTCTAGCTCACTTTCTTTGCTCTTTAACATTCTGGATTTCCATAAAAGTTGTCTCTTTCGTTTACTACATAGTTTAATGCCTTTCGAGATCCACTTCGGCTTAACTATAGTTGATACTTTTGTAGTTACTACATGAAAACATAAGTCGTAAATAAGTTGAAATATCTTATGAAAATTATTAAAGGCCTCATTGGCAATGTTAGCATGATATACATCGTTAAATTTAAGATGCGAATTACACCAATGTACTTTACTTGAATGTAAAATTTATAATAATAATATATATGTCGGAAAAGATACGGGACAATTCGTGCTTTTGCAACTCAGTCATGAGAAATAGGTACCTAATATTATAAGAGGCGAAATACTCAATAAAATACAACGTTAAGACATAGTTAATGTACAAATGACAGAAAACTCTTTGTAACAATTATTACGTAGGTAATTGGAAATTTAATAATGGCAAACGATCCCTCGGAGAAATGCTGTCGCACCGGCCGCCGTAGTCTAACAGACTCTCAGTGCCGGCCCCGACGTTCCGTTATGCCTTCCAAACCGGAAGTTGCGCTTCGCCATAGTTAAATGAGTGCATTTTATTATTTCCACCGACATATATATAATGCATGTGCGGTACGTACTGCTGCACACACATCGCACCTAAAGTGCATTGCTAACGTATCGTATCCAGACTACATTGCTTACCCAGCCTTAAGCCGTTGGTCCTGGCTAATATCAAAGACTTCTATTACATACAGAGTTAGACAAGCCCTCTTCCAAGGAACGAACATTTTTTTTATGCAATCCTCGAATTAAAACATTTGCGTTACAGAACGTTACGAACGAACAGGTGTTACGTTAAAGAATGTTGACGTAAGTGTAATTAGAAACCGATATATAGGTATATGATAAGAGCAGAGGAAATAGCATACCAGCCGTAGAAGACACCCGAACATGAAACGGACACGATGCGCTCTGCAATTCCTCGTGTTTTGTGTCTAGTCCAATGTAATATTAATTTCACCGTTACATCGTCAAATTTATTAATAGCAAAAAAATACATACATACGTTAATATTTAAAAACTTAAAACTACACATTAACTTAAATAAATTTTATCGTCAAATTATATGCGAATACTAGAGGACCCGACAGATGTCCTGCCCGAGCGTTGGCATAAAAAAAAATTCCTAGAACCTGTTGCAGCACCACCTACCAGGTCACTCAAACACACAAAAAAAATCATCAAAATCGGTTTCGCCATTTAGGAGGAGTTCAGTGAAAAACACACATACAGAATAATTATAATATAAAGATAATTCATAAAGGTGAGATTAACATTTATGAACTTGATTAGAAGAAATTTATGTTACGGCACCGACGACGCGAAAATTTTATTGCGTCCGCCGTGCGGCGGCCGCGTGGTTGTGGTTGTTGTTGTTTTCATGTATATAGGATGGGGAATGTAAACTCTATTCACTAAGCAACAACATTCAAATTTCTGGGAAACACCTAATCGCGCGGCGGCCGCGTGGCTACCGCGTTGTGTCGGCGCGAAGAACTTCGTTTCGAACAAACGCGCCTTTATTATGATGGTTACTTACAAAATAAATTAGTACGTCGATGTAAATAACTAAACTCAAACCATGCGTATGCTAATAATTTAATCTTTTTCTAATTTAAAACAACGCTTTAAGTAACATCACGTGAGTAGGTAATACATAACACAAAACGCTGTAATCGTATAACGATTACAACGATTCAGCGTACACTTACGAGTTGTACTACTCTGTCAAGAAGGTACCGGTAAAAGATCAATAATACACGAAATGTTAATTATTCATCCAAATTTATTTTATCACCTTCAAAGTATGCTCCTTCAGAAACGATACACTTACGTCAACGAATAATCCAATCTTCAAAACATTTTTAAACGCTTTTTCCGGAATTGAGTTCAGTGCTCGCCGCGAATTCTCCTTTATGTTTTCTACCGAATGAAAACGGGTGCCACGAAATGGTAATTTGAGTTTAGGAAAAAGAAAGAAGTCGGCTGGAGTCATATCTGGTAAATAAGGTGGTTGTTCGATGGTATTTGTTGAGTTTTTGGTCAAAAATTCGTTCACAATGATGGTGTATGAACATTAAACTGTTCCGAACATTGTTCCTTAACCTTAGTGTTTTCTACACCCCTTTTAAATTTCCCGCCACGATGGGTTGTATATTGTAATGCCATGCGCGTCATCTACAGTTACTCTGAGCGCGCGGTAATGGCTGCCGAACTGAATTAACGTACGTGTGTGTAATAATATTTGTTTAAAATTAAAAGTGAAACTAATATCCTGTAAGAAGGTATCTGACTGTTTATGTTCTCAATTGTGTTAATTCAAGAAAAGATCAGGGACAGAACCCATCTTGTAGTGCAGATATAGTGATAGCTAGCCGGCCGGCACGCTGCTGCCCCGTCGTTGGTGATTCCCGTCTATCCTGCCTATCCAGGTTGGTGTTTGTGCTTTCTTTTCATTCGCGAGACATAAGGTGTTGAGAGCATATCAACGGATAAATGCAGAACTTCTCCTGCAAGGATCTAACATTGAAATTTTGGTGCCTCCTGTGAGGTCGCGACCTCACTAAATAACATAAAATATTGAAATCTATCGTTTTATAGTAGAATAAAAATTTGTATTTCATTATTTAATACATTATTTCAAGTATTTTAAAGTAATTTGATATCTAAATAGCATAAAAACCACGTAAATGTGTCGCTTTTGTTTTATAAAATATTAAAAATAAGTAGGTAGTAAAGCAACCGTGCTGTTATACAATACGAAATCGCCGCTAAGCGCAGGCAGCGCTGCACAGCGACCGATTCCTTTAACGTACAGTATAGTGGTAGTCTATTTACGATGTCTATTTTTATAATCAAAAATAAATTCGTAACTGCATTTATCTGGTGAAATTGGGGGAGTTCGTGGTGCATAGCTGTGCTCGAAAGTTTGCTGTAATTGTTATTTATCTACCTGCATGATTGAATTTGTTTAATGGTTATTTAACATAAATATACTTGTCGAATTGATTTGTATCGTAAAATAGACGAGTCGTTCGTAACTTTATGCATACATGTTTGTTTGTTAAGTATTTCGTGAAATATATTCCAGTTGGTTTCCAAGGATGACGGAAATTGAGTTGCAGTCGTATATTAAAAAACGCGAGTATGAGTTTAAAAATATGCAAATTATTTACGATTTATCGAAATCTGTTAAAGAGAATAAGACTAAGATATCGTCATTTAAAGCTAGATATAAGTCTATTAAAAAAATACGAAATAGCTATGTTGAACTGTGTGAAGAAATAAATAAAATACAACTGAAATTGAATTCATTATAGATTATCAAGCATTGTTATCATTTGACGAAATGTACTATGCTGCTGTCGAGTTCGCAGATTCTTTCGATAAACAAAGCGCTCAGTTAGAACCTTGTCAAAGTCACTCGTTTATTACTCCAGTGAAATTACCTAAATTACAAATTCCGAAGTTTGATGGTTGCATCGAAAACTGGCAAACATTTAAAGATAGTTACTTGCCACTAATTCATAACAATGTTTCACTGTCTGACATAGAAAAGTTTTATTATTTGCTTTCGTGTTTGTCCGGCAGTGCGTTGTCACTCGCAAAGGGCGTCCCTGTCACTACGTCAAATTATGCTGTGGTGTATAGTGCGTTACTAGAGAGATAGGATAACAAACGTATTTTTGCTACAACTTACTTAGAAAAGATATTTAACTCGACACCGATACAAAAGCCGTCTTTGGTGAATTTATCGGATTTAACTAATGTTTTATATGAAAGTGTTTAATGCATTACGAGCATTGAATATTGATGATTTAAGTGAGTTTATTTTGTTTTATATTGCGTCTCGACCTCTTGACCTGGAAACTAGACGTAGGTTCGAATTACAAAATTTAGATGAAATTCCTAGATTCAATAAGTTAGTGTCATATTTACAAGGTTATATAAAGGTTTTGGAAGTCAGTCAGCCGGCTTCGACTGCTCCATCAAAGAAAATCAATAAACAATTTCGTACAAATAAAGTTGATAATAATTTTCGTCACCAGAGACCGTCGTTAATCACATCTACTAAACCATCTTCAAATAATAATAATAAAATTAATCAGATTAGTTGCCCTTGCTGTAATGATAGTCATTCGATCTATCGATGCAATAAAATACATTCAGTCCCTTGAACAGCGTCAAAATTTAGTAAAAGATTTACAGTTGTGTAACAATTGTTTACGGCCTGGTCACGATTCTGGGAACTGTAAATCTAAGTCGAATTGTTTTATATGTAATGGGAAGCATAATACTTTGTTACATATCGATAAAAAAAATGTATTAACTAACACAGGCAGTTCTAACTTGGTTGAAGGTTCGAGCACTAGTACAACACTTACCTCTACCATTAAAACAGATGCATTTAGTCACAGCTCAAGTACTAAAATCCTAGGTACCGCAGTCGTACGCCTGAGTCTCGCGGATGGTTCACTACCTTTGCTCGCGCACTTATTGATAGCGGCTCGATGGATTCTTTTGTTACAACCGAATGTGCTCGTCGCTTAGGTGTACATGTAAAGAAGTGTAACCTGAACGTGACAGGTCTAGGTCAAAACTTAATTTGTAACATCAAAGGTTATACGGTGTGCTCGATAATACCGAGACAAAGTGAATCGCCTCAATTTAATTTGTCATTAGTAGTTATACCGAAAATTACTTCAATGATGCCTTCGTCTTCGTTACCGATGCACGTCAAGGAGAATTTTATAAATATGGATCTCGCCGACTGTGAATTTTATAAATCCGGTCCGATCGATCTTTTGTTAGGAGTCGAGTGTTTCGATCAGATATATACTGGCTTACGTTGCTTTCCCGGTCCCGGGTTGCCCTGCGCTTTATCCAGTGTATTCGGCTGGGTTATAACTGGCCAGTTTCTTCATGACGCAAAGGCTCAAACTCCGAATGAACCCGTTACGTCACTCATCGCGTCCTCGTGTGCGCTCGATGATATCGTTCAACGGTTTTGGGAGTCCGAAGAACCGCCTAAAGCGATACTTACCAGTCCAAACGACGAAATTTGTGAACAAAATTATAAATCGGGTACATATCGCACTCCCGACTGTCGATATGTAGTACCATTAATGTTAAAGGCTGAGGTTAATCCTTTGGGTGATTCATATGGTAAGGCTCTTAATCGCTTTCTTAACTTAGAAAAACGACTTATGAATCAACCTCAGTTGGAAACGGAATATAAAGAATTTATGAAACAGTATGAAGACCTAGGACATATGCAACCCGCAGAGTCTTCATCGACTGATCGTTACCTTATTCCACATCATTGCGTCGTGCGTCCAGATAGTTCTACGACACAACTCCGAGTGGTTTTCGATGCCAGTAGTCGGACTATTGATAATCGTTCTTTAAATGATGTAGTTCATGTTGGACCCAAACTTCAAATTGATATCATCGATTTAATTACTAAGTTTCGACTTCATAAAATCGTCTTTACAGCGGACATTTGTAAAATGTACCGACAAATATTAATAAGACCTGGAGAAAGAAAGTATCAACACATCTTATGGCGTAACAATCCTACTGAAGCCATTGATGAATACGAGCTCAATACGGTGACCTATGGAGTACGCAGCTCCCCGTATTTAGCAATTCGCACTCTGCGTCAACTTGCCATAGATCATGGTTCGGAATTCCCGAGTCGCGCGGCGCAGGTCTTGACCGAGGAGACGTTCATGGATGATGTTACTACCGGGTCTTCGTCTCTGAGCGAAGCTAAGCAGATCAAATCTGATCTTACAGCTTTATTAGCAAAAGGTCACTTTGAACTTCGAAAATGGAGTACGAATACTCACAGTCTATTGTCTGATGTTCCTCTGGATCATTGTCAAACTTCCAAATCTTTTGATGAATCGGGACATGAGTTTGTCAAAATATTGGGTATTCGGTGGAATCCATCAAATGATAATTTTTCCTATTCATTTTCAAACTCTTTCGATATTCTGTTTACGAAGAGATCTATATTGTCGGTAGTGGCTCGTATTTACGATCCTCTGGGCTGGATTTGCCCAGTTATTTTCTCTGCAAAATCGCTGCTTAAAATTATCCTGGGATGAAACTATTCCAAAAAATTTGGCGAAACAATGGCATTTAATAGCTGCAAATTTATCGGATTTCCAGTATGTATCTTTACCGCGGCTAATAATATCTCCGAATCCTGTTGAAATTCATTCAGTAGGTTTTTGTGACGGTTCTTTAAAAGGTTATGGTTGTTGTGTCTATCTATGCGTGGTAACAAACATTACTACTAACACCCACTTGTTGATAGGAAAGTCTAGAGTGGCACCTTTAAAACCCACCACTGTTAATAGACTCGAGCTAAGCGCAGCTGTGCTTCTAGCGCGAGTACTATCTCACATGTATAATTTACTAAAAGAAAAAATTAAAATAAACTCGGTCCGAGCTTATTCAGACAGTAGTACTACTCTATCATGGTTAAATACTCCGCTTCATCTACTTAAAATGTACGTTGCGAACCGTGTAGTGCAAGCCACAGACTTAATTAGTTCAAAAAACTGGTTTCACGTTTCCACTAATGATAACCCGGCTGACTGTTGTAGCCGTGGTGTATCTTGTCTTGAGCTTATCAACCACCCACTTTGGTGGAACGGTCCTCCATGGTTAAAAGCATTGCCTAGTAATTGGCCTTGTAAACAAATGTTACTTCGCGGAGAGGAACTGCCTGAATTGAAACCTATTGTAACAGAAAATTTGCACTCTGTTCAGGTAGAAGATGTTATTTTTTATTTGATTTCAAGACATTCAAATTTGACTAAACTTCAAAGAACTTTAGCGTGGTGGTATCGTATCATTTCAAATTTCAAATATACAAGGTCAAAATGGGATTGTTCATCGCTTACTAGTGCTGAACTTAATAATTCCATGAAGGTGCTAGTAAAATTTACTCAAAATTATTATATGGGATCACAAATAAGTCAAGTGCAAAATAAACAACAATGCTCTAAATCCATTCAGAAGTTGTCTCCCTTCGTAGATGAAGAGGGTTTGTTGCGAGTGGGGGGACGTATTGATGAAGCTAACTTGTCTTTAACCAAGTTACATCCTTTTCTGTTGCCAAAATCTTGTCCTTTGTCTCGGCTTATAGTTGAGCATCTTCATTTAAAATTGTGGTCCGCGGACTTTACAATCTTTAATACAAAGACAATTTTGGATAATAGGATTGAGACTTCTTATTCGGTCTGTTCTTTCAAAATGCATACGATGTTTTAAGGTTAAACCGGTTTCAAACCAACCTAACATAGGCAAACTGCCTGCTACAAAATACCACCTTAAACGTGTTGTGGGTACTCAAGTTTTGACTCTCGAGGAATTTTCTACGATTCTGTCAAAAATAGAAGCCGTATTAAACTCTCGCCCGCTCTGTACGCTATCCACAGATCCTCAAGAGTCAGATGTGTTAACTCCCGAACACTTCCTCGTGGGAGGTCCTTTAGTTTCTTTACCGGAGGAACCTATTAGAGAAAACATTTGTCCTCGGACTCGTTGGCAAATGGTAAAAAAAATGACTCAGTGCTTTTGGCGGATTTGGCAGCGTGATTATCTTCACACACTTCAACAAAAACAGAAATGGTTTAAAAATCAGCCAAATTTAAAAGTTAATGACCTAGTAGTCGTTAATGATCCGAATCTTCCGATTTTGCTTTGGAAATTGGCTAGAATAGAACAAATACATCCGGGTTCCGATGATGTAGTCGGGGTAGTTACCCTACGTTCTCCTAACGGTAAGACTTTACGTAGACCCGTTGTCAAGGTCTGCCCTTTACCGATAGATTGATTGAATTATGTAGTTATTAAGCGAAGCGATATTCTATAATATCGTATTGTTCAAATTTAATTAGATAAAGTATTTAATTTAGTTGTATTAAGGTTTCGAGCGCAGCTGAGCTTTATGAATTCCTTTTCTCGTGAAACCCTTGTGGCTTTCAAGTGGGGGGAAATGTATGAACATTAAACTGTTCCGACCATTGTTCCTGAACCTTAGTGTTTTCTACACCCCTTTTGAATTTCCCGCCACGATGGGTTGTATATTGTAATGCCATGCGCGTCATCTACAGTTACTCTGAGCGCGCGGTAATGGCTGCCGAACTGAATTAACGTACGTGTGTGTAATAATATTTGTTTAAAATTAAAAGTGAAACTAATATCCTGTAAGAAGGTATCTGACTATTTATGTTCTCAATTGTGTTAATTTAAGAAAAGATCAGGGACAGAACCCATCTTGTAGTGCAGATATAGTGATAGCTAGCCGGCCGGCACGCTGCTGCCCCGTCGTTGGTGATTCCCGTCTATCCTGCCTATCCAGGTTGGTGTTTGTGCTTTCTTTTCATTCGCGAGACGTAAGGTGTTGAGAGCATATCAACGGATAAATGCAGAACTTCTCCTGCAAGGATCTAACAGATGGCTTTGTGCGAAGGCGCATTATCGTGGTGCAAAATCCAAGAATTTTCTTTCCACAAATCTGGCCTTTTACGTCGAATTTGCTCTCTTAAACGCCGCCCAAATAATATTCTTTATTTACCGTTTGACTTTCCGGCAAGAATTCCGAGTGCACAACACCACGATAGTTAAAGAAAACAGTCAACATGACTTTGACTTTTGATCGACTTTGGCGTGGTTTTTTCGGTTTCGGTTCAGTTGGAAGGCGCCACTCCGAAGCTTGTTGACTAGTTTGCATGTCAAACTCGTAAACCCACGTCTCGTCACCAGTAACAATGCGTTTCATGAATGTTGGGTCGAAATTGACTCGTTCTAGCAAGTCCTCAGCGACTCTTATGCGATTGTGTTTTTGAAGAAAATTCAGGTATTTTGGGACTAGCCGAGCGGCAACATGTTTCATACCCAAGTGATTATTTAAAATGGTACGGATCGACTCGTGAGACATAGAAAGTTCGGCGGCTAACTCTCTCAAACTTGAATGAGGATTTTCAGTCACTATTTCCTTCATTTTTGCGATGTTAACTTCAGTTGCTGGCCGTTGCTGGATGTTGATGGCCTACCAGAGCGAAGAAAATCTTCCATCACATCTCAATCGCTTTTGAACGCTTTGTACCACTCATAAGCACGTGTTTTTGATAAAGTCGATTCACCGTAAGCCTTCCGTAACATTTTCAGTGACTCCGAACACGAAATTCCATTGGCGATGCAAACTTGAGAAAAACTCTTTGTTCGAGGTTTTTGTCCATTATGAAATTCGCAATATACACTAGAATGATATAACTAAAAACAGCACTGTAATTAATCTAAATAACAGATGCAACTCAAACTCCGCACCAAAATGGAGAACTGTTGTGCCAATCTAACAACAACAAAAAACAAAAAATTTAATTTGGAACCATAAACAAATTATCCACTCCCGATACTTTCTTGACTGAATGTATATAGTATAAAGATTACAGCGTTGTAGCGTAAACGGAGCGCACTGGTGCTAATTAGCTCTTATTTAACGCTTCCGAAATTACTGCGTAGAGCGCGTCTACCTCAGTTTATACAAGGTCATTTTGAAAGAGTGGGTAAATGCGAAAGAGTATTAAAGTACCCATGACAACGGAAAACTGCGTTCTACAACTTCGCCATAAGTCGTTCAAAAATCAAGTAGTTCTAGAGTACCACCTCAAAGTTTAAAAAAAAAGTAAAGGTGAGGCATCCTTACATCAGGGTTTTTACGTCGCTAGCAAACATTTGGAATGTAGAGCATAATGCTAGGGTTGTACATTTTCTTTTCTATTAAATATTTGTGTTTTTTTGTATGGAAAAAAAATAAACGTATCCTGTAATTATTACATCTGCAATATAACACTTAACAGTAACACGTTGCACCTTTCACAATATCGTATGGAAGTATTTGGCTAATATACATTATAGCCAAAGACTTCTATCATATAAATTCAAAACAATAATAAATCGAATAATACGTAAATAATTTTTATGTATATAAAAGTTTTGCTGATTTAAAGAACTTGGTAGAGAATAATTTACAATATAATTCGGTTGAATGTATAACATAATTATTTTTGCAGAGGATATAATAAATTTAAAGAAATTAATGACAGGAGATAAATCGGCACAATCTTTGAATGTTATGACGTTTATGTTTCATTATCTAACGAAGGCAGTCATAACACATGAAAACGTACAGGCATTTATAAATGACCCCAATCAGAAGTTTGATGCAGTTATAATCGAATATATGCTCAACGCGATGTATGTGGGGTAAGTGAATGTTTGTTTTTTTGATCACTACTACATTCTGATTATAAGTATTATAAATTAAGCTATGTGAAAAATATTGAGACAAATAATAACAACGACTGAGTCAAATATTTAAAACGGGAAATTTAAAGCGATTACCTTTTTATTTTGGCTTGACGTTTCGACCGAGTTGCATCGCTTGCTTGAGACCACAATTGATTTTATAATGCAATGCGAAAGTTTAAAAGTTTATAAGGACTGCATCAGCTCCTATGCTGTAAATTCACGACTATGAGTAATGATAGTAAGTGACCAAACGACCTATAGAAGCAGAACACAGATTCCGTACACAAAGACGGTGCAATTGCCTGACTGCGTGCGCCTGTAATTGCCACTATTTCTTTGCCTTTGTTTAAATCAGTCAACATTGCTATTACGGCTGCATAAGCAATGGCAACACTGTTAACCACATATTTGATCAATCGTATTGCAACCGCTTGGCAAAGCTGATCAGAATTGACCAATACGAAGCCTGGAGTTTATGATAATGTAACTACGAACGCCGCGAGCCGACGGCGGTAGAGAACTACAAGCACTTACGAGATGTAGGTATATAATTCGATCGCGTTGCTCACTCGACGACGTTTAATATAAAATAAAAACGAAAATATGATCAAAATATACCTTTGGTTGCCTAAATAGTAATGAAAAGCTTATCATTCATATCATTAAAAAATTCTGTTATTGTACACTGAGAATTCAATTCTTTCCATTGAGAATATCGACCTACTAGATAAGTTTGACACAAAACCCCGCTTAATGAACTTGGTTGGCGACTATTGAACTATTTAAAAGTCAATTTATTATAAATTCACAATCACAAATTAACATTTAGTTCATTGTAATTTCAAAATCGCAAATAGCAACACTTCCGGATGAGGCAGTGACGGGACTTGACAGGAGACGGTCTATTATTTTGAATTGGTTAGAGTAAAACTGGCTTACGCGCGTAGTAATTCGGTGTATTCTCACATGTATGCGTGCGCAAGTCGAATTAAATGTGATTAATATTATGGATTGCGTCTTTTTTATTTATAAGTGTATTTGTACAGCGAGCCTTCGGCAAATAGTACTATTATGTATTGTGTGGTCGACGTGACGTGTGAATTCATCACTGTTTGCGCGTGCCATGTGGTACTCGATCTATAGAGCAGCAATGTTTTTTATTTTGTATGAAAACAATTTACGTCTAACACTGTAACGGTTACTGCGTTCTGTTTTACAGTTTGATATTTTGCTATTTTTGCCACAGTACCAAATGGAACCAATAAGACATTACATCAATATTTAAATATTTGTTGAAATATACAGAGATATACACACAGATCCAGTATTGATTCCAGCGAGAGTTGATATTTGTTAGCGTAAATGATGATTCGATATTTCGTCTCTATAGGTTGAGTGCTCCATGACGCGTGCATATAATGGTCTTTTGATGATACTACATAATTTTTATCATTTGATTTGGGGATGTCTTACATGTACCAGAGGTTAATGGATTCTCTAGTGTTTAGTTTTTAGATTAAACGTAGCAGTTGATGGTAGGGCAATGTCAAATCAAAAAGAGAAAAAGCCGAGATTTCACTTGAACGTGATGCTTACTGTGACTGAAGAGGTTCTGAAATTTAAACCAAACATTGGTATAATACTGTCAATCTACATAAATGTAAATCAATTGCCAAAATATGATGGAGCATCACTGGAGAATGGATCAACTGATTTGAGTGATTTCTTTTTTGTTGTTTTCGTAATTATTAGAGCAACCTCTGCGTGAAAGAAAATTTTAGGAAAATTAAGGGAAAAAGTCTGAAATTTGGATGAAATTTTTATAAGAAAGTTTAAAAAAAAAGTTGGTTGTGTTGCTATCATTCAACATTAAACCCGGGCGAAGCCGGGACGAATTGCTAGTATGTAATAAATACGTATACTCACACGTATTTCTAGAGGACAATAAGTTTGGTCCGTATGGTAACAATAAGTCGTAAATCATAATGTTCATGAAAGTTATAAGAAACCTAAGAGTAATCGAAGAGTAATTGATTTTATATCAAAATTGGGTTTTTTTTTTTTGTCAAAGTTGTTTCATTGTTGGATGTAATCTGTTTCATACATCTAAAATAAAAAAAAAACTATTGGGCTTGTATATATATATAGACATGGGTAACACCGGCTTCAATGAGTCAAAGGATTCTTAGCAGTGCACGTGTATATAGGCGAGAATGCACCGCACTACACACGGAGCTAGTTTTACTTCAAGCGTTTTAAAGTTTGGATATTTTTCAATTCCGTTTTGGGTCAATAGAACACGCGGAATCGCTGGCACCTAGCACCGAACACAATTCAAATATGAGCGTAGCTATTTACGTCTTCGAAGGGTGAGCCTTCTGCAATTAGTAATATATTATCTATATATAAATAGGCAAAGACAAAACAGTACAGTATCTTTTTATCCTTGAAATCGTCACCAAATAGTTAACATCATAAGTTCATATCATACTAGCTAATGCCCGCGACTTCATCCGCGTTTTTAATTTTTATAATAGACTATGTCCTTTCTCAGGCTTCAAGCTATCTGAACGGTAGATGAACGGTATGTTCATCCGATTGCGATGAAATTTCGACCACTGAGCGATCTCTAGTATTACTTATTCTATGTCAACACCAAGCTGGTTGTAGCAGTACAGTGTACGAAGTGCTTTAGGTGCATTGACGACCTCCATGGCGCAGTGGTTTAGATGTTTAACCCAAGCGTGGATTTAAGAAATAAACTTTTCTAGATTGTCTCGGGTCTGGGTGTACTGGGAGACGCCCCCAGTAAGTCGTCGTCTGGTTCTCATAGCACAGGGAATACCCTAGTTTGAGATCAGATGATTGGTGTATATCGTCTGGCGCATTATTTGTTCCTTACGTTTTTTTCGATAGGAAGGAATATCAACTGTTTCATTTTCAGGGACTCAGTTACTGCTTTGTGATATAACATAATATTGTAATAATTTTTTTCAGATTTTCTGAAGTATTTAAATGTCCGCTTATATGGTTCACGTCAGTGGAACCCATGGGACTATCTTTACGACTCATTGATGAAATGACGAACCCTGCCTATGTACCGAATCTCCTAAACAAATATGAGCTTCCTTTTACATTTTTCCAGAGAGTTACACAACTGATTCAAGAGATTCATTTGTTAATGCTAAATAGGTAAATAAAATAACAAATTTTGTACATAGCATTTCACCCCATATATGAAGGGACATTGAATGATTCGAACTATTTAAATATATTTAATATTATTTAATTCACGTTAGTTTGGTGAGGAAGAGACATTGATGATATCATCAAGTCAATGCGATAGATGCCGCAAAATCTTAATTTGCCCAAAATATTCATTGTATTCTATGTATATCTATGTAATAAATAAAAGAGGTTGGATACAAAAAAAGTGGCTTACACGAATCTTTACATGTATAGCAGTACGTTATATTAAAACATATGTTAATTTTTATTGCTCGTATCTGAGTTTATTCATTTTGCCTAAAATGAATAAACTTTGTCCTAAGTACTACTAAGATACTAATTAAAATTTTTGGTAAACCATATCTTACATTTCCGTAATATAAAGAATAAAATAATAAGCTTCAAATTAGTCATTTTTGTTAGAGCATGGAGCACATGTGCTAAAGCCACGAGTCGCCTCCCTATCAGCTAAAACATTACTTTTGAATGTGTAAATTTATCTAGATAATAGATATACAATGAAGTTAAAAAGACAACTATCACAGTTAGGTAGACTACAAGTTAACAAGGAATAGTCGACCAACTTATAAAACGTATTTGGATAAGTAAAAATATCATAAAAATCAATTGAAAATGACTTAAATGGCGTTTAACCAAAAAGTTTAAACTAGGCGCGAAATAATTTTGTATTGTTATTTTAAAATGTAAAAAATAAATTTCTAACTTCTCTTGTGAAGTTGGAATTTATAAGTCCTTCAGTTACCGTCGCCTTATGTGGGCCTGTTTTTTTAGTCGTTATTAACTGTTAAACCGCGAAATCACTTATGCTTTCTTAGTATTAAAAGGTTCTTAATACGCATATTGTGACGGGCGACTATGGAACCTTATACTGCGCGTGGCCCGACACTCGCTTAGCCCGTTTTCTTAATTCGTAAATATATTTATTTACCACGACGCTTGGCGCTCCGTCCTCTCTAACTACCCCGTTAGGGATACAGCGTGAAGATATGTATGTATGTATGTATTTATTGACTGCAGCGGAATCGAAAATATAATTTAGTCTTAAATAAATAAATTCCAATTTTCTTCAGGATTGTCACGTACACTGTGGATCAGTGGGCCTACAAACAAGCGTTTGGTCCAGCGGTAGAAAAACGTGGAGTCGAATTACGTCATATATCTGAAGCAGAGTTATCGGCGTCACTAATGCTGAGCAACTCCCACATATCAATGGGGAACCCAATACGGTTGCCACAAAACTGTAAAACAATTGGTGGTTATCATATTAAAAATAATACTCAACCTCTGCCTGAGGTACGACTTAAATACAAACATATATTTAAAATGATTTCCCTTTCTCAAACCCAAGTTATCTGTTTCTAAAGCTCATAATATTAACATTTATTCGTCGTAGTCGTCTTCCGTCTTCGCCATCTTTAATTTCGGACATAAATAAAGTTCTCTTCCAAAGTTCCCTTTCAAAATTCTCAAAAATTAACGATAGAATAAGTTTTCATGTTAGTCATTCTTGTAAAAGCTTACGGTTAAGCTTAAACTTACAAAAGCTTAAGCTTCTGTGCATACGTCATTACTATTTGCTAATTTTATTTCATAATCTTTTCGTAGTCTCGGATCAGTGTAAAAATTTCAAAATCACAATAATCCTTTTAGAAAAGAATTGGAAGAAAATTAAAAGTTTATTTTATTCGATAGAACTGGACTCTGTAGGATAACAATAAGGGCGCTTTTACTCGACACGAATTTCTTCGTGCCGACACAAAGTGGTCGCCGCGCGGTCGTTAAGAGGACGCGGCAAATCTTTTTTTTATTTTGAGAGGCGAGAAATTCCCCACGGACACTCAGCCGGACTCTACGACGACTGAGTAGTGTCGGACTAAAAAACCCCTCTTTGCTGTAGTGTGTAGTTTGCCCTAGTGTTTTTTACAGCGTCAGTGGTTGCGTTAGGGCGAGCGGTAAAGGCGCCCTGCCAGATGGTCGAACGCCTGAGGGTTCCTGCAGCCGAGGAATACCTCGTATGGAGGGCGGACCTCGGGCTCAAGGCGTCGCCAGGGGAGCTTTTCGCACCTGTGTCCATCTTAACGGGTTTCCTACTCTAGTGGATCCGGCCGGCATGGCGGCTGAATGCCGGCTATTGTTCCAAATGTTCCGCGTTGCAGTTTACAATGTGGCTTAAGGCCTGCGTGATCAAGCTAAATGACACCGCAAAATAGAGCAAAACACACTATATTATATATTTACATCCCTAAGCTCATGGCAAGTAACTTCACTCTGTCTGGTGGCCAGAGAGGCGATCCTCTCTGGCCACTCTAGACAGAGTGAATGCGGGGATGGAATAGTTTTAGAACGCGAACGAAGCCGTGGAGACTGCGACCGCGGAGACCGCGTGGCGACCACGCGGTTGGGTAGTTCGCAGAAATTGAACGTTGTCGCCTAGTGAATAGAGTTTACATTTGCTTTTAATAAATGCACAAGAATGTCAACCGCACAGCCTTCACGCGGCGGCCGCATAAAAATTGTTACGCGTCATCTAACTACGCTGTAACTTGTGTTACAATCTGTTAGTGAGAAGGTTGCTGCTGCTTAAGTTGGATAAGTACATGAAATTGAGTGGTTGCGTTGATTTTAGGCGGGATATCCAGCACTCGTGACATGGAACCTGTGGGATCCTCGAACCCCAAGTCGATAAACTCGACGTATGAGCTATTAATTGAATAACTTTACTACCTTTTGGAAAAATAACGTCATTTCCTATAAAATGCTTGTTATACTCATCATTATTAAATTTTGTAAACTTTACGGAACAAAATCACGATATCCTTTTCTGCAAGACCTCTCCCTCTCTGCACCAGGTTGCAATAATTCAAAGACCAGATGCTGTCTTAATTTCAAATGACGTAATATGTGTATGATACTTATAATATATAACTACAATATTATGGTCGCATAATATGTTAGTTAATAAGTTAATAAACTAATATGACGATATTGTGGAAGTATGTACAATAGATATCATGAAACAATGTTTGTTTTTCTTTCCATTAGACGCAAGAATATTACATATTTAAGAGATAAGAACACCTAAAATCTAAGTATCGACAGTAGAAACTCCTTTTGCAGGATTTGAAAAAGCTTATGGATAACGCCAAACATGGCGTAATATACTTTAGTATGGGTTCCAATTTGAATAGCAAGGACTTACCAGATACCATCAAAAAAGAACTGTTGGATACATTTGGAAGTTTTAAACAGACTGTTATTTGGAAGTTCGAAGAGATATTGCCTGATTTGCCGAAAAATGTTTACATTCTGCAATGGGCACCCCAGCAAAGTATTTTAGGTGAGGATTTCTTATTTTGTTCATGTTTTTCATGTTTTTGTCTGCTTTCAAACCAATCTTACCGATACAAAAAGTAAAAAGTAAAAGTGCACAAGAAACAAGGAAACCATTTACTTATTATTATGATGACAAGTAATACATAATATACTTATCTCATCAAACAGTGAACGTAATTGTATAAAATCTTCAAACCTTATTGAGGTCTACGATTATTACTTCATTTTGCAGCTCACCCGAACTGTGTACTCTTTATCACTCACGGAGGTCTCCTATCAACAACTGAGACAGTCCACTTCGGTGTACCCATCATCGGTATACCAGCTTTCGGTGATCAGTTCAGCAACATTCAAAAAGCTGTCAACAAAGGTTTTGCCGTTGAAGTTACGTTGAACTACGACTTGCCATCAAATCTTAAAGTGGCTATAAAAGAAGTATTGAATAATCCAAGGTAACTGCAATATTCAAACTTGTATTCTATTACAACTCTCAAAATAGCGATTTGTTTTATAAATGTTTCTGTTTGTGTGTAGTAGAAGAATAATATTTCATCTAGATATATGAATATAATTCATAGGCTAACTTTTATTATCATAAAAAAGGTTGGCGTACTCAATTCGTCCAATTTTTTTTTTGTGTATGTTAAGCGATAATTTCTTAATACGTAGACTGAGTGCAATGATTTTTACTTTATATGAAAGGATGTGAGTCCAGAGCGGTCTCATGGAAATTTTATTAAAACAAAATGACTTGATGACCCTTGTGTTTAGTCTTTTGGTTCAGAATTAATTGGAGAAAATCTTAGCTTCACACCTACCTTAGATATTTGTTTAAGACAGACAAAATCATTCAAAATTTGACATAAACAACTTTTGAAAAAAAAAATAAACCGACACGACGATATAATTACATATATCCTTCACTAATAAAAGTACATGTATGTACAAAAATAAAAGAGAACTCGACAAATACCTACGACGCTAATACCTTTTTATTTAAATACAGTTACTGAATTCCAATATTATTGAAAGCAAAGAATTATCGCTGAAACACACACAAAAAAAGGTCTGACGGAACTCTCCTTTTTTTGAAGTTGATAATAAAGAAATTCCGATACCTTTTTCCAGATATCTTAATAAGGTGAAAAAATTGTCAACCATATATCACGACAGAATAGCCTCACCTGCTAAAGAATTGGTGCACTGGGTGGAACACGTCATCAAAACTGATGGAGCTCCACACTTACGCTCCGAAGCACTCAGGACGCCTTTGTATCAAAAACTGTACTTGGATTTGATAGCGTTAATTGTAGTTGTCGTCTATGGACTTTGTAAACTAAAGAAGTTGGTGTTCCCTGTCAAAAAAGACAAAATAAAGAAGAATTGAGAATAATTATTTATTAAAGTAGTAAAATAAATGTGTAAAACCTGTCCTTGTTCTCTTTTCAAATTAATATACTCGTAGTTTTGTATCTAATAATCATCAACAAAATCTGTGGACTTTTTGGCGGGAACGGGAGAAGTGAGGTTGTCATTTTATTTAGATTTTCTGTTTTTTACATTTTTAGGGGTTTTAAACTACAACAGTGATAGTATATTGTTCTGTGTAAGTGAAAAGAATGAAGGAGATCTAAATAAACATGTGTAGCTGAAGTTTTCGCGCTCTTCCAAGAAGTCCTTTTTAACTTCAGTAAAGCCTACTATGACTTTACTGGAGGAGTGTTAGGGACAGTTAATGTTTCTCCAGAAGTTACGTCATTAGGCTGATGGTCTTGTAACCAATGTCTTAAGGAATATAAATAAAAAAAAACAAAATCTGTTATTAATGTTATCTACTGTACCTACTTGATACTAACCTTTATATTTGAAAAAAAATGCGGTCATCACGGGACGCCCGGCAGTTGTGAAACATCAAAATTGATGATTATTGAAAGAATTTAATTATTAAAGAAAAAAAATAAAAAGTATACAGTATAAGTGCCACGTACATAAAACGGAGCAATGAGAGGCGACGGAGAGGAGGCATGACGGCACAAGACAGCTTTGTTTGGCATCACGGCATGAGTGTCGTTCTTAGTTCTTACCTCCAAGGCGCGCCAATATATGTTTCACATCTAAATGATTAAATATAAAAAATTAATATGATACATATTTCTATAATAATCTTGATTTAGAAAAAAAATACTAAATAAATATAATTTAAAAAAACTTGAACTGACTTGAAAAAAACACTGGAAAGTACAAAATAACTATCCTGTATTAATTAAAACTCAAGTATAAAAATAACTTTATAAATACGATAGAAATACCTACATAATTAAATTTGACAGTCACTAAAGTCGGTGCCAAGCCTACTAAAGTAGACAGTAGTAGTAGACCTGTTGTTGCGCATTGCATAGACACTGACTTCAATAACTGTCAAAATTAAACATAACATTTTGTATCGTACTTATAATAGTTATTTTTGTACTTGAGTTTTGATTAGTAAAGGATAGTTTTTTCGTATTTTTCAGTGTTCTTTTTTCAAGTTGGTTTAATATTTGTGTTAAAAAGTTTTTCATTTCTCCCATTTGAGTAACCTTGGACTAAATAATTGTCTGGAGTAGGTCTACAATTAGCTCAATTCTGGAACAAAATGATATATACAAAAGAACCATCAACATAAACGCTTAAAAGCAGTTATTACTATTTGGTGTATCTTCGAAATCCAAGCTCCAATATCAAATAAATTTAAATGGGACAACCTAGCAGCTATACTGAACGCATAAGAAAAAAATCGTTGATATCGATTTATAAACAAAGAACTTATGATCGAACATGCATAAAAATACATGCAGACGAATTGAGAACCTCCTTTTTTTGAAGTCGCTTAAACAGTTGTCCACTAAGTTATCGAACACTATCAATTTCTATAATTTTTCAGTAGACTACATACACACATATCTTCACGCTATGTCCCTAACGGAGTCAGAGGCCGTACCACCGCCGCCCGGACACGATCCTCATATACTTCTATAACGCGGCTACGGTGATGTTAACTTTGAATGTTCTATTATTGGTAGGCATGAACTACTCAGGATATTGGGTTTCTTTAGGGCCACCCTGGAGAGGAATACAGAGTAAATTTTTATAAGGGCGCCTTCCCTGTATTGCTACAATCGATTTCAGTTGTGAAATAAATACACACTTTAATACAACCTTCACCAATTTATTAAAGAATTATAATTATCCCTAAATAAAGATCTCATGAGCTCACTAAATGAAATCTTAAATGTTATATAGAAGAATGAGATTTTACATACAAAACAAACAAATTACATCTGTATTGGAAATTACGAAAATGAGTACTGTAACCAATAATAAGTGTAACTGTTTCTTAATATTTGATATAGCTAAAACATTAAGATGAACTACAGTAACAAAATATAAGGTTAGTTATGTATATTTATTCTTGAATGTTAATAATTTTTATATATGCTTGTACATTACCATCTAAGGAGATAACCATGTACATATATAGCCAGTCGAGTTGTCCCACCAATGGTCCATTAGAATATCCACGGTGTTCACTAAACCCTTAGTGACTGCACAATTAAGTTAGGTCTTCTGCAAGCCGAATTGTCCCTCCAATGGTCTCAAAGAATTTCCATGAAGTCCACTATACTCGTAACTCACATATAAATCTCAAAGAAAAGAGATTAAATATGTATTAAGGTAATCCAACCTCATACTGCAATGCACAAACAAATGATCCGAGAAGGTAACTGATCAGGTATCTTTAAAGAAAATATCCAACTAGATGTGGAATACACCGTCATTCCACGGTGTTTATGAGATTAAGTATCCACATTAGTCCACTGGGTTTATGGAACTATGAATACACCATTAGTACCTGGTGTTTATAGAATTAAACTTGGAATTAAGAATGGAAGTAAAATATACCATCAATCCGCTAAACCACGGTATTTATGTAAATAAGATATGGCATTTAGCCGGGAATTTAAACATGGAACTTAGCCTGGAATTTAAACATGGCACTTAGCCTGGAATTTAAACATGGAACTTAGCCTGGAACCCTGTAATAAAATTCCCGGGGTTAATACACGGTACTAAGCACCAAGGAAAACACTTTTAAAAGAAAACTACAACTTCTACATCCTACTTACCATGAGGTCTATCATGGGACTTTATAATATTTATAAAAAATGAAAAACAACTTCTTAATAACACTAGAAACATCCTAAATATCTAGGCATGTATATTTTACTTTTATATAGGCATTTTTGTCTGCCACTTAACCACCACCAAAAGTGAATGGCTCCCTCCATTTTGGAATCACACCTCGACATAATTTGTACCCTCTAACGTCATTATTAATGTAACTGAAAACTACTCAGATTTCAGTCCGAGGTTTCTGACATAAGAAAGAGACAGCAAGTCTCTGAAAAGACATCGACCAATAGGAAGTGTCTGGAAATTTGTAAGTGACAACATCAAAATGTCAGATTGACAGATCCACAATAGAATTAGAAAGATCCAGATAAAAGTAGCCACTGAAAAACAAACCGGAAACAATGCCCATTTGCTCGAACATTCCATCTTACTTGATTTGTGAAACAGATATATATCAACACTCGTCTCTCTCTTATCGAATACAATCGATTATTAGGAATTACTCGTATTTAAATTTATACAACAATTTATTCATCTCATCGTCAAAATGGGAAAGCAAACCTGGACAAATTATATTAATATCCAATTAAAGTATTATCACCTACAATTGTTTTATTTTGTTTATAACAAAACTATATTTTTATACAAAAGAAAATCGATTATCGCTTTATTACCACGATACTTATTACTATCGATGTTTCCAAACATTCAATGTTATTCCTAAACGTAACGTAAGTAAATGTAGATTTTAACGAAAGTGCCAATGAACTTTATACTGAAACAACTAAATAATTAAAAGTTTAGTATATTATGTTCTGGTTTAAATAATATACACTTAAAGTGCAATATTTATTGATTTTACCTGAGAAGAAATGGAGTAGTACTACGTACTCGATTGCGAAAAACTTTCCGAACGCGTTACCTATTACTCATTGTATCGTAGACAATTGTCATCTGTCACACACTAACCTCGACAAATATTACTGTGGAATGCAAATAAAATTTGTGATCGATTCTAATTTGTATGTAATTAACCGTAAGTATATATCTACGAAAAAAAGTGTTACACTTCTTACGCCTCTTTGAATTTCATTATTCTCCTCACACATATTCGCCTAGATATGCGAGTGCATTTGACATTTCCGTCAGCTAACACTCTGTCTATTTAAGCTTCTTAGGTCAGCCTTGGTCTTACTTGACTTTTGCTAGCACTCACTTACACTGTAGATTTTCGTCATCCGTAATTCATCATTCATTCTTTCTATGTGCCAAACCATCTAAGTATTCCAATACAATAACATTGTCGAGCAATTATGTCATATTGCGTATCTCGCCATTGCTTATTTTGACCACAAGGGCGACACCGCACATATTTCTAAAAGATAGAGTTTTTACTGCATCTATCACACACTCGCCTGATTTTCGGGCATATCCAGGCCTCACTACCTTACAATCATATTGACACCAACACCACATCGCGGATGGCCATTTAGGCTGAGTTAGATATATGCACACTGTCTACTAATACGGCCAAAGCGATTTTTACTTTGTTACCAGATGCTACCCGTCCCTCTACATCTAACTTAAATCTTTTATCCCCAGAAAACGCACTTCTCAGATACACAATTTTATTCACTGGGTCTAGATATTTTCCATTTACGCTTTTGCAACTCAGCCATGAGAAATAGGTACCTAACCTTATAAGAGGCGAACTACTCAATAAAATACAAGGTTAAGTCAAAGTTAATGTACAAATGACAGAAAACTCTTTGTACCAATTATTACGTAGGTAATTGGAAATTTAATAATGGCAAACGATCCCTCGGAGAAATGTTATCGCAGCGGCCGCCGTAGTCTAACAGACTCTCAGTGCCGGCCCCGACGTTCCGTTAGCGCGTTATGCCTTCCAAACCGAAAGTCGCGCTTTGCCATAGTGAAATGAGTGCCTTTTATTATTTCCACCGACATATACTCGTAATATTATATATAACATGTGATGCACTTGTAAATCGTTACTGTACTTCCCATTCCGCATCTATCCCTTTCCTACAACGCACACTGTCCGTGCATATATTATAATACGCGAGTGCTATATGTGTGATGCACCAATCTTGAACTTGAACTCATCAAGTTAACTCGTGTAAAATTAACTACCACACCATCAACGACAGCACGTGCTACATAACTTTATTATTTTGCGCAAACTGTTTTTTTAATCGCAAGTGACTACGTTCAAATTGTACATTATATAGAACTGCAGGCAATTGAGCCTGACCGAGGACTTGATCACGAAGGCTGCAAGCACCGGATTACGAATAGGTAAGTGTGCATTACTGCCATTCTTACAGAACTGTTTCTTCTTCCTAAATATTAGCCCTTTGCAGTTCTGTTTCCATACCTGTGCAGCTATACGTAATTTACAAGTGCTCGGAGACAGTTTTTATATTATCTATTTAGCACCTATGGTTTTTTAAGTTCACCGCAAAAAATACAGTCCACTTATTAACTCAGATATCGAAACCTTTATTAAAGAACCACCCCACCCCACCACATGAGAAAAATAGAAAATAAATTAAAATAGAAAGAAAAATAGAAAATAAATTATTTTTGGTTCTTAAAAGTACACCAGCTCCCAGCCCAGATGAATATAAATTGCCAATACTTTGCCAATGCCAATGCCAATATTGCATAGGTTCCGACCATTACTTCTTCAGTATGATATTCAACGATATGACAATACCGTTAAAAAAACAATATGTGCTCGCTAATACCATTTGTAATGTAATAATACTTAGGATAAAAAGTTTAATCTATCTGGGAATTACTATTTGAATACAATATAAAATGTTTAAACATTGAATGAGAAATATTTTCATGGTTTGAATTCAGTTTTCGTACAAATAACCTTTTCTTGTAAATAACTGTATAATGTGACACTTTAGGAAATATCAACCTTAGTAACTTTTTGTTCGTTTAAGTATCCTCAATTGATTATTTAATAAACGTTTCGTCATGTGCCGTAATTTTCAAAGAAAATGTAAGCAAAGAAAAGAAATTGGTGGCCGTTGAGTTTGCCAGGCCGAAGAAAAACCTCCAGATCTTTTTCAACTTGTGAAAGGAAAGCCAATATTAGCTGTAAATGATTCGCTCTTTGCTTCAAACATCACACGATATAACATCTCGATTATTAAATTTTAATATACACCCTAATTTTAAGAGTAATTAATTATCACAGAATAATCACATTTACCTTGGAAATGTTACATCTCTTCGGTAACACTTTATTTTATAGTACTTGTAGTACTTGTTGTAAGGTTGCATCATAATTACACCCTAGCACTCTTACAATCCGAAGACGACAGCCACCAGCCGTATTCTCTGTCCGCCACAAGACTGACTCTACTGACTGAATTTATTATATCACAACCAATTTATATCTTCTCCCTACTGTTTAACTATCGTTGTATCCACATGGTATAATGGTTACTACCATTATACCATGTATGTCATTTGTCAAGAGAATCGTCAATATAAATGAATAAAGGTTATAAACAGGTTTCGTTATTTGGTGTATCTTCGAAACCAAAGCTTCAATACCAGCGAAATTTCAATGGGACCAATTTGGAAGTGTATCCTTTTAAACAAAAGAATAATTTTCTAAATCGGTTCATAAATGACGGAGTTATGAGGTAACAAACATAAAAAAAAACATACAACCGAATTGACAACCTCCTCCTTTTTTGGAAGTCGATTGAATAGTAAAATCTGTCCTTGTTGTGTTATCAAATTAATATAAGTACTCGTAGTATAGAATCATAATTATCTACTATACCTACTTGATATATGGTTATGATAGTATAATTAGGTATAAGTTAAAAGGACAATAACTTATTTTACACATTACTGTGATTTCGAAGAAATTACTAAACAGACGTAATTAAGAGCAAGCTCCCAAAAAAGCTTTTTGCCTGGGCTCCGGCCTCACACTCCGCCACCCGAACGCGACATTTATCGTTATAACTGGAAAATTATTCATATAATAAAATATCCTTTAGCCAGTATTTAGTAAAATGTATTGTATTCCTGTTTATGTAACTTACTCAACTCTCAAAAAGGCATCAAATTACAGAAAAAAAGTATCGAACGAAAATACATAAATTGCATTATGGTTTTAGGCAGTAGATAGAAAAGTGTATAAAGAAATATCTATTTAAATTTCACATTCATTAAATGTGTGTTCGTCTCAGCAAACTTATATAAAATTGCAAAAAATTTTGGCAGCCGGGTTAAAGGATTGCAAATCTTAATGATATTTTTGCTATCACTACAAAAAGTAGTTTATTATTATTATTCTATCAAGGTATATATATGATTTTTATTTCAAAAATATATTAAAAAAGAACGTCAATTATAAATATAATATTGATATTGATTTGAAAGAAATAAGTAATCCAACGTAAATTAAAGAAATACAAGTCACCATGACATTTTGTTATCGCTACAAAAGTAGATTATTATCATTCTCCGACGACCTCCGTGGCGCAACGGCTAATCGCGTCAGAAAGTAAACGGGGTTTGCGGGTTCGATTCCCGCCCCGAGTCTGGGTGTTTATGTATAATATGTATTTATTTACAAAAGAAAAAGTATATAAGTAGTATATCAGTTGTCTAGTGCCCATAACACAAGCGCTGTGCTGTTTACTTTGGGACTAGATGGCGCTGTGTGAAATGTTTAAGTATATTACTATTATTATTATTATTCTGCCGTGGTAACCAAAACAGCTGTTAAGCAGTTTTTTGTCGAAAATAAATTAACATTACGGAATAAGCGTAATGAGATCTATACTTAATAGTTGATACCTTTGGGTTCAATTGGCGTAAAAGCCAAAATCGAAAATGAATTGAAGACACGAGTGGATGAAGGTGATATGACACAAGTCAAGAATTTTACAGAAATGAGCATTAAAGATTTCATTTTGACTTTGTTAATATTTCTTAACTATGTAGATTTACAGTTATAAATTTGGTATAAATTGACAAAGCAAATGTCTGTTTTTAAATTTTAGGTAATATAATAAAATAAAGTTTAATATAAAAGTGTTTATCAAGAAAATAGTTAACATAACACCTTCTTCCATTGTCATAAACAAATGCAAATGAAAAGAAAAAGACGATGAATGGGGTATGCAGATCGTTACTATGATGTGTTATTAGTTGTTAGTAAGCAATAATGACTCATAAAAATAATGATATTCTAGCTATATACATTTTAGCTGCTATGATATGTTGTCCTTTTTCTTGAGTAACCCTTCCTTAATTTCTTATCACGCATTTCATTTGAAAATGCTCTATTTTGTCTCTCGGAAATCATTCATCACAAGTTTCTTCAACACAGGTCTCTTATTCATCTATACAAATTCAACGGATTCCATCTCTAAAACTAACCTTTTCCTTTGGTGACATCTTTGTTATATACTATAGAATATATGTTATGTTATGTATTATGTTATGTATGTTTTTGACTATCTTGCGCTCAAAATATAAAACTTGCATCATTAAGAAATTCCAAAGGTCAGTCTTGGACACTTCGAAAGTCAGTGTTTTCAGTGCTAGTTTGCTGACAGAGTCTGATCTCTAAGAACCTCTAAGGATACTTGCGTTAAGGATGGATTGAGGAAGGACGCGTTGATATGTAAGTTTGATGTTTTGAGCGGAAGACATAATCCGACAGATTGATTACAGTATCATATGGTGATACTGTTCTGATCATTGGAAGGATACTCTTCACGTTTTAGTGAAGAATCTTCTTAAAAACTTTCCTGACTTTTGCTGGTTGTGCCAGATATTACTCTGACACAGCAAATCGTAACCTTGTGCGCGATCTACTAATAAAATATCCGCATCGTTGCAAAGGAAATTGTCACGTAGATATCCGATATAAATAGCTGTAAGAATTAGTATAAGACATGAGATGTAAAAGACAGCTCTGTGGCGTTAACACGCCGCACAGTACCAATATATCATCGACCACATAGTCCACAGTATTATTTCACCATCATGAAGAATTCCAAGAAGTATTGTAATACTAGTCAATGGCTGATCATTTATTTATTAACAAATGAGTCTCGCGTATTCCACTTTTAAAATGTTAAAATCCGAAGTCGTATTTGGGAGAGGGGTTCCTAGAATTAAATTATTAACGCTCCCCGAAGAAAAACCTTCATGGTCGTGAGAGGGATTACACTAAAAATTTCAAGAATGGTATATTTTTTCTATTTCACATAGTAAAACAATGAATCTCTGTTTCATTATGTGAAGGCTATATGATATTAGGACTGCACATTTTGGAAAATGTTGGTTTGCTCTACTGGATCTAGAAACAATCTGTTGCTGGGATTGTGACTGGTGAAATCAAAAACCTATGTTCTTGTAATTTTCAAATACGATATCTAATACATTGTTTGTAAAACATGCACTACCACTAGTATATAGGTAATTTTAAATGGTTTCCATTAAAATAACATTTTTCTTGTGTAGGTATATCCTATGAGGTCTTCAAAGTTTTTGTAAGAAAAAAATTTTTATTAAAGAAAATTAAACGGCCTTCAAAAAAAACATTCAGTGTGCCAAGCCTACCAAACTAATAGACTTTCTGTTGTTGCACATTGATTTAGCACCGACTTCAATAAATGTCAAATTGAATTATATAGGTATGTGTATCGTATTTACAAAGTTATTTTAATTGTACTTAAGTTTTGATTAGTAAAGTACTTAAGTTTTGTTTAGTAAAGGATAGTTATTTTATACTTTTTAGTGTTTTTTCGAAGGCGGTTTATTTTTTCTTAACAAAAATTTTTCATATCTCCCTTTTGAGTGATCTTGACCTAAATAAATATCTAGGGCAGGTCTGTAATTAACTTCTTTCTAATTCCGGAGCGCAACGATATACAAGAGAATCATCAACATAAATAAAGGTTATAATCAGGTCGAGTTATTTAGTGTATCTGCGAAGTCCTAGCTCCAATATCGGTGAAATTTAAACGAGACCACCTCTAAAGTATTACTTATCAAATGAAAAAAAAATTTTCGAAATAGGTTCATAAATGACGGAGTTATGAGGTAACAAATACACAAAAAAAACAACATGCAGACGAATTGAGAACCTCCTCCTTTTTTTGAAGTCGGTAAAAAATAAAAAAACAGTTTAGCGTTGAATAACAAGGGATAACACCTGATACAATATTTATATATGCGGATCTTAAGTAATGAAGAAGTGAGACTAAACTTTTTTGTTATCACTTGTACTTTTGCATACATACATACATATCTTCACTCTGTATCCCTAACAGAGTAGTTAGAGAGGACGGACCGCCAGGAGTCGCGGTCCTTACATACCTCTTTTGCTTCCTCAAATGACATTATTCTCTTCACATATTTTTGCCTAGGTATGCGAGCGATTAAAAGCTTAACACGCTAACACTGCGTCTGCTAACACTATGGCTATTTGATATTCGTAAGTAAGCCTTGGTCTTTCTTGGCTTCTTTTACCTCTCACTTTCGCTCTTTAGATCTTCTTCGTCAGTCTTTCATCACTCAATATTTCTAAGTGCCCGAACCATCTAAGCATTCCTTTCTTCATTTTTACAATAACACTGTCGAGCAACCCTGTCATACTGCGTATCTCTTTATTGTTTATGCTATCCGCAAGACTGACACCGCACATATTTCTGAGAGATCGGATCTCCACAGCATTTATCATACTTTCACTCGATGTCGGGCATATCCAGGCCAGACACCAAACGAAGAACACCTGCTCTCGATTGTTAATTCGTGATTGGTTTCTGTTGTTCTGTTCTGTGTGTCTGTCTATTCTGTTAGAGTTATTAGATCTTTCTTTTAGTGATTTATAGTTACTAGCAAAATAAATCTCTAAATCTATATTAGAAGTTGGAATAATCATCCCGTGTATATTTTTTTAATAAATCCTACTTTTGATTATAACACTAATATACAAAATCATGTCTAGAGCATAACTCATTCATTTAGTCAAACGTTGCTTTTGGCCCACCAAGGTGTTACACATAACATCTTCATCTACTTTAAAAAGAGATATTACTTTTGCAATTTTGAGATTGAACACAAACGTGCCCTTGACGCATTCATTCATCGTAAATATTATTTTATCTAGTACATAACGCTTTCACCCATTAGTTATCTTCAATTTAAAGCCATAAATGTAATACTTGTTAGTGCCACGATGTATATACGAATATAAAACCTTCATGTCTTCAATTGTCTACGTAGGTACATATTACGTAGTAATGTTACATTCTCTTTGTACATACATAGTTTTTCTTACAACTTTTTTCTCTGTTGTTCTGTGTATACTACCTATTTATTATTCTTTGGATAAAAATTGATAGAATGGATAAATTAACGACGTAACAAAAAACCGGGTTACTTTAATATTTCGTTGTAATGTAACTACTGTGATTATTTTTAATTCAAGACGTACAATTCAATGTTAAATTAAAAGGTTTACACGTCAAAGTATTTATGAAAGTATTATTACCCTAATCAAAGCTTTAAACGATATTTATTCAGGTTGTAAGTATATCCTACTTGAAAGTAAAACGATTGATTGAATATTGGGAAGAACGTTAGTACTTATACGAATTAATAGGAGATTTAAGGGGAGGGGGGGAAAGAGGAAAATGTAGGCGATGAGGCAACAACCCCCATGGTAAAGGACCAAGTTCAGAAAGTTAATACTTTTTGTAAAATGTGTTTTTGTGAAAAAATTACGATATTACTCACATTTTACATTAATTCTAACATTAATGTTGATATTTATAACAAAAGCCAGTCATTATGAGTACTCAGAATTTAAAGTTTCACTCAACAAAACGTAGCACTTTTTAAAATAATTAAGTAATCATATATATAACTTTCCTAAGCACATTTTTAGGTGTTTTGATATTTAACCACAGACAACAAACTTTTTTTTAATTTTTGTCAAACAAAACAATGGTAATTAAGTCATCAGCCAGCATTAAAACCAAGTTAGCAAAATAATTTTTAAGCAAAAAGGAAGAAGAAGCTAAGTTCCATGCGGATTCTGTTCTGGTGCTTCGCCTGTTATTGCCCAAGAGAGTGTTCTTATAGGGCGGACACTGTTTTGGTGGTTCACCGGCCGCTGTCGCGGGACGCTTGCTTCGTTCGCTCGGCTCGCGCGTTGTGGTAAACATACTAACCTAACCTGCCCAAAAGACTGTTTTTATAGAGCCAAATCTGCTCTGGCGCTTCGTCGGCCGCCACCGCGGCACGTTCCCTTCGGTCGCTCGGCTCGAGCGTTGTGATCAACACACTGACCCAACCTAACCTACCCAAAAAGAGTTCTTATTGGGCGGATTCTGTTCTGGCGCTTTGCCGGCCGCTACCGCGGCACGCTCGCTTCGCTCGCTTGGCTCGCGCGTTGTGGTAAACATAATAATCTAACCTAGTCTACCCAAAAGAGTGTTCTCATTAGGCGAATTAATTAGGGATTGCAGAGGAGCCAGGAGAGCGGGAAAATTTTGTTTTAATATGGAATTACTTACATATTACATTAAGTAGTGTTTACAATGAAACGGCGTTGGTACAGTGTTAACAGTAAAATCCACAAATCCAAAAATCCACAATAAAGCCATTAGCAAAAAACTTCGGTAGTTTAAAAAGTTAATAAGATTTCGTTAGTTTTATAAACAGTCACCTTTTAACTTGAACTTTATTAACATGTATCAACACATTTCAAAAGTTTTGTGTTCAAATAAGATGAATAATACATTTATTTATTACTAAAGACGTCGTCTTTATAGGTATAAATCCCTTGCCTTCCCTCTCTAGAGAGAATCGTACAACAAAAAAACATTTATTTGCCTCCTAGAATTTATGTTTAGATGTCAAAACTCACAAATAGTGTCTTTGAGGTTATTTTACGTTGTTCATCTAAAGTTTAGCCAAAACAATTTCAAATAAAGAATAGGAGATTATTATAGTTTGCACATCATAAACAACAACATTTTTCTTTTTTTTACGACAGTTAGCGAATAAGTTGAACTCGTGTGATAAATTTCTAAAATCTCTAGCTATCTTCCGCTCAAACTCTAAAAATCACCAATCGACACGTGTTTCGCCTCTCAAAGAAGCATCCTCAGGATATACCAGAGATAGAATTCGGGCACCTAACCAGCACCGAATCAACAACTAAAGCAGCTGCACGACTATTTAAACCAATTGTCCCTCTACCCACACCGAAAAGTGAGAGACCAGTTAGAGCTTACCACTAATGGCCCCGCCTACTCAATTTGGACGAGTCAGTAATTTGTGTTGAAATTAAAACTAATTTTAAGAAGTAAATATGTTTAACAATGGCGAATACATTGAATTTCTTTGTTCATTTAACAAAGCATTGTTGTTTTTACGTTTACTTATTTCTAGTTCCAAAATATTCAACCTAATACCTTTGTCATATGTGTGTAATATTTTGAATGTATGACTATCTGATACATTGTGCCCTGTTTCTATAAGATGGGACTTTTCAGGATGATTATTTTTGTACGCTGATATATGTTCTTTGTGTCTTATTTCAAAACTCCGACATGTTTGTCCCACGTATACGCCGTCACAATGTTCACACTTTAATTCATACACTCCATTCTTTTTATTTTTCTCTGTTTTATCTTTTACCTTACAAAGAGATTTAATGGTATTAACCGACTTATATGCTACAAAAAAAAGTTGAACTCGGGTATCTCATTACGCTGATTCCGAATAAGCTATTTTAACTAGTTTTCGCCAAAAATGTGTGTAACGGTTGTTTTAGTTACCACGGCCACTGGCAGAATTATAATATATATTTTAAAATAAGGTACCTACGGATGTTAAGGCCTAGCTAAGGAAGATTTGAAATTAAATGAAAAATAACCAACATAATCAACAGACTTTATAGTGCAGTAGAATTAGATTATCAATTTACTTTAATTCTGGTACTAATGATATTTGGCACATCGATAGAGTTATGTCTGTGTATGATTACCTTAAATTCGCAACCACCGAAAATCTTGGATTTTTGAATAATTCCAAAACAAAAATTGTGGTACTAGTTGCGAGAATACCACGTGTTTGGAGTACGAATACCTACCTACTCAAGCAATTTAGAGCGGTTGCGACATACGGAACATACCTAAATTTAAAAAAAGTGATTTTTCCTCTTTATCTCCTAGGCAAAATTTGTGGTACTAGTTAAAAAAATCACTCATCGGACACTTGTTTTAGCTAAATATACTTAGTTTTAAATTTGCAACCGGTTGCGACCTACGGAACCCTAAAAAAATACTTTTTTCAAAATTCTACTTCCAGCCAAATTAGTGTAGTCAATTTTATTGCTTATATCACATTTATAGGTCGTATTCCAACTGCTTTGTGACCGCAACCTCTGGAAACACTACGGAACCTAGTCTATTTTGTAAATGAAATATACGCTTACTACGCATATTTCGAGGGGAATGCGAGCGGCTCGGGAGACAGAGTACGGCTCGAGCGACTACGACTCGCCGTGCGGTTCATTCATACAATATTAAATATTAACGCATTAGCAAGCTATTATTCTAAATTAAAAATAGATGGACGTAGACCCAAAAGTCGGAATGGTCGAGTGTTATCTTTGTATAATTATGAGAAATAGGTAATAATTTTATCTTAACAACTTTTGACAGTAGAAACAAAATTACACCTATTAGTTTTCGTTATAAAAATAGGCAGTCATTACCGTCTGCCGACAGAAGTGAGAAACCTAAAATTATGAAATAATGTAGAAAATTATGTCCAGTCAGACTATTATACATTTACATTACATTTATTTTCAAATATTCCTACGTATATTTTTCTACCTGAAATTTCGTTAGTATTTGCTAATAAACCCTAAATTTGAAATGAAAGTCAGTTTACATAACTAGGTTTGAATTGAACATCTAAGGCTTTTGCAATTTTTCAGTCTAAAATTTGTATAATATGAGGTAATAAACAATAATTTTGCATTAGTAACCATATTTCTGAAAATGTAATATATAAATTTAAAATTCTTATAAAGTTTAATAGATTTTTTAATTTTAATATCCACGAGGAAAATATTATCGAACACATAGAAATTTGTTTTACCACACTAGTGAAATAACTCATAAGCATAATGCAATGAGTATTACGTAGGTTAATACTCATTGTATTATGAGTATTACATAGCATGCAATGAGTATTACATAGCATGCAATGAGTATTACATAGCATGCAATGAGTATTACATAGCATGCAATGAGTATTACATAGGTAATACTCATTGCATTATATATAGCAGAGGTCTAATATAAAAAGAAAGAATAAATGTCATGTCGTGACACGAACTCATAAAATTTTACTCATTCAAAATTTAATTTAAATTTGGAATTCTAAGTACAATGAGAGACATCGATATTCACACTGAAATCATAGGTATTACAAATCGATTTTATAGGTAAAGATCTAATAAAAAAATCTATTAAGGTTAATGACTGGGTTCTACTTCTTCTTTGTTTTTGTATTATTGATGTTCTAGCTGTACCCGCGACTTCTTCCGCGTGGAAAAATTTTCCGTGACTTTTCCGAGTTAGTGTTTCTTTTTCACCCCTTTATGGGTAGACTTTTCATAAAATGTAGTCTTTGTGTTTTCCTTTAAAAAAGTTTATCACTGTCTTAAACATCGTAATCGATTCACAGGTTTAGCATTTCCCACACAAAATTTTATCCCCGTTTCCATCCCGTTATGAAAAGATTATTGATAAACGAAGCAGCCTATGTTCGACTCCCGGTTGACCAGGACACCACGTTAAACGATATTCTTCGTGTTTTGTCGTCCGTCAGGTGTCGTGCTGTTAATGAGCGAAGATTACCTATTACATTGGTAGAGAAGATACTCAGGCGTACATGACTTTTTAAATTAATTGATAGAGAGAATTTACTTATAAATTGTGGATTGTGGTTGTTATAAATTACTGAATTTTAACAGTGAGCATGATACTATTAAACTTTTTATTTTATACGTAACTCTTTTCGCAAGACCGCGTGACATACAATGCTAACGGCGTTTCGCTGTGAACTAAACGCACTAGTAATTGCTGGTGGCACTGGTGACTAATAAGCTCCTATTTAACGCTTCAGAATTTGGTGCACAAAGCAAGTCTACCTCAATTTATATATTTGCCTTCACTCATATTGTCCACACGCATTGCTCGCAGATTAGCCTTACAAATTAGAATATGCATTTTACGTTAATCGTTTGTTACAAGTTACTTGTACGAAGAAAAGCAGTTTGTATGTTGTCTTATAGCGATAACTTCATTGTTCGGTGTGGTAGCCAGCACGTGGCCTGAGTAGGTCTGAATAGCCTGACTCAAGGGACGCTACAGTGCAAGCAAAGCGTCAAGAGTTTTAATTTTCACAGTATTATACATGTATAGTTATAGGTATTGTAAAGTTCTTCATTTTTATTTTCAGGATCATGCGTTTCGTACTCTCTTTAGTTCTATTAAACGCACTGCTACTTACAGCGAACGCAGCAAGACTTTTAGTTGTATTTCCTATGCCCAGTAAAAGTCATACAATCCTTAGTGATGGAATAATAAAAGAGTTGTTAGAAGCTGGCCATGAGGTGAGTTAAGTTATTGTATGTTACATTTTAACTAGAAAATGTTTTGCGATTTCTAATTTAAAAGATAATTATAAAAACTTTCAAACAATTACATACTACTCTGTCAAGAAAGTACCGGGAAAAGATCAATAATACACGAAATGTTAGTTATTCACCCAAATTTAGTTTATCACCTTCAAAGTATGCTCCTTCAGAAACGATACACTTACGCCAACGAATAATCCAATCATCAAAACATTTTTTAAACGCTTTTTCCGGAATTGAGTTCAGTGCTCGCCGCGAATTCTCCTTTGTCTTTTACCGATTGAAAACGGGTGCCACGAAGTGGTAATTTGAATTTAGGAAAAAGAAAGAAGTCGGCTGGAGCCATATCTGGTGAATGAGGTGTTCGCTCGATGGTATTTGTTGAGTTTTTGGTCAAAAATTCGTTCACAATGATGGCTTTGTGCGAAGGTGCATTATCGTGGTGCAAAATCCAAGAACTTTCTTTCCACAAATCTGGCCTTTTTCGTCGAATTTGCTGTCTTAAACGCCGCATAACGCCCAAATAATATTTTTTATTTACCGTTTGACCTTCCGGCAAGAATTTCGAGTGCGCAACACCGCGATAGTTAAAGAAAACAGTCAACATGACTTTGATTTTTGATCGACTTTGGCGTGGTTTTTTCGGTTTCGGTTCAGTTGGAAGGCGCCACTCCGAAGCTTGTTGACTAGTTCGCATGTCAAACTCGTAAACCCACGTCTCGTCACCAGTAACAATGCGTTTCATGAATGTTGGATCGGAATTGACTCGTTCTAGCATGTCCTCAGCGACTCTTATGCGATTGAGTTTTTGGAGAAAATTCAGGTCTGTTGGGACTAGCCGAGCGGCAACATGTTTCATACCCAAGTGATTATTTAAAATGGTACCGATCGACTCGTGAGACACAGAAAGTTCGATGGCTATCTCTCTCAAGCATGAATGAGAATTTTCAGTCACTATTTCCTTGCGATGTTAACTTCAGTTGCAGACGATGATGGCCTACCAGAGCGAGGCAAATCTTCCATCACATCTCGACCGCTTTTGAACGCTTTGTACCGCTTATAAGCACGTGTTTTTGATAAAGTCGATTCACCGTAAGCCTTCTGTAACATTTTCAGTGACTCCGAACACGAAATTCCATTGGCGATGCAAAATTTAAGACAAACTCTTTGTTCGATGTTTTTGTCCATTATGAAATTCGCAATATACACTAGAATGATATAACTAAAAACAGCACTGTATTTAATCTAAATAACAGATGCAACTCAAACTCCGCGCCAAAATGAAAAAACAGTTGTGCTAATCTAACAACAACAAAAAAAACAAAAAATTGAATTTGGAACCATAAACAAATCATCCATTCCCGATACTTTCTTGACTGAATGTAAAAAGAAAGTTTTCAGTACAACACGGGAGCCGTTGGCATATTAATATACTCACGTTGTCCTCCCTATTAATATTTGAAAATATAAATGTACGCTAAAACTGTACAATTGTTTCCAAAGGAAAGTGATGTTACTTGTATGAAAACTTGAGGTCATGATAAACCAAATTATGCCATAATATTTAAATTACAAAAGTCAAGTGAGTTAATTTTATATAAATGCGTTCGTTTTAATAATAAACTCACTAAAATAACTAAAAAGTTTTGAAGTTATTAAACGTACATAACACTAATTGGAAAATCATAGGTACTATGACAGATTTCATCCAAGTCAATACTAAAATCTGGAAGTAACCTTTTCAGCACATGCGTTTACTGGATATTTGGATACTGCATTTTAAAATGTGTACTTTGAAGTAATGGTGAAAAATCTGTATCTAGGGGGTTCTTTTCGGTGCAGGTTTTTCCGAACCCCTGGTAGATACGACGTCCAATAATGGTATTAAATTTAACAAGAATCGTAATTGGGTTTACTTAAATAAATACATTTGAATTCAACTTTGAACACTGTAGTAACTTATATTATTAATAGATAAAATAAACTCGTATTTCGTTATGTGTTTCTTCGATGCCTTCGAGACAGATCTAAAAGTCAATTTTTAGTCAAATTTCGAAACATCGGCTGACGCTCGGAAACATTCTTTGATGATTTATATTCTGAAATTTTAACTAGATCTCTATCAATAAATCAATATTTTTTGTATTATGTAAGTATTAGGATATTTTTCATTTACTTCAAAAAGTAGAATAATGTCGGTAAACTTTACCTACCATTTATTTTATCTAATAATCGTTCTAGCGCTACCTAATCAAAATACTATAATAAATATTCACAGACCAAATAATAAAGAAAGACAAGCCGCCGCGAACAACATAGTGAGACAAGCAAAATTATGCCTCAGGAACATCCAACCAGACTATAGGCATAGTTTAGTTGGATGTTGATGAGGCGTGCTATATTAATTTCAGACAGTCATTACAACATTATTATAGCTAATTACATTATTATACCGCGATAATGCCTAATTATGTGGTTAAAAGGTGCAAGAACCAGTCTTTGAAAAATAAAAAGTACCTGTACCATACACAAAGCGGGACATTGTTTTGTAAAAATGCGTTACTAATAAAATAACGTTAACGAAGAATAACGTTGTCAATGAAAACATTATTTTCATAATCGCTGGGGTACTTGGAATCAGTTTTGCAACACTGGGCCTATGTACCACACAATTGTAACCCGGCCTCACTGCTGTTTGCAGGTGTTACGTTTTATGTTTTTTTATTTTATTTTTGGCCTGAGATAGTAATACGCTATTTCACAGATCACCTACATAACGCCAGTACTGACAAAGAATGCACCACCAAAGCTTCGTCAAGTTGATATAAGCAGTAACTTTGCTCTCATGCCGGGTGAGTACATGATTATAATATTATAATTGGTGAAAACTTAACTCTCTTAATTAATATTTTTTTAGGATGTACATGAATATAATATGTACGTAGGTTGTATACTTAAACAAGGTTATTTCGAAAGGATGAGTTAATACGGAAGGGTATAAAAGTACCCATGACAACGGAAAACTTGCGTTCCACAACTTCGCCACAAATCAATACTTCTAGTGTAAAACGTCAGTTTAAACAAAAATAAAGGCGAGGCAACCCCATACAGCGTTTTTTCATCACTAGCAAACATTTGGAATATAGGGCATAATGATAGTGTTGTACTTTTTTTCCATTAAATGAATGTTTTTTTTTGTATAGAAACCAAAATAAACGTATCCCGTAATTATTACATCTGCAATGTAACAGTCAACAGTGACACGTTGGGGCCCCTGCGGATTTAAACCCTCTTTCACAATAACCTTGTATATGTATATATAGCTATGTATAGTTTATAGTATGTATGTTTATATGTTGTATACTTGTATGTATGTGTATATATGTATATATACATGTTTATGCAATTTATTATTATTTTTAATGAGCACATATTACTCGCATACGTTTTCTTATTTAAAGAGATAAGCTTGTTGTAGATCACTATTTCCAGTTTCATTTGTATTAAATTTTTTTTTAGGTGCAATAAAATAAATAAATAAGTAAATTAAAATAATTTTATTTTAATAGCTGTCACCTATTGTTTTACACGAGTTAACTTATGTGTACTTACGATATATTTTCCAGATGATATTATGAATTTAAAGAAATTAATGAAAGACGATGTACCTACGGACTCTATAGATGTGGTGGTTTCTACATTCAGTCAAATTACCAAGGCCGGTGTTATGCACGAGAATGTACAAGCATTTTTGAATGAACCCAATCAGAAGTTTGATTTAGTCATAGCAGATTTTATGTTTAGTTCAATGTATGCTGGGTAAGTGGTAGGTGATGTCAAAAGTTAAACTAAACAAACTGTAATGTATATTTCTCAGCCAACTGGTTAAAACAGCCGTTTGATTACACGGCTTACCCTTTCATACCTCCTACCTCCGTGGTGCAACGGCTTAGCGCGTCTGAAAGTAAACGGGGGTTGCGGGTTCGATTCCCGCCCCGAGTCTGGGTGTTTATATATAATATGTATTTGTTTACAAAACAAAAGTATATAAGTGGTATATCAGTTGTCTAGTACCCATAACACAAGCGCTGTGCTGCTTACTTTGGGACTAGATGGTGCTGTGTGAATTATCTGAGTTTATTATTATCATTATTATTCCATTGTACAACGCCATTAAACCACACGCCTAATACGTCACGCCTTGTAAATGAACTATTAAGGCGTTTAAACTCAAAAGGCGCCGTAACATTGTATTAGGTGGTATTAGTATGTTTTTCTGCCACCACGTCGCTACTTTCGTTTTGTTTACAAGATTTGTTTCGTCGTTGAAAAAACTATCAAAAAACATTCCCAGTGTTATTTAGAAGACACAAATAAAGCAGTTACCTATGACCGATTTAACTGAATTAATATTAATTAATACCTTTGAGTATGACCAATACAAGTGCATTAATATTTAATTAAAGTTCTTATAGAGTGGACTCTGTTCTGGTGTTTCGCTGGCCGATGTCGCGGCACGCTCGCTTCAATCGCTCAGCTTCGTGTTAAATAAAATTTTTATAGATGTTTCCAAAGTAATATTTTTTGCCACTTCATTGCCACTAACCTCACTACTTGTTTAAATTTGCAATTGTTTTGTGGAATAGAGAATATAATAATTCATTTCATTTTTATTTTTTAAGTTACCCCAATAAATTGCCATTTAACCAGTTTTCTTTAAAAGCTGCATACCCCGACGTGATTTTAAGTCAGAGATTTTGTTTTTGCTAGATTCATTCGTCTCTACATTTGAACCTTTTTATTTATTTCATCCTTGGCATTCTCATTTATTCCTCACTTACGTGCCAGCCAAATGTGTCCCTATCCAATTGGTCATTTGCGTCTATATTTTAATCGTTCATATTCACATTCAATCTGCCCTAGATACATTCCTTTTCATCATTCATTATCTACATTTTCCTATCTTATTTTATTTCTTTTGCTCTTATCTTTATTTCTCATTACCATTGTTTCTTTATTTCTAATTACACTCTTATTTTATACAATTACAATTTTTGTCATGGGTTACATCTTTATAATTTATATCTTTTGCTTCCAATTGAACTTTTGGACGTTTGTCACTTTTTACTTTCTTAAGTATCGGTTATTATAATGTTCCGTCATATTATCTTATATCCGGTATCACAATTTGTTCGTCTTATATCTATTATCACAATGTCACTTATGTCTAATATCACATATGCCTTGTTCATTTACACGTTTGGTCTCATCTATTTATTCTATTTATCACTCTATTTACGACTTTTCTATTCCTACCTTGATATTTGTCTTAAAACGATCTATTTCTTTTACTATCCATCGTACGTTTGTACGTGTTGTACGTTTGCCCAATTTTTATTTTGTTTCCTAACCCTTATATGCCATTGCAATTTACCAGCTCTGTTTCCTACCATTCTAATACGATTGGTATACAATTTGCATTATCTAATCTTATTTTTCCTCGTATTTTTACTTGCAACGCCACATGCCTGCAATATTTCAAGAACTCTTCTCTCTTTTCTTTATCCCGCATTATTCTGTGTGTTTCCTATCTCTATATTTCTATCCATTTTATAATCAACATCGTATTTTTCTTTAGCAAATATGAGGCATTTTGTTAGCATGTGTCGCACGCTTTCTTTCTTATTGAGGTCACGGGGGCACGCCGGGCTCTTCTTGCATTTGAAGCGATGCAAGTATTCGGAGAATACTCCGTGCCGCGTCATCACTTATACTCATACGGGGTCTATTCTTACTTTTTTGATGAGACTATATGCCGCCATAGCGTCTGAGAAAAACATTTTCGTCACCTTGGCTGTCTTTCCTTGTTTATAGCGTCGGTTCCATTCGCCAATTGTTTCCAATCTAATGATTCGCTTGGCGAATGATACCGGGGCTTATCTTAATCGACCCGTATCTTCTTGTATGGACCCGCTAGAGAGTGCAGGTGTATCGCTTTCCCTCTCCTAATGGGGTCTATTACACTTGCACAAACCCTCACCGCCAGGTGTTGCAGTGAATCGTAATTGACGATCGAGTCTAGGCCAGCGCTCGAATCGCTATAAATTCTGCAGCTTGGTGTTTCACAGCTGAAGGCCTTTTCGACTGCTAGGGACAAGCCTAAGAGTTCAGCCTGGAAGACGGAGCAGCAATGGTCCAGCTTCAGTTTCCGGGTACCGATCTCCGCGCCTTTATGCCAAACGGATAAGGACGCGCCAACTTTCTCCTCAACCTTGCTGCCATCCGCTTAGATTTGGAGGCATTCTTGCTCTTCCATCACTTTAACGCTCTCAAGACATGAACATTCCAGCCTTGGCCCCTTTGTAGGATGTGGCATATCAACGGATCTCGCCGGCGTCTCTATTTCCCGATCGCTCGCTATGTCGTCGGAGATTTCCCTCCTGGACTCATAGAGACAAGCGACTTCTTTGGCTCTTAGATTTAAGGGCAGAACCCCCGCCAGCAGCAAGGCCGAGTCAAGAGAGACCGTGCGGTATACTTTGGTAACTTTCTGGAGAATCCCTTGCCGCACAGCACCAAACTGCTTTCTTGAGCTTAACTTGCTTGCCGTGGGCGCCTAAGCGTAGGCTGCGTACTATGGGCTCGATGACAGCCGTATACATGGTTTCGATGATCTCGGGCTCCAACCCCCAGTGGGTCCTGGTCACTTTCGACAGCTGTTTACATATTTCCATCGCTTACTTGGCAAACACTGGCTATGTGTGTATTAAAAAGCAGTTTGTCGTCTACTGTTAAACGCAGGTTCTTGATCAAAACCATCGCTTTGGTCTTGCTCAATCCAAACCAAAGCTTATTTTGTACTCCCCAATTCCAAACACGGCGGAGTCGTGACATTGACCCGTTCTTGGAGAACAGGGATGTTGTCTTCCGATAACGTTAACACCACGTCATCCGCAAATGCCTGGCAGCGCATACCCTCACCTACCATCTCTTTCACCAGAGGGTCAAGTAATAAGTTCCATAGGACAGGGCCTCCAATGGAGCCCTGCACACGACCTTTCGTAGTAACTTTGACACACTTTGCTCCGGCAAACGTGACTTTCATTCTCCTGTTGGACAGATAACTATCGAGCAGCAGGTTCACCGGACACCCTGTTTCGGCCAGCCTGCACTTCATAGCGGGCCACCACGTGCTGTCGAAGGCTCCCTCTATGTCTAGCGATACCAATATTACAATCTTTTTGTTACCGATCTGTTCCTTTATGTACTGGATCATCACATAGAGAGAGTCCTCGGCACCACGCTGTGGCGAAAACCCGTACTGGTGCTGGCTTTGGCTTGGTAGAGCGTGCCATCGTATCCTTCTAACAAACATCTTCAACATTTAACCAGTAAGCTAAGCGTCATCTAACTGTACTGTTGAACGTTATGTTCGGCTACTTGAGAAATTGACATTTAAACGTGTGATTGATTGGCGTTTTTCAATGAAAAGGCTAGCCATGCAATTAAATGGCTATTTCAACCAGATGGCTGTAACATATACACTAAAATTATGTAATTTATAACATAACATAACATAACATAACTTCACGCTGTATCCCCAACGGGGTAGTCAGAGAGGACGGAGCGCCAGGAGTCGCGGTCCTTACACACCTCTTTCGCTTCCTCAAATCTCATCATTCTCCTCACACATTTTCGCCTAGGTATGCGAGTGCTTTTGACATTTCCGTCTGCTAACACTCTGGCTATTTGATCTTCATAAGTCAGCCTTGGTCTTCCTTGGCTTCTTTTACCACTCACTTTCGCTCTGTATATTTTCTTCGTCAGTCTTTCATCACTCATTCTTTCCATGTGCCCGAACCATCTAAGCATTCCTTTCTTCATTTTTACAATAACACTGTTGTGCAACCCTGTCATACTGCGTATCTCATCATTGCTTATCCTGTCCGCAAGCGTGACACCGCACATATTTCTGAGAGATCGCATCTCCACAGCATTTATCATACTTTCACTCGATTTCGGGCATATCCAGGCCTCACTGCCGTACAACAAAGTTGGCACCAACACCGCATTGTGGATGGCCATTTTAGCAGTGTTAGATATATTCTCACTACCCACTAATGCGGACAGAGCACCGTTCACTTTATTGCCAGCTGCTACCCGTCTCTCCACATCCAACTCACATCTTCCATCCCTCGAAAACGCACTCCCCAGGTACACAATTTCATTCACCTGTTCTAGACATTTTCCATTTACACTAATCACACATTTCGTTTGTTCCGCTTCTCTTTCAAACACCAGAACCTTAGTTTTGTTCACATTCATTTTCAATCCTTTTACTTCACAATCTTCTTTCATGCACGTGACTAGTGTCTGCAACTCTGCTTCTGATGGTGCTATTAGCACAGCATCGTCAGCGTACAATAGGCAGTTTACCACTGTGTCACCACATCCCATACCACTCATATTACCTTTCAATCTCTGGAGGCAACTGTCCAAATACAGCACGAATAGCCAGGCAGACATCACGCAGCCCTGTCTGACACCAGAACAGACTTCAAACCAGGGCGACATGTCACCGTCTATCCTTACACAGGCTCTGTGGTCTCGATATAATGACCTATGTAATTTATATTTAGTTTTTTGTCGTACTGTTTGTCTACAGCTATTTTCTATAGAATTAGCTATGAATTTGGTTGGCTTCGCTATTTGTCTGTAACTATAAGAAATATGCAATAAATAGCTTAGTATAATTTAACGTTTCTTAACTATGTAGAGCATACGCATATTATTCAAATTTCTTTTTTTTTTAAATGGCTTCTAATGTGTCAAGCACATTAATACTGCCAATGTCACGTATTGCTTATTCAAATTTCATTCATACGAGTATATTTTAGTAGAAATGAAACGTCTCCGCTATTACGATTACGATATTAATTGCTATTTATCACTTTAACCGATGCATTGCAATTACTAAATAATAAATTGTCCAAGTGTGTGTCGAGTCACGTTTAGTGTAGGGTTCCGTCACAGTATACAGATAACAGTAGCATGTATGTCTTCATTGAAAGGTAGCGTACGCGGTTTGTATGTGTGCGCGCTAATACGCACGCGGCGTGACACGCATACTTCAATATTTGGAATAAATATGGGTGATTATTGTATGTAGCGCCGCAAATATGTGACCGCTTCCGTTTGTCTTCAATTCGTTCTTTGCATTGTCACGAATAGAAAAATGTATAAATCGTACGTACGTATTACAATGCCCTTAGATGCTTAGATCAAATAGTCAAATGTCAAAAGAACTCGCATACCTAGGTGAAAATGTGTGAGGTGAATGATGAGATATGAGGAAGCGAAAGAAGTATATAAGGACCGCGACGTTTGGCGCACCGTTCTCTCTGACTACCCCGTTAGGAATACGGCGTCAAGATATGTATGTAGATGCTAAAAGTTCCGTAGTCTTCCGTCATAATACTATACATACGAGTCCAATATATTTCTAAATCTTATTTTGTGAAGAGACCTCATTTTAAACTTCTGCTAGTATATTATTATTCTGTTGTAACCTATCTGGTCGCAACCTAACTGGTTGGTCGCAACTGGTTAAAACTTTAAAAGATAAATACATACATATCTTTACGCTGTATCCGAGACGGGGTAGTGGGAGAGGACGGAGTGCCAAGCATGGCGGTCCTTACATACTTCTTTCGTCTCCTCCCAAAAGGCAAATGGGTACCTGCAATGGTTTTCGACACAAAATTACTTTTTCAGATAATTTAACTCATTTTATATGGGATTTCTATGAACTTTTTATTTACTCAAATACAATTGATAAGTTGGTCGATTAATAGTTATAACGTTACACACCGTTCAACAGAAAAAACCAGAAAGTAGAAGATTAGCTTCTACTTTCTGGTATGTAATATCAATAACTAAATCCATTTCAACTATTTTACAAGCTTTTATTCAACTCGACTTGTTAGTGTGTGGTCAATTGACTAGTTTGTCAAACTATACTACTGCCTGACTACCGAACCGATTGAACTAAAATTTTATACACATTGTTGACGTTGGTCACAATACAATTTAGTAAAAGTTTGTTCTTAAAAAAGGTTTTAATAAATATTTAACGTTATACTTGTGATTACACAAATTAGTACAAATAAAAATAAAGAATATGCGATGTGCGGTAAAGCGCTAATATTCCAGCTCACTACTACGTAATGTAAGCACAAAGCTATACAACTACACAAATCGTACTACAAAAACCGTATCGTCATATATTATCGTAGTTCACTGTGTCCGGCGATCTCATTACCAGAGAATATGTACAAAAGATCGCGGACTCCCTCCTCATGCGCAATGGAATAGACTACTCTCGGCCGGATACGTAGGGTTGTCGTGTGAGGTGTGAAATGCGGAGAGCATCTCGTTTAGTTTACACATGTAGTACATAATAATAAAAAATAATGCACATGGATATATTATATGCAAATGAATATATATTTAATTTGAGAACATTATAACACGTTCGTTTATGCGAATAAGACATTTTTGAATTTGCGATGATCTGAAGAACGAAAATAAAAACAAACAGAAGCCACATGTTCACCCGAAATATTGCCGTTGGTGCGTGCCGCGGCGCGTGCGTATCAGCGCTCAAACATGCAAATCGCGTACGCTTCCTATGAAGATATCCTATTGTTATGTGTATACTGTATCATACTACAACCAGTGTGCGATAACTGAATTTGTTCGTCAAAACGAGCAATGATATCATATGATATCTCAAATCACTGGTACTGTTTCTTTCAAGCAATCAGTGAAGTAGTAACAAAAAATTAAACTCTCGAAATAAAAGCACTGAAAAGTACAAAAGAATTGTCCATTACTAACCAAAACTGAGAAAAAAATAATTTAATGAATTCAATACAATTAAAATTGACAGTTACTGAAGTCGGTGCCAAGCCTACTAAACTAGTATTTTTTAGATAATTCAGCAGTTGAGTAAGAAGTGAAAAATTTTCAGCCAACTCTTCTCTTGTATATATTAGACCTGTTTCATCGCAGAGTCTCGAAGTCTCAAGTTCTCATAAATACTCGAATATCAACTTAGCTCTACAAACTTATTTTACATCCTTCACTGTCTTTGACGGAAACAGTAAGATCGCCACAAAAGAATAAAAATACTATGAAACTAGTAACCTTTTTTTGTTCATTGATTACTAAATAAATGCTTGTTTTTAATTGATTGGTAAATATTTTTGATAAATTAAAAATCATGAACTGAGTGTTAATGATTTCTAATTTTTTAACGTAAGTACAAATTTTGAGAACAACAACCGCCCTGTGTCGCTTGTAGTGCAGAGTTTGTAAATGATCTTTTTCAGATTCTCCCAAGTGTTTCAATGTCCACTCATATGGTTCTCAGCGATAGAACCGACAGGGTTAATGTTACGAATCATCGATGAAATGACGAATCCGGCTTACGTACCGGAGATAACGTTTAGAGTAGTTCCTCCGCTTACCTTCCTTCAAAGAGTTTCGCAACTGGCCTTCACAACATATTTCTTAATGCTTCAAAAGTAAGTACAGCAATTACAAACTTGTTACTACCAATCGCAATTCATTCCTTGGAGAAGAATAGTCCTGTAATAATTTACGTAATATCATATAGCGACTAAAAAATACTAGAGGGGGAGTGATCGTTGTTGAATATTATTCTTTGTATTGGTATTTTAAAATACGATAAGTATCATTTTAGCCGATTCTTCTCACTGAAATTTTTTTTATTTTCATAATCATAATATGGTTTCATAGCGACACAGATTTACTTGCTCATGAGATCGCTCCACTTGCATGTACCCGCAGTTCTCCTTTGTCTATAATATACATATGTGACTAGGCTATTGGCGATGTGGCTTATGTATTTTCAAACTTCGAACTTAAGGGCCTCGAGTTCGATCACGGCTAGGTAAATTTAAAATATGAATGGCTCTAATTGGCTTGGAGTCTGTATACTGGAGAAATCCAAGTAACATCCCTGGATGTTACTTGGATTTCTCCAGTTTATTGTGTGGTATCCAAAGAAAAACCTTAGTGTTTATTTTGGAATCATACAGGTGATGTAACTTTCTGAAGTATTTCTGTATTTATTGATTTAAAATGGCGTTGTGGAGCAAAATTATTTATGTACACATATTATTTATGTGTAACTACAAAATTATACTAAAAAACAGCACATGCTTTTCCCGTATTCCTTGGTACTTCGAACTAAAGTAGATTTGACATTCAAAAATACCTTGTGATTGGGTTTACTTGAATAAATTGATTTGATTTTGACTTTGGTTATTTAATAGTCCATTGTAATGTTTTTAATTTGTCCGTTATTTTTAGAATTTCCCTATACACTGTGGATCAAGAGACTTACGAAGAAGCATTTGGTCCGGCGGCAGCGAAACGTGGAGTCGAACTATCCAAGCTGTCTGAGGCGGAACTGTCAGCGTCACTGATGCTTATCAACTCTGATATATCTATGGCGAACCCAACGCGGTTACCTCAGAACTGTAAACCTATTGGCGGCTTTTACATTAACAACAACACTAAACCATTGCCCCAGGTACATGTTATGTGGTTATATGCACGTAACCCAAATCTAAACATGTTTCTTTAAAATGTGTGTCTGTCTGTCTATCTATTTGTTTGTCCGAGCTAATCTCCGAAACGGCTGAACCCATTTTGACGTGAATTACATTGGCAAGTAGAGCACTTTTCAGAGAGTCGTTTAAGATACTCAGACTCAGACCTGATTAGCTATCCAACTCGGTGCGCTACTGGGCTCCTGGGTAGTTGATCTTATTTGACCTCTACAATGTCCTGAATATGTTTCGTTTAAAAGCAAAACATATGTCGACTGTCGATCAGTAAAGTTGGAACTTTGAGCAAAAAACAGTTAAAAACTGATTACGTAATTCATTATTGTTATACCTGCAAAGTAACTCCTGATTCTGTACAATCTGGTTATGGTTGGCAAAATAAATGTTTGTAAATATAGATAAGATAAAGAATATTGGTATTAATAAAATTTGAAACTAAACGTGTTACTTAATTTTTTTTTAAATAAAATACATACAAGAATAACTAAACTATTTCAAAAGTAGTTAAGCCGGTCATAATATAACACGTTTTTGCTTTTCAGTACTTGAAAAAGATAATCGATAATGCCAAAGACGGCGTTATCTATTTTAGTATGGGATCCAATTTAAAGAGCAAGAATTTGCCTGATAAAACCAAGAGGGAACTGTTGGAAGTATTTGGAAGTTTAACACACACGTGGATCTAGAAAAGGCCTATGATAGAGTGGTGAGGAATGAACTGTGGTCAGCATTATCCGTGAACGGTGTGAGCAGTATCCTCATACGAGCATTGCAATCTCTTTATAGGGATTCTAGTGCTTGTGTAGGGCATAACGGGGCATACACTGAATGGTTTAATATCGAAAAAGGTGTTAAACAGGGATGTGTAGCGTCACCGTGGCTGTTTAATCTGTTCATGAACAATTACTTGACAGATTTAAAAGAGAATGAAAGTGGGTTGAGAATGAATGAGTTACTCGTCAAATGTTTTCTATATGCCGATGACCAAGTATTACTTGCGTCTTCGGCCGAGGAGTTGCAGGAGATGGTAACTGCTATGAATGGAGCTTTTGTTAGAAAGGGAATGAAGATGAATGCAAAGAAGACGAAAGTGATGGTGTTTGAAAGAGATGAGGCAGTGACAGACTGCAATATCGTGATTGGAGATGAACAAATTGAACAGGTGAATGAGTTTGTGTATCTGGGTTCAAAGTTTACAAGAGATGGAAAGTGTGAGAGTGATATTGAAAGAAGAGTGAATGCAGGAAACATGGTGAATGGAGCTTTGCACTCCTTTATGAACAGTCAGAAGGTGTCTAACAAGGCTCGTTTGGCGGTGCATGAGGGGGTGTTGGTTCCGACACTCATGTACGGAAGTGAAAGTTGGGTATGGCAGAAGAAACATGAAAGCAGAATAAATGCAGTTGAGATGAGAGCGTTAAGAAGTATGATAGGAGTTAAACTGAGTGACAGGATAAGAAATAATGAGATAAGGAAACGTTGTGGTCTGAAAGAAGATGTAGTGACAAAAATTGAGAAAGGTATGCTGAGATGGTTTGGCCATGTCGAGAGAATGAATGAAGAACGATTGACGAAAAAAGTGTATAAGGCGAGTATGAATGAAAATGTTGGAAGGGGTAGACCTCGGCGGACGTTTCGAGACCAAATCAGGGACGTCTTGAAAAAAGGCCAGGTCAAGAGTACCCTAAACCGAAGAGCATGTATGAAGGGAATAATGAAAGTGGACGAAGCGAAACAAGTATGTAAGGATCGTAGCAAGTGGAAAGAAGTGGTCTCTGCCTACCCCTACGGGAAAGAGGCGTGATTATATGTATGTATGTATGTAACACAGACTGTAATCTGGAAATTTGAAGAGGTGTTACCTGATTTGCCGAAGAATGTTCATATTTTACAATGGGCACCACAGCAAAGCATTTTAGGTATTATTATTTGCATATTGTATTAATGTAGCGATGACTTTCAAATGTGGCTAGTTTAAATAATGTAAGAAAATTGGTTTATTTCGCAGCTCATCCGAACTGCGTTCTCTTCATCACTCACGGAGGTCACCTGTCGACCACTGAGGCCATTCACATTCTTGGTATTCCAGGCTTCGGTGACCAGTTCACAAACATTTATAAAGCAGTTCATAAAGGATTTGCGATTGAAGTCAAACTAAATAACGAGTTACCATCTAATTTAAAAGTTGCTATTAAAAAGATTTTAAATGATCCAAGGTAACTTGTTTGTTTTTAACTAGCGACTCATTCCAGCTTCGCATGGATAGAGGTTTTTTTTTTTTAAATAAAGTATAGCCCATGTTACTCGCTAATAATGTAACTTTCTATAGATGAAATAATTTTTGAAATCGGTTGAGTAGATTTTCAGTTTATCCATCACATACAAACAAACAAAGTTTACATACTTCTTTTTAACATTAGTATAGATATAGATATTTTTATATATTGTATAAATCCTTCGATCACAAATAAAAAACTAGATACACAAACAACACTCCAAAAATGTCCGAACCAAATGTCCCCTCAAATTAGTATTTGAGTGCACTTCTGTTTTAGTAGTATTCGAAAACGCTAACCGCAAACATGTCAAAGTGCTCCTTCAAAAATTGTAAAAACAACGCATCTAGAACGCTAAAAAAAGACGAAGATTCTTATTTTCGGTTAATAAATTTAATACTAACATTATTTACGTGTTCATTATTTCGTTATAGTAATAACGTTACATAGCTTTTCTTGATTAAATTCGTAATCATATATTTAAATACTGTCTGACGATATATATCCTTGTCACTCACTTTCACATAACGGTAAATAGCAATGCAAATAACGTTTGATTTTAATTTTTTTTTGTACAAACTTCATTTCAATGTCATGCAAGAATCGTTTACGAGCTTTTATAACCTTTTGGTTTGACAGTAAGGTCCATTTTAGATTAACACAATATTACGGATAATACTATACGATATTCAAAATATACACGTTAATTCGGACATTAATTTGTTTAGATTATACAGGAGATTTTGAATCTAGTTCTTTATTTGTGATCGAAGTATAAATCCAAGTATTACTTTGCAGAAATCCATTTCATGTGATGAATTCTCATAATTTTTAGTTATCTTCCGCCCAAAATCTCTAACTTGATAATGTATGTTAAGAGCCAAAATACACGTATTAACGAACCACCCTCAGAAAATCACAGAGATTAGCTTCGGTCAGTTAACTAGCACCGAATCAAAGAATGAGTCAATTGCACGTCTCGTGCAGTTGATTTGATGTCAAACTAAAATTTATTATTATTAATAAAGATTATTATTATTATTATAAGAATTCATCACATCATTCATGAAATATATTTCAAAAAGACTTGATGAAAAATCGTTGCAATTTTTAGTAAAGGATTTTGTGCGAATTACCTTTCCGACAAAATTACTTTAAAATTTTTATTTTCATGCAATCAAAATAATACTTTTCAGATATCGTGAAACGGTGAAACAACTGTCAACCATATACCACGACAGGCCAGTGCCGCCAGCTAAATAAATGGTACACTGGGTGGAACACGTCATTAAAACTAAAGGAGCACCACACTTGCGCTCCCCTGCGCTCACTATTCCCTTGTACCAAAAACTCTACCTGGATCTGATTGCCTTCATTGCGGTTATTTTATATGGACTGTGCAAAGCAAAGAAATTAATATTCCCTGGCAAAAAAGAAAAAGTGAAAACTAACTAGAAAGAAGTTTTCTTTCGTTATTGTACACAGCACCGTCTTTAGCCATATAAGGGTTCTTGCAAACCCTAAGTTTGGGGGGCTGCTGTAAATATTTCAAAATTTATAGGAAAATATTAAAATGTAAAAGAATCGTATGTCTAATATTGCCTTTATAAATTCAAAACGAAATCGATTTATTTGTGATAGCAACATATTCCTGAACATGAAATCTACAACTTGTTTAAAAAAACCAGCGCTGAAAAGAAAATTCGAGGAATGAGTACTTTCTTAAAATCGTTTTAAATCGGCATCAACACTTATATTAATTGCAATACGAGTAGTAAGAAAATACTTATTGAAATTTTTTAGTTTCATGTGTTACTTGACCCGGTACGGGTTCGGCTGGTACAGTTTTGTTTTTACAATGATACTCTATAATAAGTAAGTCGTGGATAGAAAATAATAATATTTGATAGCAGTTTATGCGTTCATAGTATTTCTTTACAAACGACATTAATTTTTTTAATATTTGTTTTGTTTTGTTTCTACTGAATCGGTCAAAATTGCTGGAAAGTATTTTAAAAATAAATATTTTGTTATATTTTCTGGTATTATTTCTACCCAGTTAAATTTAGAATTATAAATGGGACGTAATTAAATGACTGCCAGAAACTATATTTAGTGAAAATTAGACGTAGATACCGTCTAAAACGGGTGTTCTGAGTTTAATTATCGTAGGAACAATTTAGGAAACTAATGTCTCTGTCACAGTCGAATATCCTTTTATCACAGAATTTGAATTTAAGTTTCGTAGAAAGTTTAAATTAATAAGTAGAAAGTTTAACTTTTGATGTGGAACATTTTATGCGGCGAGTCAGACCGCCTGTTGGCGTGGCGACGTGGTGACACGCGCTTGTCCTGGGCTCGTATATCTATAGCGTATGCAGTGTTGCTATTTACTTCGGAACACGTTGCCTGTGTTTTTTTAATAAATAATTTTTTTTTTCTGTAAAAGAAATCTGAATGCGCTTTGCTGTAGAAGTTCCACTGAATTACGATCTGCCTTCAAATCTAAATATGCTATTGATAAAGTTGTAAATAATTCCAGGTAATGTATAATCTTTATAACACGATTATAATCACAGATATGCGTTTGTTTTGATTGTTAGTGAGATTATCGAGAAAGATCATTACGCAAGTATTTCTGCTCATTTCAAACAGGTTTAACTATAGAATAAAAAAAATGCTACATCATTAAAAGACGAATTCAAATGAATATCTTGCCTTACTCTTTCAGCTATAGTGAAACAGCGAAAAGACTGTCAAATATATACCACGACAGGCCAGTACCACCAGCTAAGGAAATGGTACACTGGGTGAAACATGTGATCAAAATTAACGGTGCGCCACATTTACGATCCATAGCGCTCATGACGCCTTTATACCAGAAGCTGTATCTAGATTTAATTGCGTTACTTGGTTGCGTCATTTATGGATAGTTTAAATTAAAGAAATTTGTTCTCTCTCCGAAAAAGACCAAAGTAAAGAAACATTAATAGATTAAAAAATGGATTACATACGGTGTTTCAGTTATTAGTTTCTAAAATGCGAATTATTTCCATATCTGCTGTCGTGACTTTCTTAGGAAAGTTTAAGTTTGAAGCTGATCTGTGACAAAGGAAAAAATAGAATTTATGATCTGTTTATCTTAAATTTGGCCTACACTTGAACTTTGCAACCTGGACTAGAGAACAACGCTATGGTATGCCTCTGGCTTCGATCGTAAATTTACGCGATTTCGAAAACTTGGTGTTAGCAACACCAACGAATAAACAAAAAGACTACACTGGCGCCCTCTAGCAGAGCGCGACTGTGCTCGTGACGTCATAGATAAGAACGGCTGACGGCTTGTTCCACACTACCGCTGCGAGATCATATAAGTCAAAATTTGAGCGCTACACCTCTCTCTTTTGCTTTTCCTTTCACGACTGCAGTACGAAGCGTTTGAATCCAAATTAATTAATTTTAATTAATTAATAATTGATAATAGAAGTAAAGTTTGGAGTTATTGTCTATTTCTATCGTATATTACATTGGAGTGTAAAGGGTGGTACCTAATCCCCCGAGATTCAGCTGAGATGATTCAGCGGAACGTGACATGGGTTCTGGTGTGTTTCTGATGTGTCGCAATCTCGGTCCTAAGCTGCGTACACCTATGTTAGATTTCTCTTGTGTTATCAAAAAAGGAATAGGGCTTATTTTAAAGAATTTTTTTTTCCTTTTCCATCTGTACGTTCAAGTAGTTATTGCTAGACTTGTCAGAAGTAGCGTCGAAGCGTGATTTAGTTGCGTTTTGATGCTCAGTCCATTCTATATACATCGGAACTTGCATGAAATTATTTATGTAATTTAAGTCTACACATTACGTTCAGTAAAGTTACGTATATAAATAATCTATCTATATCTTCTATCGATATGTGTAATGAAATCGTAAACTTTCTTCGTTGTGCTGGTCAGCTGGCAGTATCTCTGGTATATCCTGAGGATACTTCGTTGAGAGGCGAAACACGTGTCGATTGGTGGTTTTTGGGGTTTGAGCGGAAAATAGATTTTAGGAATTCATCACGAGAGAAAGTGCGTTTTTCGTACATTTACATGTTCACATATACAATGAAAGTGAAAAATTATAATTGGAAATAAAACGGAGATGGCGTTATCTTTTGTCCAAATCAAAATATGTTTAGTAGACCCATGCTGCATTGCAGTACAAATTTTGCTTGCTCGCCCGGTGAAATACCACCCTCTCAATATCGGCGTGAAATAACAGCATCTATTGCTGTTGGCGTTTCGTTCGGTGAGTGACAGTGCCCATCTGCCCTCTCCTCCTCCTTTCCTTAAAAACCCACCCATGATTCTCCAGACGTTGTGGGTATCTGTGCGCGGCAGTGATGAGTTGCCATCTGATTACTCACTTACTCCTTTGTTCTTTCCTTTTATAAAAAAAGTAAATAAAGAATTAAACAGAGGAAAAACTGACCACAGGGAATCGTCAATAACTAATACAGAACATTTTGATGGTGGTGGTTTGGTCCATTATAGTAATACTTTATGTTGAGTTTAAACAAATCCCTAAATCCAACCATATATCTATAAAACAATTTAATACATTTGTTTTCAGAATGATACTGAAAAAGAAAATTTACCTTCTAGTCCATATAGCCTATAAATAGTACCAATTTAATTTTATTTCAGACGAATCAAATGATTGCTGAGGTGATTACGCATTTTTTAACTAGCATCTTTCTACCGATCTTCATTTGACTCTGATGGGTTAATGATTATGACATGTTTTAAATGAATTTATTCTATTGCTTGATAAAAAAAATTTTTAAAACTCAACATAGGTATTGTGTAAAGTTTAACACGTACCTTTCAAAATAATCATGGAAATGAAATTATTTCTTATAGTAGTATGAACGCCTCGTTATACATCTATGAAAACATAATGTACACTAGAAAAAATTTAGATCTATTTCAAAAGAAAGACGTTGTTAATGGTATGGAAACTCGTGGTCGTGGTCAGCTATCCCTAAATTTAAATTATAAAAGTCAAGTGGTTCATTGTTGGGTAACTGTGTTCGTTTTTATAATAAAATTCCTCAAAAAATTACTCAATTAACGGAAAAGAAATTTAAACTTGTTATTAAATGCACACTGATTGGAAAAGCATACTACAAAATTAGATGAATAATTACAGAAAAATACTAAACCGTAAAATAATGCATGTCTAATAACGCCTTTTTAAATTCAAAGCGAAATTAATTAATTTATGTTAACGACGTATACTTTGTCATCAAATCTACAACTTGTTTAAAAAAAACATCGTTTGAAATCGTCATCAATACAAATATATTAATTGCAATAGTAAAAAAATACTTAAAGAAATTTTTTGCTAATCATAATTTATTTTACCCTTTATTTTCAACTAATGACCCGGCACGGCTTAGCCGTACACTTTTGGTTATACAATGGCCCGGTACACTTTTGTTTATACAATGATACACTATAATAAGTAAGTCGTGAATAGAAAAAAATAGTGTTTGGTAGAGGCTTATACGTTTATAATATTTCTTCACAAACGACATTAATTCTTATATTGGTATTGGTCAAAATTGCTGGAAAATAACATAGGTATGTTTGATGAAATTTTGTAGACAAAAATGGTTGAGGTAAGTTATCTCTAAAAAATAAATATAGGCTACTACTTTCTTCTACATTATTCGATGTCACACATATATTCCGCAGTCAATTTTTGTCTGTAACGAATAAGGCATCGTTTTTTAGATTTTTAGATTTGTTCAGTGGTTCTTGACTTAGCGGAATTATACAAACAGAGAGAGGGACAGCCGCCCACCGCTTTTGAACTAAGTTTTGTTTTTCGGCCGCTTAAAATGTACGCAATGTACGTATGTAAAAAATATCTTTATTAGATAAATTACATGAACAATATAATAATACAGGATATAAATAGTTTGTTATCCTAGACTTTGTGGGCATGCATTCTGAGGCCCCTTCAATGTAGTGAAGCCTTAAAAATTCGAACAATTGGTTCCTATGGATAAAAACAGCATTGATTGTACATGTAACATTTAGATCGACGTAAATGGTAAACATGATGCCAAATCTTACAATATTTACTACGGGTCTATGTCGCGTTTATACTTTAAGGCTAATTACCTATTTAATCCCGACGTTTCGACCGGATTGCACTGATCGTGGTCACGGGCAGACTGATGAGGATGAATGTCGTCTTCGTAGTAGGTAATTAATTAGCCTTAAAGTGTAAACACGATATAAACCCGTGAGTAAATATTGTAAGATGTGTACAAGTTGTGAAAGTTTAAAAACATTAATGATGTCAAATTTTGACCATTTTAAAAATGGATATTTTGGTAGGTATATTTTCTGGTAATATTTCTACCTAGTTAAATTTAGAAATAGAAACAGAACGCAATTAATCTAACGACTGCCAGAAACTATATTAGTAAAAACCAGACGTAAATTCCGTCTAAAACAGGTGTCCCGAGTTTGATTCTCGTAGCGACAGTTTGAAAAACTAATGTCTCTGTCATAGTGAAATATCCATTTATTACAGAATTTGAATTTAAGTAGAAAGTACATACATACATATATATCTTCACGCTGTATCCCTAACGAGGTAGTCAGAGAGGAAGGAGCGCCAAGCGTCGAGGTTCTTACATACTTTTTTTGCTTCCTCAAGTCTCATCATTCTCCTCACAAATTCTCGCCTAGGTATGCGAATGCTTTTGACATTTCCGTCACCTAACACTCTGGCTATTTGATCTTCATAAGTCAGCTTTAGTCTTCCCTGCTCTATTTTACCACTCGCTTTCGCTCTGAAGATTTCCTTCGATAGTCTTTCATCACTCATTCTTTCTATGTGGCCGAACCATCTAAGCATTCCTTTCTTCATTTTTACAATAACACTGTCATGTAACCCTGTCATACTGTGTATCTCCTTATTATTTATCCTGTTCGCAAAGGTGACACCGCACATATTTCTAAAATATAGAAAGTTCAGTTGTTGATGTGGAATTTAAAGTTTAAATGTCTCCTATTAACGATTACTACTGAATGAAAATAAAGTCTTGTGTGCTGAATAATTATTATATATTTTTACTAATACAAAATGTATGTACATTGGGTGTGGGGCGCATCGGGCGACTGCGTGACCATTGCACCGTACAGACGAAATTACCGCGTCTGCACATTGCAAACTTGTCGCGCAGCCGGTACATCATTCCTCCCCTGTTTTATAAAAATACGTAAATGATAATTGTATTAATTTTCATAATCAACAATAATTTTAAAATATACATAATAGTGGAGTAGGGAGTTTGATCTCGGAACCCAATAATGTACTTTGCATAAATTTTTATATTAACCTGTTAGGGTGTACCTATTATTTACAAAGTATGTAAAAATATATATACATTAAAATTCGAAAGGTAGAATTTTTTTTAGCTTATGTTACTCGCTTATAATGTAGCTTTCTATAGGTGAAATAATTCCTGAAATCGAATGAGTAGTCTTTGAGTTTATCCATTACAAACAAATAGTCACCTTTGTTCTTGTCATAATATTTAGTACAGACTAAAATATTATACGTAACAAGCGCCTTATATTATTAAGTAGCAAAGTTCCAATTCTTCCAATACGATAATTCTAATAATTTTCGTGTCTCTTTCTATCTTATTGAGCGTAACCACGAGTAAAACAATCAGCTATAGTAAGTATGACAACCTCGCACTGTCAGTGAACGACTTCACGTACATTAGGTACTGAAATAATTATTTGCAAAATACTCGTAAATCTTAAGTTTTTTGGTTAATGGTATTAACAGAAATAAAAAGGAATATTTCATGTTTAGTTATGTATTGTTGTACGATGACACTTCCCTAGTCACGCACATTAACAACAAAAAAAGGACGCCCTCTTAGAGCAAGTGCTGCGTTCATTTCGGCTCCTAATCCGAGTATTAATATAGTCAGGTTGCCTGAACGTAAAGATAAGATTTGTTTATAAAAGATATGTTATGATTCTCATATGGATTATTCGCCTACTATTTTCGTGATTAGTAACAAGTTATTATACTTTAATTTTGATGTTTTGTGATTAATTAAATATATTTGGCATTACCTTACCTTAGTATGAAAGAGTAAACATACAGTGTTACAAAAATCGAAGTGGGAAATGTAAGTTACTACTACGTTTTATTTATTACTAGCAAACCCGGCCCGTTTCACTGGGCGTTAGTTGAAGTTAAAATAAATTAAACAGTTTAAAAAAAAAAACAAAAAAAATATCTACTGATCCGATCGTTACCAAACTTTACAGGAACACCCGCTAGGCCAATCTGAAGATTCCCTGAAAATTTCATCGAAATCGGTCCAGCCGTTTCGGAGTCCATAAGGAACATACATACATACATCGCCTTTTATATATATAGATTACCGCGTTCAGATATGATAGATCCGTTTGTGATGGAAAGGTTCGTATAACTGTCTTCTGTGATCAAGGTTTAACACAAGTTAAATTCTTTGCTAAGTTAATTTAGAACACACTTTTATTAATTATTATTGGGTTCTCACATTTAAATTTCAGTGATATTAGTCATGAAAGTTTATTATCAGTTATTATTAATTTATAAAAACCGCAAAAGAGAGTGTGTCGTGGAGCTTTTTTTCTACGTAATAAGTAGTTTTTTAAACGACGCTAAAATATCACGATCTTAAGTTTTTTTATCTTAATAAAGATTTAGAAGAGGAAAAATAACATTAACAATAAGTGGTTAATGTTACTTAACTTTTTTTTACATTTCTCTGAGTAATGTTTTTGAAGATGTGTTGTAAAGAGAACAGCAATTTTTAAGTACTTTGTTTCGATATAGGTCAACCATTCCCAAAGTGGGCGATAACGCCCCCTTGTGGGCGCTGCAGGCCTAAAGGGGGGCGGTAAGAGACCCAGAAAAAAAATGGGGGCGTTGTGTAGAGGCCTGGGGGGTGATTTGTAATTTCATTTAGCTAGGCATCTTAGACAACGACTGCATGAGCTCTCGACTCAGTAGACAAAATAAGTTTGGGAACCAGTGAATAGGTTATAAAAACACATAGTGTAATGTGAGGATTATTCTCTGTGATGTAAGGTGTTATATATTATTCAATATGTTATTTAAAGTGTTCGCATTTGATATCTCTAGCGACGATCCCAAGATTATTTTTTAAGTTTTCTAGTTAATCCAACAAATTTAATAAGTTTTGCTATTAATTAAAAGCATTAGTCTTCAAGTCAATTTTTAATTGAAATAATATGAAATTAAAACATTGCAACATACAATACACCAAGAATTATCATAATTCACTTTAAAAGCATCAAAACCTTTTACAGAACGTTCAAAATAATTTACAAAAAGTAATTGGTCGTATTTCCTTTCATAATAAATATTATGAATAGTGTATGGAGCGTTTGTGGCTAACTATAATACGTGTTATCTCAAACAACTACGCGCATGTTCCTGATAAAAACCTGAAGGCTAAAATAACATAGTTAATTAGTACTTTAGGTACATAAAGGTCACAGTATAGGTACTAGTGCAACTCTTTCCGTAGATTGAAAATGTTACTGGGCTTAGTATTTTTTCTATGAGGACGTATACGCTCCTATGAGCGTATATCGCTTCCTAGTGAATATTTAGTGTTTTTTACAATCACCGAGGTTAAGCTTTTATTTCAACATACATGGTGGCATGTCTAACCGCACTGATGTTATTTTCTGAACTAAATTAAACCTCTATTCAGTTTACCATACCGATAATGCTCGACTTAACTTCAAGGCGGTTAAATGCATATATATATATATATATATATATATATATATATATATATATATATATATATATATATATATTATCTTCACATTGTATCCCTAAGGGAAGATGGCGTGCCGAGCATCGTATCCTTACGTATTTCTTTTGGCTATTCTAATCTCATCCTTCCACTCAATAATGTTTCCTAAATATGTAATTAAATCCTCTTGTCTCTTTCTCCTACCAAGGCCAAAAATTGTAAGGAGAATAATAAAATTTGAGGAGGCAAAAGAAGTACGTAAGGACGCGACTTTTTGGCCCCCCCCGTCCTCTCTGACTACACCGTTAGCGATACACCGTCAAGATAATATTTATGTATGTATCTCTTTTGATATTACCGTTATGAGAACAGTAATGTTTGTTTTCAACCTACGTTATTATAGTTTTATTGCAATTACATTATAATACACTTTTTTAGACTCTCACAGTTTGTATCCATTATAACAATAAATTAACGGGTTCTTACCGCGATATTAAATATTTTGAGTATCCCGACTGCGGGTGGAGTCTCGCCAGTCTCGCCAGTTAACCCGTGAACATGGTGCTTGCAACAGCATCGAAATATCGGGAAACTCAAAATTTTTAATATCGCGGTAAGAACCCGTTGATTTATTGTTATAATTACATTATAATTTTTTGCTCTTTGATTCCATTTTGGCTGATATAATATTAAGTCTTTACAAATTTGCCGTTTAGTATACAAAAAGTTAAAGTATTTTGTTACATATTTTTTTTAGTTATCTATTAGTTTAGTTATCTATTAGCATGGGTGCATACTTTGGGATCGATATATCTCTGCTAGCGCAGTTGTAATTTTTCAATGGCCTTCTTGAAGAAGTCAGGTGTACGGAAGGCAACAAACTCTTCAAAGACATCCTCTCGGGTATATAACTTTTTTCCTGCTAAGAAGTTGTCCAAATTTTGGAAAAACTAGAACTCTGTCGGCGCAAGGTCTGGTGAGTACAATGGATGACGCAAAACTTCCAACCCTAGCTCTTGTAGCTTAGAGACCGTCTGTTGTGCCGTGTGAGGTCGAGCGTTGTCGTGCAGGAGCAGCGGGGACGAGCGATTAACCAAGGCTGGCCGGAGATTTGCGAGCTTCTCCATCATTGTGTCTAGTTCCTCACAGTGCACATCCGGAGTAACGCTCGTGCCATTTGGTAAGAAGCTGTGATGAATTACACCGGCACTAGAGCACCAAACAGTAACCATCACTTTTCTTAGGGTAAGTTTTCGTTTGGGGCATTGCCTAGGTGCTTAACCAGGGTCTAACCAACATGATGATCGCTTATGATTATCAAAAAGAATTCATTTTTCATCGCAAGTGACAATGCGGTTCAAAATCCCTTCGTTTTTGTGTCTATTAAGCAACTCAACGCATACCTCAACGCGTTCGTCGCGCTGGCGATCGTTCATTTCGTGCGGCACTCATTGTTCAAGCTTTTTTACCTTGCCATTTTGATGCAAATGGACCAATATTGTTTTGATGCTAACATCGAAAGCTGCTGCTAACTCAGCAGTAGATTGAGTATCGTCAGCTTCCACTATCGCCTTTAATTCATCGTTGTTGACTTTTTTGTAGAACGGCAACTTCGTAGGTAAAGACCTATTATAAGCAGTGATCAGAATCATGGGTGTAATTACTATTGAAAGTACGGATATGACCCAGAATACCCGGGATGTCCTGGGATTCGGCACTTTAGTAAAGGATGAAAATACATTACGAGCATCCCGAAGGAGGATGATTTTAATGTTTATATATAACATTTTTCTCTGTGAAGCCACACCAATTAATTCACACTTATAAAAATTACCACAAAATTAAAAAAAAATGACTAAAAAAATATAGGTATATAATATTAAATTAGACAGTTACTGTAGTCATTCCCAGGCCCACCAAACTAATATATTATCTGTTATTGCACATGGATTTGGCACCGACTTCAATAATGTCAAAAGGATTATATAGGTATTTGTATCGTATTACAAAGTTATTTTTGTACTGAATTTTGATTAGTGAAAAAAGACACTGAAAAGTACTAAGTAACTATCCAGTTATTTAGTACTTTTCAGTGTTTTTTTTCGAAGTCGGTTTAAAAGGAAATTGGTTACCAAAATAAGTAAATAAAAAATTCATTATGATTCTTAGTCCATATTTTTCTCAAAAATAAACCAAATTTAATAGATTTACTATATAATCAAATATATATATATATATATATTTGTAAGAGACTGGTCGAGGCTTCGGAAGACCGCCGGGCTGGCAGTTTCTTCCGCCAACGAATCAGTTTGGCTATTCAAAGAGGCAATGCTGCCAGTCTGCTGGGTACCTTAAGCAATTACAGCTTTCTAAGTTAACTTAACTTTGAGCAACTTTGAAGAAGTTTATTATTTAAGATGTATGTATGTACTTTTTGTTAGCTGTCAATTGTCTTGTCATATCAAATAAATAATTATTACGTAAACATAATTAATTAACTATTTCGGATCATATCCATACATTTGATAATAATCATACCTTTGATTCCGATCACTGCATATTATTTATGGAACATAGTAACAATATAAACAAGAGGCAAGCAGCCTCACTATCTAGTTCCGCGTTGTCGTCACTAAGCCGTATTGTTTATCGCTTTTATTTGTGAACACAATGTTGTCTTTTCGAAGTTACGAAGTAAAGCGAAGATACTGGAGATACGAAGTTAAAGCAGAGTTGAAGATTTATATTGATATTTTATCTGAACGATTATATTATCTTACAATCAGTCAAGTAGCAATTTGTAACAAGAGTAGCCTTTCTAATCAGCTATCAATGTTTATAAAGACATCATTTACAGTATATTCATTATATTTACACATTCAGAAGAGTTATTTCGTTAATGCGTATACATAATTCAAATAACAATATTCCGTTTTAGAATAATGAACAATATGTACGTGCTGTTCATATTGTTAAGTGCATTTGGACTGCATGTGATAGATGCAGCGAAGATTTTAGTTGCGTTTCCTATGCCCAGCAGAAGTCATGCAATCTTAGGCGATGGCATCGTCAACAATTTATTAGAAGCTGGTCATGAGGTGGGTATCTGACATTACAACTACTAATTAATAATTAGCTAGTCCCCTTCGATCACATGTGAAAAACTAGATACACAATCAACGCTCCAAAATGACCGAACCAAATATGCACTCAAATAAGTATTTGAGTGCACATTGAGTGAGTCACAGATTCTACTTTAACACAATGTTACCGATAATACTATACGGTATTAAAAAGCTATACGTCAATTCGGACAGTGATTTGTTTAGATTTTCCAGGAGATTGTCAATCTAGTTCTTTATTTGTGATCGAAGCTAGTCCCGTATTACGAAGTGAGATAAATAAAATCAAATAAAATGTAGACGTGTGGGTACAGATTTCTAAAGAAATGGGGGCCGATCAGCTTATCTGATAATAAACGTGTGTCGTATTTATAGTTGAGCCAGGTTATCTGATAATAAACGTATGTCGTATTTATAGTGGAGCCAGGTTATCTGATAATAAACGTGTGTCGTATTTATAGTTGAGCCAGGTTATCTGATAATAAACGTGTGTCGTATTTATAGGTGAGTCGAGTCAGTTTATGTAATTTACCTCCCCATTGTTACTCGGTCACGGCGTCTGGAGTTATTTATAAACTCTATGGTATCAGCAATTAATTTATCGTGTAAAGTATTATACGCGCATGTTATGATTATATTTATTATATGTATTAGTTTTCTTTAAATTTTTATAACGCCTAAGCGATATAAAATAGCAAGAAAAAAAAAAAATCGGCTGTGTTAATGTCGAAGATTTAAAAAATCGAACTCGTTTTATCTACACTAAAATTATAAGGAGGTAAACTTTGTTTGTTTGTATGTAATGGATAAACTCAAAAACTACTCAAATGATTTCAAATATTCTTTCACCTATAAACAGCTAAATTATCAGTGAGGAACATGGGCCGCGTTTTTTATTTTCAAAAAACTTTCAAACCGCGCGAAGCCCGGGTGGGTCGTATAAGTATACAAGTATTTACATATCTTCACGCTGTATACCTAACGGGGTAGTCAGAATGGACGGAGCGCCAAGCATTTGGGTCCTTACATACTTCTTTCGCTTCCGCAAATCTCATCATTCTCTTTACACATTTTCGACTAGTTATGCGAGTGCCTTTGACATTTCCGTCTGCTAACACTTTGGCTATTTAGTCTTCATAAGTCAACCTTGGTCTTCCTTGGCTTTTTTACCACTTTCATACATACATACACACATATACACATACTTTCTCTCTGTAGATTTTCTTCGTCAGTCTTTCATCGCTCATTCTTTCCATGTACCCGAATCATCTAAGAATTGCTGTCTTCATTTTTACAATACCACTGTCGTGCAACCTTGTCATACTGCGTATCTCTTCGTTGCTTATCCTGTTCGCAAGTATGACACTGCACATATTTCTGTTTAAATATACTAACCTATTTAATAAATTTTAAAAACAGATGTGTATTCATGCAAATTATTAATTAATTTACAGGTTACTTATATTACGACAGTAGTAATAAAAAATCCACCATCGAATCTTCATATAGTTGATATAAGTAGTAACATGGATCTCTTACCCAGTGAGTACCGGAATTACTTTAAATACCTACTACTACTGTGCGATACAGTTGCAGTACGCACGACTACTGCGCGTGATGGTCTCTTTATAATTTCGGCAGGGTAACAAACTGCGCCGACATCGACTGCGATACGCGGCGCTAATAAACAAAATTGTACAAATAAGAGAGGCTAAAAATCTTTAATCTCCGTTAGTCTTCAGGGTGGTGGAAGTCAGAGATGGCTTCCGGCGCCGTAAAGCCACAAAACGGAAGATAGATCCACTTATGATCTTCCTAACCTCTTTGCCTACCACTTCGATAATTATATAGTAATGCAAAACAATCGTATACCAATTCCAGTCCCCGAACACAACAACATTTAACACGACACGGGAGAATTTCTTTTAGCTTCAAAACAAAAAGATTATTCAGATTTACAACTAATATTCCAAAAACTTTCCTTTTTATTATCACAAAGCAACCGACCCTTTTTTAGACTTCTCCATAACAACTTTCAATTCACATACTAAATTATCCACATACCAAAAAAATAAACTAAACCGGCGCTGACAACTAGCGCCATCTCTTGGTATCGATAGACAATAGAAACAATAATACGTTTTATTCCTAACAACTACCTAAATAGATGTCATGACGGAAAGTTAAAGGTTGTGGTAGTTGTAACCATTAATGAAATAGCGTTTCAGAGACAGACAAACATTTAATGAAACTACAATAAATATTATTTTGTGTAATGTATTTAATACAGAATATTAAAATGATATGAGATATGATAAATTATGTGAGGTATTTAATAAGATTTATTGCAATCTGTACCTAATTGAGGGACAGATTATCTTTTCATGCGAGAAGGTTTGAGTCCCGTTATACATAAACGCAGACAGTTTTGATGATAGTAATATGTGGTAATATGAAACTGTAAACGCCGACATTATTCTAGATAGCTTACACTTCCCTCGTTACATGAAGTATATTATTATTATTATTCTTTTTACTGTTAATTATTACACTGACGTTATTACTTTCTTTATTTAGTGCCTGAAGCGTTTTTAATTGATCTTATCATTATAACGCATTCCGTGTAAATACATTCCGTTAAAATAATATTCAGTGAACATTTTAATTTTAATCACATACTTTGTGTTTCTATATATATATAATAATATTTAATTTTAATTTCTAGAGGACACGTTGAATGTTAAGAAAATAATGGATGAAGGAGGGTTTCCAAATTCTATATCTATATGGTTTCTTATATGCTATTACCTTACCAAGGGGACGATCGATCATGAAAATGTACAAGCACTTATCAATGATCGTAATCAGAAATTTGACGCAGTTATAATCGAATATATGTTTAACCCAATGTTAGCAGGGTAAGTTATGTTTATGACTAAGATTATAGCACATCATCATTCAGTTGACCGCTCACTCTCGTGGCTCATTCGCTCATCCGTACTTCAACCTGCATGCAGGTTACTATACATATACAACTTTGCTCATATGAAGTGTACTTATAATAATTATTTACAATTAATAAGTATTTATCGATGTATCTAAATCATGTCTTGACTATATTCATGTATGTAGTACTTGTTTCATAAGACCCTTAGTAATGTAAATAGTAATGAAAACGCAATACTTTAAAGGCATTGTTTGCACCAGGAACGTTTGAGTCTAGCTACACACCGTACTTTGAAGAGGTAATAGAAGACAAATTATAATATGACCTCGAGTAACTAGTAACCTTCAATCATTAGCGTTTAATTTATGCCTCTTTTTATCTTCTAACTCGGAACACCTGCTAGTGTATATAAGATTGCAGTGTATAAATATACCAACAGCAAAATATAAAAAGAGCTGCTAAAATATATAAAGTATAGAGATGATTCCAAGTCAAAATTTCTCTACTTCAACTACCTCCTCAGACTGCCTACCACCAGTTTAAATACTGGTCCACGGTTTGCACGAAGCATCTATAAACAAATAAATGATTTAATACATGCAACCGAGCAAATTCTCTTGGATCAAGTAGAAAATTCTAACTAAACATAAAGTTCATTTTAACACAGACGTTATCATAGGTCATGCTAACATATTTTTTAAAACGCTTTTATGGTGACCATGACAGGCTAGCTGCTATTGTAATGTATTTAATACAGACAATCGCCTAGTGAAGATGTAGAGATCGATAGGTATGTGTATTTCCAAAGACTATAAATCCCGCACTACGAAGTGAGGCAAATAAAATCAAATAAAACGTAGATTTGTGGGTGCTAACAAAATGGCGGCTGTCAAAGTGTCGTATGTACATACGAGTTAGTTCATCTGATTTACCTCACCGTTTCTATTCGGACACGGCGTCTGGAGTTATTTATAATGTCTATGTGTATTTCATAGTATTATTTCTTTCAGATTTTCACAAATTTTTCAATGTCCATTAATATGGTTCACCTCGGTTGAACCCAACGGAGCAATGCTACGTCTTATTGATGAAATGACAAACCCAGCTTACGCAATGGAAGTCACATTCAAGCACACACATCCTCTCACCTTCTTCCAAAGAGTTTCACAACTGGTCTTCCAAATACATTTTACAGTTTTCAACGGGTAAGAAAATTAGATGAGCCGTTAATAACCGCAAAGTTTATCTTAACGTCTTAACTGTGAAAACTTTCTTTGGTATAGAAAAAGATTTGAAAAGCCTGAGCGTCTGTCTTTTATTACATTTTGTGAGACAGTGACACATGTACGCGTTCTTAACAAATATTTATCGTCTTGGAATGCCTCACTCACTAGTTGTACTTATGCGGACAACGAGTAAACCACTTGATGACAACCTCTACTCCCATTTGCATCTGTTCGTGAGAGTACCGCGCGCCGCCTGCGAGTGGCTCACATGAGGTTAACTAGCAATTCTTTGACAATCGTACGGCGTCTATTTCTTGACCTCGCGGCGTATGCTTGTTGGACGCGCGGCATCTGTTTAATGACCATATTGCTTCTACCACTTAACTGCACGGAGTCCACTTGTAGACCATAACCACCATCTTCTAGTTGATTATTCGCTGACATTGAGCGGATGTCGAGTTATGAGTTGCGAGGTAGTGCAGTTCGGGTGCTTTTCGGTTAATGAGCTCTAATCATTAGTCGTGTTTTCAACCAATTTGATAAGAATCCTTCACTTGCAAAAGCTTTGACATGCATGTTGACATGGTTAATGATAGATGATATCTTTTATGACTTATATAACTTATAGAAACCATTTTTTTTATTTACAAGTACTCGTAGAATCAAACTCACTTTGTCTTAACAACATCACTTATAAGCAACACATTTTTTTTCCAGATTTCTCACATACACCTTCAATCATTGGGGTTACACAGGAGCATTTGGCCCAGCAGCGGCACAACGCGGTATTAGTTTACCCCATCTATCAGAAGTGGAGTTATCAGGGTCACTAATGTTAAGTAACTCCCATATTTCGTTAGGAAGCTTTACGCAGTTGCCACAGAACTGTAAGCCTATTGGTGGCTATCATATTAAGGAAAACACACAACCCCTGCCCGAGGTATGTTCCGCTTTTTATCAATCAGTTCTGGTTTTTCTGAACCATAGGATAGCAAAGTTCCAGCTACTTTAGAATCCATTCCATTACTTTGAACCAGTATTCTAATATGGTTATGACTCTACTCTTGTTGTTCGTGATCAGCCACTTTGTTGCAACTTACTTGTGAGTATGACAATCGTACACTGTTATTATTGTAATAACACAAATAATAATACAACTCCAGTCGATTACACTAATTGTGTAACCCGTAACTTTACGTTAATAACTAATTAATCTGTGCCTTAAATAAGTATTAGGGTCGTACTATGAGTACCGCATAACGAACTGGGCTCCCAGTGCCATCCAGACTCAACCCAATTTAGGAAAGTAATTTTTTTACATTAACCTAACCGGGGATCGCACTTAGGGTACGGACTTGAAAAACAGATGCATCACCTCCGCATGCACCAACAGGCCAGTTAATCTAACGCGATATTTTAGTTTATAACAAAAATATACCAACAATACGGAAAATACACAGTCTGGCCATAAATACTCTTACGATAAAAAAAACAATAATATTACATTTTCAATTTCCAACTTGTCATTCTCATATGAATATTCATAGTGTTTTCTTATTTTCATGCCAATCTTTGTTAATTAGTTCTTGTGATATTAAAATTGAGTGGGGTGATAAAGAGAACCGAATTGCTGTGATAGCATTATACAAAGTAGGTATCAGTCGAATGTTTGTGTACTGGGCTATTGATAAATATAATAAGAACGTCCTCTATTTGTTGCCAAAAAAGATCTGGCAATACACATAGCATTCTTACTAAAAAGGGGAACAAAGCAGCAAAGGAATGAATCCGAAGAAATGCTGTACAAAAGCATAAGGTTTTATCTAGGGAATTGAATATAGCACCCAGAATCATGTCGCATATTTTAAAAGATGACTTAGGACTTACAGCTTTTAAAAGACGCACAGGTCATTACTAAACTAATAATTTAAAAATGAATAGGATGGCAAAATCAAAACGACTTCATAGAGGGGCACGCAAAGGGAGTTCACAGAAAAAAAAAATTTACTGACGAGAAAATTTTTACTATCGAGCAACATTTTAACAAGCAGAATGACGAGTTTATGCTCAAAGTTCTAGAAAAACTTCTCATTTAGTCAATAGGGTACAACGTGAGCATATCCGGCTTCAGTGATGGTTTGGTGGGGTGTTAGCTATCAAGAAGTGACTGGGCCATATTTTTGTGAAAAAAGTATCAAAACATCGGCGATCAAGATACAATTATTGAAAAAGTACTTAAATCTTTTAACATCACGTTCCATAACTAAGAATGGTCATTTCAGCAAGACTCAGCCTCGGGTCATAAAGCTCGATCAACACAAGTGTGGCTGGTAAAGAACGTTTCTCACTTCATCAGAACTAAAGACTGCCCGTCATCTAGTCCCGATTTTAATCCACTTGATTATGACTTATGATCTTTTTTAAAGAGAGTACGGCATGCTCTAAATGCCATGATAATTCGAAATCTCTAAAACAATCCATAAGATTGGTAGTGGCGAATTTTCGCATAGAGAAAGTGCGTATTTCAATCGATAACTGACCACAACGTTTAAAGGGTTGTATAACGCTAATGGCTGATTTGAGCTTCATATTTTTAAAATAATATTATATTAATGTATGATCTATTGCACACTGCAGTAATAAACGTTTTACGTAAAGGAAAAAATCGATGTTTTCCTTGTAACAATATTTACGGCAAAACTAAGTATATTGCGGTATGCGACAGTTTAAAGCTATCTGACAATAGTATACACATATATCCTTTCAAAAAGATATTATTAATAAAGATGTGTAACTTGAAAAGAGATCTGATCAGCGGCATCTAGAGACTTAGTTAAGAAGTAATTTCATATTAGGTATCTTGTTTACGTAGATCATTTCCCAAAGTGGGCGATAACGCCCCCTTGTGGGCGCTGCAGGCCTAAAGGGGGGCGGTAAGAGACCCAGAAAAAAAATGGGGGCGTTGTGTAGAGGCCTGGGGGGTGATTTGTAATTTCATTTAGCTAGGAGGCATTTTAGACAACGACTGAATGACTCAAAGTGGGCAGTAGACAAAATAAGTTTAATAATAAGTACGTCGTAGATGATGGCTGAATTAGTAGAGTAACATAAAATTGCTCTTTAAGTAAAGGCTGATCTAATTTTGCAATCATTTACAATATACATGTTCTAGGACTTGAAAAATATTATGGATAACGCCAAAAATGGCGTAATATATTTCAGTATGGGTTCTAATATTAAAAGCAAAGACTTGCCTGATAACATCAAAAAGGAATTGTTAGACATGTTTGGAAATTTGAAACAAACAGTTATCTGGAAGTTTGAAGAGGTATTGACTGATTTGCCAAAGAATGTACACATTCAAAAGTGGACACCGCAACATAGTATATTAGGTTAGTATACTACAGATCGATACCCTTAGAGTGATGACGCATTGGAAACAGCGACCTGTCTGATTTTAGTGCTACGATTAGTACATGGTTAATAGCTTCTTTTCTTATTTCGCAGCTCACTCCAACTGCATTTTGTTCATCACTCATGGAGGTCTTCTATCGACCACTGAGACAGTTCACTTCGGGGTCCCGATTATTGGTATACCTGTTTTCGGGGACCAGTTCATAAACATTCAAAAAGCTGAGCTCAAAGGCTTTGCTGTAGAAGTTCCACTGAATTACGATCTGCCTTCAAATCTAAAAGTCGCTATTGATAAAGTTATAAATAATTCAAGGTAATGTATATCTTTATAACACGATTACAATCACACATACGCATTTGTTTTGATTGTTATTGAGATTATCGAGAAAGATCATTACGCAAGTATTTCTGCTCATTTCAAACACACGTTTAACTATAAAATAAAATAAATACTATATCATTAAAAAATGAATTCAAATCAATATCTTGCCTTACTCTTTCAGCTATCGTGGAACAGCGAAAAGACTGTCAACTATTTACCACGACAGGCCAGTACCACCAGCTAAAGAAATGGTACACTGGGTGGAACATGTGATCAGAACTAACGGAGCGCCGCACTTACGATCCATAGCACTCATGACGCCTTTATATCAGAAGCTGTATCTAGATTTGATTGCGTTACTTGCATGTGTAACTTATGGATTGTTTAAATTAAAGAAATTTGTTCTCTCGACTAAGAAGACCAAAGTAAAGAAAAATTAATAGATTAAAACATTGATTACATACTCACGGTATTTCAGTTACTTGTTTTTTAAATGCAAATTATTTTCATTCACGCTTTTTTATTTTCTAAGAAAAGTTTAAGTTTTTGAAAGCTTTTCCTTATATTTCGCTTCCAAGTTGGACAGGAAAAAATATAATGTACGATTTGTTTATCTTAAATATCTTAAGACTTCAACTCGGGTTGTCAGCTCACGTCCGTATGTCTGTCCCTCTTTTAAGACCGCCTCATTCGTCGGTTCTCATTCATCCATCCGTTCATTCATCCGTTCTTTATCAGTACCGCCTGAACATAATCGAGCTCTTGCTCCAGATGTTCAGGGTCACACATCTGTTATAACTATCTGTTATAACTTTACTGAAGAACAGAGCGTACGATCTGTGTGATCCTGAACATTCGGTCAATGTGTGGACACCGTGAGTGTTGTCTGTAGGAACCCTAATAATTATTTACAAATATCGGGGGTAGATGAAATAAAATCTGCCTCTGAAACGGAGTGAAGCTCGCTGCGACAATTTACTTCACGGCCGATGCAAATCGGCCGAAACGTCAAGCGAAAATAAAAGGTAATCGCGTTAATTTCCCGTATTTTTAGATATTTTATAATACAACGCGAAAGTTTAAAAATTTCTATTGGATCTATTGGATTGTGTCACTGTAAAACTACCTTTTCTCGAGAATTGAGAGATGTATCGAGATGTTTATGTTAAATATTAATTTGATTTTTTCGTTTCTGCTCATTGACTCGGATTCATAAATTTGGAAAGAAGCTAGGTTTTTCAGCATAAGTGAAGGTAACTTGGGAAGGGGAAACTTACATTGCATTCGTCATCCATCAAAATCATATTAAAAAACTATTACCTACAGCATCCAAACATAAAATGTAACTTAGAATATGAGTAATTTTTTTGTTTATTGTGAAGACTACAGAGTATTTGCTTCTTCTCAATATGTTCCATCTATATAATATTACTACGTCTATGAAAAAACGACCTTATCTACCTGGAATTATCATTTTCGAAACATTGGGAGACAAAAGGTATGTTTGCCTATATTGATCCACTTAAATTTGAACTGACAACATCTGACATACAGTATGAAAGAGTGAGCTGACATATGAATTTAGTAGGTCTGGCTTAGAAGTACTCTCATGTGAAATTCAGATTGTTCGGCATAACCATAATAAAATAAAATAGAAAAGAGTGGTTGAGTGGTTGGAAATTTTGGCTAATGGTCTATTCAAGGCATCTATGAAAGTTTAAGTAAATAAAAGATAACGTGATAATTAAATAATCTCTAGTGTACAATACAAGACAACATGAGGAACATTATTTTTACCAATCGGTTCATCATTTGAATCCTTAATCTGATGTTTTAAATTATCAATATTTTTTAATTTGTAGTCTAATGGATAACTGCACTTAGTCCAATGAAATATTTTTTGGTAAGCTTACAAAAGTATAACCCAAGTAGCAATCAAATGTCTTAAAAACTTAAATTCAAAATTCAAAAACCCCCGACTCAAAAAAAACCTACAAATAGCAAAAAAAAATTAAAATGTACCTCATAATCCTTTAAATTTGTGATAAGTTTCAATATAAATAGTTTCTCAAGTGTCTTACTAGCATCACCGACAGAGCCTGTAATCAGATACTTATAATGTTGTGGCGTTAAGTCATCGAGACCTCCCGCAGAATCGCTATTAACAGAATTTATTGCCGCAGGCACATCTTCCTCTGTAGCTCGAGTCGACACATCGTTTGAATGTAGGAGATCTGGCAGACGACAAGTCACAGAAGAAGAAGGATGCTTTGATCTCAGAACGGAAAGAATCTTGGGAATATTCGGTGCCATAATATCGCTGTAAAATAATAAGTGGGCGGCTCCTCTTAGACCGCCGTCGCTAATTTTTTTTCTGTTTTTGGAATACTATCTGAATTGAAAGTTTTATAAATGGGCTGAACATGAATGCTCGGATCTGAAGAGTTAGAGTACTTATGTTTAATTTTTTGTGTTAAGGAAGTTTTGTCTTTATCATTTTGTTCCAAACATTAGTCAAACTATTGGACTGAGATAGCTCTGGTACAGAAGAGGGCCCTGAAGGAGTGCCGGCAGTATCACACCATTTGTGTATTCCGCGGACATGAATTTTCAAGCCCTTATTTCCACAAAAGAAACGAGGTTGGGAACACTGCTCGCACCTTATTAAATTTTCCAGCGATGTGTCATTATTTATATGTGAGCTAGAGGAAGGTGAGGATGTGAGGGCCGCAAGCATATCACGACATAATATTGCGCAAAAAATACAAAAATACTAGAGCGGAAAATAAACTGAAACCACTCAAGTCTCTAAGCAACCGTTCTTGTTGACGTTACTACGGCAGAACTGTCACACCCGGCAGCATGCGAAAACCATAGCAATATGTTGACCGCGTTGCGTCCACCACCTGAAACAAAAACACCACTGAGAACCAGATATGGGGAAAATAATTGTAATGGAATTTTCCAAATAAAGGCGAAAGGAATTTAAAATTTTTAGAAAGAAGAACCAAACAATTGTCATTGATGACAACTTCTTTCTTTTTGTTTAAATGAGAATTATTTTCATACATGTTTACGTAACTTTCTTAGGAAACTCTAAGTTTTAAGAAAGAAAGAATCCTATATCTATATCTATACATTAAAAAAATATGTAGGTACAATAGACTTATGTATATATAAATATTGTAAATAAAAAAATACTGCATTGTAGATTGTAGAACCTTCAAGTTTAAAAAATTATACTAAATCGTGGAACGGAGATTTTATTGCTGCTCATGCACTTTCACCAACCTCGAAATCATCATTTTTGTAACCGATATTTTTCGGTAAAAAAATAATCTAGAATACTTTCTGAATAGTCCTTTTGCCAGTGAAGGAAGCTTAACAATAAATTAAGCTTAACAAATCCATGTTTGGGTTATGCTAACCTGAAAATAACTATGCCGAGCTGAATACACGGATAAACACGGATAGCTACTTTATTGCATACTATCTAAAGATGATATAATATTAGAATGTATGTATGATGATGTATTGTACAGTATAGGTAAAAATAAAAACTTGTTATGTTTTTATTTAGGTCACATGTCATAGATTAATTTTGACGAAATGAAAAATGAAACGAGATCCCGGTAGGCGAAGCTCAAAGTTCAATGTTTGTCGCGCTATTTAACGGATTTGTTTTTCTGGTCGCCAGCTGTCAAGGCTTCCGCAAAATGGAAAACAATTTAGGCCAAACGCTGTCAACGGAAATTAAAGTGTCCACAAGCTATTGGCACGTTGTTCTAAGCATGTTCCTGCTGTAATTTGATACCTAAATATTAATTACTGGTCTAATCGGAGTGTTATCGTGATGATTCGTTTTTAAAGTTTCAAAAAAGAAAGACTTGTGAGATTATTGTATTATTATTTGTCAGTCTATTACAATCGACTTTCTATGAGACTTTTTATAGTTAACAGCTCAGAAGTTTACTTCAAATGCGGAATTTTGACTTTCAAAGGTTAGTTTTACTTGTTACTAAAAGAGAAAGCTAAAAGAAATTATGGGGTCGTAAATTGAGACTTTCGGAATAAGAACGAGACAGTAACTGCTGTTTGATGATTTTGCATTTTAATAGGACTAGTTCGCAATGCTGATAAAAACTGCAATTACAAATAATAAATAAAATGTTTATTTATTATAAAGGACTTAAGTATATATACAATGATTTCTTAATTCTATCAGGAATACTTAATCGTATTTTATTTTTATGCCTGAACTTAGATGAAACTTGTGTTTCAGGCATCTTTAGTGTTAAATTAATTTATTTATTGGTAAGAATAGTTTATATATGATATATATATACTATACATACATATATATTAAGTATATTAAGAACAATAACTTCGGCATTAAATGCTGTACACAAAAAAAAACATATTACAGGTTTATATTTGTGCAGTTATTGTACAAAAAATAAGTATTAAAAAGGAAAAAATTAAAAAAAGTTGAGGCAAAGATGAGTAGCAATTAAGGTAAAGGTTATAAATTTTGATTTCTTTATAGATAAAGAAATCAAAATTCGCTACGCCTACCGGGATCTCGTTTCATTTTTCATTTCGTCAAAATTAATCGATGACATGTGACCTAAATAAAAACATAACAAGTTTTTATTTTTACCTATACTGTACAATACATATATATATTTCACTAAAATATTGACATGGACCATGCATTATGTCACTTCGACAATTAATCAATTTCAATCATCGAAGCTCCATTATACATTAAAAGTTCCGCTCTGAGATAAAAACAATAAAAATCAAAGCTTTTTTGGAACAACGACCGTGTTTCGTTTTGCCGTCCTCTCTGGCTAAGTCATTAGGGTCACAGGTTACAGCGTGAAGGTACTTATACTATGAGTCTAACTAGCACCTTAAAAATCATACTACCATATATAAAAAGATTACATGCATAAATAACTTAGAATAACGTAGTAGTTATTAACACGCAACACCGAACAAATGTAGCGAAATGTTCCAATGTGTTATGATACCATTTCACCACACAGACCGTCATCATTTGTATTTTATTTAAAGAAGATTCGATCGAAAAGTATTTGTTCGGCAAACGGAGCTATTTATGGCTCAAAGTAAATTGGTAAAAGACTAGAAAAACAACGGAATTCCAATACAAAATTTCATAAAAGAAGAAATTTCCAAGAATGTTTGAAAAGACAAATACTCATTTCAATGAATATGTTTTTAAAAATGGCAGTTTTTTTTTAACCTATGTACTCTGTTTTGCCATTTTAATTTCCATAAATCTCATATTAGTGGGTGGGATGGGGAAAAAAATACAACTGAATTGAGAACCTCCGGTCCTTTTTTTGAAGTTGGTTAAAAACGTTTGGGTTGTGTGTTGCCTGTCATTGAGACAGTCGATCAGTGACGCAACAGTTATATGTAAATCTGGCTGTTGTCCACGAGTTCGTCCGCGTGGAAAACAGGATAATATACAACTTATGTCCACCCTAAAGATTCATTCTAAAAATTGGTGAAAGAGTTTTTGAAATTGGTTGAGTAGTTTCGGATATCACCTTCATCCAAATTTACAAACTTTGTGTGATAAAGTTCTAAAATCTTTAGCTATTTTCCGATCAAACTCCTAAAACCACCAATCGACACGTGTTTCACTTCTCAACGAAGCAACCTCTGGATATACCAGAGATAGCATTCGGTCAGCTAACAACGACTGAATCAGCTGAACTGAAATGGATTTCCGCAAAGTAACACCTGGGTCTATACAATATCTTACAAACTTTGGTTGTTTATAATATTAGTTTAGATTTAGATCGCACAGATTGAATGTTTTGAATAAATATACAAATTCCTGTTAAGTTCGGGTTAACTTATTCAGCTAATTTATTAAAAGCTAAAAATAACATTAAAATAAAGATTTGGAAACAAATCATAACAGCGGTTCGAACATAAATCCCTGTCCGTATTTTCTTAATTTCGTTTAATATAAAAGAGAAATTTATGGCAACAACGGCCTTGAACTGTGCTTACATTGTTTACGGTTTACAGACGACACTCCCTTGAATTAGGGTTGACGCGTGTCCGAATGAGCTGAAATCAAAAAAGCTATGCAACATTTTTTATACAACAGAAAGCTTTGGAAAGCCTTTGTTTTGAACAAACAAACAGTTTAATAAATTTACATCTGTATACTTACGTTAAATGTAATGGTTACGATACTTTTATGTGTTTTCGGTATTCTGTGTAACCATTAGTTAAACGGAACGCCTGCAGAAAAAAAATAGTATCTATTTTATAACAGATATTTCTACGGTTCCATACCTTAAAGCAAAAATGGAACCCTTATAATAACGCTCATGCGTATGTCCGACCGTCTATCCGTCTATACAGACGATTTTCTTAGAAACTGTGTCACGTACATGCTTGAGATTTGGCATAGTCATACTCGTATGAATCGGTAACCCACATATTTATTTAAAAGAATTAAAAAAAGGAAAACGAGATATTCGGATTTGATTTCACCATCAACCCTATTTTTGAATCTACTGGACCTATAAGTTTCAAGAAAGCATCAGGAAAAAGTTCAGGGAATATAAAGCCGTCTAAACTTTACAGGAAAAGTAAAGCGAAAATCCTAGGTCTTAAAGATTTTCAAGTATAAAGTCTAGATTTACCACTTTATAAATATCTCATGGTCACTCTGTGCTGTAATCGAACTCGCGATTAACTATTTTTTTAATCCAGCAATCAAGAAAAAGCACGTCGATAGAATTTGTAACGTCATCGTTCGATTGCGTCGTCTAATTTATTTCTACTACTGGAGCGAAATAAAGCGCATTATATCAGCCGATATATAGAGCATTAGATGATTATAGTAAAGATGTGTTTGCGTTTGCTTTGTGTCCCAGCAGGGGGATATTAATTGAGACTGCGGAAAAAAAGAAGATGAGTTTAAATGGCACTATAGCTCTCAGTCATAGCCATATAGCTAGTGTGTTAGCCGACGGAAATGTCAAAAGTACTCGCATACCTAGGCGAAAATTTGTGAGAAGAATGCTGAGATTTGAGGAAGCGAAAGAAGTATGGAAGGACCGCGAAGCTTAGCGCTCCGTTCTCCCTGACCACCCTGTTAGGGATACAGCGTGAAGATATGTATGTATGTATACCTCTCATATTTATCGATGAAATTGGAATACATTTTTACAATAAATGTACAAAATATGAAAATTTTAAGAACAGAAACTACTGACCTATTGTCGGGAGGGACATGTGGTACGTCACTCCAGACCAACTCCAAACTGTCTGTTATAAGCCAATGGCATGAAATCTTTGTTTTTTAGCTACTATACCATAAATTTTACTTGCGTAAAATATGCCACGAACTTGGAAACACGTCAAAAAGTTTCGTGATGAAGATATCCACAGAGGATGCTAGGATAGCGACCTGAACTTGAATGATGGTTAGTTTGTTAGTCAGGTCAGTAAAATACAGAACAACTTTTACCCATTAAGTTTATGTTCATGATTTTTCTCGAGGGATTTCTTTTGCAAGCGTGATCAGTTTTGTAGGTATTAAATTGCATGTTGTTTGCATTCAAAATTGGAATATTCAAATATAAATTAAGAGGAGATAGAAAAGCATAGTGCCAGAGGATTATTTCTTCGCGCAAGACATAAAACAAGGAAAAACGTGAAAGTGGCATAACGTGAAGTTCATAAAAGTTTATGTCAAGTATTGCAACAGTTTCTGAGAAAGTCTTTTAAATACAGCATAATATTCAGCCTTATAGCCCGGGCGCGAGAAAAGGCTGATCATAGTGGGGGCTCCGATCATCCATGTATACGACTCCGAGGAAGACAATAGCGCATGTGTTTCACGTTGTCGTGCCACTGTGCGATGTATGGGGGGTTACTACCCATCTGAGAAGTTCTTCGGCAAAGCGCAAGAGAGGCTCTAGTGCGTTCTGCAGAAGATTACGGAGCCCCTCCACAACCAACGCCAAGGACTACCACTGCAGGAGTTTTTGTGAGTATCACCCCGAGGAGCCGAGTACTTGTGTCAGGATTTCTCCAGCATTATCAAAAAGAAGGTAGCATGATATGTATATACTAATTTTAACTGTTTAGTCATCTATTTTCATCTTTATTTGAATTTCTACTTTTTTGTATCATTTTTTGTGTGAAATGAGCTTTGTAAGAAAATATAATAGATCTCTCTTTGTTTAATGTATTTAAATACTTCTTCTTTCCTAAAGAACGTATAGTCAATTTTAATACAAACTGCCGAAAAGTAATAAATAACAATTGCTTTTTTATTTACGTAATTCAAAGAAATAATACGAGTATGTTAAAGTACATAAAATAATTTTTGACATAAATAACTAACAACAAATATATTTTGCAAGAAATTTTATTCATATACACATCGCCCTATTTTAAAATAACTGTTCAAAGACTTGAAATGATTGTATGTCTTTTTGACGAATTGAATCGAATCAGACTTTATTTTTTATGTTTAAAAAGTAATGCATTTACCAATTTATACAGTATGTTGTCTATAAACTGTAAACAAACACGATTGTTCCCGCAGTTTCGGCAAGCCAAACTACTTTAATTCCACGGCATGCTTGTGCCAAATGTTTCCGTTTAAGCCTCCCGACTCAACACAAGTGGCTAACTCTCGAATACTAATGAGTGAACTTATACTGAAAAGAGTTTTTGCCTAACAGTTTACTGTAATATTTACATTACAAAGAAGATTATTGTACATCATGTATGAAGAAATTATTATAAATTTTATTATTATTCTAAAGCCCATCGCAATAGAAACAAAAAAAAAATAGATATTAAGTTTCGTTCAACGTCAGCTTGAAAAAAATGACAAAAAAATAAAGTTCTATAGAATGGTTAACTTATTATATCCATTAATTTTTGTACGACTGTTAATAAATAATTTAAATTTTTAAAATAGTCCACTTTTGTTTTTCCGTACTAAAATTTAAAAATAGGTACATTTATCTATCTTTCACTGACGTTTTTCTTCGAGACTATTAGGTGACATGAAATTCTTGATGTAATAATTGTAATAAATACAGCACTGCACTACAGCCATTTCTGTAGTGCAGTGCTGTATTTATTACAATTATTAGAAAAGTAAATAGCTTGATAGCATAGAAACAGTCTTAGAAATAGAACAGTCTTAGAAAAGTAAATAGCTTGATAGCATAGAAAATTCGAATCTATCAAAAGAAAGATCAAAAATAAATACGACTCACAATAATAGACAAAGGTGTTTTTCATTGTTTTATGTTTTTGAACACTTATTCGGAAAAATACTTTGGTTCTTTTCTCCCACCTCTTTAATTTTATGAGCAATAGATAGATCTTACAGATATATCCAAAAGTTTTTCGAGCATATAGCTCGAAAAACTTAAAAAATTATGAGCATTGAAATTCTTCATTCGATTTTAAATAGTAGTTTATTACAATAGAAAATAGATTCTGCTTTTCGTTATCTACATTGATATTATAACGTTACTTCTCAATTTATTTCTATGGAGCATCTGTTGTGAAGGTTATGAAATTATTACATAATTTCTGGTCCCAAAATTACGTCCTATCCTCCTATAACGCATAAATATTATTATAAACCGGTTTCCAGGCATATAATATTCATTTTAGGGACGTCGAAATAACCCCAACCAACATGCGTATAAATTCACAACAAAAAAATCCTGCCGTAATATTGTAGGTAACCATTATATTGGCCGATAAACACGTAACGAGCCGTAAAATGGAAGGACTCGCTACATTGCCAATCAGGATATAATTTCGCTTGAAGATACGCAACATGCTTTTCTAAAAGATTGAAATAGAAAACCTGAAACGTTACTGGTACGTAACACCGTTTGTATGTAACACGTTCACGTGAGAAGCTTAATAGTTCTAAATCTACTATGGTTCAAAGAAATAACAAAATATTAGTCTTGAAAAATCAACAATGTCGATGATCTATTAGACCGAGTCTTCGAAACAATCACTGTTTCACTCAACTGAGGCTTTAGACCACACCTAGCTCACTTTCAATTCGAGGCTTGAACGGTAAACAAAATATTTTACTTCATTTCATATTTAAGACATTTGAGTAAAACTTTTATAATAAGTAAGACTGGCCCGTTGACGCAATGGCATGTGCATCTGCTTTCCAAGCTAGGGTCCCGGGTTTGATCCCCGATCAGGTCAATTTAGGAAAGTGAACTTTTCTAAATTGACTTAGAGTCTGGGTGTTACTGGGAACTCCCCCAGAGTTCGTTGTGTGATACCCATAGTACAAGCTTACTGCCTAGTTTGGGGTCACAAAATCTGTGTAATTGTCTGGAGTATTATTATTATTAATTAAAAAATTCCCTTGTTGTTCTTTCTTGATGTGAAAATAACGGTGGGAGATAATGATACCTTGGCTCACACAATATACAGAAAACCCACGCACACTGACATGCTAATACGCATCACCATCCGCGACACCTTAAATCCGTGGTAGCTTCACTGGTGAATAGAGCGTACGGCCTATGTGACCCTGAACATTTAGATAGTGAACTCACACGTGTTCAGGAAAACGGCTATAGAGGGAACATACGACGTCCACGGAGAAGGGAGCGTCGCCCCGAGATAGGCAGAGTGCCAGCATTCGTGCCGTATATAAAAGGAGTAACGGATAAAGTGGGAACAATACTAAGTAAATACTCCATTAAGATTGTGTATAGTGCGCACTCTGAAATGGCAAATCACCTGCGTACTCCGAAGGATGTCATTCCCTTCCAGACACCTGGTGTCCACTAGGTGGGTTGCAGCTGTGACAGTTCCTACATCAGACAGACGAAAAGAACAATGTACCCCCTGTAGAAAACATCTGAGAACCCTTCTTAATATCCCATTCCATAAAACTGATTTCTATTCCTATTCCTTCACCGTTCACGCGGTAAGATTGTGGAATTCCCTTCCGCCTCATATTAGAGACAGTAATTCTGTATATGTTTTTAAAAGACAAGTTAAAGAATATTATCTCTCCTTAGCACCATAACCTATTTTATATGTATATGTGTAGTGTTTATATAATCAGTACCTTAGTACATGTACTTTGATATACATTTTAAATGTAGTTTAGTGTATGTATAATTTATTTATAATATGTTGTATGTTCATAATATGTATGTATATAATGTGTATATATGACTCATATAGTGCGTATTATATTTTGTTTACTTTTTTGGGATTCATACGCATTAGATATTGCGTTCGTAACAGCTTTTCTATCACAGATCTGCTGGAAGAAATTTCAATATGAAATAAGCAGTACTTTGTATATAAATTTCATTTCGTGTATTTCTTAAACATGTGTGTGTATGTATATAAATCATTAAATAAATAAATAAATAGCAGAAAGAGTCAGAGAACATATCACAGCTGTCAGAAAACAACAGACAAATAGGTCAGCCATTGCCCAGCACTTGCTGGAGTCAAGACCCAATCACTGGATTGAATTTCATTAGCTACAGGTCTTTTTCACCGATCGACACTATTATTCCAGAATAGCACGAGAGGCGGTTGAAATCAAGAAATACCATAATTTCAACCGGGAACATGGATAACGCTTATCAACATCATGGAATCTTGTCAGCAGTGAGTGTGTACGGAGCCGGAAATCTGGACGTCACCAGTGTGTCGATGTCGTTAGTGTAGTGTGCCCAAGTACCGTCAGTGATAATAATAAAAATTAAAAAATGCGTTGGATGAGCGTGGGTAGTTGCCAGAAACCGCAGACTACGAAGACGATATTCATCCTAATCAGTCTGCCCATGACTACGGGTCGGATCGGTGCAATCCGGTCGAAACGTCGGGATACAATAGGTATTTAGCCTTAAAGTATAAACGCGACATAGACCCGTGAATAAGTATTGTAAGATGTGTAAAAGTCGTGAAAATTTAAAAACATTAATTAAAAAATTTATGCTCAGTTTATTGTTGGACTGCATAATATACTTTTAAAATTAATTTTAATGAATTAAACTTATTTTATTGTACGTAAAAAACGTCGTGAACAGGTCTTTCCCATTCAGAGCGATGAGCCAGCGCCATGATGATAGCACTGTTTCGTTTTTATTTACGGCGAAGCGGCAGTTTTTACGCTCTGCTCTGCCAGCGCGTAGCGCTACGGTTTGTTTTGATGTACTTTTCTAGTGTAACGTATAATTTGTGTGGTAGAGCTGCGTTGCAGCACGTATTGGGCCGGCTGTAAATCGGTGAAATACCACCCTCTCACAGACTATCAGCGTGAAATGACAGCATCTGTTGCTGTTGCGTTTCGTTCGGTGAATGGGAGTGTCGGCGGTCCATGTCCTCTCCCCCCCTCCTTTTCTTAAAGGCCGGCAACGCACACGTGATTCCCCGGAGGTTTCGGGTGTCCATGGGCGGCGGAGATTACTTTCCATCTGATGACTTGCTTGCTCGTTTGCCCCCTCTTTTTTAAAAAAATATATCCTTTTAGGTCATCTTGCTTATGAAATTGAACAACTTTTACTACAGAACTAACTCTGAAGTCGCGGGAAAAACTATTCCATTGAAAAATACCTTTTATAAAAAAAAAAATGTGAAAAATTGACCGAAGTCACAATAAGCGTGGTTTTGTTGTTTACATGTGCTGACTACTGAGAACAACCAACATGGGAGGGTCAACAAGTAATAATATCCCTAACTCAGTCTTCTCGATATCAGGGTAACTTTTAGAGATTTCACTCTCGTCATCAAAGAAAGATCAAAGACCTTACGCGTGGCTTGTAATCTCCGATAGTAGGAGCCTTGACCAATCTTAGCTTAGTTAATATAATAGGTGTCGTAAATAAGAAAGAGTTACTTGAACAACTACAGCAAAACTGAGAAAGTTGTACTAACTCACCGAACATCCGCAGTTTGCTAACTTCCAAGAAGGTCCCCTGCAGATCCTCTACCGGATGTTTCAGATGCTCTTTTAATTCTCTGTGAACCTTCTTGTATTTAGTATTGTTTCATAGAAATTAATTGCCTGATTTACCTAATAAACATTATAAAACAGTTTTTGAAGCTTCAGATGCAAAATGAGCACTATCAATGGTTCGACATATTTCATTTCTATAAAATTATCTAAATTTAATATTTTTTGCTGTAATTATCAGTTTTGCTATAGCAATATGAGATAGTTATTCACAACGCTAGTGCGAGCGAGAATTAACTGTTTTATAAGAATTAAACATGTCTATTATAAAATATAAAAAATATGAAATTTGAAATTTTGTCTATTCTTTCTAAGGGTATTTTGACAAAACAAAATAGCGGATAGTGAGGCCCATTTCTTTTTCACCTCATTATTTATACAATATATATACTACGAGTACATATAATATGTACCAAAGTGCTAATTAATCCATGGACGTCAATAACAAAACTGTCGTGGCTTTCCACAACGGTTGGATATACATATGTTGTATCAACGTACCAAGCAATTATGGTGTGCTTCTATCTCTTCAATCAGACCCGTTTCCTCTTGTCGGAATCGCATATAAATCTCGGACAGGGTTGTTCTATTATTAGCGTGTATGTACGTATTGGGTAACTGCGAGGCGACAACATTTTTACCTTTTCACACTACTGCGTGAATGAATGAAGACATTCGGATTAATAATGAGGTCTATACTTTTATTGAAACCCAGATAGTCCCAGTTAATGAAAAACTTGAGAGAGTGAGGCAGATGTATTATTGAGATTTGTAAAGCAAAGTGTGTGTGAATCTAATTATAATTAAACTCACACTTTGGTATTTGTCTATTTTGTTGTCGTCACATAATTATATTATAATTATAATAAATAATTTACAGAAAATGGTTAATGTAATAGATTTAATCGATAAATCATTTAGTTCAACAGCACATTTTATTTCGGCTATTAGATTGTATACTTTATTTCTAATGAAATATAGCGTTTTCATTAATTCCATTCGACAGTGTTTCAAAGAGTATACTTCCTTTGCGTAACTTTGTTTTTGAGTTTATAGCTTCAGTAGAAGTGTCGCCCAATTATCGTCAAAGCGATAGCTGACAAAACGGTATTTTAAACATCTTGGTCTTTAGAGTTGGACGTAATGTAGTGGTACTTTGATGTGCTATTCGATTACATTTATTGTGACGGAGTGGAACTTTCAAAGCTTCAAAGGAGTGTCATTTGAGCCAAAAGTTTCTGAACTTTCGGTTTCGGCAAGTTTCGGCGCAAAATTGGAGTTACGGTTTAGTTTTGGATTTGACAGCAAACTTGTCGGTCCTGTGACCAAAATCGAAAGTACATTCGTGACTTCTTTTTGCTTTCGGTGGCGGTCGATATAGTGGAGAGGTCACTTCATCACATACCAAGTGTTGATGATAGCGTTTTCTAAGAGCAAAACTTTTAATTTATTAAGTAATTGCTTTTAGGATCTCTAACGAAAAAAAAAAAAGCAGATTTAAATTTTTATGTTACATAAAAATTTAAATTGCATGTCTTTTTATTTTAATTATGTTACTTACTCGGAAGATATTGATAGGTACGCACACTTCGGTTCACAAAACCATAATTAGAGGTTGCGAGGTAAAACAAAAATGGCATATAAGGTTGTAAGCTAGCAACATCACTTATAATTCATTTTTGAATAATTTTTATATAGTAAACCATAAATGATAATTTATAATATAAGGTTTCCTACGGACAATAAGATGTAACAAACTTGGCACAACAAGGCGCATCGGGCCCCGTTTGATAGACCTAGTCCTGCCAGTCGTGATAATGTCCCAATATTGGGGAGACGTTCGGGTCTCCCAAACACATCTACAACCCGACCGTGCATATTGAAGGCTTACTTATCCATCTGCATTCCATGTGAGGCTTCGGAGAGTAGTTTTGTATGATTTATAATAATAAGTCATGCCTGTGATATTTATTGATAGTATTAGTAGTTATAGACGGCATTGGAATTGACGAGCTAAGGCACAAATCACAGAGCCCCTCTAATATACATTTTGCTCAACTTGCAATACCCCGACGGTATTAAAGGCCCTAGCTTGACCTAGGCATTCTGTATGTGTCCTAATAGCCTGCTTCCGATGGCAGAATGGTGTAATGCTTGGTTCAGTGATTTCAGTGATCCAGTGTGGTCCGGGTATTATAACGATACAATCACACGGCGCCCCTCCGTCCTAGACTTTTGTACACCTTTCTTATCCGGGTTCCTAATCATCGTAGGTCCGTCATGAGCGCCAGAAAAGCAAATCGAGCACCAAAGCACGAAAAGCCACTCAATGGTTTTAGTAATGGTTTAGGGCCACGAGACCCTGTGTAACAGTCGAGTGCATGTGGTAGTCTACCGTAGTAAATATATCCCAATCAATTATTCGTCAAAATACTCGTCACTCAGAGATTTTTCTATATGCTGCATTCCAAGGAATAGTGAAACCTGATACTCATCGTGTTACGTACACAAATCGTATAAACCACCGAGATATCGTTGCCCATATAGCGACAGTGTTCCGTATTTCGTCCCGGGTCATAGTGAGCAATTCGCAAATCTTATTGATCCATTTGCAAAGTGGAGAGAGGTGCCATTCAGAAAGTAGCTGCGGAAATCACCCAGAAGATCCAAAGATCGAAAACACAGAAGCATTAGGAGTGCCAAAAAAAAGCGTGTCCCGGAGCTCGCTGCAAATATTATAGACTTGGCTAAAAATGCTCCCGTGGGTGGCGTGCCACCCGAGAAAAATCCTGAAACTCATGATACTCTGGTGCAAACGATTCGAAAAAGCATAAGGCATGACATGCGCACTGTTGCGCGGGCAAACTCTTTTCTAGGCAGCACCGAGCTGTCATTCCTATGTGGAGACAACCAAGGTGTCAAGAAAGGCCACAGGATCTGACAAACGTGTTTCCAAGTCCACTATAATCGTGTCTACTAAAGGTGAAACAAAAAATCAGCACGAAATAGTGGAAGCATGGAGAAAGAGCGTTTCCTTTAAAAATAAAAAAATTGTTCCATCTCGGATATACCCCCTCTTAAACAACAAATTAAAAGTTGAATTCGACACAAGAGAGCAACGCGACCAAATTTTGCAATGTGCCAACGCACTTGAAAGTATATGTTGTGTATATGTATTTAAAGCATAGTTAAAGTATTTATGATAGTTTGAATCTTCTTCGTCGCCTTCCTCTTTTCATAATCTATATCCTATAACCCAAAGGTTGCCTGGAAGAAATTGCTGTTCAGCAATAAGGCCGCCTTGTGTACTACATTTTTATGTTTTTGATCATTTGTTTTTTTTTGTATGTTTATGGTGCAATAAAGTATATTGTATTGTATTGTATTGTATTGAAAGCATGGTTAGAGCGGAAGAGGCCAAAAGGTTAAAGCCCATGATTATACTTAAAGGCATTGTGAAAGAGATTGCCGCAGATGATATACCTACACTAATCAAACAGCAAAACAAACCACTGGAGGGATTTATTTCTACTGAGGAAGATTTAAAGATACGATTTTTGCGCAAGAATAGAAATGATAAATTGTACAAAGCTGTTTTGACCATAGCGCCTCCCGTCTGGAACAAAATTATACAGATTCTCACCGTACCTGCAGTGTAACATATGCTGGCAGTTCGGCCATACAAGAACTAAGTGCACTTCGTAGATCGCCGTATGTTTGATCATCCATTGATCATTCCTATGCAAAGTGCCCCAAAAGAGACAAAATATTTGAAGCTAGATGCTTGAATTGTGTGTCCCATAATCATAAATATAATGTGAATCGTGACGCCCATACGGGATATTTACTGGAAGACACCCTGCGACTTCCAGTAAATGTCCAGTAAATGAAATCAAGAACAAGCGCTAGGATCGATTATGGATTATAGTCCCAATCAGTCCCATGTGACGAGAAACAATTCTGGCCTAAAGATCATCCAATGTAACGTCGCAGTCATGATTGCCAACACGAATTTTTAAAATTTGTGTAAACGGCAAATACAACATTGAGTTGTTGAACAAACCAAACTTAGGTGCCAGGGATGAGCTTTGATCTGTTCCTGGGCTCTCCATGTTTTAGACACCTGAGCCTTTTCCAGTGGAGGCGTATGTGAGTGCCGAGAATAGCCTCATTCCAGGCATTTTGATGCCTCAATACTCCTCCTGCAATCTTAGCGATGTCAAGTTTGTGTTCAACAGGAAGAGATTGTACGTAAGGTCTGTATATATTGAACCTAGAGTCGACACTGCCTCCACTCTCCATAAGATTGAAGTATTTTTTAACGGTCCCTGTGGAGAATACCGTGTAGTTGGCGGTGATTTTAATGGTTGTAATACTATCTGGGGTAGCAGACGCTCTAACACAGAAGCTGTAAGATTCTGGACCTTATATATGCCAACTATCTTCATATCTGCAACACTGACAACTTTCTAACATTCGAAAAACACACGCGTGCGGGTTTTCGAACTTCGATCATTGATTTCACGCTAATCTCTGCTATGTGGTCGACGGTGTTGTCAATTGGAGTGTCAATCTTGATGCTTGCCCCTCATTGGAGCATAACGCGTTGGAGCTCAGTCTAAGTTCCAAAGTAATAACAGATTCCGTGCCTGCTTTCAACTCTACCTGTCTTTACAAGTCCATGAAGGCCAATTGGATAGAATTTAAGACAGCTTTAGACACACATATGTCACTTAGTGGCTTGCTCGATCGGAATGTTTGCGCCTTGGACATGGATCAACTAGAATCAGTCATAGATGAACTCACTTATATTCTGTATAAAGCGTGCAATGAATCGATGCCCACGAAACGCAAAGACAATCGTGTGAGACCGCCTTGGTGGAGCCAAGAATTAGAGAAATGTAAGAATAAAGTAGTGCAGATTCAATATCAACTCCAAGGTGTGGTACGGCGTAACCAGCCATTAGTTATCTTACTTACCAAGCAAGCAGAAGCCAAAAATGAGTATCGCATCAAATTGTTCTCACGTTGACCGTCAATTCCCGTGAGTTTTGTTCTCAACAGAATAAAGAAAAAGTGTGGTCATTAACTAATAGACTCCTAAAGGATATGCCCGGCAGGCGACCTCCTGCCGCTCTAAAAGTAGACTATCGATACACTGGTAATAGTGTAGAAAGTTTCCGAGCTCTATTGGAAAACTTCTATCCTGATGATGGAGTCGATATGGAGGAGAGGCACAAAGTATTAAGAAGTCATTACGAGCAAAATATTCTATTTTCCGATCACGACCCTCCTTTCGGTGTAGTAGAAATACTACACTGTTTGAAAAGTTTGAATCCAGATAGAGCGCCAGGACTGGTTGCGTTGCAGGAAAGTTACCAATTTGCGGCAGCTTATCCTCGGCTGTTCGGTGACATACTTAATCGCTGTCTTGAACTCCAATGATTTCTTTCTCAGTGGAAGAGAGCATATGTAAAAATCATACCCAAGGGCGGAAAGTCTGGTTACGACGAACTGTCGTCGTATCACCCTATTGGACTGCATCTGGTCTTTAGGAAATTTTTGCAGAAATTAGTCATAAAGAGGGTGCTTTATAAAGCTGAAAAGTTGGACAAAGTGAATGAAAATCAGTTTGGTTTCAGTGAGCAACGACTCAACACTGATGCTCTCACAGAAGTTTTGAGTTTTGTTAAGGGGAGCAAGGCGGAAGGTAGACTGGTAGCCGCAGTGTCGCTTGATATTAAAGCGACTTTTGATAATGCCTGATGGCCTGCTCTCTTTCACCGACTCAAGGCTGTTGGTTGCTCTGGAAATATGGGTTAATCAAAGATTATGAACTGAATCGAACTGTGACATTTGATTATGCTGGAGCCAGAGCCACAAAAATAATGACCAAGGGCTGTATCCAGAGATCGGCCTGTAGTCCAACGATGTGGAATTTGATCCTTGATGATCTTTTGCCATGTCACTCCTAGACGGTTGTCGACTGCAGGCCTTTGGCGATGATGTCCTATTGATCACTCACGGCTACCAGCGTTGTTGAGCTCGAACTTGTCACTAATAGTTTGCTTGAAAATATTTGCGGTTGGGGTTCCAGCGTTAAGCTAAGATTCAGTTCTGCTAAGACCAACCTCATCGGTTTTTCTTCCAAATCCAAACAGGCTTCAATTTGCATGGGTGGAAGAAGCCCTTTGAGCTGGACCAAGGCTATTAAGCTCCTCACTGTAATTATTGACTATCGGCTCAATTTTAATAGTATGTGATGTTTGTATTAGACAAAGTTAATAAACTTTTCCTTATGTTTATACTCTCGCCCCACTTGGGATATCCACACTGACAATATTAAAATCATATATCACCACGGAATTGAGCCGATCGTCACCTATGCTGCGGCGATATGGGGACTCGTCGCTAACAAGAAGTATGTGCAGCGCTCACTCGCTAGAGTACAGCGCTTTTTCGCTATTAAAGCGATAAGAGGCTTCCGCACTGTTTCCACTGAGGCATCGCTTGCCCTGGCACAATTCACTCCACCACACTTGCAAGTGATAGAAGTGTTCGAAACGCGGCAAGTGAGGCACACTAGCGTTATCGCATATCTCTCACTTGACGTAAGACTAGAAAAACCTGTGCCGAGTTATCAGTTACCTCATCCGGCCAAGAGAATATCAGTAGAATACTCATTGATCACCTCCCAAAAGGAGTTAAACAAGCTTTCACCCACAGGTATTCATTTTCAACCGACTTCCAAAAAAGGAGGAGGTTCTCAATTCGGTTGTCTTTTTTTTTTATGTTTGTTACCTCATAACTCCGTCATTTATGAACCGATTTGGAAAATTCTTTTTTTGTTCGAAAGAATATACTTTCAGATTGGTTCCATTGAAATTTAACTGGTATTGAAGCTTTGGTTTCGAAAATACACCAAATAACGCGACCTGGTTATTTATATTGACGATTCTCTTGTATGTCATTTGTTAGCTATCGTTGTCCCCACATGGTATAATGTTAGTATGGTATAATGGTAAAGTAGGGAGAATATATAAATTGGCTGTGATATAATAAATGCAGTCAGTAGAGTCAGTCTTGTGGTGGACAGAGATTACGGCTGGTGGCTGTCGTCTTCGGATTGTAAGAATACTGCTAGGGTGTAATCATGATGCAACCTTTACACTGTTCTTTTATAACTGATTGATATTGATATGATATTATATTAATAGTTCATGACTTATTTTAAAAATTGTTGATTAAAAAAAGAAACAATACACAGAATTTTGTTTTAAATAATGTCATCTAAACGACCACCGCTTCGATTTTTATATTCTTCTAAACGAGCACGGAAATTTTCGGAGACTCTTCGGTAAAGAGACCCTGATAAATCATCTCTTCTCTAATTTTTGCTTTTAATTGAAGTAATGTCGTTGGTTTACGGGTGTATACACGATTCTACGCACGACACGAAAATGTGCGTGGTATTTCTAATTCAGCCGAACGTTTGCGCGTCGATAAATCTGGATTGCGTTTAACTGAAGCGAAAACTTGTTGCACGTTCTTTTCACTTCGTGAATTCCATGAGTCCCCGGTTTGTTTCAAATTTAGCACCGATCCCGTCTCCTCGAAAATTTTCACCCATTTCTTAATTAAAATTGAGTTTGGACATTGAGTTAAGTTGTGTAAATCGTACTCCACGCGAAACAAGCGCCAACAGTAATGAGCGCACTATTGTTTAAATAAATTTGCTTTACGCAAAAGGCGCGCTGTGGTCTCGTGACGGTCCATTACGACTTTGATTACGACTAAATTTCTAAGAAAAGTAGCGGCTAGTCCCCTCCGCGAGTCCCCCGTGGTTAGAGCTCGCGCGGGAAATTTGATTTAAAAGTAAACAAATTCACGGCCCGCGTTGTGTTTATAACCCTTAGCGATTTCGGGAATAAAACATAGCGCAACAACTTTTAATGTAATATGTTAAGAGTTGCTCGTATCCAATAGTGGGCTTCTCGAAATACTCGGATGCGAAACACAGAACAGGAACAAAAAATAATCGGTATTAGGCAAATATTCAGATCGTGGTACTAGGACGTCCATCCTTCGCAGTGGCTGAAAGTCTCGTCCCTTAAAAATCGTCTCGATCTCTCCAAAACTCGCAAGCATTTCTTTTTTTCGTAGTATTTCGATTTTTTGTAAGACATATCTAATACTTCTCAAAACACTAAGACGCAATAAACTTGTTAAATTTATGATCAAACCGATAACAAACAAACAAAGAACTTGCACATGTGGCCCTAATATCTCTCGTTTTCTCCAAACTTGTCTTTCAATCACTTGGACGTTTGTAAGTGCTAAAGTATACTATAGTAAAGTACATACATACATATAGATATCCTCACGCTGTATCCCTAACGGGATAGTCAAAGAGGACGGAACGCCAAGCGTCGCGGTTCTTTCGTATTTCTTTCGCTTCCTCAAATCTCATCATTCTCCTCACACATTTTCGCCTAGGTATGCGAGAGTTTTGACATTTTCATATGCTAACACTCTGGCTATTTGATCTTCGTAAGTCAGCCTTGGTCTTTCTTGGTTTCTTATACCACTCACTTTCGCTCTGTATATTTTCTTTGTCAGTCTTTCATCACTCATTCTTTCTATGTGCCCAAATCATCAAATCATTCCTTTCTTCATTTTTACAATAACACTGTATATAATATAATAGTAAAGTAAAAGTACTGAAGTATATATACTATATACTTTAGTCTATATAAGTATATAGATTAAAGTATATAGACTGTCGAATATAACAAAAAAAATTAAATAGTTTTATATTACACTCGCTTTCCCATGGTGCTTAAAACAACAGGATTTGTCCTTTTGTTATTAAGATTTAGCTGTTAATCGTAGTACGTACAGATACTATATAGTTTATTATTAGGTACATACGCTTTTTCATAGCCTGAAATATGTATATTTTTATATAGGACTACCATAGACTCGTTACAAGGCCTAGCCCAAATATTTTACAAACAAAAAAATAATCCAAGTTCAAACAGTTTTAATTTTTCCCAAAATCCTAAAAGTCTCACCTAATGTAAAATACCGAATACACAGGTTAAACAACCTGAACGCAAGATATGCAATGCAATGCAGGATATGAGAATACAAGACCTTGTTAATTTAACGAAGTTCCTTAATTTGTAATAGTAAAAAATTATTTTGTGTCTTTAAATTAAGAGAATTTGTAAAACTAAGTCAAATTTAACTGCACGACATACTCTTCACCTTCACAATTGATCGTAATTACAAGTTATTACTTTGAAACATGGATATAAAGTGTATCTATAGAAGTGGCATATAAGGAAGAGAAAACTACAACCGCTGCTGCTAATTTATTTCAGCTAAATACTAATATACCTCTAATATTGAATGTTTATTTGTTTGTCCCCTATGCGTTCCTATATACTATTCATCCGATTGGAATGAAACTTTGATGAGTTATTGTGCGCAAGCCAGGAAAGGTTTCTCCATATATGAGTTATCATAAATCCGATACGGCAAATGCTTCAAACTAGAGAATACACTTTTCGCTCGGACTCCCAAGGATATCGGTATCAAATGAAAGAGAATACTCAGGGGAAGGTTTCTGTATATCTGACGTCACTATAAATCTTATAATATACCGGATGCTGTTAAATCACAATCGTTGCCAAATGAAAGGTAATGCTAAGAGTAGTAAGGGACGCCGAAGAAGGTTACTGTACACGAGACGTCATCACAAATCCAATATAGCGGATGTTCCAAAACACAATATAGGTATAAAATAAAAGTGAATTCTTAACGCCATAAAGGGAATATACGTTAAGGAAGGCGTCTATACCAATGTGTGACGTGTGGCATTGCAATGCTGCCGGCTTCTCAAAGCTTGCTAATAAAACAGATTCACCCTAAATCAATTCAGTGGTTTTTGACAACAAAGAAAAAACAAACAAATAAACAAATCATACTAAGTTTTCTTATGGATTCACAAAAATAATAAAACTTTAACAAATCAGTTTTCGACTTCAGTAACTGTCAAATTTAATTGTTATAGGTACGTATTTATATTACTTTTATAGTCTTTATTAAAAACAAAAAAGTACATATTATTTTTGTACTTGAGTTTTAATTAGTAAAGGATAGTTATTTCGTACTTTTCAGTGATTTTTTAAAATAAATTTAATCTTTTTCTTAATTTTTTTACTATACTTTGTACAGAATTAAATAAAAAAAAGTTGTTAAAACTATTAATTTTAAAGTTTGCAGTAAATGGCTGCAAGTATTAAATACATAATTAATTTTAAATTGCATGTGATTGAAGTCAGAAAAATCAGTGTAAATTATTATCAGTTTTAAATGCAATAATTTGTAACTTAAATTATTAATTCTAATCTGTTGTTCATTTCTACATTGCATTTACTATTTATTATATTATATTATCACGTAACAACTGCTTGCATTTCTAAGAAAATCAAAACAACGCTTTATCGCCACTTCTAGCAGTAGTAGGTACCTATTTAGTTTTATAAATGGCAAAACGAGACCAGAAACTTGCAGATTATTTATTTATCAACCCATCGCTTACAATAAAAAATTCTTATAATATGCCCGGTATAAGACTTTCATGAGTTGCGTGGCATAATAAGGAGCAGACATATTTTCTTATTATCTCAGGCCAGTATGGAAAATAACGAAATAGGTATATCCTCTTAAAATTTTCGACATAACGTAAGAAAACTATATCCACGTTTTTAACCACCAAGGGAGTTCCTGCTATAAAATTAACTTGGTCAGTAAAAGGTAACTTAAAATAACGACTATTAGCCTTCACTTCTTTTTAATTTCGTTGCATAATACCATTATTTAATTTTGTGTTTACCATTTGACGTGAAGGGTTAATAATGAAGGTTACGAGCCAAATTTCAGTTCACTAAGTTCAAAAATGGCAGAATAAATAAACCATTGAGTAATAATAATTAACTATTACTCAGTGAAATCAACTGTGATCTGTGCCAGAAGGACATACAGACTAAAAACAAAATAGACAAATAAATTAGTCAGACAAAGAGATATTAGACCGATTGACAGCAGACTGACAGAAATGCATGAAAGTATAAGGGTTCTATTAGCAACACTGACAGTAATTTGTTGTGGCCACACAGCCACCGCTTCTCTCCCCGCTTTACAACTCGTACAGTAAATTTACGCCATATTATAATAAATTAAAATATTACAACAATTAAGGGTTTCATTCAATGCAATTGTGTGATACAGACGCACAGTGTCAACCCAAAACAAGTTCCGTTTCTGCAATAATTGGCTACGGATCTTTAATAATATGTGCTAAATTAAGCTGCGCGACCGGTACGGCCTACATCTCCGTATACGTCTATGCTTAGAAACTATGGATATGATCGAGTGGATATTTTGTCTTTGTCTCCATTTTTAGCAAAATCAAAGTTTCTTCTGATAATACGTATTTATGCCAACATGGAGCAATTACTCGGCAAAACTGCTAGCAAAGTTGAAAAGTAGAATTTGGGAAGTCCAATAAATAAAACTCTGGGCAATATAAAATGTGTACCCTTCGGAAAGCGATGTCCCAAAGTTTGTTACGAAAACTGTCTGGTACTCGATTTTCGGTGAGGAAAAAAGTTGGTTCCATTAAGAGAAACGGCTTGAAAGGTCAGGGCGGTAGTTCAAGTGGTTGGTTTTGAATTGATTTTGTTTGTGTCGTGAAAGAAAGGATTTAGATATGCATTATTCGGCGTACATAGAGGGTTGTTTAAATAATTTAGGGGCTATAGAACCAAAGCGAACGTATTTACGTAAACTGTAATCAAAATCGGTTTTACGCTTATAGTGTCAAAATTCTGGTGAATAGATTTACAGGAAAATACTGTAATAACTAATAAAAGTAGTCCTTTTGCTTTTTGTTCTTCTAGGATATCGACGTGAGTGGAGACGCAGGATGTAGAAAATGAAAAGACGTTCTTCCACTAGCTCGTGTATTTCTCAACCGACTTATTTTTTGACATTCAAAAATACTAACTTCCATAACCACGGATAAATTATTATTGTCATCCACTCAATGTATTTCTATCCTTTACTATGGTTAAAGTTATGAATCCAGGGACATTCCGAAAATTTTGGGTCATATCCAAATTTTTCATAGTAATCATATCGCGCTCATGATTCCGATCACTGCTTATGAGAGATTATTAATTATTATTTAATAAATGGAGTGTATTAGACATCTTTCGATAATTTAAAGGAATTCTTGGAATAACACGAAAACTTCAGTTCTACGTATTTATTCAAATCGTCGAATTCTTTTCAAACTCCCAAAAGCGTGAAAAGTAGAAAACTAAACAAAACACCAACGTCACTTCCTCCTTTCCCGCCAAATGGTGCCTCAATGCTACTTATTTACAAAAGTAAAATATATTTTAATTTGGAAATGTCGAAAAATGTTTATTTTGATACTAACTTTACTCTGTACAGGGTTCATTACACTTCTTTATCATTTTTATAAAACCTTTTAACAAATTGTAAATAATTAAGAGTGTAAATTGTTGTACGTACAATTCCATTTTATTTTTATATAATAGCCTTTTACAACAATAAATGGGGACATATTAAACACGTAAAAACATTGTATTGCTCTCCATTTGAGCGGAAGATTCAATATCTTAAGTAGATTCCGCAATATCATTATATTATTTCAGGCGTAGAAGAAAAGCCTCGAAAGGGTTGTTCCTAAAATTATGCGAACGATATTCTTTTATCGAATTCTGCTATATAGGTAGTATTCCATTATTTATCATGGCTTTTGATTGACGTATGAAACTTCTACTACCATCGATTTCATCCTCAAACTATGGAACCGAAATGGTCGCGCTTTCGAAAGAGCTTTCTCCCACGAACAATGAAGTTGTGAAATGAGCTCCCTGCTAATGTTTTTTCAAAAGACTACAGCATTTCTTCAAAAAAGGCGTGAAAAAGTTTTTGCAGGGTCGGTAACCGACTAGTGATACCCTTGGTGTCACAATAATCACAATTAAATTTTAGACAAAATTAAATAAAAATAATAATATACTCGGAATCTAGTCCCAAATTAAGCAGCACAGCGCTTGTGTTATGGGTACTAGACAACTGATATACTATTTATATGCTTTTATTTCGTAAATAAATACATATTATACATAAACACCCAGACTCAGGGCGAGAATCGAACCCGCAACCCCCGTTTACTTTCCGACGCGCTTAGCCGTTGCGCCACGGAGGTCGTCAAATGTAGTAGATAATTATGTACGTCTGCACTAATTAAAATGAAAAAGAGATACAAAACAATTATAATTTCATGTCGCTAGGAGAGCTCTGTAGCCAAATAGCAAAAAACGCAAATATCATTTTGTCCTGTTCGTCTGTCACAGCAATTTGACTTTTAGATAAATGAATAAATAAAGAGAAAAAAAACAAGCTTTTATTAAATTGTGCTAAAAAGAAAAAATAAACCAAGGAGTTCATAAAACCCATAATATCGTGTAAACCCCAAACCTAAAAAATGGTTGAATATGGCTGCTCTATAGAAGTATCATCAGCAAAAGTGTGACAAATAGACACGTACTAGTTATCTATAATCAGTATGTTCATGTTCTTATGGGATTTATAAGCTTGTCACGTAATATTTTACGGTTAGTAACAGTCTACAGTAATTAGTATCCCGAGTAACCTTAAAAATAATACCTATGTTAATTTTATCAAATAATTAAAGTCCACTATTATGAATAGACGTCATTTTTGTAATCAGCTCCCCGATAAATCTCGAAAATCATACTGTTGCGGTACTTCTTCTCGGTTTCTTCATGTTGGTAAATAATACCGCAGATTTGGTAGATATTATATTGGTACTGTGCGGTGTGTTAACGCCATAGAGCTGTCGTTTACATCTCATCTCTTATACTAATTTTACACACTATAGGTAGTAACTATCTACGTAATATTATTTTAATCTCTTTGCAACGACGCAGACAATATATTTGTTATATAGGTAGTATAATAAACTGGCACACACACACACCAAATATAATTTAGTTTAAAAAATTAAAGTAATAGGTCAATTCGTTACAGACTACTAAATTTGGACATGACGCTGATGGGTGGGAATCACGATGTATGATAAGTGATAACAGTCAGCTGATATTTTTTCGACGCATCTTGTGCCACCGCGCTCTGTCTAGTGCGTAAATAACAATCAAAGATTGTTGCATTAGATTAAAAAAAATAAGCCGTCGTGGTACGCCTGGCAGATGTGAAATATCGAAAATTTTTTGTATAGTAAATATGTACGAAAGGATGATTTATCAAAGAACATAAATATGGCATAATCAAAAAATATGACATAAAAAAAACAAAATATTCAGATTTTTTTAAAGAAAAAACAGAGTATGGCTCCCATGTCATTTTCAAAAAAATTAACAATCGCCATCTTGGATTTGAATATGAACATAATTTTCATATAATTTTCGCACCCCAAGAAACCGTGAATATGACATCCGTGTCAATTTATCCAAGAAATTAATATCTGCCATCTTAGAATTGTAAATGTACAATATCTTTATAATCAGCACCCTGAGAAACCTATAATATGACACCCATGTCAATTTATCCAAAAAAATTAATATCCGCCACAATGTATTTGAAAATGATTGAAATACCTAGAATTCGTCACCCATATCGATTTATCCAAGAAAAGTAATATTCGCCATCTTGGATTTGAAAACGAACGTCATTCTCGTAATCAGCGCCCCGAGAAACCTATATGACGCCCATATTGATTTCTTAAAATGAATAATATTCGCCATCTTGGATTTGAAACATGCAAAATATCACCCTTTACTTTAATCAATTCTAGATGAGTAAACTAATAAATAACCAAAGGTAAAGGATTCCTTTGTTGTTTGTAATTGTCGGAATCTTTTGATCATCTTATCACTTTTCGTAGGAACTACCTACTAAAACCTACTGTGAATTTTTGTACTAATACAGTGAAGTTCTGTATTTTTTACACTTACAGAGATCCTGGAATTTTCAAAACGAAGAGACGCAACCTCTCACCTTGACAGCCCGTGGGCGATTGAAGGAGGGAGCGCGGACCCTAGCGTTCACGATAGCGTAGGAAGACGTTTGGCGGCTGCGTCCCACACTAATTTGTATGATAAAATCTTGCGTATAAATGTAGTATATTAGATAACCTATTGCAAAAAAACTGCAAATTGTATTGAAAAACAGATTCACTTACTCTGTTGCTTAATATCTTACTATGAATTTGTAATACGTTTTGTTGTTTTTATGACTCTTATTAAATCACAATATTTGGAACACGACAATGCTATTTTAGAGTTTTGCATGAAATTCACGATTTTTTTCTGTTGTCATTATGAAGTATTTATGCTCTATATCACAGAGCAGCGAGTGAAATTTATTTTGTTTAGAAATTTATATATTACTATCATCTAAAGTTGGAATTCTAAGCCTCGTCGGGCGCGATTTAGGTGTGCCGACCCTTAATGTAGTGATCTAGCGCAGTGAGTTTACAAGTAAAGTACCCATGGACAAACTGCCTTCATTTTGTTGGACTATAAAAATGAGTTACTGGACACCTTTTTAATTAAAGACATATTTTTGGACACATTTTACATCAGAACGGTTTAAATGAGAACAAAATTACTCTTTCGGTTATTTTATAGTCTTGTCGAGGTACACTTAAGCATGTCCCAAAAATATATGTCAAATAAATGATTAATTCGTCAGTAAACATATTATTCATAATCTAGTAGATTCATTAGTAGTTCTAAGGAATGAAAATACACTTTTCTGACATTTTTTCAAGGATAAAGCCGAAATGAATGATTGCAGTTATTTTCTTCCGTCGCGCCACTCACCTTCAGCACGGAATTCATCTTCACACTTTGTAACTTACATGGTCACGCACTATGCTTTTTGAAAGGACTTTTCTCCCTTGTCGTTAACTTTGTACATTTTTGTACAATAAGCAAGATAACGATTTAAGCTATAGGTAATAGATATATACGTACCTGCACATATGTATTTAGTGCACACGTATCTGTTCTGTCTGATTTGCCTTAAATATGATCACACTTACAAACTGTTAGTATAGTCGACTAAATAGGGGTTGGTGAAAAAAGAAGTTCCCCAAACCATTTACTGCGGGATAAAACATGCTGATTATGTGAAACGAAAATATATAAAGTGGACTGTAATTTTTTCTAAAATGGCGGTCAGCCAGCAACACGACAAATGCAATCGTAACACACGAATAGGAAAATGTTTTAGCTGCCTTGGACCTTGGATAGGTATGGAAAACAGCTAAAATAAAGAAGGTTAGAGGACCATGCACACTTACTTGGCGATCTAGGAATGGTTCTTCTGGAAGTTCATGTGACGCCCACATCACCTTGTGCTCAGACGTTGATAGGCCGGCCTATAGGTACCCTAGAGGATTTCTGCTCTTGAATAATACTTTCAAAGCACCAGTATAATTATTTTCACAAAACAGTTTATTTGGATGGATATATCACTTTATTCTTCAACTGCGGTTAAGTTTTTTGTATGTTCGACGCTCTCGTGGTGATTCGTAACTTCGACTAAATTGCGCGAAAAAGAGTGTAATATTTTTTCTTGTGCATGAGGTAGAAGGATATAACAAAGTAAGGTAGTGAATAAAATTGCATTTAATTTTGTTATATTAATAAACGCTAACGTGCGCGAAATTTGAAACCCAACAGGAGTAAACACCCCGCGAGTGGCCTCCAACCTCCCCTCACAGCCACCCCTAACCTCACAGCTCCAATACAATCTGATAATACTGATCAACTGATCATGTACATAATCTGATTCTGATTGATAACCACAACACTGATGCAAATACAGTAATACAAACACATGGTATCGACAATATTATAAGGGATAGTAAAAGGTATCCATTAGACAGAAACATTGCATAAAGGACAAAAGACTTACCAATAGTTCTTAGAAAGCTTGCTACGTCTGGCTCAGTCCGCGGCAATCGAAAAAGTGTCCGCCTATCAGTGTGAGCTACTGTCAAATGTCTATATGATAATTTTAGGTCTACCCGAAATAATACCTCGAACCACCAAGTTATGGAGTGAGCGAGGTTATCGAACTTTTCCCAAAGGAGGAGCGTGGAGTTCTTCAAAAATGTAGTGAAAAGATATTTACAGGGTCGGAAACGAGTAAGTTATGCCGCTGGTTTTACACCCACCTATAGGTTACGGCGAAGATTTACATCGGGCCGAATACTTGTTTGTCACCTTTGTGGTATAAAAAAAACAATTGTATGTCAAACAAACAAACAAAAAAAAAAACTTTTTACAAATATTTAAGTGTTAACGCCATAAGTAATAACGTAACGTAAATGTTCCCGACAAAAAAAGTTATTTTCAGGGTTCCATGACTTGAAAGGATAAAAACGAACCATTACAAAGTCACTTATAGGACCGTCCATCCATCTGTCACAGTCAATTTTCTCAGAAACAGTACATTCTTAAATGTCCTCACTCTATATATATCTGTAGAGCGTCAAGTATCGCAGTCATGTTTGGATAGAAGAGATCTTCTTCATTTTAGTCTTCACGATGATTACGTTGTAAGTATGAGAAAACATCGATACAGAAAGACATTTCAAGCTTTTGTAGTACTCATAATAAACGAAGAAGTAAATAGCTTCGTGCAAATGAAGGGATGGTGTCAATAACCTAGGATGATAAGTATGAAATTCGTCTCTCGTCTCCACGTCGAGTTGTGTAGTGATAGAACAGAAACATTGGAACCAGGTATCTCAAAACCTAGTTATATAAGACTGGAATAGTGAATCCACCACCTGGCTTTTATCTAAGTCCTAATTGAAAGCATTTGGGACGCAGATGAAGAAGATAAAGCCAGTAAATGAAAGTAAACAGTTTTTCGTCACGGTCCTAGAACGAAATTAAGATTTTACTTATTACATTTTTTAGCTTGTAATTAAGCTTGAAATGATTTAGTTCCCCCTGTGGTTATTCGGTAATGAAATACAAACATAATTTATTTTTAGGGATTCTTGGTTGTATGAATTCATAAATTGGTGTTTGTGACGAATAATGTAATTTAATATACCGTAATAATAACTGTATAAACGAAAAGTTTGCTATGAGCTCGGTAATAATTGTAAACAAGATGGTAGAACCCACAGTCTAATTGTCTACTTGTGTTACAATGGATTTTAACTTACAATGGAGATTTCTTATTGTCGATACGAATGAATCTCATGTTCACTTCCATTGCAATGGAAGTTACAAAATTAGCTATATACACAGAGATCAAAAATAAACAATATAAAATGCGGGCATTCCTCCCATTTACCAATCTTTTTGTATTCATGAATGCTATTTCTACATTATTTTTTTAAAACATAAGCAATTTACGAGATACATAATATTATACGAAGCATTTTAGTAAATAATATCTCAATGTGAGGTAACTTAACTTTAACTTTAATTTTCCTCATAATTCATATAGATGCATATGAATTATGAGGAAAATTAAAGTTCGTAGTACACATATAGACGTATAGAAAATTATTAATATACAATACCTACATAAACAATGTAAATTAAAGGAAGCTATAAAATTCTCACTTTTGTGTATATACTCATATTTGTGTATGTTCCACATTCATTTTAATCACATAAATCACCCACGTGTGATATTTTAGTAACAAGAACGAGGGTAGAATGGATTTTCTACGTGTAGTGGGGCTGTATAAAAGCCTTATTTTGGTCTTGTAAGAGTTCAGTTATTGAGAAGCCGTCGAATAGTCAAGTACATAATAGTTGTGTTGAAGATTTGATAGCGTGTTCATAGTGATCAGTGCTTCTGTTACATTTCATATTTAACAATAATATATACACAAAAGTTACTTTTCTAGTCCTTAACGTTTTGAAAGTATGCCATTTTAAAGCGCCACATTTTCATCGTCTTAATTATATAGCCACTTATGCAAGGAATAAAGATAATAAAATAAAAAAAAGTTAAAGCAAGCCCTCGAGGTATTCTGCCTCTGCTAAGGTATATGAAATTTTTAAAAGCGTTTCGGGGTCTGTTGTAATGTGATGAGTAGGTAAGAATTAAGTTTATACTGGATGTGGCGCTTCGAGTTATTCATTCCGCAAGCATAAAATTGAATAATATTCAATAGTACACATAATAATTTATTAGCTTCAAAATTTAGAACTCATTTTTTTTATATATGTATAAGAGGGTGCCAATGAGCAAGCGGGTCACTTGGTGGTAAGTGATCACCGCCGCCCGTGGACATCCGCAACATCCGGGGAGTCACGGGTGCGTTGCCGGCCTTTAGGGAAAGACGGAAAGAAGGGAAAGGAGGGGAAAGGAGGGTGGGCTACGGTTACTCGCACTCACTGAACGAAACAACAGCAATAAATGCTGTTATTTCACGCCGACATTCTGTGAGAGGGTGGTATTTCATCGGGCGAGCCCCAATTTGTGCTGCAATGCAGCATGGCTCTACCACAGTCATTACAATAATGCAATATTTTAACAAATTTTAATAATTATTTACATACATACATACATATTTTCACTCTGTATCCATTACGGGGTAGTCAGAGTGGACGGAGCGCCAAACGTCGCGGTCCTTACATACTTCTTTCACTTCCTCAAATCTCATCATTCTCTTAACAATTATTTACTGTTACGATATCAACATACCTAATTGCAAAATGATGTAAAGATGATAGTTATAGTGTGAGATGATAATAAAATCATTAATCAAAACCCTCGAATTACTAAAGTTAAGATGGTGTAGTTTTAATTTTAAAAATTGTAGAATGTTATTTTGAATTACATTTTTTCAAAATCCCTACAGGAGTCAGAGTGGACTCTTGTAGGGATCTTGTAGGAATTAAGCAATAATGATTGCTTAATTCGACTTCTTGGCGGGTCATATTAACAAACTCGAAATAAAAATGAAACGACTATGAGGTGTCTAATTCTACTTGAATAACAGCCCAGTAAAGTAACATACATATACATCTTTACGCCGTATCTTAACGGGGTAGTCAGAGAGGACAGCGCGCCAGGCGTCGCGATCCTTACATACTTCTTTTGCTTCCTCAAATTTCATCATTCTCCTTACACATTTTCACAGTAAAGTAATATTGTTATGTAAATAGTAAAATGCAAAAATGCGATAATGTTTAGCTACTTTGTTCGTTTTAAATTAAAGACCCAAATTAATCCTAAATATTTACTGAATCCCCAAAAAAAATTTGTGAAAATATTTTAAGTCAAATAAATAAAACTGCTTTGATTCTTAAAAATTTTAAAACAAAATAATATATTTATGATTTGAATGTTTTTTTGTTTGTAAAAATATTTTTCCCTTTGATATACGCACCAAATCGACCAACATTTCTGAAACGAGTTCTTTAAAAATGTTATTTTAAAATTAACTTTAAATTTTACTGCGCTTTAACAAAAAAGTGCTAATATATTATAACTTTATTAGTTGTTCATAGTTCCCTTTTTATTCCTCATAGGAATTCATGAAAATATAACTAAATACAATTGTGTAAAAATAAATCTTTGTGGATTCGTAAATGCAGTGTTTTAAAACTACATAAATTTCACGATTATAAAAAATTGTCGTAATATTTTTTTTTTCAAACCGTAATTTCATTGGGCTATAAATACACAGAATAAAAATATTGATGCGGTCTGAGATGGATTTGCACACAGAGTGTTCTGTACGATTTTTATTAAACGGTAAATTTCTAAAAGGTCTCTGCGGACTCGTAGTTTTGTTTAATTTTTCCTGTAAAGTTTAAGACAAGGCTCCTTTATTCACGAAATTTAGAAAATACTAGCTCCAGATTTCGAGGGGGCAAAATCGTCGAGTAGAGTTCGAGTTTACTATTCACATCATTCTTAATATTCATATGAATATTTTAGGTTTTATACAATACGAAATATGTGCATTAACAAGACGTACAATTAATTATGTTGAGTTTCTAATTCATGTACAAATTTGTCGTTCATAGTTTTTTGCAAAATCGACTCTGACGGACAGACTTACAAATGGATGATTTCCTTTAAGGTATGGAACCTTAAAAATTTTTTTTTTTACTTCAAAAGGTACTGCCTAGTGACACGCCTGACACATCTAGCGCATATAAAGCTTATATATACGTATCTAAACATCGTCAGCTCATCGTCGTCCCACGAGCCTACCTTATTTGAATTTCAAAAACGCGTAACAAGACTATCTCTGTGTAGGCCGTATTGTATTCGGAACATGATACTATTTTGATTCTGTGTAAATAGCATTCATATTGTAATTTCTGATACATTTTGACATAAGCAATTTTTTGATACCCAGAGGATCACAGGATATTAGAATTTACATTACATGTTATATTGCCTGTTATATTTGTCAATTTTTAACTCCTAAAGAAAGAAAAGGATTCGTAAGTTTCATACTATCATACTATCGTCCGTATGTTTATGTTTTTGTCTGTGGAAGCATAGTCTTTGAATTACTGAATCGATCAGCGCCACAGTCTCTTTTTTTATCAGTGCACAGTTGTCTTTGTTTGTTTCTTTTTCCTAGGTTTGAACACTACCATTTTCAAGAATTTGTTTAGTTATGTTCGCTGAAAATTGGGGAAATTATTTTTAAGCTTTTTAATATTTTTTTTTAATTTTACCAAAGTTATTGTCAACATCACAAAAGTATGGGGAATGATATTTCTTACTTTATTATATAAATTACATATTTATAGTTAGAATTGAGTAAGTTACCGGTGAGAAATAATAATTGTTGGTTAGTAAAGTCTTTTATTGTGAAATTTAAATAGAAACTTACGAAAATAAATGACAAATTGATAATATTATTGACATTGATGTAAAGCCATTTTGAGATTTTGAGATTGCTTTAACATTACATGCATTGAAAGTTTGATTTACGATTAATATTTTCCTCTGTTATTAGTGTTAATAAAGCTACATGTAATAGCTACCACAATAATGTTGAGACTGACAAATCATCTGATTATATCGAGTACCACCCATACGACAATCCACCACCCCGTGCCTGACCACCATTGGCGTCTACACCCCTGTTTATTTCGGTTTTGTAGTTCAATGGCAATTAGGGCAGCGAAAAGCCAACATACTACGTAAATAAACAATTCGCTGAATGAATATGATTACAGGAAATGATGGAATTTCACTAGAAAATCAATGAAATGGTTTTTTGGTTTGGATTCAGAATTAGACGAAATAGTATGAGTACAATATTATGTGGGCATTTGATCACCATCTATAAAAATTACATGATGTGTCTTACATTATATACGATAACGGTAAGGAAGTTGCTTCTAACAAGTGGTATCGAATAAATAAATCAAAAAGTTATAGGTATTTAAATAAGTAATGTATCTATTAAAATATAATGCCTGTGTAATGTATTTTTTTTTGTCAATGTGCTATGACATCATTTCACTATAGACCATCGTTTTGTTTATTTTATTTGACGGAGATGCGAACAGAGCTGGAAAGAGTCTACAATTTTCAAAATTCGAGGAATATAAATAGAGATAAAAAATCGGCTAAGTGCGAATCAAAATACGCACAGAGATGTTTCTAATAGAGATTAGAAACATCTCTGTGCGTATATTGATTCGCGCTTAGCCGTTTTTTTATGTTAAAAAGATAGATACATGTCTTGACACTGTTTTTCTAACGGTATTAAGTAAAAGTAAGTACCAAGAGGACGGAACACCGAACGTCGCATTGTTTAAATACAAAAAGTCCTCCGCTTCCTCAAATCTTATCACTATTTTCACACACACGCATCGTTTAAAAATATGTATGTCACTAACAAAACCTGAGTGTATTTTATTATATTATCCAGCAAATTTTACAAATTAAGTTCTCTAAAAGATTTAACGTTATAAACAATTAAAGTAACCTTTCAATTGTTGAACTTGTCTGTATCTAAAGTGCTTTCCAATAGATTTTATGCTCAAAATATCTAAATTAAAATCAACTTCATTACTAATAAACATAGAATTAGGCGTTTATTAAGTTTCCAAAGAAGATAATAAATAAAAAGCTTTTGTTCTTGTACTCGTATTGATAGCTTTTAGCAATTTTTGAAATCGCTTTCTGTTGGAATATTAGTGCAAATTACAGCGTTTGAATACTAATATTGCTAGTTTGATATGATGACACACTAAGACTACATTAAAAGTACCTACACTAAACCTACTGTAGATACTCGTGTACTAATACTAGTGTGTGTACATCTAACCAGATGTAGAGCATCTAATTTATAGGTTTGTCAAGGTTAAGAGACTAGGTTACATGCTCTACATTTAACCAGATATAGAGCATCTAATCTAGAGGTTTGTCAAGCTAAGACTTTAAGTTAGATGCTCTACATCTAACCAAATTTGTGTGTGGTAGTGCCATGCTGCATGTGAGCACGAATTGGTTCGTCTCGCCTGGTAAAATACCACCCTCTCACAGAATGTTGGCGTGAAATAACAGCAACTATTGCAAAGTCATTCACTTTTTTATGAACTTCATTTGCTTGCCGATTTTTAATAATTCAGCGATGTCATCTTTGGTTTTGACCACGAGAGGGTGAAGAGATTTCTCTCCCGCTTTAGCTTCCAAAGCCAAACGAGAGTCATTGAACACACCACAACGAGATTTCGCGCTCTGTACACAATTAACTTTTTACTCTATAACACGCCAATAACAGTCCATTCGTTGTAATGTTTCTCTGGTTTCCATTCATTTACAGTTTCTTATATACACTTGTATTTTATTTTACTCCTTATTTACATAACAATATATACTTCATTCTATCTTACAGTCTATTACTATTCTATTTAATTCTTGTCTCACTCATTATATACCACTATACAATTATGCCACAAATTTACTTATTCTATCTATTTATTTCTCTTAATTTTATAATTCTGGTTAATATGTTTTCGAAATATTGTAATAGTACTCACTGAAGTTGTTCGCCAGCAATGTGGAAATATTGATGACGTTTAGGATCGTGTCAAGATTCTGTTCCAAATCGTTCCTTTCTTTGGCAAATATGGGACACTGAAATAAGACGTGGGGCACATTTTCTAATCTATCGGCTTCGCAACGGCAGGAGGAGTCCCCCTTACACCCGAACCCATGCAGGTATTTGGAAAACCTTTCGTGCCCCGTCATAATGCGTTCCTTATCCTTCTCTTTCTCCTGCACACCTCTTTTTTTCAGTACCTCAAACTGTTCATTCTACCAGGGCATTCTTGTCTACATTCTATTTTCACAATTTCTTCCTCACATACCTCTTTCATACCTTCATCATTTCAACTGGTACTTTTACCAGGTTCATTTCATTACCTAATTCCATTATCTATTTCTTATTGATATTCTTTCTAGTCCAGCTTTGCTTCACTTTCTCTCGAAAGTGACCCCACTTCACCTTCCTCGTGTTATACACTCTAGTTGTTCTCTTTATATCTATACCTCTACTCTCTTTTAATTTGACTTACACTGTTATCTACCCTGCAACCGGCAATTAGATTTTCTTGTTAAGATGGCGTACAAAATAATAAAGAAAATGGATATGGCAAACATACTTACCCAATTATTAACGGGACATGGGTTCACCGCTTATCTACACCGTCTTGGAATAGCGGTGGACCCATCTTGTCAATGCGAGCCTGAAACTTCCGAAACGATAATGCATTTAATAATAGAATGTCCTTGTCATAGCTGTAAAAGATTTGACGTAGAAAACTTATTGAATGTCAAAATAAATAAAAATAATATTAGAGAAATAATGTAGAATAATGATACCAGTCCTGTGTTTATAAATTATTGTACGGAATTGTCAAAAATAGCAAATAAGAGAAACAGCAAAAAGTAATGAAAGAATGAATGAAATAAAATAGACTATATAGAATATTGAGATAAATCCTGTAGAGTGAGAAAGACGGAACATAAACGAATGCAATAGCAATAGTAGTGTAAGAAATATATGTAATAAATTAGATTAGTAGCGTAAGGAATGAAAATTATGTAATAAATCAGATGAATAAAATTGTAAAGTAGGAAGTAAGGAATTAAAGCAAGTAAAGAGGAAGTAAGAAAGAAAGAAGAATAGAATTATAAAAGATGGAAGGCAAAGAAGAAGACGGAACTAAGAGAGATGATATAAAAGAAAAAAAGAAAAAAATAGGGATGAAAATGTCTTTGACAGGCATAGATCAGGGGAAGCAGATAAAAATAAAAAATTAAAAACTGGCGCTTCGACAGAGCATGTCAGCGGAACAGGTCATCACATCTATTCTTAGGTTTTATTCGATTACTGCACCATTAGAATTGATTACTTGGCATTGTGCCAATTCATTCTGTGTTACTGTATTACCGTATGGGGAGAAGCCGAAAACAACTATTCTGCCACTTGAATGTGTGCGGCGTGCAGTCTTGAAGGTTATGACTATCAAACCTTAAAGATACCCTACACACTTACTGTATCAAAAGTGTCAGGTTTTCACCGCAAGACTTCTTTAACTTTTTGTTCTTCTGAGACATCTCTATTCTGACTTGCATCATGACACTATAAATGTTAGCAAATAAAGTTTGTCAAATTAAAGAGATTCAGATTTGCGCTTATCTATAGACAATGCCTACTCAACTTTCTGCCATTTTCTGTAAGGAGTACAGAGAATCAAACCATAACATAATTACATCTTTAAGGCGTAGGGAGAGACAAATGACCTTGATCAATTTACACGTGGTTGATGTTTATAGGCAGCTCTCGTCGTTTTAAGCAGTGTATGACGTTGATTTTATGGATTGCGATTGCGGTTATTTTATTATCTTCTTTTTCGAACCGTCGCGCTTTTTTGCGAATGGATGGCGCGCGAACGGACCAGTAATTAGCACAGAGTAATGTTATGATCAGAGACAAAATGAATTATATTAATAAACGGACCTATAAGTTCAAGATATAAATTATAACAACGTAACAACGAACAACGTGTGCAAGATAGTCATAACTGTTTCGTTAAAGTACTTCATAATGTTAACTATCAAAATTGAAAATTTAATTTGACCACCAAGATAAATTAAAGATACATATTGCAAGACGTATGAATCACAAGACTCCGCATGCTATAATATACTTTCGCTGAAAAATCTGCATAAAAACACGTGTTTTTACGTTTTCTGTTTTCCCTTCGCCTTAGGTATGACCACAAGTTCTAGTAATAATTATTAGAGCTCACGAATAGCAAAACGAAGTAAAATGATTTTGCTAGGTTTTGGTTGCTAGCCTATCTTCTACACAATTACTGTTACGTAATATGTATTTGTAAGATGTTTGTAATATTGTTTAAGCCTCAGCCAATTCCACAACATGAAAATTTTTCTTACTTTCCCATACCAACATGGTAACAAATAAACGTGAACAAAAGCTCTAAACAATATTTATTTCCGCATGTTGGAATTAAATTCTCTTACCATGACCTCTTACCATGACCCTTGCTAGAAGGGTTGTCTATACCATACAAGGTACAAGCAAACTTCGAACTTATCTCGAAACACTTTTAACATAATTATAAGCAATTGATCCAGTTAGTAAACTTGTTAAACCTGTTTAAATGAATATTCAGCTCATTAGTAAATTTAAGTTTTCATTAGAGAGAATTAATATAACGAAAACTTTTAATCCGAGCTGGTTTAAAGAACCGAGCGTGTTTTACTTGCAATTTAAGTTATTAAAATTTAAACTTTGACTTTTAACTTGTAACCGGGGTTAATACCCAGGTACAGACTAGTTACAGTCGGTAGTAGCTGGAACGAGTTCGAACACGTAGATGTATTAATCATTTGTTGAATACACTATTTATCAATGTCTCTAGAGATAACTTCAATAACAGATTTTTAACCTAACTATTCCGTCGCCTTAATTGGCGTTGACATCCAGGGCTCTTCAGCGATAGGTCAATGACATAAATCTTCTTTTTGTAGATATGATAATGTTGAAGAAAAAGAGTGAACTATATGAAGAAAGATTTTTCTTTCAAATGATACATGAATTACATATCCCCTCACGTTGCATCGCCAACGAGGTAATCTGAAAAGATGAAGTGCCCAGCAACGCGGTCCTTACATCTTTCAATTGCTTTTCCATCAGCTAACGCGAAAAGTGATATGTTGTGTATTTTTCAATTTGTGTTGTTAGAGGTATGATTTAATGAAACATCTTACTCGATACCCCCGAAAGAATTGTTTTTTAACTTTCTATTGAAAACCTCGAAAAGTAACCTACAAAAGTAAAACTCAGCTTTCGGAATTAAGATCTGTTTTCAACTACTACGTACTAAGACTGCTACACAGCTGTTTATATCTAATAGTCTCCAAGAAAAACGACCGACAGACGAAGACAGACAGACAGACAGACAGACGAAGGGACATCAAGATTTTTTTTATACGACGGGAAAGACCAAACGAGCAAACAGTTTACTTAATAGTAAGTGGCTGAGTTCCATAGACATTTGCAGCATCAAGGTTAGAAAGCGCTTAAGATTGCAAATGCGTTGGTACCCTAAGCACTAAGATGGTGTGCCTCTTCTGCCGGAAATTTAACCAATTGTCTTACACTCCGCACAGGAACACAACAATACAAGCATCGCTGCTGCATACAGTGATAGCTGCGTCGCAGTCACGCGACAGTTGTGTTAAATCGATTATTACTTAACTTGCAGTCAGCATATGACAGCCAAATATCGCGCGATATCTGCTGTCAAAACGAGAATTTGGGTAATGTAATTTGCATAGTGGCGCTAAATCTATCGCAAAAAGCGCATTTTGCTGTCGTCATACATGATAACAATTTCTAATTGCAGTTAGTTATTGGTCGCGCAATGATCGCGTGGCTGTAGCTGTCTTTTACTATTACTTAATTCCGCGATAACGGTACCATGCGGTAAAACGACATTTTGTTGGATAAATAGGGTCGATTTCAGTATTTTTTAATTAACTGATTATCAACAGAGGCAGTGATAGCGATTCGCGACATTATATCATGCTCGGTTTAACAATTTATTGTAATGATCGCGTAAGATTCGGCTATCGCTTACTGGCTTTGGCTGCAGTTACGTAATGAGGTAACCTAACAGACGGCACAAAGCCTACCACTCATAAAATCTATATGTAAGTATGAAATAACTGTAATTCTTGAATTCATTGCCAGATTTGAAGTGTTGCCCATTTTTCCGTAGTTAATGCAAGGAATTACAGTAAATTCAATTTGCTTACAGATTTTGTTAAATCCATAGTTGTACTTTTTTGTAATTATTACCTCCTTTCTGCTTCATTAATTAATTTTTCCTTTTACCTTTCAAGGAGAACTAAATACTATAGCTATTGAAAACCATAAATTATTATCTGAAGGACTGACTTATGTACATATTGATAAGATAAGTAGTTTTTGTGGCAAACCCTCGACAACGAGCAAACAATACTTGCCTGTTTTTAATATTGACTTCATGTACAGTATGAATAATATCGCTTATATTATGACTATCTATATTTTCTATATTATGTAATAAGCATAGGCCTCTTACGTTGATTAATTTAAATAATCGTGTCAAACATTATCACATCTGCGCTTCGAACGCCTAATGTATATCGCGAGCATATATTTATATTAAAGTTTCGGAGACAGAAAATAAATTATAAAAAACAGAAGAGCGTGTCGGACATTAACTTAGAGTATACTGAAGCAAGTTGAAGTCAAAAATATCTAATGTTATGTTTTTTGTTTTTTTTTTTCATTTCTGGATTCAATTTACCAATTCACTTTGCTGTTCCTTGTTAGCTCAGTAGCTACAATATGATTGAATAAAGGCTGTGATGGGCGGATATATGTACCTACATGACGAAATCATACGTTTTAGCCATAGACGTTTTACCATAGCCAAGTGATGACTTTCCAATCGTATTCCTGAGTTCTTATGATTATTTGTTTGTAGTAATATTTATAGTACAATATATCGCATTGACTCAATTGCTTCTTTTACAGAAATCCATTTCATGTGATAAATTCTTATAATTTTCAGCAATCTCCTCCCAAAATTCGAAAAATCGACACGTGTTTCGTCTTATGGGATGATGATATGTCAATGATCGATACTACAGTATAAACATAATAGTAGAATGTCTTCATAAAAAGTCAGCGTACGCGTTTTGTGTTTGTGAGCGTTAATACGTACGCGCTGTGGCACGCACACAGCGACAACATTTTATTATTTTATTTAACTATTTATGTATACGAAATACAAAAAAAAAAGAAAACAAGACAAGAAAATATTGTACGAAGGCACTGCTTATTTCATGATGAAATATCTTCCAGCAGACCTGCGATGGGAGACATAATAGTCAAAAGCAAATTTAGTGTGTACAACTTGTAATAACTTATTATACTTATATACTTATAATATATATATATATATACACATACATATATACTTATATACACCAAACATACTCAAAGAGGTTATATTTATTTCCATATTTTAATTATTGTAGCACCGGTCGGGGTCCCACACCACCCAAACATGCGACCGCTTTCGTTTGTCTTTAATTCGCTCTTTGCATCCTCATAAATACAAAAATGTCTAAATTGCAAACGAACGTATAATGATGTCATTAGATGCCTAAATAATTGGAGTTATTCGAATTTACAGTTATCATATCATTCTTCAACATAAATACAAGAATTGAAATTTCACAACATGAAAAATTTATTCGTATGCATTGTTTTTTATTATTATGTACAGTTGGGCTAATGTAGCCATACGTCCCGCTTTGGGCGGGACAGTCCCGCTTTCAGGCTGTCTGTCCCGTTGTCCCCAACCAGACAAAAATGTCCCGTTTTTGGAAACAGACCAAACGATATTAATCGATACGTACTGTACCTACCTATATTCATTGCATTCGAAATACGCACCGGAAGTAACGCATCTGTCGAAAGAGTTTTTTTTTCCGATGAATAAGATGGACAAGTGACAAAGGTTGTGCTTTGAGAACTGCGACATTCAATCGTTTGAGTGTCGCAGTTCTCAAAGCCATTTTAATTACCAAAACTAACATCGACAAATCATTCTTACTTGAAAACTAGACACAACATTTTGAAACTGGTTTGTTCCGCCGACAAATATAAAACAAATGCGTCTGCAACTGAATTTAATGTTGATTAGTTCAAATTACCTATTATTAATACATTGTTCTCATGTTCTTATTTTTAAATAAGTAGGAAAATAAGCCTTTTTTTTACTAAATTTCGCAAGCATCCCGCTCCGACAAAAAAAGTAAATGGTCACGTAAGAGTTGGCCTCTTTTTATACATATTCTCAGTCGATACGCAGGTTATTTTCTTATTATTATTCAATATCTGTCAAATTTAATTATATAGGTATATGTTTCGTATTTATAAAGTTATTTTACTTGTACTTGAGTTTTGATTAGTAAAGGATTTTATACTTTTCAGTGTTTTTTTTGAAGGCGGTTTAATTTTTTTCAATAAAAATTTTTTATTTCTCCCTTTTAAGTGAGATCCATCTTGACCTAAATAAATATCTAGGGCAGGTCTGCAATTAACTCCATTCTAATTCCGGAGCGCAACGATATACAAGAGAATCATCAATATAAATAAAGGTTATAACCAGGTCTTGTTATCTAATGTATCGTCGCAGTCCAAGCTCCAATATTGGTGAAATTTAAGTGGGACCACCTCTGAAGCATTACCTGCCAAACGAAAAAAGAATTTTCGAAATCGGTTTATACATGACGGAGTTATGAGGTAACAAACATACAAAAAAAAAAACAGCATACAGACGAATTGAGAACCTCCTCCTTCTTTTGAAGTCGGTTAATTAACTTTGTTAGTTTGTGTGTAATGGCTGAACTCAAAAACTACTGAACCGATTTCAGAAATTCTTTCACCTGTAGAAAGCTACATTATTAGCGAGTAACATAGGCTGCATTTTATTTAAAAAAAAATCTACCCGTGAAAAGTCGGGGTGGATTGCTAGTAAAATATAAATAATACGTTAGTATAATGTATGTAGTAAGTGCAAAATATGGCCTGCAGTGTCTTACCGAAGCATTCCCAGGATATACCAGTGATTTTTGGAATTTTCGGGCTGAGGATAACCAACAATTATTATTATATGAATTCATCACATGTCCTATACAATCACAAAAATATGTATGAACTAAACTAAGCTAACTCTGTAGATATATACAATGTACTAGGACCATATTGAAGTCAAAGTCAAATCAATTGCTTCAAGTAAACCCAATTGCAAGATATTTTTGAACATCAAATCGATTTTAGTTAGATTCGAAAAGAAAACCTGGACACTGAACCTACAAAAAACTCAGTCAGGTATTATTTCTTCAACATCATTCTACAAGTCAAATACAATATTTATAAAGCCAGTAAATGCATGTGCAGAGAAGGTTATTTCCAAACTATTGCTTTTTATTCAATGATATCTCAAATTTTGTTGTATAGTTTGACAATCAGTGTGCGTTTAATAACAACTTTAAATCTCTTTTTTACCGAACAGCATCCAAACTTCAAGCTAATGTAAGGAAATCATTTTCTAAATTGATCTGCTTCAAATATTGAACTCTACCTTCAGCTTCAGTATTAGAAGACCAAACATTCGACAGGAACACGATTTTATTATGGAAATGACAAACGATTTCGAATGTTTCATTAGGCGTTTACAGTCTACTGTTACCAATAAAAACGCCAGATCTCTCTCTCGTTTTCTTTCATTTTCAAATGGCATCTCATGAAAGCGTTTCGTTCATTTCAAACCTGTGTGAATTCCTTTAGGAATACATAACAAATGCCAACCAAATTACCCGCAGGCTCACGCGAACGAAATTATTGCAGGAAAAATGTAGAGACATTTTTGACGATTTCCCCCAAGTAATTTTACTAGGTCTCTCTTCTCAGAATAGATCACAACTAATGCGTCTTAAAGTGTAGACTAAAACTTTTGAGGAGTAACTCATTGGAGTAGAACAAAGCAATTTTTCTTGGCCTATCATTAGCATGTTTGTTAAGAACAATCTATACGTCTATATACATTTTTACATCTTTATCTATACATTTTCTAGACAGGGGATTTGAGGAAGCGAAAGAAGTATGTAAGAACCACGAAGCTTGTCACTCCGTCCTCTCTAACTACCCTGTTATGTATACAGCGTGAAGATATGTATGTACATATGTATGTATCTTCTAGACATATATAAAATTTAAGGGTCTCTCTGATTTCGAAATAAAGGCTTATTCTTGAGCTTATAATATGGTTTCTCGCGCTTAATTAAAACCCAAACATGTGTTTTTAATGTGTTTTCCTGTCTTTCTGTCTGTTTAACTGTCCAGACTAATCTGCTTCACGGTGTGAAACTTGCTGCGACAGTTTGCTTGGGACCACGGTCGATGCAACTCAGTCGAAACGTCAAACCAAAATTAAAGGTCGCGTTAAATTTCTCGATTTATCGGTCAAAGTCAAAGTCAAATCAATTTATTCAAGTACACCAAATTCAATCAAATATTTTTTTGATGGTTTTATTTGATGCAATAATCTTCACGTTACATTTTTTAACATTTTTTAAAAATATGCATCGAGATGATCGTCCCCACTTTATCACTAAAAATATCATTCCGAAGAACTTAAAAAAAAAACACGAATATTGAAGGTAAGGCACATAATATCAGCATTACATTACATATATCAGATACATTTTTACATAAAATTATATCTCCACAACCGACTTTGCCTCGTTGTTGGCAGAAAGCTTCACTATAAGCTCAGTGGTATGAGTATTGCCTGTGTTATACGAGTCACAGGCATTAATTAAAAAACCTAAACAAAAATAAAAAAATGTATTATTATACAAGTTACAAATAATATTTATATATTTGGTTGTGCGTAAATACAAAACATAATATTACATTTTAATCCTATATTTTAATTATTTTAATCCTATTATATATAATTCTGTTCTCCAAGATCGTGAAGTTCTTGGAATGTATTGAAACATCGCCATTTCATTAAATATTGTAATTCTGTTGTCCAGAATTACGATATTTTTTAATCTTTGGTGAGCTGCAAAGTAAATTTATTTTCAAAATGTAATTAACAATTAATTCAAAAATCCCTGTAGCAATTCCTAGTATTTCCTTTACCATTTCGTACTTCTTAAACGTCTGTTATAATTATTTATTTCGTCTGACGTTGCTTCTGGATTTTGCGTTAAGATTAACTTACGAAATTTTTACATAGGTAACATAGATACACGTTTGTATTTTATGAAAAAATGATTATACTTTGTATCAATTCTAAGCACTATTAATTTACATATATTTTTTTATTAATTATGCCGCATGTACTCAACATATTATACATGGCAGTAGCTTAGTATTTGACATACTCGTATCATAACGTGATAAAAAAAAATCTAGGCCGATGTTAACCAAACACAGTTTAAAACACTATCAAAAACTACAGTTTCAAAACAAAAAAACTGCATTCGAATCATTTCATCGGTTCAATAACTACGACGCTACAAACATACAGAAAGACAACCGCGCCGAACTTAATATACCCTCTTTTCCGTTTTCCGATGGTTAAAAATATGCGTATGTTTAACGAAAACAATACAATTGAAACTGATTTTAAAAGAAATTGCATGAATTTGCTTCTACTTATGGTCAATTCGAGGTACATGCGTCGTCGCCCATTCTTAAAATTGGGCAGATCACGAAGTTCTCGGAATTTAACGAAACACTACCATTTTATAAAATTGCCTACTGTGTAGTCATCATATTATGATGTGCCCAATGAAGAGACTGATAGATTAGAGCAATATTTTTTACCAGATTTTGATCTGGCTGGGCTTGACGTAAACTAGTTGAATTTGACGTTGATAATGACGCTGTTTACATGCTTTTCGCTTTACGGTCTCATAAGATCACTGCCTCAAAATGAATTTACTACCGTGCTAATAAAATAGTAATCATAATGTAATTAACGAGTAAATTGCACTTCAATTAGATAAGTTATGAAGTTATAAGAGTTTTATAAAAGTCACATACACATTTGCATACATGAACATTTCCTATTTATTAATCTTTTAACACCTTACCGAATCGTTATAGTTAATTATGGTTAAGCGAATCATTAAACGATTTGTATTGAACGATATGGCGGGTTTTGGCTATTTCACGCAATGGTGAGTAATTCACAAAACGGCTGGGTGGTAACATCATGATCTGCCCAACTCTGTGTTCATATTTATGAAATATATCATTAATTAAAATTCACTATGCTTTCATGTTTTTTAGAATATCATTAGCCATTATACAGAAGAACGTTAAACGTTATTACATATCTTGTAACATTGGCTAGGTGTATAATTCTATTTGGATAAGGTGTTGTTATTATGCGGTAGTGCATGAGATCTTATTGATAATTGAGATAGGGTCTTTTGGTTCTTATAACTAGAGAGAAATGCAGTATACATTTTTGAAGAAGGCGCCTTAACTGCATTAATACAAGCGATTCCGGTTGTGAAATAAAAGAAAGGTTTTTAATTCCCTTCACAAAATTTACGAAAAAAAGATATGCTAACATTTGTGGCTTCCAAGTAAAAAGGGTCCAGTAGTAGGGCATTGAGTTAAGACTATATTCAGAATTTAGAATAGTAAATTGATAATGAGGATTAAAAAAATATTCTAAAACTTTCATAATATATTTTTTTAATCACACATTTAAAGTTGAAACTCTTAAAAAGCTTGTTTTAAGAAGAAGCATTTTAAAAGTTTGATTGAAAAAAAAATACACTTCAAAAAAAATCAAATACAATTTAAACTTAACTTTGACGGTTACAGAAGTCGGTGCCTAGCCTACCAAACTAGGCTATTACCTAATAGACTTTCTGTTGTTGCACATTGATTTAGCACCGACAAATGACAAATGTATCGTATTTATAAAGTTAAGTTTATCTTGTACTTTTCAGTGCTTTTTTTTGAAGGTCGTTTAATTTTTTTTTCTTAAAATTTTTTTATTTCTCTCTTTTGCGTGATCTTGACTTAAATAAATATAGATATTTATTTAGGTCAAGATCACTCAAACCGAATTAATAATAATAATAACCGAAATAATTGAACTTCTTCTTAATTTTGGAGCGCAACGATATACAAGAGAATCATCAATATAAATAAGCGTTATAACCTGGTATATTCTTTTGTGTATCTTCGAAGTGCAAGCTTCAATACCGGTGAAATTTAAGTGAGACTACCTCTGAAGTATGACCTACCAAATAAAAAAGAATTTTCGAAATCCGTTCATAAATGACGGAGTTATGAGGTAACACACATACAAAAAAAAACATTAAGTGGAATTGAGAATCTCCTCCTTTTTTTGAAGTCGGTTGAAAAAAACACACTTCTACTTGTTGTTTCCACTTAGAAATATCATATAAAGTCATTTACTATATGTACTTGTAGATAATTGAACATTAAATAACAATCACTTAAAATAGCGATATGCCATTTTTTTCACCCAACTTCTCAAAACTGTGTATATCTCGAAAACTAAATGCCGACCATTGGACCCTTTTTGCTTGGACGCCCACATTTATAGTCCCTTGATTAGTCTCAGGAGTTTCAAGATTATCAATATATGAATGCGAAAACAAAAATAAGTCAACAAATAAGTTTACAAAAAATAATACTTCGACGTTTATAATTTTGTGTTGTACAAATATTACTATGATGTTTTAAATTTCACGGTTAAAAATAATTATAAGTTCGATTCGATCTGAATAAATTGATAGAAAAAAGTAAAAAAAAATTGTTTCTTAATATAAACATGAAAAATAAGTACACTTTAACAATGTTAGTGCATTGACTTTATTATAACGAGTTAGTAATGAATGATTACTCGGGATGGTACATTACCACCTTTGAAGTCTATACGATGTTAATCAGATAGCCAGCCGAGCGGTCCTACAAGTGGTCCTTACAGATGTCCATGGTGTACACGATGCCCGAAGTGACTGCCTGAATGATGAAGTCTCACGGCCAGCCGAGCAGTCCCTCTAATCGTCTTGATAAATATGTAAGTAGTCCACATTGCCTGAAACTAACCGATTGAACATATATGTCCCGGGATGTTATCCGACATGGTAATTAGTATATAAAAACCAAAAATGTCACCTGAGATGGTAACAAATTAATATTAATATATATAAAACCTGGAACGTTATCCGAGATGGATAACATATTAATACATAAAATGACTTTATAATATCCTCCATATTCGTGAAAGAAATATTATATAAAGCAAATAATAGTAATAACATCTTAGATATAATCTAATCGCACCTGTTAATAGGTACTACATGAAAAAAGATATATCAGAATCTATATAAAAATAGATGTAACCAGCAAAATAGGTATCACCTAAAACTATTTAGTGTAAGCCTGAAAATGGATATACCCAGAGAAATGAGTATTCCTTCAATAAATATAAGTATAGCTCAAAATTGAATTGATACAGGAGTAGTCTTAGTAGTAAATTAGAACTGAAATTGGAACTCTGCACCAAAATGCCTAGGTTTAATTCTCAAAATAAAACAACAAGAAAAATTATTTGAAAGAAAATAACAAAATTATGCAAGTTACTTACCATGAGGTCAATTATAAGATCCATCTTTTTATAATTTAGTTATAAATAATAATAAACGGCTACAGATACCTCCTCGTATGGAATTCGGATCTATGAACAAAAACAAATACCCACTTAAGAATCGCTGTTCAAAAAAAAATAAAAAAATTAATAAAGATTTTTCCAAATAAAATTAAATACTCACGGCACTGGGCTAATAAACATAAATATTTTCTATGAAAACTTTATAAAATATATTTGACACTTTCGTTCATTTAAGACGGCCGCAGAGCCATCACCAAAAACATTGTAGACCTTCCATAGCTAAGTTATTACGAAAAAAACGTGAAAAACAATAATATCGAGATCCCGCAGATTCTACTCAAATTTCAGTCTGTGATATCCTGTAAAAGAAAGAGTCAACTATCTCTTGAAAAGACATTGACCAATAAGCAGTTTTTGAAAATTGAATACAGACATAACAAATGTCATATAGACAAGAGACAATAGATTTAGAATGACCTCGACAAAGACAACTCCTAAAAAATAATCGGCAGAGATGTGCAGATTCCAACATTCCAAGAACATACCATTACTCTACTCGATCAGTGAAGGAGGTGTAGACAGTAACAATCGATATCGCTACAAACAAACGATAATCGTGAATTACTCATATCACGAATTTTAAGATTAAATTCACTTATCCTACCGTGAAAGTGGGGAAGTAATGAATAACTGAATATTTTGTTATTACAAAAATGTAATTTTAATATGTTATTTAAAATAAAATTCGGTTGGTTTTATTTAAGATAAACAAATATTTTGTTCTTAAATAATCGGTTATCGATTTAGTGTAACGATCATTATTTTAATTAATACGTCAAAAGAATGATCATGTTCCTATACAAAACGTGGCCAAATGTAAAAAAAATGTTCAACAAATAAGTTAATATATCAAAATCAAATTATATTACTAAAGGTTATATTGTCTGAATTTAAAAGAAAATGTATTCAAATTGTAATATCTTTATGCTTATTTATAAAGTAATGTTATATTCCAAATTCGTAAACGAGTTCCCCACAGTCATTGTCTCTTTGACAGCTGACAACTAATATCTATCATAACCTATATCGTATTATTGTGGAAGATAAACAAAAAATGCTCAAATAGGATAAGTATGAAGTAAATCGTAGTAAAGTAGTATGTATGAACAGAAAAACAATCATGCTACAAACCAAATACTATTACGTCAAAAAAGAAGGCTCGAATTGTATAGGGATTTAAGCTAAAGTCATTCTTGTTCGTCTCTGTGAAAATAACAGAATTATTTACATTTTTTACTCCCAGCGCAATCATAAAAACTTAAATGTAATGTTACATTATAACAAGTATTTACTCAGAATTATATTTTATTTCATCATACTCTCGAGTATAAGAATTAGTAATTATATAGATAAACAACAATCAAAAGACATAATTTTGTGAATATTGTGTGAAGAACTTATCTTGTATGGGTAGATACTATAAAACAAACCGGGTGCTCTCATAAATTCAAAGAAAATTTTAAAAAGTTTGTCTACTAAATTGATCTGGCCGAATATAAAACCCAGGGCCTCATCAGTTGGAAAGCCGATGCGATTATTATTAACCAGGAGCATAAGAATAATAAATTTTAAGTCTAAAGATTATTATTCTTATGCCTGTAACCATCGAATCATTGGGCCTATTAAATTAATCAACTAAGAGTGTGCATAGGTATTTAATTAAAATTGTAATGTAGTTCTATGTAAATGCGTTAATGCTTTAGTATCGAAAGATTTATAGATTGTTTGTTTAAATAGAAATTTTGGCGTACGGATCGAACTAACATCAAACGAATTTGTAACAGACATGAACAAAGGTAAACACACAACCTCCATCAAAGACCCATGTGTTTGTTCACAATTCTTACATACATGGCGTCGTCTTTGACTAACAATTCTAAGCATCCTACATAATTGGAATTTTGTACACGACTGAGTCGCCTTTGTGCTCGCTGAATAATTCTTACAGTCAGATGCAGAATTTTGATTATTTCCGTTTCTTTATTCTTATAAGCTATACTGACAATGTTAGTTGATGGAAACCAAGGCACTCGAATGCTGGACAGAAGTGCGTGTTGAGATTTATGAGCTTTAAGGAAGCGAGAGACATGTATGACTGCGCTGCGTACTTCGAGCTCTTTGTTTATGTGGTAATAACGTAAAGACATCTATAACTCTTGTAATCATCTTTGTTATAGAAACATGTTGGTATCTGTGTATCACCAATGTTTTGCTCAGACACTAACTAACATACCTGTGAAACAATTACAGTAAGCAAATACTAACAAATACAAATCTGCGCTTCAAAAATTTAATTTTATTGTTGGATGGTACTTTAAGTTCCTTAAAGAGAACGTTGAAAAATATAATTTCATGATCATTATAATCATCATCGGCCAACGATTATCCACTACTAAATATCTGCATCTTCTCGCAAAGCGTGTTCCAACCATTTTACACACTTGTGTAAATTGCTAGATGATCCGATGACCTTTCACAAAAGCCCTGATGACCTCACATCGAGCCATCGACCACGATGTTACTCTATACTATGTTTACCTAAACGCGGTCTCCACTTCAGAACTCGTTTACTTCAACGATCGCCGATTCTGCGATAGATGTTGTCGAGTTCATTGTAACTCCTACTTATTGGTTTTCAAAGCTATGTTGTTTAGTTGGATTACGAAACCGATTCTTTGTCGTTATCCTAGCGGCTAGACAAGTGGCAAACGCTTCGTACGATCAAAATGCTTGTTGGAGTTATTTCTCGTCAAAGACGCCATTTGGTTACGTGTTATATGGCGGTTTTCATACTACTTTACTTTTCGTTTGATTGAATAGATAATTAATAACCTTTGACTACCAATTTAAAATTCGTTACGTTAGATTACATGGTAATTCTATTCTACCACTATTCCACTAGCGGTTACGACAGTTGAGCCACTTATTTAAGCCCCCTTGTCTCTCAGGATGACGCTACGCATAGCTAGTCCCTTATCTTGCTAAGACTTTCTTTTTAATAAAAATAATTGTAACTGTTTTCGAAAATGAGGCCATCTTTGCGATTGGCCAGACTTTTGATTGTGAATATTCAATAAACTGCGGTTGTAGTTCAAAAATATGTTGTTTTATTTCTATCTAATAACCCAACTACACAAAAGATTACTTGTGGAACTTAGTACATAGTATTAAATTGATAAAAATAATCGCAAATCAAGTATAACTGATGAACTAACTGAATAATTCTAATCGACTGAATCCAATCTTATTAATGCTTTTCAACGCTACAAACTAATAAACGGATCCATTTAACTGATCTGAAATTCGATAGCTAATAAAACGAGGCCATTATATCTAGCAGGTTCAATTATCGTTTTTAAGGGAGGGTGAAGTGATAATAAAAACACAGGGCAAGAAATTGCGTCGATGAAATATAATCACATTTATTAAATTAATTTTTTGCTTTTATGAAGCAAATGCTAAAAACCAGAAACATTTTTTTAAACTCATTTCATTAAAAATACAATATGCGGAATCTTCTGTATACTGTACAAACTAGCACATAATACTGTCATATTATACAAATGTAGCGTAAAAAATAATATCAATAAGAAGTACATTGTCATGTATGGTTTTAATATTGATTGATATTGATGTCATAATGGTCACTATTTTGAAAAATAAATAAAAAATAAAATAAAAACATTCTAATGTAGTACATATATAAGAAATTCACTTAGGAAAATGCATAACTTATTTGAAAGAGAAATTAGATAAATCAAGCATAGACCTTCGTCTGAATGAATGGTAATAATAGAGTGGTGAGATTTGGACCCTCTTCTCAAAGTGCGGATTATGTTTGGATGAATTTCCGACAGTGGTCCGATGACGGGTTATTTTTCGTTTACGAAAATATTGTAAGAAATTTTTATTGTAAAATTGTGTTGACAGTATGATGACGTATGACAGATGTTGAAAGTATGGGACAGCCATTTTTAGCATTTTTTCGAAGATGTGTTAAAAGATTAACAAGTTTACACACAATGTCATGTTACTAACTTTTAAATCAGGGTTCAAAGAGTTTACATTTAATATCCCACGAGACGAATAAATATATTATTTACTTTTATATTGCTAGTTACAAACTTAAAAGTAATTCTTAAATGTTAAAACTTCACTTTGAGTCGTAAATAGCGGTTTACGTCAAAGTCTCTGATTAAAGCGTGTGTCAGACGAAGCAATTCAATAATTTTTCCATTTTCAATACGTAGCATTAAAATACTTATAAATGAATCAGGAATCTGCTCCTTGTTTGAAGTATCTTGAAAAACGAAATAAACTACCGTATGTATGTTACAATATATATTTTACCACAAAATAATCACTTACCTATTAATGGTGACAGCCTGTCTTTTTCCCATGTCACTTGTGCTAACTTGATTTAAATTGTTGTTGTACGAAAAAAAATATAGTAATGCTTATCATAATTTACTATGATATAATCATTAAATCAAGAGAGAGCAAATTTTGTATGTTTGTTGATATGTGGAAAGAGTCTGCGAAACCATTGATTTTAATAGAAAAATTCTTTCGCCACTTGAAAGGTACATTATTCCAGCGGGGTTATTCAGAAACGTCAGAAACTCAACTTTCCGTATCCGACAGAAAACTTTTCGATGATTTTGTCTATATGCGACTCACAAATCTGAAATCATATTATATTTATATTATATATATATCATATTATACGTAGTCGTATTAACAAATCCAAGCTGTCGGATTGAATTTATGCTTTTCGACGATCGGCCTTTCCGCCACGGAAAGTTTCCTACGTTTGTGAATAACCCCAAGATGGTCATAGGCTATTATATATTCAATCCAGGTGAAGTCGCTACGGACGGCTTGTTATGTAATAAATAAGTGGTAGCAGAGGTCAAATTAGACAGGCTGATTTATGAAGATCAAATGGCCAGGGTATAGATAGAAATGTCAAAAGCGCTAGCATACCTAAGCGAAATTGTGTGACGATGATTGAAGAGGGGAAAGAAGTACATAAGGACCGCATTGCTTGGCGCTCCATCCTCTACTCCGTTATGAATACAGCTTATGAATATGTATGTATGGTATAATTATATTGTATAATATACAATTCGATAATTTTCTTCTGGTTATAACTAACGTTGCAAATCGTCTTTTAGGGAATGATTGATTTAGTGGAATCGTTCTGCAGTTTGAGAGTATTACTAAAAAGTGGCTATTGTTGGTTAATCTAAGCCTTCAGGCGGTACGTTATAATTTTCCTCCTTCCTAGTGCTCTTGGCGATCATTTACATATGTAAGTCAGAAGCCTTATCTTAATTAAAAAGTTTGTAAGTAAAATGGTTATTGCCTCCTCCAATCAGTTCGCACAGGCCCATTTGATTAAAAAAAAATGTATATTAAATCATTGTATTTCTTTTTACTTTTTTCTCCTTAAATTACTTTAATTCACTTATTACTGGTACAGAATACATTTAAAGTTAGACCATCCATCGTCCATCGTCCGATCCATCGTTCCATCGTCAGACCCTCGTCACTAAGTGTGATGTATTTGACTCGTTAAAACAAAGCATATGAGGTTGAACTCGACGGGTTTACTAGCGATCATTGAATACTTCCACTATCCACCTTCAGGATGCATCATCAGATCCGCGTCACCAAGTATAACGTATTGGAATCATTAAAACCAACGAAATGAGCCAGAATTCGAGGGATTTACTAGAAGCCCTTGAAGAGTTTCACTTTCCGTTTCCTGGTTCCACCATCAGGTCAGCTCGATGGAGCCAAATTATTATATAGTCATCGATATTACATACAATTGCAAAGTTTCAAATCGGCATGACAATTACAAGTTGGTTAAATTCGACATTCAAGATTTGTTGAAATCCAAGGTGAAGCCGATAAACTAAAAAAGCGTGATAATAAAATGTTTTTGAGAAAAAAATTAAACCGAACAGTTACTGAAGTCGGTGCCAAGCTTACCTAACTATTACACTTACTGTTGTTGATTTGTCATCGACTTACCTTATACATCGAAATAACTGTCCAATTTAATTATATTGGTATTAGTATCTTATTTAAAGAAGCGAAAGATGTAAAGACGACGACGGGATCTCGGCGCACCATCCTCTTTGACTACCCCGTTAGAGATACAGCGTGAAGATATGTATGCATGTATATATCGTATTTATAAAGTCATATTTGTATTTGAATTTTGATTGATAAAGGCAAAGATAGTACTTTTCAGTGTTTTAAAATTTTTTATTTCGCCCATTTGAGATTCTGGAGCGGAATGACACACAAGAAACATCAATGTTAATAAAGCTTATAAGCAGTTAGGATCATTTGGTGTATCTTCGAAGTACAAGTTGCAATTACTGTGAAATCTAAAAGAGACCACCTTGGAGATATACAGAACCCAACTCCACAAATGAGGAAGTTGTCGGTGAATATACATAAAAAAATACATTCAGACGAACGTACAACCTCCTCCGTTTTCCGAATTCGATTAAAAAATACATACATGCAAACACAGAACTTCCTCCATTTTTCGAATTCGGTTAAAATATACATAGAGGCGAACAAAGAACCTCCTCCGTTTTGAAATCAGTTAAAAAGGGCTAATATAGCATGCTTCAGTACTGTGTAAAATAAAAATTGATAGTCGTACAGAATTCATTTCTGCTTTAGCATTAGTTTCTATTTGCAGTATAAATGATTCAATCAGTGTGATTGTTCTACCACACACGATATTGTCAAAGCTAACTATATCCATCCAATCGCGTTATCAAATACTGATTGTATCACGGAACAATATCGCTTACGGTTCAATACGCTGATTTAGCGAAACATAGCCGCGCTCAATCATGTGATTTACTATTGTTTAATGTGTTGCTTTATTGTTAACACGAGCAAATCACTGTCGGAAAAAAAAATTAACCGGCCAAGTGCGTGTCGGGTTCGGACACCGATGGTTCCGTACGCTTCCGTACCACTATACATTCCATTTGTGTTACGTATTTAACAAAAAAAATAGAAGTAACTTGGATTAAAAAACAAATTTAAGATTCCGCCTATGAATACTTTGGTGTATTGTGATGGGGATTCGACAAGACAAAAGTAAAATTCCAGAAAAAATCTTTTTTGATACAAAGATTCAGTTGCATCTTCGAAATTCTAAAGTTTTAAAATGATTTTACTAAAATAAATAGATAATTATAATACTTTAAATCTCCAAACCAAATTTTTTAATTGGTTGTGTAGTTTTCTTACAAATTACAATTATGTGCAAAAAGAAACGTTGAGATTTCTCCGCACTAAAATATGAGCAGAGTCAAATGCAACTGGGTGTAAGTCTCATATATGTATGTACATATAATGAAATAGGTATTTTAAATAGGTATCTAATCCAATGTGTACTCTTAAAGATCTTAATCTCCAAATTGTAGGTAATCAATCATGTAATCATGTTACGTAATATTTTTAACTAAAAGAGCGTTTATTAATGCTGTCGAAAATTTTTAACGTAAGAAATTTAAAATATCTAGTCATTTTGCAATCTTTTCTTTCCCGATTACCTCGATAACGTACTCTCCACTCCATTCTTTTAAATAGTTTTAAATGTTTAGAGTTTTAAATACTCCATTCTTTTAAATAGTGTCTTTTCCGTAACAATTTTGGTCAAAGTAGAAGTCAAATAATTAGAAAATGGAAGTTTGAAGAAGTTAAATACCAAACTGTAGCCAAAATACCCAGTATTTATTTATTTTTTCTGAAATTAGGTTGTTAATCAGTCTTCACTACAACTTTTTGACTGTAAAGATGGCCGAATAAATCGGCTATCTTCAACCGGATGGAGAAAGTTTAGGAAACTTGATAGGTTTCATTTTGACAATTTAGCTATGAATTTCTAACAAGAATAAAATAGCGACAATTACATTACTAGGGTTCGAACGCCTTTGAAAATTATTACTTAACTTATTGTCATAATTTAAGTGTTTAGAAAAATCTATGTAACAGTCACTGTGTACCATAATCATGCCATCTTCTTTAAAAGGGTAATTTAATTTAATTGATGCTGACTGTATAATGTGTTTGACGTGATTATTAACCTTATCAAGCCGCGTCTAATAAGTTACTGACATGTACGCATTTGACTTTTATTCAAAATTCGAGTAAGTATCCCGTAATAAATAGACTAAGTTTCTGTATATTATAACACAAGCAGGTTAATGAATCCAAACTTATTACAATATGTACATATGTATAATGTATACGCTCTGTTTAAATATAACATAATTATTCGGATTTCTTGTTCATTGTTCTATATAACAGATTATCTTGTGCGAAAAATATACAAATTGTTGATTGAAAGAAAACAGATCGTTTCGTACGTTACGTATTGGGAATTTTGACGGCAGGAATCTCAATTTTTCTAGTTCTTCATTTCATTGACTTTATTTTGACAGTTGTGATACACGATTGGTTAACTTTTGTAACACAAAAAAAATATCAAAGAAACCTCTTTTAAAACAGAGATTTATATTTTTAGGAGCAATGGGACAGATTTATATTTCTAAATTTTTTGTATAGTTTTATTCTTAACATATTCTTCAAAACAACAGTTTAATTTTTTTAAATTAATTATAGTTTTCAAAATAAACGAAAATAGTTATTTTTATTATAGTTATTAGTTACGAATATAGTTATTAGTCATTGAAAAATACGAAAAAGTAGTTACTTTTTCGTATTTTTCGTATTTTATTTCGTAAGCTAGCGCGCGCGCTTTTGGATAGCTTGGAAGGTTTATTTTGGATTAAATTATTGTTTACTAATCCGTCGCCTTAAGGTGAAGAATGTGTACTCACTGAACTTTAAGAATGAGCTATACGTACTCTATATGCCTGTTTACTATATAATATGTGATACTGGAAACTGGATTAGCTCGAAATAAATAATATAAAAAAACGTATGTTGAAATCGTAAAATACGTGGACATTTCATTGAAATAATACGAAGAATATGTCAATTTATTACCAAAGACATCGGCTGTATGAAAAAAAAATTAAGACTTTGTTGCGAGAACAGGTAGACATTTAGTTTTAATTTTATATTGTTGATACTTTTGATTTGCCTTTAAGTTCTGTGCAAGTGAAAAGAATCGAAAGGTCGAAATAAGTATGTGCAGCTGAAGTTTGCGTGTACTTTCATGAAGTCTTTGGTAACTCCAGAAAAACCTACTATCATTGTACTGGGCCAATGTTAGGAGCTTAGTGAAAAGAGAAAAGAAGACATTTTACATGAGATGTACTTTATGATGGAAGATGAAGAACTTTCACTCAAACAAAGTGCTCTCGAAATCTGAATAATGAACGTGGAAGACAAGGTCTTTTGCCTCTCATGAATTGAGAAAAAATAATAAAATGTATACCGAATAGCGTTTTTTAAAATCTTACAGCACAGTAGTAATAGTAACATAAACTATTGTTTATACTAAGTGCTCAATAATTATAAAATCTAAATAAACATGTAGCGCAATTGAAGTTTTCGCGTTCTTTGAAAACTTTCATTTTAGTTTCAATTCTGTGGTTCCGGTAATCTCAAACCTTACTGAAGAATCGATTTATAAAATAGAACATAAATCATAATACAATCCAATTAAACAATATCATACGCCTGTAATATGTGAATATGACAATATTTATGAAGTTAAACGTCAAGTAGCTGTGTATATAAATATACATAAGACATCAGCTGTGTAGTTTTAATTCCTTTGCCTCACAACAATTGAGAAAAAATAAAAACATCCGTACGAACTGTATACTGCTCGTTTTCTATAAAACTACTAAAATATGACCTTGTTCATGTTTACAATTATAACTCGTGTTTGAACACAGCTTTCCTGATTAATTACACGACATTAGATTAATGAGTGGGTGGTATAATATTTAAATACTCCTAATTCTTACATAACAATGATTGATGGTATATTAATTGCAAGTAATGTGCTAAATAAACGATATGTTGATGATTCACCCTTTGAGAGTTTTTATGTGTTTCTGATGGAAAACAAAATTTTTTTTAACAGGTAGTCTTACAAACGAGGATTAAAAAAATTGGATCATGTACAACCGGATGTAATATGGATTAGCTACAGTAACTGCAATGAAGGTTACTCCTGTAATGTATCTATACCTTCTAGGCCAAGCGTTCTGCTTCGAATTCTGCCTAGGTCAATTTAATGAACAAACCTTTCCGAGTTGGTTTTTAGTATGAGTGGTTATTTGGTACCTTTTTGGTACCTATTCATTTCAATGTGCGGCAGCTAAAGTACGGATTTGGAGCTCAGTTTTGGGCCAAACGATTGACGTTTTTATAGAAAAATTATTGAGCGTTGAATCGGAAATACTTTGATTAAGTACGGTTTACGTGTTTTTATTCTTAATGATATATTATCGAGGTAATATTAAGATGTCAATGTTGTTTCATTAAAAGATTTTCAACAGTAATGAAATGACTAACACCGAAGTCTAAAGCGATCTCTACTTTGTAATCACCTTAGACTTCTAACCTTTCCGGTAGAACCCAGAAGTCGTCTTTGGGTGAAAATATTTCATTAAATGAAACTGCTTTTGGAATTTGATTAATATAAATATCAACTACATGGGCACAATTTTAACTAGCAAGAATAATTAAAAAATATCTATAATCAACTGTCGAAACCAGAAACGGTACTTAATCTAAAGCTTAGCCTACATTAATCTTCCAATATTATGTTTACATGTTGATCTGGCAAAGAACGAAAAATATATAATGTACCTGTTATATACCTGTTTATACTATGTTTCCATTCTGATCTAGGTATGTTGTATTTCATTCTTATGGGGTTCTGCTTTGCTGTAAGCTCAATTACTTATTCTTAAAAGCGGCGTCTATGTGTGATTTTGTTGCGTCCTGATATTCTATTCATTTTAAATGTTAAGATTTATTTGAAAACCATCGTTAGTTATCGAAACTTGTAGATCCGTTTGAACATGAAAGGAATCTACAACAATAGATAAGTATCTTTTATCTATGTACCTAAACAAAGCATACAAATTGCGAGTCAATGTACTTTGCGCCTGTGTAAATTAACAAACAGAAAATAAGCTTCAAGGTCATCACTTACCAAATACTAATCTACATTATAAAGCCTTAAACATAATAGAAAGGAAGCGAACAAATGAAGGGACCCATCAAAACCAACAATTCGGGGTCATTCGGGTCCTTTCCTGTCGTAAATGACTGCGATAGTGGAACGTTATCACTTTCAGCAGCTATTTCGCGCCGGATACCCCCGGAACAGACAATAAACGCGTATATTACTCTTTCTTAGAACAAAAGAATTAAACACGAATATTAATTATTCATTTTAGAGCTTGCGACCCAACACAAGTAAATTTGTTCTACATTCCTGCACCCCTGCAACAGCAGCAATAAGGTTGATTTTCGGAATTTAGATTTTAGCATATTTTAGCAAGGAAAAGTCACAAAATTTGTTTTTGTACATAATTGTAATTTACAAGAATATCTAGGCGAAAATGTGTGAGGATAATGATGAGATTTGAGGAAGCGAAAGAGGTGTGTAAAGACCGCGACTCCTGGCGCTCCGTCCTCTCTGACTACCCCGTTGGGGATACAGCGTGAAGATATGTTATGTTATGTTACAAGAAAACTACATAACCAATTAAAGAAATGGTTTGATCGATTTATGATATACTGTAGTTATATGTAAGTAGGTAGATTTCTATCCATTGTTGTAGAAATCGTTATGAAATTCTTCAAAATTTCGAAAACCCGAATAATTTTTTGTTGTTAAATAGAGCTTTTTCTTCAACGAGGTTTTTCTTCTAATTGTGTTTCCTGGTTTGATGACTTTAAGATAAGGAATTGAAGTTATATATATTTAAATATCTAACACTCGTCTCCTAAGATATGGAGATCCAAATCACTAAACACTACCCAATTTTTGCACATTCTGGCTCCCAATACCCTTTTTTTCAGCTTCCTGGAGAATGTTATTATCGAATGTAACTTTTTTCGGTAAAACATGCAAAAACGTATGGAATGACTATTACAGTTACCTAAAATGTGCACGAGATTTATTGATAATTGACGTCAATGTTTTTAAGATTCTGATTAACGTCTACGACAGAAGATAATAACTTTGTCTAATTAGGGAGAGAGTGAAATAAAGAATATGTCAGCGACTTCTCATTCGTAGCTGGTCATTGAAGTTTCCCGAAAGCTAAGGCTTACAAGGATCTCGTATATGCAAAGGGTAGGAAGTCGTCACGTTTCGTTTTATCATCTGTAAGTTCAAACATCTAGTTTTGAGAGTATCATCAAAGTGTAATGTTGCCATGCCCTCTCAGTCGCCGCAAGTCGCGCAAAAAATGTCGTGAAGATATATAATTAAACATTTTTTGGTAATATTTGAAAGTTTTGGTATTTTAGAATAACAAGTGTTTATTGCAAACGAATTTGTATTGCCTTGAGAAAAGTTTATTTAATTTCGTTCAAGGTAATCTCAACCTTAAAAGCTCGATCAATCAACAATATACAACGAGAACTTTTAGCATTTTTGAACTATTCCTTTATACAATAGTCTTTAATATATACTCATCATAACATTATTTATATAATCATTTTATATAAATAGTGTAACAAATTGAAAAATAATATATAACGAACAAGTCACTATGACATGAGAAATGAAACTTTATAATGAACATCGCAAGTATCCAAAAGGAATTACTAATGCCAGTATGTATTAGTGTACATGAATAAAGTCAGTAAAATTACTCGATAACGTGATCTGAACTGAAATAAGCTTCATCCATGTGGCATGCAGAAAGTAATTAAGGTTAAACTCACATCCAATACACATCGCCGTTTCGATGGAATTTTTTCACACATCTTGCGTGCTTAGATGTCGTTTTCCTGGCCTATTGAGGTCTCAATAATACTAAAGTTTTGTTTAGGAATTCGTATAAAAATTTATCGTTGTTGCAAGCGAACTGATAATAAAATCATGTATAGTTATGACAAAACAGGGCTGCATACAACCGTAATGATAGGTTATTTTGGCATTGTTGGAACTGAAACTAAATATTTTTAAGGTGTTTGTCGACTTGTCTGTTTGTTTGGACATCATTTAAAAAGCAGAAAGTAAATTGTTTGTTTTAACTATTAAATTTTATCTAAAATACAGGATCGTGAGTTCGATGTTATTTTGGTTTCTTTATTACTTTTAGTGCGAAAATGCTGAAAATGTAGTGTTTTTTCAGAAGAAAAACGTAGATTAATTGTTGGAAGTATTTATAAAAAGAACAAATAAAGTAGGGTTCAACGTTGTACCTTTAATAATAAACCTCGCTACCGGCATGCAGTTCTTCTCTTGGACGCTTTGATTCAAGAATGGTAGCTCGCAGTACAGTTTCAAATAACCTTTCTCCTTCAAACATTCAAATTGTAAAATAACCGCCCTATTTAAGTTCTTTTAAGATATTAGCGCTTTTAAAATAGTATCCTTGTGAGGTTTTCTAAATGGATATGAAAAGGTACATCATGTTGTCATACAGGGCAATCATAGGCTGTAGTAATCGGTTACATTATTCGGATCATATTATGCTTCTTTCTCATGTTGTAACGTTGGTTGGGTATATATATTTGTGTTATTTGGAAATTGAATTGTTATCATTCGGTATGCTTGAGATCATAGGGTTCTTGTAGCTCAACCTGAATAAAATACAGTATAAATTCATGAAAGGGCGCTTTAACTGTATTAATTCAAACGATTCCGGTTGTGAAATAAGTGACACGTTACACAGTCCCTTCACTAATTAATTCATAATAATATAATATAATAAGTACATGTTAATTTGCATGATTATAGGCTTAGATTATAAATTATGTTTACGTCCACTCGTTAATTTCAAAAAGAAACCTATAAATACTTTCAAAATATACTGCGAAGTAAACTATTTTTATTATATTTTAAATTTTATAGTTAATAATAGTTTGACATTTATTCTGATAAAGACAATGAGATATAAGATTGTTTTTTTGTAATAAGAATGGAAAATAAATACACTTAAATAATGTTAGTAAATTGTTGTTTCATTTAAATGATTAATATCCTGAGTAATCTTTTATTACTCAGGATTAGAAGTTTAAAAGATGTAATCAGATAGCCAGCCGAGCTATTCCGAATGGTTCAAATGTCCAAGGTGTCCACGATGCTTAAAGCGACTACGTAAATGATGAGATCCCTCAGCCAGCCGAGCAGTCACTCCAATAATCTTGACTGATAATAATCAACAAGTCCACATTATCCGAATCTAACCAAACCAACCTACAAGGTTAGGAAGGTTACCCGAGATGATAACCAAATAATACATGCATAAAACCAGGAGTGTCACCCGAGATGCTAATATATTTGACCAATCTAAGGCCTTGGCCACGACCCTAGGCGGTGCGTCTTGCGGATGCGTGTGCGTGTTGCGACCGGCATGGCCATGCCACGATCATCCGGTAGTGGCGGTGACGACTGCGACTGTATCGAACATATTCAAAATGTCTTTATTAAGACTAACACGATCGTGTCTAAAACCAAATTTCTTCTTTGTTGAAGTTATTTTAAATTTACAGCAAGGAAAGTCATCCACTTTCAGAATAAAAGTCTTGATAGCTTAAATAAATAAAGCAAATAGACCTACCTTTTTGCCCTGGAAAAATTATCTAATTTTTAATTAATTTTTAATTATTTCGTCCCACAACATGTTAAAAACGTTTTACATTTTATTTTGCGAATGAGTTGCCATCCATGTAGCAAATCTTAAATTTCTGTGTTCATGATTGCGCGGAAAAAATTAAATTATTTATTCAAGACGCTCGACACCAAATTCGTCTGTCGCACTCGCCTCACGCGCCGCTCTGTCGTGGCACCTGCGCTACAATTCAGTGCATTTGTTTCACACTCACGCCTTCCCTTTCACCGCCGGCCGCGGTCGCGAGCTCGTTTCCGCGCCGCTCACCTCTCGCCGCTGCGACTCATGGCACTCTCTAAACAACTTCTTACACTCCGCGATCGCAGACGCAAGACGCGCGAACGGTGATGTTGTGGCCAAGGGATAAGAGTTAATCTTGTATATTTAGAAACTAAAATAAGATAAGAAAGGGGTTAGCTTGAAGTTGAACCTTGAAATTAGAATCATGTAAGGGCAGTACAGCCTAAAATTGGAAATGTTTAGGGATAATAAAGCTCTACATTGGAATGAACATTAAACCGTGTAACAAAATTCCTAGGGTTAATCCACTAGAATGAACTCCAAGGAAAATAATTTAAAAGACTATTTATAAGAGACTGGTCGAGGCTTCGGGAGACCGCCGGGCAGCTTCTTCCGCCAACGAATCAGTTTGGCTATTCAAAGAGGCAATGCTGCCAGTCTGCTGGGTACCTTAAGCAATGACAGCTTTCTAAGCGACAACTTTGAGGAAGTTTATTATTTAAGATAATGTGTAGTTTTAAGTTTGTAAATATTAACGTATGTATGTACTTTTTTGTTGTTAATAAAATGTTTTTATGAAAATATTGCTTAGGCTGATATTGGAAATTGTGCAAGTATTTAACGTTGTTGTATTATACGTTTGTACTTTTTGTTAATGTAAATATATCTTGTTGATATTTAAAATAAAATAGCAGTTACGCAAGCTACTTACCATGAGGTCAATCATGGGACATCTAATTTTATAATAAAACTTTAATTAAAAATGACCACAGATACCTTCTCATATTGAATTTGGATGACATTTACAAGTATTTAAGTACTTACACAAATACAAACGTTTAGAACTCTACAGTTTTGTATAACAAAGTAGAATAGTAGAATATAATTATGAATCCGGTACAGTTTATTCAAATGGAACCAGTTTTCTACAGAATAAGCATTTTCCTGTCTTTTATTTTACGATAGTGGTATACGTTTACACTTAATTTTCCAAATCCTGAAAAATTGGGGGATATTGTTGCTCGCGTCCGTAGGATTTACCCACTTTTCCTAGTCCTACCCTACACGTGTCCCCTGGGTGGTGCAAAATGAGCAACAACGCCGAGTCACAGGAGGCGGTCAAATAACCTGTTATTGGGCTCCCACAAGCCTAGAGGAACTAAATCCCCTCTAAAAAGAGTGGACAGGTGCCTTGGGAAAGCATCATGTATTCTACTCCCAACCTCTTTTATTATGAAAATGTCCGATAATGAGAATGCGATGTTATGTGATCCGGCTAACCCCCGGCGCTTGCGGGTACCCGGGCCTGCGAGTGGGAAATATGTTACCGAAGACCGCACTGGGGTGGGCAATCAGGCCCCTGTGTTGGTAAATGCGTCTGGCAGCGATAGTAGTAGCAGCAGCAGCAGCAAAAAGCTTGTCCAACAAGCGTTTCATCCAAGCATGTTTACAAGACCAAGATCGAACTCCCTAGGAAATTACTCAGCGACTCCTGATAAAGAAATAGAATCCAGTTGTCCTCCATCATGGCAGAGAGTTCCTGTGAGTAGAAATCCCAAGAGAAAGAAGTTGTCAAGCAGCCCTACTCCAGAAGCAGTGAAAACCTCAAATAGATTCACGGAACTAACCATTGACCTTACTGACACCAATGAAAAGGAACCTACCTATCTTACCTACCTAAGGAAAAAAGACCCAACAAACCGCCACCAATAGTATTATATGGAATAGAAGATGTTAACAAGCTTACTGAACTACTTGAAACTTCTGTGAAAAAGGACCAGTTTGTCTTCCGAATTGTCAATCTGAATCAGCTGAGAATAAGTACTCAAGATATTGAAAGCTATCAACAAATGTTTGCGCCTCCTCGGTTTTTTGGACCTCGGTAGGATGGCACACTGCCGTGAATATAGCGCATTAGCGCCCTCTCGGCGGAACTTCGCATGTGCCACCGCGCGTGGTCGAGATATTGCGCGTGAGACAAGTCAGTCCACGGAAAGCTGTTGCGCCAACTGCACCATTTTGCAGTCTCGCATTCACGTCTTGTAACCGACGCGAGGTCGCTGTTTCTCAGCGCTTGGTATATATATTGCCATAACTGCCATAATTGTGTTTAAATTGCACGAACGCTTTAATTAACTTCCGTTTAACGAACTTTATTGTGTATGTGGAGAACTTTTGCTTGTGCTGTGCTTATGCGGGGGCCCACCGCCGTTAATAACATAACTTTAAGTGCTGCCAAAGAAGCCTCTTTTGGAAGCCCGTCTGGATCTGGACTATTTATCTGGACCAGCGCCGTGGACTCACCGGACCTCCCCGGAATCACCGACTTAAAACCAGCATCCAGACAGCCTCAGGTTAGTGTGTCTCCTTTCCTGGGGTTCGATTGGTCGTGGGGGCGCAGATATAGCCAACGCCCTTTCTCCCTTAAAAATAGAACCAGCCTTTGTTTCTATGTTGGCCCTAAGAAGGGTCAAACAGGCGTACCGACCTGGCCCTCTGGCTTATACAACAAATATTAAAAGTGGTTAGAGAAAATGGACTGATTGGCCACACCTTTAATCGAAAAGACCAGAGATGCTTCAGAGTGGTAGTACAAAATCTTTACCCAACAACACCAATGTCAGCGATCAGAGAAGACATTGAAGCTACAGGGAACACGGTCACAGGAGAAATCATTAATGCAAAATTTGGACCTGACAAAAACCAACCAAACAATAAGGCAATGAAGGAACTAAAATATATCTACTATCAGTCAGTTATAATAGAGGATCCAAAGAAGCGAATATCAAGGGTACAATGCCAAAGGTGCCAACAATATGGACACTAAAAATTACTGTATGCGCCCATACAGATGCGTAAAATGTGGACAGTTCCATAAAACATCTGAATGTCAAAAACGTGACCGCTCAACCCCGGCCCAATGTGCCCTATGCAATGGGCCACATCCGGCGAACTACAAAGGGTGTCAAGTTTATAAGGAAATACTATTAAGACGCTCAAAGATGACTTATCAAACGGCAAAAAGTATCCAATCGCAAATACTCCCACCTGAAAAGTCAAAAGAGGTATCAGTGCCGAACCTAGACAACAAAACAATTAAAAATTCATCAAACGATAAGACAAAGTATTCCGACGCCACACGCAACAAAATAAAAGAGAAAGATTCAGAACCATCCACCGCACACGAACCTTTATTAAACTTGGAACAGATAATAATAAAACAGAATGATAAATTTGTCCTAATACTACAACAAATAAGTACAATGATGATGCTCATAACACGACTCGTCGACAAATTGACAAAATGACTGCAATACGAATGGCAACATGGAACATAAATGGACTGACCCCAAACAGAAGCGATGCAGAAATGCTAATGACTCAACATAACTTGGATTTATTGTTAATAACTGAAGCACATTGTACCTCTTCTTTAAGTGTTAAGTTTAAGGATTATGAGTGCTACATAACTCTATACCCAGATGGGACAGGACATGCTGGTACTGCAATTATTGTCAGGAAATCGCTAAAGCACCACTTAATGCCTGAATACAGAACCAGCCATATCCAAGCTACCACAATAGCAGTGGAAGATAGAAGCGGCTGCTTTAATATTGCTTCAGTATACTGCCCACCCAAACATAAGATAACTGAAGAGATGTATACAGATTTCTTCAAGACACTTTGCAATCGATTTTTTGCTGGTGGAGATTAAAACTCAAAACATACACACTGGGGCTCTAGAATAACTTCCACCAGAGGAAGACGACTAAAGCTTAGTATATCTGCAAACAACTTAACTACAGTTTCTACTGGTGAACCCACGTATTGGCCGACAGATCCCTCTAAAATCCCAGATCTACTCAACTTCTTCATCATGAAAGGTTTCTCCACTCACTATCTAAAATGTGAATCCTGTTACGATAGCTCATCGGACCACACTCCAGTATTACTTACCACAAGTTTGCAGATCATAAAAAATGAAGCTCTAGAAACACTGTATTACAAAAAAACAGATTGGAATTCATTTACAGAATACATGGCAGACAATGTTAGGCTTGAAGTTGCTCTTAAGACACCAGATGACATTGAATATGCGACTAAATATATTACGAATCTCATTCAGGAGGCCTGCTGGAGAAGTACGCCTTTATTAGAGTATAATGACCGAATACATAATTATCCTCTAGAAATAAAGAAAGCAGTCCTAGAAAGACGTAGACTACGCCGTGTGTGGCAGCTTAGTAGACTCCAATCTGATAAAACAAACTTCAACAGACAGGCAACACAATTGAGGGAAATGCTAATGTGATGGCAATACAATACTATTGAGGCCCAATTAGAGTCCCTTACACCCACTGCGGCCACTGACTACTCATTGGGGATAGCTCCTCTCAAAACTAACGATGACTGGGCCCGCACTTCCCAGGAGAAAGCCGAGTTGTTCGCGGAATATCTAGCTAATGTTTTCAAGCCGAATCCTGCCTACAGTATAAATTTCGAAAGGGAAGTAGAGGCTACCATCAACCAACCAATACAGATGGCACTCCCGCTCATGCCTGTCACGGTACGAGAGGTTTGGAGGACCATCAATGATCTAAAAGATAAAAAGGCTCCAGGATATGACCTAATTACAAAGGAGATATTGAAGCATCTTCCAAGAAAAGCGATAGTCTTCCTAACGATGCTGTATAACGGAATACTGAGAGTGCAATACTTCCTAGAGCACTGGAAGGTCTCGCAAATTATTATGGTACACAAGGCAGGGAAACCAGCAAACCTTACTACCTCATATAGACCTATCAGCCTTCTGCCTATTCTGTCCAAAGTTTGTGAGAGATTAATCTCACGTCGAATTGTGCCTCTATTGGAAAGACATAATAAACTTCCTAGAGCACTGGAAGGTCTCGCAAATTATTATGGTACACAAGGCAGGGAAACCAGCAAACCTTACTACCTCATATAGACCTATCAGCCTTCTGCCTATTCTGTCCAAAGTTTGTGAGAGATTAATCTCACGTCGAATTGTGCCTCTATTGGAAAGACATAATAAAATCCCTGACCACCAATTTGGTTTTAGAAAACGGCACTCTACTATCGAACAGGTGCATAGAGTAGTCGATAGAATAAGAAAAACGCTAGAGGAAAAAGAATATTGTTCATCGGCTTTCTTGGATATTCAACAAGCTTTTGACAGAGTCTGGCATGAGGGTCTCCTCTGCAAAATAAGGACAAGTCTGCCACATAGTTATTACATCCTGTTGAAATCGTACCTCAAAGATCGAATCTTTCAAGTAAAGGTATCTGAAGCAACCTCCAGGTTTCTTGAAATAAGAGCAGGTGTCCCTCAGGGATCAGTCTTGGGACCTATACTGTATACCATATATACCTCAGATCTACCACAGACAGATGGAGTCACGATTGCAACATTGCACGATGCCGACGACACAGCAATACTGGCAAGTAATAAGCATCCCGATGTAGCCACAGAGCGACTCCAACAGGGACTTGACGCTATCACGGATTGGCTTCAAAAATGGCGTATAAAAGCTAGCACAACAAAGTCAGTGCAAGTTACCTTTGCACTCCGGAGGGATAACTGCCCCCCAGTCTTCCTTCAAAACGTTATATTACCACATCAGGATAGTGTAAGATACTTGGGCCTGCACATGGATCGACGATTGACGTGGAAGCGTCACATCAGAAGCAAAAGGGACGAATTAAATATACGACATAGAAACTTCTACTGGTTGTTGAGTCGAAACAGCAAGCTATCTATAGACAACAAGCTTTTAATCTATAAATCAATTTTGAAGCCAACCTGGATGTACGGCATTCAGCTTTGGGGGACTATCGCATTCTGCAAATAATGCAGAATGCGATACTGAGATCAATAGCACATGTACCATGGTATATAACTAACAGTGAAATCCATGAGCACCTAAAAATGAGTACTATCCAGGAGGAAATACTGGCCTCCGCAATGAAATATCAAAAGCGACTAGAAAACCACCAGAACGTCCTTGTCCTTGTCCTTGCATAATGTCCTTTTGAAATTATTGAGAGCACGTAAATGCTCTCAATAATTAATACCAATTAATCAAAAATCATCATCATGCGTGAAATGGTATTTGAAATTTCACAACCATATGAACATCCCTTTGATTCAATACAAATGTTTAACAATAAATTATATTACAAGTGTTTTAGCATCATTATAAACGTATAAATCTTTATATTAAAAATATTGCTAAAAAATCCTTGATATAAGCGTTAATAAGTAAGAAATCTCATCATTCTCCTTACACAGTAAGGAGAATGATGAGATTTGAGGAGGAGATATAAGCATGTAATTATCGTGATACCTGGCCTCCGTTTTCTCTGATTATCCCGTTAGGAATACAGGGTGAGAATATGTATATGTGTATGCGTAATATATACTATATAGTAAAAGTATACATATGTGTATACATACATGTCTTCAGGCTGCATCTCTAATGGGATAGACAGAGAAACCGGAGCGCCAAGCATAGCAGTCCTTACGTACTTTTTTCGTCTCCTCAGATCTCATCATTCTCCTTACACACGTGTACATAAAATAACTTCCTTAATTCTTTATACATATGTAAATTGTACCTGTATATTGTACATTAAATATCGCTATTAAATCTAAATTAATATGATTTTTGCTAAACATGTTAAACAACTACAACTCCGTATCATCATCACAATTATATAATTTAATTCATGGAACTCTTTCATTGTGTTATAGCTTTTTGAAACAATATTAAGTAGGTTGTAATTAATCTAAACTTCGTTTTTAAGGAAGGAAGAGTATAGTAACCTAATATTTTATATTACAATTTACAATTATGGAAAATTGTAGCTATTAAGTAAGTTATTATTACATAGTGTTTAACTTTAGTAATGAAACTACAATATTAAACAGTTTAAGTCTCGAAAATCATTTAAACTTAATAAAGTTTAACAATACCGTATTTCTTTGTAAAAACAATATTAGTTTGTTTTTTAATAACTGTTTGAAGTAAATTGATTCGATATGTATTTCATCTCTACAAAGATACATCGAGTTTTTCGTTCACCAATAAGAATGGAAAAAAAAATTATTAAAGTGAAAAAATAAGCAGGATTGCTTTTAAAGGGCTAGTTAAATGCAAATTATATTCATGACTTCCTCACAGAAAATTTACGAGCGAACAGTGATTTCAGATTCTCAAAGTAATTACAAAAAGTCTTTGAGCTAATGTACATCCGTATCCTTCAAAATGCCCAACCTACCTATCGCTCCTGGTCACATTAGCCATTACATCCACCAATCAACCTATTACGTTTAGCAGTAATTTTAGCGTTCGATATTTCATAGTACGATCGTTGAGGTTAAGCAATGTTACACGCGGTTGGATTGAAAGCTGTTCGTTCTCCTAAAATGTCGACTTGGATGGAAACGTAGGATATCTAAATATAATTAAAAGGCGTGCTTTCGCTATCTCGTGTATTTCCCGACTGCTTATTTTTTGACATTAAAAAATACCATATTATTATTATTAAAGTACAACACTCTCGAATAACAGTGTTCCCATTTGTTAACGGTTATGCTTATAACAATTAATCGCGAATATTGACAATAGCTTTAACGTTTGGCGTTCAAAGCCAATCTCAACGTAACGCACTCAAATTAAAATACTAAAAGGTGTTCCGAACGTCTGTTTCGAAAAAAAAAACTGTACTGAGAAGAACCGGCAAGAAACACAGTAAGGAATAATTTTACACTCCAAAAAAAATAGATTACTACAATATAAATTAATTACAATATTTTTTAAATGTTAACAAAAGACTAACAATCGATGAATACAATTAATGACGATGATTCTATCAGTTATTACTATTATAATGAGTAATTTGTTATAACAGTCACTGATAACAATAATATAAGTACATAATTTCCCTACATTCTGACACCTCCTTGCTCATTAAGCATGCTTGGACATTATTATTTATAATTACAATTACACTGCGATAAGCTTATAACTATACCATCTTTCAGCTTCTGCTGCTCAGTTGAGTTACTCACCATCTTCCAGCCTTCACCACTCGGTTGGTGATACTCTTATACATAAACTTAGGGCTAGGCCACCTTTCAGCTTCTGCCGCATAGATGATACGCTCACCATCTTTCAGCTTCTGACGTTCAGATGGCTTACCATCTTCCAGCTTTTGCCGCTCAGATGGTAACACTTTTCTAAATAAACTTAGGGCTAGGCCATCTTTCAGCTTCTGGTGCATTGATAGTACGCTCATCATCTTTCAGCTTCTGCCGTTCAGATGGCTTATCATCTTCCACCTTTTGCTGCTCAGATGGTAACACTCTTATACATAAACCTAGAGCTAGGCGACCTTTTCAGCTTCTTAATAATCGGCAGCGGTTTTCACGGCATCCCATTTCTGAGATGAATGAAAGTTATACGTTCTTCTAGGATGTCCACTTGGATGGAAATGTAGGATATTGAAATATAATTAAAAGACGTGCTTTCGCTGCTCGTGTATTTCTCGAATGCTTATTTTTTTGACATTGAAAAATACCACATTATTATTATTAAAGTAGCAACATCCTCAAATAAGTGTTGCCATTAACGATTATAATTATAATAAATAATCGCGAATATTGACAATCGCTAACGTGATGATTGCTGAAGTAGTATTTGGCTATAATAACTATAGTCATTTTATCAAATCACACCGGAAATTACAATTTAAAAAAAATCATGGAATACAAAGTCTTACTTAAATTTTACAGGAAAAATATAACGAACACATATAAATCTTCAGAAATTAAATGTTTAGGAAATCACTCTCCGTGCGTGAATTTAAATTGCACTTACTCACGTAGACCATCTATTATACCAGATATTATATGCAAGCAGCAACGGTGTGGCAAATCAGATAAGCTGACTCACCTGTACATTCAAAATTTGACACATATTTATTAACAGGTAAGATGATCAACCGCCGTTTCATTAAAAAACAGCATCCATCATATATATACATTTTATTTAAATTTATTTGCCTCACTTCATACAGTACGTAGGAGTCTATTTATAGTCATGAAATTACTTCATCCATTTTTTTTGTTTGTTCGACTCCATACTGCAATCGCATTTCTTGTAAAGATGGTTGTCTACTTAAGTAAACCTGAACTGCACTTTCCTCTCATCACTCTCTTTTATTGTCCTAGGGGGTTATTCACAAACGTCGGAAACTTTCCGTGGCGGAAAGGCCGATCGTCGAAAAGCATAAATTCAATCCGACGGCTTGGATTTGTGAATACGACTATTTATAATATTATATATGTATATATATGTAATATTAATATAATAATATTTCGGATTCGTGAATCGCGTATAGACAAAATCATCGAAAAGTTTTCTGTCGGATACGGAAACTTGAGTTTCCGACGTTTGTGAATAACCCCGCTAATCTTTCTAATTATCTTCGTGATTATGTCCTGGTTTTCCACACTTCCTAACTTTAGGCCCACCATTATTTCTCTCTCTCTAAAAAGGTTCTCATTTTGAAATAGTTTACACCGAAATATATCATAATCTGGAAGGATTGAATTTTCAGCATGAGAGATCTGGTACTGATAAATTGTATGTGAAGAGTCAAAGCTTAGTTAAAATTTTTGACTATACTTCAAATAAAGGTATTGTATTGTAAGGTGCCGGAAGAGATTTTAACTTTTATGGGCCGTAACAAGAGAGCGTTTCATTACGGTACGTCAAGCTCAAAATTCATTTGCTCTGAGAAAATTGAAAAGAAATTTTTATTACGGTAAAATATGTTGAACTGGAAACTAATTGCGTGACTTCCATTGACTGGAAATGGACATAAAGTTCATTCTTTGCAGTTTTTTACAGTAAAAACGTAATAAATATAAATAATAATATAACGCTTTTTCAAACAATAATTTCCTTAATACGCTAACACAAATTAATTTTATATAAATTAAACAATAAAAGTATTATCAACTGCCATGGTTATACGATATATAAAAAAAGAACGTTATTTCACAATAGGTATAGTGTGCTCAGTGTTTATAAATCGAGGCATAATAATTCATTCATTTATACACATATAGACTTAAGAGCACTATGACGAATCGTAAGCACTAGAATTTAGGTATTGCCGCGCACGGACACTCGTGTATACGCATACACTACTTTCGTAGCTTTAATACAGTGCGAGTACTAAGCCTACTAAACTAAAAGACTTGCTATTGTTGCACATTGATTTTGCACGGACTTCAATAACTGTGAAATTTAATTATATGGATATTTTGTATCGTATTTATAAAGTTTTTTTTGTACTTAAGTTTTCATTAGTAAAAAATAGTTATTTCGTACTTTTCAGTGTTTTTTTTATTGAAGTCGTTTTAATGTTTAAATTTTTTTTTTCTCCCTTTTGAGTGACCTTGGCCTAAATAAATATCTAGGGCAGGTTTACAATTAACTTATTTTCTAATTCCGGAGCGCAATGTGTTTACTTTATTTCTATTGAAGAGCATAAACCGTGGGCTCTCACAATGAAAGATGCGAACAGATCGAACATGGAATATCAATCCATTATCAAATTGAAATTCAAATTTCAATAATTATTTGCGTAACATGTGTAATTTGACAAAGCGTTTACATGGTAACATACATGATTCCTCACACATTTACCGAATTATTGGCTTGCAAAGTTTAGAAAGAAAAAAAATAAATAAACTCAAAAATAACTAAATTGAAATGTCAATATTTATCATTTAAGTACTCTTGGGCCGAATAATAACATTTAGTAAATAACCATTTGTGCAGCACGATCCGAAATTTATTGGATGTTAGACAATTGATATCATCCGGTAAATTATCCGGTTATGCCTGGAAGTACTAGTCTATTGGGATATCTTAGTCTTATAGTTAAATTTTTCGTTTGAATTAAATTTGAATGTGTTTTTATAAAATTACAAGTTTCACATACGTATAAAGCAGGAATAGTTAGTATTTTAAGTTCTCGAAAAAAAAGGCTTACAGGTTGTCAAAGAATTTAAGTTGCACAAGGCACTGCTTTTGTGCTTTAAATAATCTACTTAGTATAACACAGTTTCCCCACAATATTATAACTTAGCGCAGATTCGAACCCACATATCCATAATAAGGTTTTAGTGCAGTTTTTCTATTAGCCACTTTAGTCATTCTCCATACCGCATAACAAAATCTATTTATTTTGTTGCGTAGACTGTCCACATGTGATTTCCAAAAATATTTGTCATCCAATATAACATTCGATACAACAATTTAATTTAATTTGCTTCTGTCAATAGTACATTATTATATGTCAATTTTAAATCACTTTTTTCCATTTTTATTTATAAATTGAATGTATTTGCTTTTGTTAATATTAACGGTTGAATTGTTACTTTTTGGCCACGTGACTATATAGTTTATGGTTTCATTAATACATTCGTTGTAACTTGCTACATTATTGAGTATAATTACAGAGATATCATCAGCATAGTGTACACATTCATATTTAGTAATGTTGGGGAAATCGTTAATGTACAGTAGAAATAGCAATGGGCCCAGAATGCTTCCCTGTGGTATTCCAATTTTGTTACGTTTCATTTTGGATTTAATAACCTCGTTCTTTTGCTTCGAATTTATTGTGGTAATTTCGACATAATATTATTATCTATTGTATAGATAACTTTTCAGCCAACAATATGCATGTCCTTTAATGCCAAACGCTTCACATTTTTGTAAGAGCATTTTGTGCGAAACAAAGTCGAAAGCTCTACTCCCATTTAAAAATATTGCAGGTACGTTTTTTTTTGTTATTAGAGGAATCTATTATACTATTTATAAGTTTGAAAGCCGCCAATGTCGTCGATTTACCTTTCTGAAAACCATACTGTTCAAAACTAAGGATACTAATCAATAAATAAACTCAATTTACTGTAAGTACATCGCTTTTTCAAAAACTTTTGAATAATGCCCAATTACCCACGTATTATTGCGATAGGTCTATAATTTCCTATGTATCTTTATTACCTTTTTAAGGTTTTACGGCAGTTATTTTTAATCTGTCAAGAAATATACTCTCAAGAAAAGATAGGTTAATAATATGTGCCAGAATGGGCGAGATATACACGTTAACAAGTTTCATTATTTTTGTTCTTACATTATCGTAACCTGCAGATGGAGTATTTCTAAGTGAAACAATAATTTTCGAAATTTCGAGCAGATCAGTCTAGTACCCTATTTTTTAATACATTTAATACCAATTTGTTGCGTCCTTTTAGTCTTTTAATATATTGCTTAATTCCATTTGCACTTTTAAAGGCACACTGTCGTTTTCACCGAAACAGTTTACTTTATCATCTGGTCCAAATTTGATACATCGGATTTCTTTTAATTTTTCTTCAGCATTTGCGAATGGTTTTAATGACGCTAGAACAAGAGTATTTTTTATAACTTGTATTTTCCCTGAATTTCAACAGGGCTGATGGCAAATCGACACATTGTTGTGTTTCAAATATCCAAATTCTTTTAAAATCAGATGTACCATTAGGAGATGTCAACATTTGCGTTGTTAATTTGTTTTTACTGTTTGTTAGACAGTGTTTTGATATTATTGCACTACTGGGAGTATTGGGTGCTTTGATTGAATAATTATTTAAATTTACTTTTTCTGTTTCTTATTATCTTTTGTATGCGATACTATGATCGTTCTGTCTGCTAATTGTTTCTGTAGTGTACATAAACACATACGTAGTAATAGGGTAATTTTGTTATCTTGCTCAGATATTTTACGTTCAAATGTCAGCTTTTCCAAAATAACATTATTAATTTCTTTGTGAGCACTTGCTATTTTTATTTCTTATTCACTGATTGTTTGTTTTAGTTCGTTAATCTCTTAGTTGTTGCGGGTAGGGAAATCTGGTAAGCTTCGTCTCCTAAACGAATCTGATGTTAACAAATTGCTGCAATCAACCAAACTCGATTTCATTATGTTGTTTTTGTATTTACTTTTCAGCAGGTTGCACATAGTTCCATGCTCAATGTGTTGATTTTCGGCTAATGTAATATTGGGTCGGATCTAAGATTCAGGAGAATAGGGGGATAAGAGACTCTTAGGAGTACTGGTATTACTTTTATTAGCAATGTCTTAGTTTTTTATTTTTTTAGAAATACAAGTTCGACATTTCCATATTTGTTTATTTTCCTTGGTATATTACGAAATCGTCTCTCTGATATTGATGTACAAGAGTGATCATAAACTTTAGCGGGAACATAAATATGAGCAGCATTTTAAACATTCGGGTTTAGTTACTTTCATACAACATACGCAAATTGCCGATTTATTAATCGGTACTCTATTACGTTTCCTAGTGCAAGACATTTGCATTATTGTTAATGATTTTCTATAAAGATGAATGCGTGATATAAAATAATTATAATAGTTATATATCTTGCTTAGTCTTAGTCCCAGGTGTAGGTAAATTCGTTGTATAAAAATTGTATATAATGTAATAGTATGATGATGATGCAATAACTTGTGGGTTGCATTGTATTTTTTAAAATGATAAACGGTTTTTTTTTTGCAAAATACAAAACTATTACAATCATTAACTCACTTCAATGAGATTGTTTTGTTTATATAACTTATTAAGTGATCGGTTTAGCCTCAAGGTTTAATTGTTATTTTCACACTTCTCTCAATTTTTTAAAGTTTACCGCTCCCATTAGATATTTGTTATTTTGAGTGTATGTAGGCCACACATACTTTTGACAACACTATCACTGTAGGTTCACGAGCCAATGATTATTTTTATGCACTATTTCTACAAGAACTTATGATATTATTATTTTTAAAATATTTTATTTACAATAATTTCCGCATCGGTGCTGCGGGTGGCCACATTGTACATTTATCAATATCATCAATATCATATCATATCACATCAATATCAATCAGTTTTAAAAGAACAGTGAAAGCATCCTAGCAGTATTCTTACAATCCGAAAACAACAGCCAACAGCCGTATTCTCTGTCTGCCACAAGACCGACTGGAATTTATCACAGGTATCACAAGTAATTTATACCTTCTCTTTACTACCATTATACCATGCGCGGATAACGATAGTTAACAAATGATAAACAAGAGAACCATCAATATAAATAAATAAAGGTTATAACCAGTTCGCGTTATTTGGTATTATTTGGTGTATCTTCGAAACCCAAGCTCCAATATCAGTGAATTATAAAAGTGACCAATCTGATTCTTTTAAAGTATCCTTCTGAATAAAAAAAGAATTTTTCAAATCGGTTCATAAATGACGGAGTTATGAGGTAACAAACAAAAACCTTGCAACCGAATTGAGAACCTCCTCTTTTTTTTAAGTCGGTTAAAAATAACTTCGCACGGTTTTAATAAAGATGAACGTGATGATAGGCACTTTATTAAGTAAGTGAGACTCCAGTTCTTCAAACAGAGAGATTCATATAGAAATTCAATGACAGTTTCTTAGCTTTGAAGAAATAAACATACAAACACACATACAACAATGCTATAAGTATTTTGGAATCAGGAAAGCCTAAAATGTCTAGTGAAATCATTTTTTAAAAGACATGACTTTGTTGCTGTTTTATAATAAAACTAGCTGTACCCGCGACTTCGTCTGCGAGGTTTTCCAAATTAGATTAGATTATACACTTATAAACTTTCGCGTTGCATTATAGAATATATTTAAAACGGGAAATTTAATGCGATTACTTTTTTATTCTGGCTTGACGTTTCGACAGATTATTTCGATGGAGCATTTTGAACAGAAGGCTCTCAGCTTGGGACCGAAGACCATTCGATTTTGGAAAAGGTACTTGGATGACATCTTCTGTATCATTCAGGAAAGTACGCAGGAAGTAGACCAATATATGGAACACCTGAACTCCATTCATCCAAGTCTGAGGTTCACATACGAAATGGAGAGTGGTAGGTCACTGGCATTCTTGAATGTACAACTAACCGCAAGACAAGATGGCAAGTTATCACACTGTGTATATTGGAGGCCTACTCACACGGACAGATACCTGCATGCTACGTCTCACTACCATCCCAGTCACCTGCAATCCGTTATGACATCATTCAAGAACAGAGCGTATGATATATGGGACCAGGAACATCTGGAGCAGGAGCTCGATTATGTACAGGAGGTACTGGCGAAGAAAGGATATCAGGTGAACCGACGACTGCGCAGGGTTAAAGCGAGGTACAGACATACAGAGGTGAGCAGACAACCAGCCTACATACCCTATGTAAAAGGTGTTACAAATAAAATTGGATCAGTTTTGAAAAAGTACTCTATCCGCACCATATACACCCCTGGAACAAAGGTGAACAACATAGTGGGCACATCAAAGGATGTTTTGCCGTTGCAGATGCTGGGAGTCTATAAAATAGATTGTAGCTGCGGTAGTTCATACGTTGACCAAACGAAACGCACTATTGCTGAAAGGTTTAAAGAACATATTACAACTGGAAAAAACCGACAAACAACCAAATAAGCGATAGCGGAACATCTGCTCCAATAAGATATCAATCACTGGATTGAGTTTCATCTCCCACAAGAACTTTCTACTGATCGCCACTTTTATCCAAGAGTAGTGCGTGAAGCGATTGAAATCAAGAGACATAAAAATTTTAATCGAGAAAATCAGTACAATTTACCTACGATGTGGAATCCTGTGATCCAAGGAACAAAACCTTGTTTCGCTTCGGTTAAACGCGTGGACACTGTAAGTGTTGTGTGTAGGTATCCCGAAAACTATTTACAAATATCGGGGGTAGATGACAAAACATCTACCTCAGACACGGAGTGAAACTTGCTGCGACAGTTTGCTCGAGTACACGACCGATGCAACTCAGTCGAAACGTCAAGCCAGAATAAAAAGGTAATCGCGTTAAATTTCCCGTTTTAGATATATTATATTACATTACATGTAAATGTATATACGCCCAAATTACAGATGCAACTTAACAAAAAAGAGCTCATTTGGGATCCCAACTAGACGGCGGATTACGATAAAACGTACCTAATGTGCAATCTGTCTTTAAATTCTTGCAGTACTTATTGTGAGATGTAAGTAAGCAACATATATGTTGTATATCCAGACAGAAATATAAAAATTAAAAAAAAAACTGTTTTGTTCTCGTTAGTGTTATGCGTATACTTTTCGGGTTGTTTTTTTGTATATATTTTATTAACAGGTGCGGATCAAGTTACAGTTTAATTATTTGGAAAGTTTTTCAACTTTTACATAAGAAGCTCAGATCATTATTGAAAAATTCTTTTACTTCTTGTAAAAGTCACGTTGAAATCTGTATAGATTGTTGTAAATAAATAATAGATGAAATGAGTAATAAATATCATCTTAATACCCGACTTGCGATACTTCTTGTAAGCTAACATTACTTTGGAACTTTTTTATTTAACTTTACTACTAGCGATTATATTTAAAACATAATGTTTACATGCCTAAGAAAAAATGCAGGAAATCATAAAATCATAATAGACTCATGGAACAGAGAAGTAAACACTGATTCAAAACAAGTCAGTCGACATATATGGGCCGCTATTGAATGTTCTCGCTTGCGACCGCTTGTTATGAAGAGCACATAATTTATTGTACACATCCTACCTCCACAAGCGCTCGCGCCGGTCTGAGATGCATTTCTTTTTTTGGTTTCTGAGAGAGGAAGACGTGGACACGGATTGAATAGTGTCGGACTCGAACCGACTAAAAAAACGCCCTTCTTTGCTGTTAGCCCTAGTGGCTTTTACAGCGTCACCGGTCGTGTTGGGGCGAGCGCTAAAGGCACTCTGCCAGATGATCGAAGCCTTTTCAAATCTATTTTTTTGTAAAAAAGAAGAACATTCTAACATTTCCACAACACTAATATACAATAGGAATATGTACTTGATCTCAACATATTTTAAAAACTGTTAGAACTCGATGAAACAATGTAAGTTAGGACGTCAAAGTATATAGCGCGTCTATGAATTTTCCTTGTAAACTAACTTCGTAGAATAGTTATTGTAAGATATTATAAAATAAATATGAAAATTTGCAGCACAAATATTCAAGAAGAAAAATTAATCCATTTTATAAACTGCCAGCAAAATATTATTTAATTTTAAGGTTTCTGAGAATTAGAGCGTCAAAATATCAGTATTTCGCACAAAAATGTCAAAGGGCTCTTAATAAAAACGTCTATATTTAGTCATGTAAATCAGAAAAAAGCAATAACGAAATGTTAATTATTGTCAATATTAGTGATTAAATGTTACAAATCACAATTGTTAATAATGGTAATACTGTCATTGTGGGTGTGTTACTACCCAAGGTTACTACTAATAATTTATTTGTAATTAAGTCAGTAGGTATTTTTGAATGTCAAATATGCGTCAGTTGTCGATTTACACGAGCTAGTAAAAGCACGTCTTTTCATTATTTATCCTATTTACATCCCACTTTTGATATCTAAGTAATATCAGATTCTCGATATGCTTTTCCATATTTTAGGATAACATTTTTCTTTTAGGGGTGTAAAGGGGAATGAAGCTTTGTATGAGAAATGCTAAACCGCTGAATCTATTGTGATGAAATTTGGTACAGAATAAGACTTTTTTAAATGTAATTTATTCCTAAGGGAGTGAAAAGGGGATTGAAAATGCTTTACCACTTAAGTGATGATGATGTGGTACAGAAATAGTATAAACCAGGAGACAGACGTTAGCTATTTTTTTTTAAATTACTTCTAACCTGGGAGAGTCACGGAAGAATATTCCTAGCGGACTATGTTGCGGATACAATTTGTATTATATACGAGTATATTTAAAAAAAATAACGGAAGTGAGTAATGAGACACTACGAGTTGTTGTTTCTTTATGAGTGTAGTTCACTTTACTCCTTGCAGTATGTAAGACAAACCAATTACAATAAAAGTTTATAGCTTTGTTGCGCCTTGATGCTTTGTCCAACTTAAAAGGTAAATGGTGCAAAGTTGTATAATTATGTATGTATTTAAGACGTAAATATAAAATTATATATTTATGCACATGTGTACACTCTAATGACAGGTTTAGAAGTTATTCAATTACAAATTCGAATTACTTGACAATTGATGTTAAATCTACGTTTCAAACTGAATTTAAAAGTTTTTTTCTAGTATATTCGAAAAGTATTCAACACGGCAAAAGTTTTACAATAAAATTTTCAAACACATTTTCTGATAGCGAAGTGTAAAGTTTACTTTCGCAAGAATTTGTTAGGTACGAGTTGGCAATAATTTTATTAAGCAAATTCCGCAAATTGCTGAAATAGAAATTTTCTGACTATGAAACAAAAATGCATACAGTAATGAAAAATATTTCAAATGGTTCGTCAGTACATAACAAATAATATTTTCTAAGAATACGAAGTACATAATAGATAGACAATACTATAGATAAGAGATTTATATATTTTATATAAGACAATAAAGTCGAGTACTGTTTTGCTAATAAGTGTTTTTGTATCATAATTTTTTGCTTTGTGTAATAATAAATAAATAAGTACGACTAAGGCTGACTTATGAAGATCATATAGCTCAAGTGTTAGCTACGAGCAATGTTACAAACACTCGCACACCTCTGCGAAAGCATGTGAGGAGAATGAAGTGATTCAAGAAGGTGAAAAAATTGTGCAAGGAACTAATGCTTAGCATTTTGAGGGACACAACATGAGTATATGTATGGATCTACCTATATAAGACAATATACTATATTTCCATAATAAGAATAATCTCTATTATTTCTGTCTTGCTAATAAGCTAAACAGATAAACATCTTCATGGTAAAAATCTTAGTCGTTGAATGTATTTATTACCTACTTATTCCCCTAATATCGGCTTATATTAATAACATTTTACTTGAGTATCAATATAAATTTCGATCACTCTTTGTCACATTATGTTATAACTATCATTCTGTTTGTATTTTATTTCTGTAAATTGAAAAAAATATAAACATGTAACTGAATTTTTCATATTTTGTCAATGATTATTTCTCACTTGACAAAAAAGTGTACATTCAACGGGTCCTATGTATAACTACAAATTATAATTCTGGTTTTCTTAAATTTTTAACTTTAAAATGTATTGATCTATGCACCTTTTTACTATTATTTCGAAAGATTGAGCGATTTTAAAGAAAAAATAAGGATAAAAACTTCATATCTAATTCAAGTGACAGCTCTTCAACGTAAATCCACTAGGAGATCCTGCGCAGCGTTGCTTAACCTTATCAATCGCATTAAACACCGAAGCACCATTGTATTACTTTACCTAAACTTCTTCCGCTTTCAAAATAGACTGTATGAATATAGCCACAGAACCTTAACGTGTGCAGTCCCAACTCACCCTTGTCCGCCATAGCGTTACTTGAAACTTTTATTTTGTTTTTTTTTATTTGACTGTTATTGTACTAAACAATATTTGTTTGAAATGTACAGAATATGCAGACAACGGTACATTTATTTGTACTTATTTCTTTTTCTGAAACAAAACAAGATCATTGTAAAATAATCATTCAGAGTTACGTAAATCCTGTATGTTACTGGTTCTTGCAAAAGATTATTTATTGAGTGGAAAATTAAGATTTTGGCAACTGAAGCGTGCGAATTGTCAATGTATCGCTATTTATGACTTTGGATAAAATTTTATTTAGCGACAAATTGTTCACTGGAAAACATATGTTTGAAGTCAGATACCTACAATGACTTCACTAATTACCATTTGGTATGCATAAAAAACAAGCTTGCTGACAGGATAAGCAATGATGAGATACGCAGTATGACAGGGTCGCACAACAGTGTTATTGTAAAAATGAAGAAAGGAATGCTTAGATGGTTCGGGCACATGGAAAGAATGAGTGATGAAAGACTGACGAAGAAAATATACAGAGCGAAAGTGAGTGGTAAAAGAAGCCAAGGAAGACCAAGGCTGACTTATGAAGATCAAATAGCCAGAGTGTTAGCAGACGGAAATGTCAAAAGCACTCGCATACCTAGGCGAAAATGTGTGAGGAGAATGATGAGATTTGAGGAAGCGAAAGAGGTGTGTAAGGACCGCGACTCCTGGCGCTCCGTCCTCTCTGACTACCCCGTTGGGGATACAGCGTGAAGTTATGTTATGTTAAAAACAAATCAAATAACAAATGTGTGAGAAGAATGATGAGATTTGAGGAAGCGAAAGAAGTTTATTGTTAAATATGTTTTACTTAAGACAGTATGGTCTCTGACCTTTGCCTTTCCCAAGTGGGATACATAATTTAAAAAAAAAGTATGTATGGACCGCGAAACTTGGCACTCCGTCCTCTCCGACTACGCCGTTAAGGATACAGCGCGAAGATATGTATGTATATTGACGAGTTCTGTGATGTAATTATTAAGCTATTCGTGGGTCCAAAATTCAAAATTAAATTCAAGGTCTCAAATTAACGACATATTGACCATCAATTGTTGAAGACCTTAATTCTAAAAGCTTTGAAATGGATACTCCTAATTAATTTAACTATAGATTACGAACAGCTATGCCGTAGAACCGTAGAAGTTTCTGTAAATAAAAGCCCCATATAAACCATACATCTTATTAGGTGGAAAGTAACTATGTTCATGGTTCTCTCGCGTGTAGAGCAGTAAGCTCATATACGACGCCTTGAGTTTTTATCTTAGACCAAGTATTACAACAGACGGAGCATTTACTCTAAGAGGTGTCCTTTTTTTATTGAAAGAGTGTCTAGATTTTTACTAGGGAAGGTCACAGTACAAGGACACACAGCTAAACATGACATATTTTTATTTTTGTGAATACTAGTAGCTAAAACATTTAAGATTTAGGAGTATTTTGTAAATAATTTCATGACCGACTCAGAAGCTGACACGAATTACACTGACAGTGCGAGGTTGCCATACCTACTATAGCTAACTGTTTTACTCGTGGTTACGCTCAATGAGATAGAAAGAGACACAAAAATTCGTTTGACACACGGTGATAAGAGTGGCAACTTATTATGTCTCCATCCATTATGTTTCTATATTTATTGGTCCGAGTTTTTTATAATAGAAACAAGTGTCAAAATCTTTCAGGGCGCTGATTATTTACATCGAGATAAGACGTTAATTATTAAAGAGTGGATATGCGGAGAGCTGTGGGTGTGGTCGCTATTTAATTTATACTAATCTCTATAGATTACAGAATAAAGTTGCTATTTCCGTCTGTCTGTTTGTGCCCTTAATTTTTAAACTACGCAATAGATTTTGCGTCACACTGCGTTTACACGAACGCAAACATTTCGTCCTTCTTTTCGTGCCTTCGGCTTGTGACTCGCGATAATTGTGTTGGAAGTTTTTCAAAGAACAATTGAGAGAGTGATGACACGAACATGTTGTTTATACTTTATTTGGCAGTTAGGTATAATATTAATTCATATGTGAGTTGGTTAGAAAAGTTTATATTTTATGAAATACTTTACGTTATTCCCTAAAACAATATAATTTTTAGAAATTATCGAAGTGTTAGAAAAACAAAAACTAATAAAAACTTACAAAAATGTAGTATGTTTTGTGATGAAAGCACTCGAACAATATGCTGTCGAAAACTTAAACGATTCGAATATTTTTATAAGTACTGATGTTATACTGATTCACTAATACGAGTAGGCAAAATAAAATAACGTTAAAAATCATTCATTAAAAAATTTGTTTATAGTTCATATCTTATTATTTATATACACATTTTTATGAACATTTTAAATAATTTTATATCTTGAAAATAATCTTGTACCTTGTGTCAAAAGACGCATGCGAATACTTCATCGAACATTTTAGCAAGTAATTAAATTAAAAGCGAGTGCAATCGTGTATACTCATACATTCCATAACGTAGGTGACTATGTACTCATACTTTCAAGATCAATTCAGTTCCAATTTTATGAAATAAGACGAAAGAATTGATGAAGAAATGAGCCCTCACAAAATATCTTTCAGTTGAAGACCTAACAAAACATTAGGTACTTGAATAATAAATGAAAAATAATATTTTTCGGAAGAGACTAATCTCATCAAATAAAATGAGCAATTTCTGAAGTTCAAAGAATATTTCCGTATTTCAAGAAGGTACAAAAAGCTTAAGTAGGTATTCATACCTACTTAAGCTTACCTACTTAAAAAAAATATTAGCGAACCAATACTGAAGTATTGGTTCGCCAGCAACTTTAATAATATCCATATTTTTTTTACTTTATATGAATGTAACGTTGATATTGATAATATGTATTAATATTATAAAATGCCAAGAACAAAATAATAAGCAAAAAACTACAATCTTACATAAAAAATAGCTAGGTCAGTGTTGTGTTGGTAGGTTTGATTTTTTAATAGTTTAGAATTAGTGGTACAATATGAAAACAGAAAAAATAATTATTATATAGGTATTCAGATACTTACATGGTTTATTTACATCCAAGATAAATATATATTACCACAAATTTTACTCAAATCGAGTTACAAATTTGTATGTAGCCCCAAATATTAAAAAAATCCTAAAACATTACGCATAGTGATATTAAATAAATTTCGTTTACACATTCGTTCTAAAATATGTTATTGCTTGAATACATTGTACTTATGTCGTAACCGGAAAACCAATAAAAAACTAATTAAAAGTAGTTATAGAAAACAAATAAAAGTCGAAAAAAATTATTATCGTAAAAACGCGTGATTCCAAGGCATTGATGGATTGATAGCTACTGAGATATTCTCTGAGGACCCTCATCAAGATTCCATTTGTTGAGCTGTAGCCAAGTAACCCTGATATAAATCACGGATTTTGTCAATACCAATAAATTAAAATGTCTTAAATTGAGAAAATATAGGAATTTTAGGGATGTGCAAAGAAATAGTAGAATCTAGTTTGAGAGGATGTGTCTGTGTCAAAGGTGTCCCAAGAAGTATAGCAATTACAAGATTGTTATATTTACAAAAAATATGGTAGCTGACCCATTGCTGGGTATGTGCCTGCTTTAATTGTACAAAATTGTATGATTGTGAGATCTGATGTAAACAAAATTAATTCAAAATAATGCGACGGAAATTAGATCTCTTAGAAATGCATGCGGTGTCACCCTTACTGACAAATTACGCAATGAATACACAAAACGGAACAACGATATACACATTACGGTGACACTTGGTGAAAGTTTTACATTAAAAATAAATAAAAGAATACTTTAATGCACATAAAGAAAATGAGCGAAAAACAACTGAGAAAATAGAGCGGGGCGAAAATAAATAGTACCAAAGACTGGAAAAAACCAAAGTATATTAAGATCAACCATTTCTGTTTGATGGAATTTCTCTACGGCACACTTGGCAACAACATGTCAGGAGAGAGTTGTAGTTTCAGCAAACGAAAGAGATATAGACCACAATGGCGCTCCACACTCCCTACCTATCCTGTTATGGATACAACAGAAGAGTGAACGAAGATAATATGTACGTATGTATGAATGTATAACATCAATTATTTATTAGTAGTTACTTCTAACTTTAGAATTTCATTGTTTCCTGTCTTCAAAACAATATTAATACCACAAGAAGTACAACACCACAAGAAGTTCGAAGATTAAATTACAGATAAGTACCTAAGTCCGGCCATAAGTTCTGTTACAAATGAAAATGCATTTATTTTTTATTGAAGTAATTAATTAATCATAATAGAACTTATATGTACATATTTATTGAGGTCTCAGCAAAAAATAAAAATAATTCTATTCGATATGACCTCCTTTAGTTTTGATACAGGCCTATAAATTGTCTGGCCACGAATCTATGGATTCACGCACTGTTTCCAGTTGGGAAATTTAGCCACTGCTTGCTCCAGAAATTTCTTAAGAGACTCAATGTCAGTGTGTCGTTTAGAGCAGGCCATGTCCTCTAAAACTGATCATAATTTGTAGTCTAAGGGGTTCAGATTTGGGCTAGACGAGGGCCAGTCTTCAGCTCTTATAAAGTCCGGAACGTTGATATCGAGCCAGGCTTGTTGTTCTTGCTTGTTCGTGCCTTGTGACCAAGTGCAGAATCCTACTGGAAAGTCCACAGTACATTTTTAAAAGGACCATTGCTGGTAGGTTTCACAATATGATCCAAGATGGTCTCTTGATACACTTTGACTGAAGTCTTCACTCCTTTTTCGCAAAAATGAAGCTTTGTGACTCCTTTATAACTCTCCACCAAACCATCACTGACGCAGGGTGATGATCACTTTGTACCTTTCCGACCACTTGCGCAGCTTCTTTGGAACTGTGAGCGTACACTGTCAATTTTCTTGTTGTAGTGCTCTTCAATCCTTAAATTTTTTTTTATCAGTGCAGTTATTTCTGTGCCTTTGGCCTGTATATCGGGACAGAAGGCGTTTTGATAGATAAAGTCTTTTTAACTGTAGGGATTGATTTAGAACGTGTCCTGTATATCGACGACAAGCACCGAGCTTCGGGTCTTGTTTTATTATACGCGATAGTCCTAGCGGAAATCTTCTTTTTTCGCGATATGATTTTTTTTTCTAATGGGATTTCGGCGAATTGTTACTTTAACAGCATTAACAGCCTTTGTAGTTCTTACTTTTATATATAATAACATAAATATTTGTTTTAAATCCGCTACCACCCATATTTCTAGACTAAATAAAAAAGCCAAGTGCGTGTTGGACCACACATAGCAAATGGTCTCATAGTCGGCTTGAACATTCACATTTAAAATTTAAGTATGTACTTTGGGCAATCTAGGTTCACCCGGTGTCTTTCGAGTTATTTCTACCATACTATATTGTTTTTGAATAGCTAATATCGATTTAAGCCTACCGGTATCTAATATTCGCTTACTAATACCTTCACATTCTATAAGATGGCGCTAAAATTAATTTTAAAAAATCCTGTGAAAATTAAGCTTTTCAAGGATGACATCTGTTTTAAATAAACTTGGTAATAAAAAGTTATCGAATTACAAACATTAAAATCGTTCCAGCTGTTTCCGAGAAACAGGAATTAACAAAAATATAACCTTCATAATTATTCTGCGATCGTAGTTGAATTAAAAGTATCTCATATTTCAAAAACTATACAACAATTTATTCAACCAATCTATCGCTTGGTTGTTGGTTGCTGTTCTTCGCTTGGTTGAAAGGGTTTTCTTAAATTCTATAATCTCAAATTTTTTAGACATTCTGTCCCATACTTCGAAAGTTAAATACCGGGCAACACACTTTTTACAACACTATGAAACTTCTACATAATTTTTGGAGATCTATCTACTTCTTGTAATTCGATAATGCTTACGTGCGCTAGATTTTTATTCCTCACTTATATGTATGGAGTACCAGCCCTAATTTTATTTCGTAATTTCACTACATTGCATAGCGTATGACGCAATACTTTCCAAATTTCATCTACATAACGCCAATAGTTTTTGAGTAAAATGGCTTCGAAATTATATTATGGCTATGCGGACATACAGGCAGACAGATGTATAAGACGAAATTATAATGGTTGTTTTTTCCATTTGGCTGCAGAACCCTAAAACACCAACAACATCTGCTCCTTGAGTTATTACAATGACAATACTTAATATTGAGGGACCTATTAAATTTGCATACCTATGTCTTTGTTCTTATGCTTTAAGATGGCGCAAAATATTTTAGGTATGGGTCTGTTTTCATTTTGGACACATTATGAAATACGCTATCATGATAAAATTGATAAAATTTTCTCTATGTTGGTTACACTGGTTCTCAAATGTATCCAGAGCCCGTACAAACAAACACAAAGAAACAAAATAAAAAAAACGGTTGTTTGAACTTTCGTGTACGTAAATATTGTATTAATATTGAAAAAAAAAGCATGTGTGTTCTCAGGTACGTACGTAAGAAGTTATGCTTTTTTGACGTAAATAAAAATAAAAACCAAAACTGGCCACATATAAAAAACAATACTGGCCACATATAAAAAAATCCAAGAAGTCCTTTGTAACTTCAGTGAAGAACTTTACTGCAAATCACTTTATTGTGTAACGTAACACTATTTTGTAGGAACGGTGTTTTGAATTCGTGATTGCGAATTAAATTTTTTATGCTAAATAAAATATGTTTTCCAAAAATAATTAATTTGTTATACTTGAAATGTTGTCTATAACTAATTAATAACAATATTAAAACAAAATTACATTATTTACAAACATATAATATAAAAAATCGATATACAGACAGATTCTGAATTTATTAATAAAAGTTTTATATAGTGAATTCGAACAATAGACGCACGGTAGTTACGCCGCGATGCGTTCGTAACATTCATTCTCGAAGAGAACGAATAACATTCATTCTGCTAAAATTGTTTTTTTCACTTACCAGCGCTCACTCGTCTTAAATGTTCCAAGTCAAATATTAATAGAAAAGCTGTTCGACTATTATAATACGAGTATACCTAATATTTGTAATTTTCTCCAACGTACTATCGTTTCGGAGATAATCTTTCTAAATTTATAATAGCGTAAAATTCTAAATAATACAATATAATTGTGAATCGAGTGTGATCCCGTACCGGGTAAGTTGTTGCAATGTGCATACCTACTTTTCACTATATTAATAATCATTGTTTGGCTTCATACATTGTAGGTTTGTTTTTTAGCATCTTCATGTTTATTGCTATTTGATTTAAAACTTAAATGCTAAATAAATGTATCTAGATTATATATAGAACTAGTTCATGCCGAATATCTCATATTTTTATAAATTATTTAAATCATACTGGTGGCATTACCGTCATTTTGTTTTCACAACATTTTAAACTCGTATAATATCATTCACTGTTTATTCTTACATAACGCTTTGTATCTACTGCTGTAAATTTCTGCTAATTTTCATTATCTGGACTGCTGCATCACTTGCAAGCAGTTTGCTTCGTTGCTAATTGTAAACCTACCCCCTTGTATATATGATAATCGGCTATGGCAGTCCAGAACGAGGAAAGTACTTATTATAACTCGATCCACGCACGTTCCAGGAACTCCGTTGGGATTGGACTCTGACCCTTATATCTATATCGCAAACACCAACCAACAAGCAACAACCAATAATCTACCTACAGCGCGGCTGTACGGGTTGCAACATCCGGCCATACCCAGAAAAGGAGGACAAGGGGAGTACGGTGTCGCGAAAGGACGGTGACTGCAGTAGATCTAAACTCATCGCTAGCCTGATCCACGACCCGCTTATTTTAATTTCTAAATTATGACTAATTCTTCTTAAATAAATGTAACTAATTTTCGTCTTGACTTAATTATTTCTTTAATTGAATTTTTTTTAACTTAATTTTCTTAATATACTTAATTTGCTCCCTCAAGCTCCCCTAAGGAGCGGGAGGTGACAACTGGAGAAGTTTTACGACAAAAAGAAAAATCAAATTTATTTCGAATGTGCTTCATGTGTTCGTCATGCATTATAACAATGTTGTGACGTGTGCATTAACATTGCCTGTTTAACTCATCAGCGTGACAATGGCAAATTCGCTTATCGCATAAAGAAAAGAAAAAAAAAATATTTTGTGTGACTTTTTGGCGGGAACGGGAAAAGTGAGGTTGTTTATTTAGATTTTCTGTTTTTAATTTTTTGGGGGCTTTATGGTAAGTGTTAATATATTACTGTGTTTTAAAATTCTTCGTAAGTGAAAATAACAGAGTAGATCTAAATAAACATGTGTACCTCGCTAAAGTTCTTGCGCTCTACCAATAAATCCTTTACAACCTCAGTAAAGCCTACTATCACTTTACTGGAGAAGTTACATGATAAGAAGAAAAAACGAATTTACTTTGAACGTGCTTCATGTGTTCGTCATGAGTTAAGAATTATAATAATACCGTGACGTGTGCATTGCATTGCCTAACTATTAAAGTGTTTAACTCATCAGCAATTCTACTTATTAAAGCAGCCATTCCCAAAGTGGGCGATAACGCCCCCTTGTGGGCGCTGCAGGCCTAAAGGGGGGCGGTAAGAGACCCTGAAAAAAAATGGGGGCGTTGTGTAGAGGCCTGGGGGGTGATTTGTAATTTCATTTAGCTAGGAGGCATCTTAGACAACGACTGCATGAGCTCTCGACTCAGTAGACAAAATAAGTTTGGGAACCAGTGTATTAAAGCGACACATTGGAAATTTTGACGTCAGGGATTTCAATTTTTCTAAGTGATTACAAAACGTATAACAGTGATGATTGCCATTCTAATTTTTCATTTCATTGACTACATTTTGACAGTTGCGATACACGGTTGATTAACTTGTAACACAAAAAAAACAAATCAAAGAAACCCCTTTTAAAACAGAGATTTACATTTTTTTGAGCAACGACACCGATTCATATTTTTAAATTTTTTGTGTAGTTTACTTTAAACTTATTCCTCAAAATGACAGATGGATTTTTTAAAATCAATTATAGTTTTTAATATAAACGAAAGTAACGGTTTTTTCGTATTTTGCATTGAACAGAAGGTCTATTTTAGATAAAACTATTGTTTATCAATGCGTCGCCTTAATACGTGACATTGGCAAATGTTTTAATCTGTGTGCCGTTAATGCCACATGAACACTGACACTAATCTTGACCTAGAACAATGATAGACATTATATTTACGTTGTGACAAAACTTTACCTTTTGTAATGAATACTAGTTACCAATTGCGATGTCATAAGTAACATCTTGTTGATTAGCAATTATGTAGCGAATATTTTCAGAATTATTTGCTGATGAAGAACTCATATTGACAGTGAATATTTGCCCAATTATGGCTCCGGCTACATTCTCCTTGAAGTGAAACACAAACGGCGAGTGAGCCCCTCTAAAATAACAAACAATGTTATTATAAATATAAAACCAAAAAGCTATAGAAATAGGGAACAAATATTACTTTAATAAGACACCTCTCTCGTCATTCACATCAACCACATGTACAGTGGCGTTTGTTGTGATTGTTAAATTTACATTTTCTTGCGACGCTACCGCTTCAAAGTCGAATATCGGCCGATTCAATTTTAATAGTTTGTCAATAACAGTTATTACACCCGATCTTTCTTCCACCGCAAACGGAACTGAAAGTTGTAGTAAAATAATTTATAAATGATACTTCATTTAAGGCAAGCTAACGAAGTAATATATTACACAAACCTCCTTCTTCATAAGCATGTAGCAAATCATATACGACTTCATTTTTATCCATAGCATCATTGACTCGGATTTGACCAACACTAGCTCCTATACCAACATTAGATCCAACCCAAAATTCGTATGGAGCGCCAATAAAGTCAGATCTATCTGGTCTTCCACCTAAAACAGTGTATAGAGTTAACTTGTAACACAATATATATATAAGAAACCTACATTGCAATGTATCATTATACCTTTGGTAGCTCTAGTAACGTCAATAGTTACAACCGCCAGAGAATATCTTCTTTCACTTGGATTTGCAGGTTGATCTGCAGCTTCAATAAAAAGCGCATGTCTTCCTTCCGTAATTGGCGATTCCGCTACAGAAATAACGCCTGACTGAGCATCGACTTGGAACGGTGATGTAATAGTTAAATGACTAGTTCTCTGTAAGTCGTACAACACGATCCCATTCCTACCTAAATCAGGGTCAACGGCTTTTACTTTACCAATATAAGTGCCGACTTTAGAATTCGATTTTATAGAAAATTCATAAAGATTACTTGGCACGAATACAGGATTATTGTCATTCGCATCAAGTAAGGTTACTTCAATAGTCACATAAGACATAAGTTGCTGTAATTCATCGAAGTACTCTATGTTCTCACTTCTTGTTCCTATTTTATCAGGGAATACGTAAGTGGTTTTATCTTCAAAGGGTTGGCTTCTAGGCGTAGTTGGGTTTCTACGCCACTTCGACAGACGTTGTCTATCTAAAAAATTTCCGACAACACTTGGCTTTTTTTCCTTTGCAAATACTTTCATTTTAAGTGATGAATGCTTTTCTCTGTCTAGTACAGTCTGCAACAGTATAATTATGAATTAATTTAAAGAAGTTCTTAAAATTAGAAGTCAGAACTATATGTACCTATTTAGAAAAAAAGGTCGTCTTCGTATTATGTAATAATACAACCCTAAATACAACAAAATCCATTGCTAAATATCTAAAACTTCTTTAAACTGAGAATCTTGATGGTGGAAACCAAATTTATAAGCACTGATGCTTATGATTATCTGATTTTGTAAGATGTAAAAATTATTTAGTGTTTCTACATAACATGTTTGCTTATACAAAGCTGTCAAAATACAAAGTAAAAAATACAAGTGCTTATTAATCTGTCTAAAAGCCAAAATTCTATTAGGTTATTCCTATCAATTCAATTACTCGATTAATGAAGCTTTTCCTATTCTTCAATCTAATTATTAATCTTCAAGTTAGTTTCGAAATTTGAAATAATGAAAACTGACAAGGTTAACCTGATTTTTAACAGTGAGCCAACCACTTCTGGGATCTATCGAGAACGCTCCTTCGGGGTCGTTTAACTGATATGTGAACTCGCCGTTCTCTCCCTGATCCTTGTCTGTTGCCATTACTTGCAACACACTAAAACCTGAAAGAACACATAATCAACACGAATTTTACAAGTAAAAGTATTATATTGCAATAACATTTGCAGAAAATATAGATACATTTTATGCGTAGAATTAAAATGTTGGGGAAGCCGCTTTGATCCCCTCTTCGGGACGTGCTTTGGCACTGCGCTAGAAGGAGCGAGTACATTCCGTAGAGATCCCTGAGTCTTTCATATTACATGCAGGATATCCATGCAGGAGTTTTTGCTTTGTGAGTAAATGTCACAAAAGGAGAGACGGGGTTACATAACCCTATCTCTCCTCAGCGGGATGGGTACCTTCAAATGTTTCTCTGTATTACCCAAAAAAGCTACTCGTTTATTAAGGAAACTAACATTTTTATATTCTCTTGTAGTCTGAATGTTAGTTTTCCTAGGGCTTGGTACAGTACCGTAGCAAATGCGTACTGTTAAGTTTAACTATACCGTTGGTGTATTTGTCTAGAATTTATTTGAATTGAAAAACGAATGGAAGATATCATTTCCAGACCATACTTTATTATGTCTTCGACATAATCGTATCGACAGTATTGTAGAGGTAGTGAAACGTCCGCTCGTCTATTTTGGTCATATCTGTCTGTCTGTATGTCAATAGCGGTTCACTGCATCATTTTCATCAACTGACCTGTTTTACAAAGAGATATGAACAGCAGGTAACCCTCAACCAAAATTGAGAAATAAAATTATTGTCAGTTTAATGATTTGTTTATTTTTTCAATTTACCACGGAACCGGAAATTGGTTTAATTATGTGGAAGGCTAGATATATCATGAATTTATATAAGCACATGCAATTACAATGGAATATAACTAACCTTTTAGTAAATTTTCAACAATGCTGATGTTATAGAAGTCCACTTCAAACTCGGGAAGGTTATCATTGACACACTAAGATAAATTATTAACAGGCTTTACGAAGCCAATGACATTTAATGTAGTGTGTCAATTTGAAGTGCGTACGAAATGCGAAGTTCTCGAGAACTCAATTTGATATGGCTATGAACTAATTTTGACGTAATATAATTCGACAACCACCAGTCCAGTGTAGTAATATATACATGTCAGCGCATATGAAGAAAGAATAAAAAACTTCATGAGGTGTTAGATCGAAGTAGACGTTGTTTCAATTTGTTATTCCGGATACATAAATAGCAGCCCTCGTATTCTGATCTGTTTTCCCAAACGCGCCATAAGAAGTATAACTTCAAAAACAAAATAATCCGGATTATGAAGTTTTATTTTTAATGAGGTTTAAAAGCTCAGAAAAGTCTGCTGTTTCGTAATACAGTTAGACGAGAAAAATATTCAAATAATCTGTACTATGAGGTACAATTTTTAGTAAGGCTTATAAACTGAGGAAATTCTGTTATTTTGTAATAGAGATAGACATTAGACAAACTATAATAAAAATATTTTGGTATTAAAATGGTCTCTTGGATGAGACTTATTTATTCTTTAATACTTCTAACAGTTCTTTAACATACCTGTAAAACAGTAGTAATGAGGAAAAACAGATATTTTTTTTTGGATAGATCATATTTAATGATATAACTATGGAAAGACAGTAGAGTCTGTTATAATGTAAGCACCTACATACTAAGAAATTTAAAGCAGAAAGTCGAAGTCAAAGTCAAATCCATCTATTCAAGTAAACCCATTTGCAAGGTTTTTTTTGAACGTCAAATCTACCTTGGTTCAAAAAGAAAACCTACACAATGAGAAGAACCGATAAGAAACTTAGGCATAGTTATTTCAACAACGTTTTACAAATTTATTAAAATAGTACAGAGTGCAAATCAATGTGCAACAATATAAAGTGTACTAGTTAGAATGTTTGGCTTTAGTAACTATCAAACTTAATTATATAAATATCTGTATTGATAATAAAAAAGTACACACATGTACTAACGTTAATATTTATAAACTTTAAACTAAACATTATTTTAAATAATAGACTTCCTCAAAGTTGGTGCTTATGAAGCTGTCATTGCTTAAGTTGCCCAGCAGACTGGCAGCATTACCTCTTTGAATAGCCAAACTGATTCGTTGGCGGGAAAAAGTGCCAGCCCGGTGGTCTCCCGAAGCTTCGAGCAGTCTCTTTAAATATATCAGAAACCAGAAATCACAAAATATTTGTATTGTATTTATAAAATTATTTTTGTACTTGAAGTTTGATTAGGAAATGATAGTTATTTTCAGTGTTTTTTTGAAGTTAGTTTAATTATTTTCTTAATTGTAAGTGTGAATAAGTGTGAGAATATGTAAATAGAATGTATATATGTAACTAGGGGGTGAAAGTGTGTAACAAGAAAACAATCGTTTATTAACAAGCAATTAAACTTCGTAGAAAAATAAATAATTCACAAGCAAAAGTAAGAAAGGTATTAATCGATTACACTCATTGTCCTTCAAAATATCTTTACACTTACTGTTATTTTAATAAAAATAAGGATTTATTCTCCGCAAATTCCGTGATATTTTTTTCGTAATTCTAGTTTCGTAAACGAGCGGTCGAGCGTTTCTCAGAAATTAATACGCAATGATTAATAGCTACGGCTTGATGTATTTTGTTATTCAGGAAAAATGACCGTAGATCGTCAAATACATTTACTAAATGTTAAATGGTAGTTTTGTCTTTATGTCTATCATAAGCCTTGCTTATTTGATTTTAAACCTTTATCATTAACAAGTCTTTGGACGGGTTTAAAAATATTTGTCAAGAGCGAGCTCATCTGGTCTACACAGAGTTCCTTACTGTTTTTAAACGTAAAACAATTTTGTAAACTTAATTTAAGGACTTTTTTGTTTTGTTCCTACTCTCGGAGTTATGTGAGCTAGAATCAATTCTCTCCTTCTTTCTCATATTTATTAATACCAGAGGTCGCCCTTTGTTCGAATTATCGAGATAGCATTATGATATATACCCGATTACGTAACCGGGGCATAGGCTTAGACACAACGCAATGTGTACTGAAATACGTTGGTAGTTTTGGAACTAACTAACATGCAAATAAATAGACATTATTTTAAAATTATACTTGCCTTGCAAAGAGTTTAATATTATAATATAAAACTCTTTGGCGACAATTTACTCTGTGCGACTGTTTGATCCAAAGACATTACATAATATGATCACAAACTATTATGAGTTTGACATTGACAGTCTCTTTGACATTGGCAGTATGAACGTAAACAATGAACGTTTTATTTAATTTCATTAAATTAAATAAAATAAAACGTTCATTGATTACTTATTTGTAACATATACTTCATAAAATTTTTAGCTTTCTCCAGTCCCTCTCCATATAAACTTTAAGTGTACCAAATTCCACACTCCTCCATCCGCGCAAATTTCTTAGGAAGAGAACCAAAGTTTTCGCTTCACATATTAAGATATCGATTTTTAATGTTAACTAATGCAACATATTACAGTGCATTAATAAGATGTATTATTATGCCAGATTTCAAGTACGTCATAGGCATGTATGTTAAGGCGATGTAGGTACGTTTGCATAAATACATACATTATCATCACGCTGTATCCCTAACGAGGTAGTCAGAGAAGGCGGAGCGCCATGCGACGCGGTCCTCACATACTTTCGCTTTCTCTAATCTCATAATTCTCTTCACGCAGTTTCGCGTAGGTATGCGAGTGCTTTTGATATTTCTTTCAGCTAACACTGGCTATTTGATCTTCTTAAATTAGTCTTGGCTTTTCTTGGCTTCTTTTACTACTCACTTTCGCTCTGTAGATTGTCTGCGTCAGTCTTTCATCACACAGTCTTTCTGTACCCGAACCATCTAAGCATTACTTTTTTCATATTTTTGTATTTATTGTATTGTTTATTTATTAATCAAATCTCTTTGCAAAGACATTTAGAATGATAATTTTAAAGGATAGATGTTTGGCTAATATTTTTCCATAAGGTTTTCGCAGAACCAACGGTACATTTGGCGACAGTTTGTTTGACGCTGTAGCGTTCTATTATTACTTCTTGTCGATCAGTAAACTTCGGCTTTTATAGTTTCTACTTTTAAATTCTAAAGAAAGGGCTTGCGTGTTAGGGTTAGGGTTTAATTGGTTTTCCTTGCAATTGTTCAATACATTCTAATACATGAGTTGAATAGGTAGTTACAATTTTTAACTATTCACTGTCAGAATTCCAAAAATATAACGCGTTTCGCCTCTAAACAAAGGAACATCAGGATTTTCCACGGATTCGGTGAGCTTACAGCACCGAATCAACCAATGAGTTAGCTGAGTGAGCTGACTCGTTCGTTGATTCTTTAGACAGCGAAAAACTACAAGAATTCATAACATGAAATTGACTTCCGCAAAATAACACCTGAGCTTATACAATCAATTCAAATACATATTTAATTTGTCTAGTCCGCTATATATTTCATGTCGAAACAAAGAACATGAACCTATACTGGGAATAATGAAGTCGTCATCCATTCCATATACTGTCAAACACCTCAAAACTCTTATCAAATGTTTGTCGTCTAAATATATGTGCTTTGCGCTTTTTTATGTAAATAAAAAAACATTCAAAGCTATCGCAAATATGAAATATCTATACATAATATGTCAGGGAGCGAGCATTACCAAGATTCTGTGAAAATCGACGAACAGACGTAATATGTTTATCCTTAAATGGATTGAAAGAAACAATACCATAGCGATACTAAACAGAAAAATCTGAAACTTAAACATGAATGAATATAACTATATTTGCAGAATTTTTAATTAAATAGCCAGAATGTTAGCTGACGGAAATGTCAAACGCACCCACATACTTAGGCAAAAACGCGTATGAAGAATGATGAGATTCGAGGAAGCGAAAGAAGTATGTAAGAAACACGAAGCTTGGCGCTCCATCCTTTCTGACTACCCGTTAGGGATATCGTGCGAAGATGTGTGTACATATATTTACTGAAGGGTCTGTAACTCACTAAAATATAGAATAGAATAGAATAGAATTTATTTATTACATATTATCAATGTCAGTTTTACAATTTGTTACAATAAAATGTCAAAGTATAATATGATCGTCACGTTAAAAAATAAATCTTACATATTTCATACAAAATTGTATAAAAAGTAAACAGTAAAAATAGTTCGTAATAATAATTTAAACATGTCTTTGCAATTTAATGAATGTGAAAATGAAAAAAAATATTCATTAGTTGAATAATATTCTTTTTCCAATAAAAGGTCTTTCGGTCGGCGACTAAACGTTTCGTCATTCGTTTCGTCTTTTAGGTCCGTGGGCAGTTTTCCATAGTACGTAGGACCAATTACGCGAGGGTTCTTAGTTGCCATTTTAGTATGGCGTGCCACAGATTTCAAGCGACCCCCGTTTCTGAGTATATCTCTTTTCATTGCGTAAACCGTAAACGAGTGGTTCATTTTACAGCGATTCAATTAGTATGGAGGTTATATACGAAAGTTTTATACAAGCTTAAGTCATTTTACTGGTGTACGTGAATATTTCCCGTGACAATAACACGTTCACTATACGACAAAAATGTTGTATATGTGGGACATTTTATGGTCACATAGACATTCATATGACTGCTATAACAACAGTGGTAATGTAGTCTCAACCGTAATTTTGCCTTTGGTATGTAAAAGAAATCATAAGGAACCTTCATGAAGCTAAATAAATATAATTACATGTACAATTCCAGACGAAAAGCTAGTAAAGTAATAACAAGGTCGAGAGGCGGAAAAAACTTCATTAACATGGCCATGACACTGAAATTCATGTACTTATCGGAGATTTTCCATCAACGCGATTGTTTCATCTGATAAATTGCCAGCTGAAAAATACGTCAGTGTAATGAGGAAAATCTAAGTACCAGTCTTTAGAGACTCAATTCTAACAGAAAATTGATGTTGTGGAAAAAATGAATTACTTTGAGGAAGTTTATTATTTAAGATAATGTATAGTTTTAAGTTTGTAAATATTAACATATGTATGTACTTTTTGTTAATAAATCTTGTTTGTATTACTTTTATATTTTTTATTTATACATACTTATATGGATTCGTAGGAAGATCAACACTATACAAAAAAGAAAAATTAAACCTTATGCAAATACATGTGTAACATCGGTATAACGTACGTTACATACACGTGTTCTAATAAATTGTTATTTATAATTAAAAAACGATTAATAATAAAGACAATTATTATTATACTTACTATAGAACTCATCGAGGAATCACTATGGTTCGATCGACAAAGATCGAGGTCGAAATATTAAGCCAATTTTCTAGTTATTAATACAGTGTAGTAGTAGGTAGTATAAGTAGTTAAAACTATTAGAACATAACCATCATCATCTAATAATTAACATGTAACAACTTTTTTTTAGACCCTAGCACCCAGTATCTAAACGGGTACGCACTTAACAATATATTCAGTCGATCATACCTTATTCGTAAATGTAAATATATTAATAGCTTTCGTTTCTCGATATCTATTTGGCTTTGCTCTCACAATGAAAAACGAAAGTAGTACATTAAAACATTTTAAATTGTAAAATACATACAAAGGTATAATAATTCATGTTTACAGGAATGTTTGATAGTACATTCTAGAAAGTTTTAGAAAATAGCTATTCAATATTCGATCTATAGGAACAGTCAGTATCTATGGTAGGTTGTCTTTGGTATAAACATGGAGATACGTCGGGGCCGACGACCAGTTAATGCCATTCAGATACGTAAACAAATAGGATTTACTATACACATAAAAATTAAATGCCTCCAGTACATGAGGCAATTATGTACCCATAATTTGGGATGATATGTGATGTTGACTGAAATAGGGGTACTGACAGCCGGAAAAAGGAGTGGGTCATTTAGATTCGAATTTTTATGTACTATGAACTATATTGAAACTGGATTCTAGAAACATTTTATTAGAAGTTCAAGGTACCTATAGTAAGGTATGGTAATTTTAAACTTACTTTGTTCCATTAGCTTTGGTTTATATATGTAGTATAAATTCTTTGTTCATTATACAACGTTATAAATTTTGTTTTTTTTTATATCATTTAGGCTTATGTTTTAAATATAAAAGCTCTTGGGGTCGCACACGGTGTCAAATTAATGTTCGACAACAGAAAGTATATTAGTCTAGTAGGCTTGGCACCGACTTCACTGACTGTCAAATTTAATGATATGGGTATTTGTATCGTATTTATAAAGTTACTTTTGTACTTAAGTTTTGATTAGTAAAGGATAGTTATTTCATACTTTTCAGTGTTCTTTTTTGAAGTCGGTTTAATTTTTTTATAAAAATTTTCACATCGTAGAACGACTAGGATAACGGATCTATTATTGCTTTAATAACATTTTTTCTATCGATGTTTACTTTAGTGTATTCAAATCCTAAAATAAATACGTCACCGCCCTAATATATATGTATTTATCTACTCGTATATAAATAAAAATGAATCGTCGAAATGTATGTACGCGCATAACTTCCAAACGACTGCACCAAATTAGATAATTCTTTTTTTTTACGTTCATTATTGTCAGGACAAGGTTTGTATAAAAAAAATAAAAAAAAAAATAAAAAAATTTAAACGACTGCACCAAATTAGATAATTCTTTTTTTTTATGTTCGTTATTGTTAGGACAAGGTTTGTATAAAAAAAATTAAAAAAAAGAAAAATTTTAAAATCTATAATATGAAAAGTGAAGTAAAATGAGACAGAAGACTGTGAGAGAATATATTGACAAAACATTGACAGATTAGTGGAATAAGAAGGGGAAGGTTTGTGTATATGTGCCGTCATTATAAATCGAATATGGCGGATGTTCCACAATACGTACAGTTGTGCTCATTCCAAGAATACCACTAATTCCAACTGACTTTCCTTTTGAATTTAAACGTCTCCAGTTTCCAGTGCGCCTTGCATTCGCAATGACAATTAATAAATCCCAAGGCCAATCGTTAGAAGTGTGTGGAATAAATCTTGAATTGCCGTGTTTTTCGCATGGGCAGTTGTACGTTGCGTGCTCAAGAGTCGGGAAACCATCAGCACTATTTGTTTTCTCTCCAGAATGAAAAACGAAAAATATTGTACATTACAAAGCATTACAATAGATATGTTGTAAATATTTAAATACTATACTTTATTGTTTGACGCAATATAACCGATATGAATTTACCGGAAGTGTTACATTTCTTTAGTCCACGACTGTACACCACCTATGTGATGCTGAGGCGGGTATAAACAGTAGATAGTCTGAAATTCAGAAATTTTGAAAATATTTACGGAAAGAAGGCGGTACGAAGTTCGCCAGGTCAGCTAGTTATAAAATATAATTTTTCATCTGATGTTATAGGACATTGTTAATTAATTAAGTGCATATGTATAAGTCAAGCATCGCTTTGGCTCCACATTCGTAATACGTAGCCCATGAATGAAATTCCATACCGTCTTCTGTGTTTCCTGAAAACTATAATCCAAGCATCTTCAGGACTACAGTGAATAGATATTTCTTAGATCGACGTGCTCCATCTTCGGCCACATCGTCGCTTAGCAACAAGTGAGTTAGTGGCCAAAGGTTAGTATTACATTAAAAAAAATTTAAAAAAAATGTATTTTCAGACGCAAGAATTTTTTTTATCACGGACGGACATTTAGACTTACAGTATTCAATTATAAGGCTGTACGAAACAATGCTACGTCAAAGTCAAATAAATTTATTTGAGTAAACCCATTTGCAAGGTATTTTTCAACGTCAAATCTACATTAGTTCGGTTCGAAAAGAAAACCTGGACCCTGAGAAGAATCGACAGGAGGAAACTCGGTCATATCATTTTTTTAACATTATTCTACAATAGTTATTTAAAATACAATGTTAAATGCGTGTGCAGGGAGGATTATTTCCAGACTATTGTTTTTTTTTCCATTAAATCGCTAATTTTGTATTGTAGTATGTTTTTACAATCAGTGTGCGTTTATAACAAGTTTAAATCTCTTTTCCATTAATTGAGTAATTTCTTGAGAAGTGATCCACTTGACTTCTGTAGTTTTAATTAAGAAATAACAAGCTGATCACGATCACGAGTGTCGATACCATTAATAACGCCTTTCTTTTGAAATAGATCTATATTTTTTCTAGTGTACATTATGTTTTCGAAGATGTGTAACGAGGTTAACATACTGATGATAACATAACATAACATAACTTCACGCTGTATCCCCAACGGGGTAGTCAGAGAGGACGGAGCGCCAGGAGTCGCGGTCCTTACACACCTCTTTCGCTTCCTCAAATCTCATCATTCTCCTCACACATTTTCGCCTAGGTATGCGAGTGCTTTTGACATACTGATGATCCATCAATAAAAAAACAAAGTACTCAAAGACCTACATATATAGTGCCCTCGAAGTAGATCTCGATCCAAATATTATTATATATCTCAAAATGTAAAGAGTTCATGTATTAACAATATTAAATGATTTAACACAAGTTTTCTTTGTGCGAAACGTCATTTGAAAATCGATGTTATTTAAAATGGTATTATCATTTTTCCGTTATTTACACATCCTCATATTGTCTTCATCGCTTTCTAAATTAATGTCACTCCAGTCAAACAAAACAAGTTCCCAAATAATTCTTTGAAACACAAACATTTTCTTTGAAATGTTCTTGGTAAAGATATAAAAATATAAAAGGTTGACCGTTCAAATTCAGTCGGTTGCAAATTATAATACGCTTGGTAGTTTTCCACATTCTTAAAATAAATAAATCGTTGGAACGCATCGAGCTGTCATCTACATGCAATTGGACTACTGATAGTCAATAGCTGTCGTCCCATCCTTGTTAAAGTGAGATCTACGAACGGAGAGTAGATTATAGAAACTGTTATTAATATTGCGGTTGGTCTCTACCGTTTTACTCTTAAAACAGTTAGTTTTTGGTAATAAGATCGGGAACTAGACGACTGTGTTTACGACTGACTTATGGCTACGTGACGACTACTCGACGGCTACTTATCACAACGGTCAAAATCGAACTTCTATATCCGGCTCCAATGAATACATCTATTTTATGCCTGCTCTTATTTTAATATAATGCAGTTAATTATCTTAGGTTGATTGACGTTATTAACATTATCGTGAAGCTAACAGGAATATCCTGGCTAGTTAGCCGTTACTGGTCGCAGTCCACTTCACACTTAGTAATATTTTGTAATCGGTACAATCTTAATACGAGTAGAACAGTGTTAGTCTCAGTGATACAGGTTAGTAGACTGCCTATTCAAATAAATAAAATGAGTGAAAAGCAATAAAATCTCATCTCGATCCCCTTCTAACAATAAATAAATTATGTGAAATGTCGTCAACTTACTTTATTATATCACCTAAGTTGATTTATTCTACCACTACCCTCCATATTAAGTACCTACACTTTGAAGGTTTCACTGAAACTTGAGTAAACAAGGAAGCAATGGAGAAAATAAAATGGACTAAAAACGATCCAACACACATTCCCAGTTCTCTTGTTCTCGCAAATCTTGCGAAAAATATCGTGTGGACACCAAATAGCCTACTAGTTTCCTTGGTGAAAGGTCCCGTCAATATAACAAAGGAATTGATAGCTAAGTCAGTAATGGCTGACGAGGAAAATATTTGGACGTTTTTGTGAAGAACGAACTAACGGTGGTGACAATATCGGTCATTGGAGGATTGTAACGAATTGATATGATATTGTTTGGCTGGTTGACTAAACAAACAATACGTCAAGTAGCTAATATATTTGTATTTCATCCATACTTTGCCAATTTGATATGTGTGTAGGATTAATAAATAATTTGCAACGATGCGAACGTTTAATATATTCACGGACCACTCTTTGCAAAGACTGGAAACCGACTAAATCTAAAATGATATTCGTGAGTTATCATTAGTACAATTTAGGGAATATTGCTGAGAACGCAGTTACAATGTGTCACCATATTATTTATACAATAAATAAGTAGGCACAGTACAAATTGCCTATTCTTCTGTGTTTTATTCCAAAAACACATTCCAAAACCAGTGCGGCCTTTAAAGCCTTTTAATATTGTAAAAGCTGTATTTGTAGGTCTTTTTGCGAACTACTTGCAGTCTTACCATACAAGTACATAATCTTTAACCGCATTGTGAATTTTTAACCGTTTTGCCAGCGTTTGGAGAAGGCGCGATAGTGTTCTGCTTTCGCGATTGTCTGTTCTTCGAAAATTAGGATTACTCAGACATCTTCATAAATATAACACCATTGGATATAATAACCATTAGCAGCGATGCGAAGACGGGTGCTAGTAATAAATGGATCTCATATTAAAAATCAATGTTTCTTTTTAATGTTTCTAAGCTTTCACGACTTGTACACATAATATTTAGTTACGGGTCTATGTCGCGTTTATATTTTTAAGGTTAATTACCTATTTTATCCCGACGTTCCGACCAGATTGCACCGATCGTGGTAACGGGCAGACTGATGAGAATGAATGTCATCTTCGTAGTGTGCGGTTTCTTGGAACTACCCACACTCATTCGTCGCATTTTTTATTTTATTTTTTTTTTTTTATTATTGTCACTGTCGGTACTTCAGCTCGTCAGACAATGTTTGTTTGTTTGTATTTGATGCGCTGCCATACCATTCATTCAATTGCGATTAAATTTGGTGTGGAAATAGCTTGAGTCTATGTCCTTGCATCATAAGCAAGGACATAGACTCTTTTAAAAATAAGAACACGGACGAAGTCGCGGGTTTCAGCAAGTTATTAACGAAAAAAATTCGTCATGTTTGGTTTAGATTTTTAAATATTTAAAAATTACAATGATATCTAGTGTAACGTATAATTTAATGATACATACATATTATGTACATACATACACACTTTTTTCTCCTACTCAAATATTATAATTTTCTTTCCACACTTTTGCCTAGGTATGCGTGTGCTTTTGACGTTTCTATTAGTCAACATTAGCTGTTTGATTTTCATTAATTAGTCTTGATCTTCCCTGTCCATTTTTTAAGTCGGTTTAATTTTTTTATACATAAGATTAATTTTTATTTATATAGTAGCTGTTGGCCGCGATTTCGCGTTTTTTTTCTAAATTTAATAATTCGAAAACCTTCTTAAGCGTATGCAGAACAACTAACCAAAGTTTAATCACGATCAGATTAATGGTTTAGGAACACATAAAAGACAAACGTACAAAGATACGTTCATTTTGCACTCCATATAAGAGAAGAAGAAAAAAAAAGATAGGTACATTACTCAGCTTATTGTGTTCATTTATACGAGAATATCAAATTCGCTATTTTCTCTTATTTGAGCTCTTATTCGACGTGAATTATAAAGAAATGGTAACTTGGCTAATCTTTCACAATGGATATATGATGACCTCATACATACATACGCACATACATACATATCCTCACGCTGTATCCCTAACGAGTCAGAGTGGGCGGAGCGCCAAGCGTCGCGGTCATACATTCTATCTTAAAATATATTATACATAGATGTCTGTTACATTAAATTAGTTATTTTACATTGCATGATATTGTGATCTAGATATTTATTCCAAGTTCAACTTGGAAATAGACACGTATTTATATTGTTTGTTATATTGATGTATTATGATGATGTAACAATAAAAATAACATTCAAATATTATAGGAAGGTCTCTTGCTTCACACTACGAATACCTTTCATATTTCGTTGTCTCTTAAAGATCTACAAATACATACATTTAATAAACTGAGCGCGTTTTAATAAAAGCGTGGATTAAATAATTCCTTTGAATTTTAGCAATTGTATATACTTTGCATAAAATTCAAGACCTTTTTGTGATCGGTGGCTAGCAGTAAGAGTATTATCGCGTTGACTATCTCTCATGGATTCCAATTTAACATTTACGAACCCAGAAAAATCTAGCAATGACGTTTCAGTACATTGCGTTCCTATTTTTACAAGGGTCTTATAGCTCTCCCTATATTCGCTTTGAAAAAGGGATTTATGTGGATGGGACGATTTTTCCCAATATTTCATGTTACGCGACACGAATCTACTAGCTTTTGTTGAACTTATGATATCCAGGGTTAAGTACTTACCTATTTTTTAACCGTGTCGAATATTGATATAGGTTGAAACATTTTTTTTTTATCTTTTTTACGGGATATCATAATCATATACGTACAATCGCTTTTACTGCTCTGTCTTTGTAAGAGTTGTTATAATATATATTTATATATATAAAGAGTGAGGACCCAGTAGTTGAATCTACAGTCCGCGACAAAACTTTAGCACACTACACATTTTTCATTGCAAGTTTTTTTACATTCTACGATTAAAGATGTTTAGCTAAGGTATTCATGTAAACATTAGTCACACTCGTTTTTTTAAATATTACGCATTAAAAATATCAGTTTGTTTTTTCATTATGCGTCGTGGAAGAAAAACTAAGTACAGTTTCTTGTAGCAAAGACCATTCATTTTAAAGAAGATGTGATTTAAATCAAAAGTAGCAAATTTATAGAAAAAACAGTCAATTTAAAATATTGAGATTTGTAGATAAAATTACTAATTCTACAGCTCTATTATATATACATCCCATTTTTAAATATTTTCTCATATGAGAGAACCAAATTAAAAAACTATTTAACTTCACGTAAATGAGGTAAATAAATATTACCAATAATTTGCGTTGCGATACGTAATGCATAAAAACCTTCTCGCTTTTGTAAATATTTCAACTTATAATGTTGAAATATTTACAAAAGTGTTTTTTATTACTCCTGCGGGATAAACAGTATCTAAACGCACATTTTTGCGGTTGATAAGTAGCTATTTTTTCATTTTACAATTTGAGTGTAAACTTGACGCACGATAATAATTGCTTGGCACGCGCAAATTCACGATTTAAAAAAAGAATGTAAAATGAATATCTAAAGTAAAACACAATTGATTTTAGTTCCCATTAACATCAGTGTGAAAATTAAAGAAAATCATGATTTCGAAGTTTTAGATTAATATAATAATAAATAGTAATAAAGTTAATACTTTCTATAATTTTCCTTTGTACTGAAATTATCTCCACATTAGTAATAAAACATAGTATCTGCAACTCGTGCGCTGTTGTCGATTGCCCACTCGAGCGAATGAGCGCATTCGCTTCGCTCGTGCGCTCAACTTCGTTCGAGTGGGCAATCGACAACTTACCGCACTTGTTGCACAATATATTATTGTATAATTCGCAAATTTGTTAAGTAATATTAACAAAAGTAAGTCCGATGTACACTATCAACATATTCTTAAATTAAACTCTTTAGTAAATTTAACATAAAATTGTGTAAATGTTAAAGAATATTATGTTAAAACGTGTAACATCAATCTCCTTTATTTCTTAAAAGACCATTCCTCATACTTTAAAAATAATTAGTACTTTAGTGAACTGGTTGGTTTACGAAACAACAGATCAACCCTCGGAATTCAACTACAGTATTTTTTTCAGTGTAACGACATACATTAAACGACCATAAAAATGACGCCCTGATTTTATCGGTTCAAAGCTATATTTATGTGTGCGTGTACAATAACAGTAGGTAAATCACGCACATACGATCTAATAATATAAGACCTTATTCGATCACTTTCGTGTCGTCCTTACTCTAATCTTAAGTACAGACGTCTTCGATAAGACATCGCTGTTGAAATGTTCTCCCATTTTATGACGTAGGGTAAGCGGCAAATTAATAGACCCCAAGGACCACATTACTGAGCTCGAGTTATTAATCTACAGGGATATTGTAATGAGAACCACAACATTATTGATACAGAGAAGATAAGGGTCATAAGGGAATAATAATGAATAATGTCTATAAATACTTCGTAATTTTTTTTTGTTTCTGAGAAGGGAAAAATCCCCACAGACTCAACCGGACCCTACGCCAACTGAGTAATGTTGAATTTTGGGCTACCTTTATTGCAGTAGGGAGGCTAATTTGAACAAAGTCGTCAAATTGGTAACGATTTTCGTGGGACTGAGCAGTATTATACCGACAACTTGTATCATCGTATTAAATAGTATTTTCTGAGTAGGAAAAATGATGTCACTTCTTCAACCTGTGTAGGGGGAGCTATGAAGTCACAAAGATGGCGATTCTTTGTTTAAATTTTGTCGAATAACTCAATAACTACTAAACCTATTGCCACGAGTGAGGTGTCATATGAAAGATATTAAAATGTTTAACAAAAAACATGCGATTCTATGTATAGGTCCAACATTTAATAAGTTATTTGAATAAAAAACAAAAATTGAAAAGTGTTAATTTTTTGTACTTTAAATAACGCGGTAAAAATGCCAGTTAGATTAAAAATGGCTCAAAAAAAATCTTACTTCGTTTTTCATTTGTAATGTACATTTATAAAATCAGATAATAAATAAACAAACTTCAACATTTTTAAACGAACGCGGCGCATTGCGCGCCCGGCCGCTCGTTCGCTCGACACAGTCGGCGAAGCCACAGCCGAGCCAACGTGCGACAGTCTCTTGCAAACTGAGTTACATAAACTTTTAAAGTTCCACGTTGTTTTATAAAAGATCCAAAAAACGGAAAACTAAGGCGATTATCATTTATTTTGATCCGACGTTTCGGCCGTTTGCATCGGCCGTGATCGCGAACAAACTGTCACAGCACGCTTCACTCCGTTTCCGAGCCAGGTTTTTTATCATCTACACCCGACATTCGTAAATAATTTTTATTAGGTCTCCTACGCACCACTCTCATAGTGTCCACACGTTAACCGGATGCGAAGAACGAGGCTTTATTACACGAAGCACTGAATTCCACCAATGATAAATTGTATCCGTTTTTCCGATTCAAATTTTCTCGTTTCTTGATTTCCATCACTTCACGCACTACTCTCGGATAAAAGAAACGATCAGTGGAAAGTACTTGCGGGCGATGAAGTTCAATCCAATGATTGGTATCAGATTGAAGAACATGATGATGAGAACATGGAGAATCTGATACCCGGACACGGAGTGAGCTTGCTGCAACAGTTTATTCGAAACCACGGCCTATTCAACTCGGTGGAAACGTCAAGACATAATAAAACGTAATCGCGTTAATTTCTCGTTTTTAGTTGTTTTGTAAAACAACTGCATACAAGAAGAAGAAAGTATGACAAGACTACGTTTCTATCAAAAATAGCTGTGGAACAAAAGATTTTATGAAAGAGAGATATAAGCTGCAGAGAACAGAAACTTTATCAAAAGTGAAAGAGAAGCGTGAAAGGTGAATGGTATTCGAGAAAAATAAAATATCGGATAACTTTGAGGAAAGTATAAATTATTTTGAAAGAAATACGTAAGTACCGAAATGGTCTTGCACTTTGTACAATGAATAAAGTTCGTTCGAAAGATAATCATCTGATAACAGACAAAAAAGATGTTTGGAGTGATGGAGAACTATTAATATTATAGATAACTGTATGAGAGTAGCGACTCTTTCTCTAACACTGAGACTCTCCTAATTAATCGAGATTGACAAAGTGATAAGAAGTCTGAAATGTAGAAATGCTACAGGAAAAGACGAGGTAACTGCCGAGATCACTAAGTACGGTGGTCCTACGGTCTGTGATACCTTTTTTAAACTGTGTAATCTTTGCTGGCAGAAGAGAGAAGTTCCGGAGGACTGGTGCACCACAATCATAGTGCTTCCCTATAAAGGAAAACGTTCGTATTTAGACTGCACGTGCTATAGGGCCATCAGCTTGGTCAACTTAGCAAGCAAAGTCTACACCGAGCTACTTGACGGAACGTATGAAAGGCATTTCTAAAAGATATTCCCGGGAGGCGCAGGCTGATTTTAGAAACGTTAAGAGTTGTATGGATCAGATTTGCTCACTCCGCATTATTGTTGGGAGGTGTCTTGAGTACAGGTCAGAAAGTTTTCTGCACTTTCGTGGATCTAGTAAAAGTGTTTGCATTGTGTATACTTCTATAATTCCCTAATTAATATAAATAAAATTGTGCACGATCTTTACATTATGTGTTTTTTATTCCAGTTATTTTTGATATCTTAGAATAAAAGAACAATAAATTGACACAAAGACATGAAACATATATAAGCACAATTTGTTAGAATAGCGAGAAAGAAATTGTGGAGTTTTTTGCCTGAATATGGTGTGGAAGGCTCCTCACTGCGGACTGAGCGGTCATTATATCGTGGCCATAGAGTTTGTGTAAGAACAGACGGTGACATGTCGCTCTGGTTCGTTTAGGCGTTAGACAGGGCTGCGTGTTATCTGCCTGGCTATTTCTGCTTTATTCAGACGGTTGCGTCCGTACATGGAAAGGTAATACTAGTGGTATGATATGTAATGGCACAGTGATAAATATTGTGCTTATAGCAACATCAAAAGCAGAGTTGCAGACACTAGTCACGTACATGAAAGAAATAAATGTAAAGTTCAAAAGTTAAAGGACTGAATATGAATGTGAAAACTAAGAATATACTTTCATACTCTACTCATAAACTAAGAATATTTAAGAAACTAAGATTCTGGTGTTTAAAAGAGAAGATATGCATCCAATGTGTGAGACATGTGTGAATGGAAAATGTCCAGAACAAGTGAATGCAAATGTATATCTGGAAAGTGCGTTTTTTAGAAATGGAAGATGCGATTTGGATATGAAAAATCGGGTAATAAACTGTACTTTGGCCGCATTAATAGGCAATGTGCTCTCTGCTATTAGTAGAATAGCTATTGTCCGTAAATTCGTTTGCGTGGTCTTCAATTTACTAAATTAAATAATTCAGAAAACAACTTACCATAAGGGACACACACACAAAGAAACATTTATTGTTATTTATATACTAGCCGTACCCGGAACTTCATCCGCGTGGAAAATTTTTCCGCGACTCCTCCGGGTTACCGGGATTACCCAAGATACCTACATTGTTGAAGGAGATCTTGAGAAAAGTAACTTTTTCGCGGAGTATCTGCCATATTGAATTAATGATGACCATTCGATACCCATTTTCTTGGTGTTGAACAAAAAATTATGTCTTGTTTTGGAACATCTGCCACATTGGATTCATGATGACATCACATATACAAAAACCTTCTCTTGGGTATTCCATTTTATTTGATACTCATATTGTTGGTGTTGAACAAAAGGTTATTTTCTATTAAGGAACATGCGCCATATTGGATTTATATTGACGTCACATATACAGAAACCTTCCCCTGTGTATTATATTTCATTTGATACCCATATTGTTGGTGTTGAACAAAAAAGTTATTTCCTATTACGAAACATCTGCTATATTGGGTTTATGATGACGGTTACATATATAAAAAATTACGTAATTTTTTGAAAAATTTATTGTAATTTTATGCAATCATGTGATAAATTCCTAAAATCTCTAGCTATCTTCCGCTCAAACTCTAAAAATCACCAATCGACACGTGTTTCGCCTCTCAACGAAGCATCCTCAGGATATACCAGAGATAGAATTCGGCCACCTAACCAGCACCGATTCGGTGCTGATTTTTAGAGTTTGAGCGGATGATAGCTAGAGATTTTAGGAATTTATTACATGCGATGGATTTCCACAAAGTAACACCTGAATCTATACAATATCTTTATGCAATCATTTGTTTTCGGGCACATACTATCTCTGTATCAAATTTCACCTCTTTAGGGGTAGATTTTTAATAAAAAGTTACCTACGTTTTTTAATAGAAAATGTTTATCTCTGTACCAAATTTCATCTTAATCGATTCAGCGGGTTAACATTTCGCATACAATGTTTAATTCCCCTTTTCACACCTTTAGAGATATTTGAAAAAGAAAGTAGCCTTTGTACTTTCCCTGCTATCAAACTATCTCCATGCCAAATTTCATCAAAATCGGTTCGGTAGTTTAACCGTGAAAATCAAGCAGACAAATAAACAGACTTTTGCATTTATGATATTAGTATTGACGCGAACTAGTTGCCCGGGACTTCATTCACGTAGTCATTTATTAACATATTGAAATAAGTTATAAACCTTCACTGGCGTATGCAGAACGACTCAGCAAAGTTTCATTACAATCAGACAAACAGTTTAGGAATGCATAAGGGACAAACACACAAAGAAAAATTCATTTTATAATAAGACCAGCTGTTGGCCGTGACTTGGTTCGCGTAGCCTTTTATTTACTAAATTCATAATTTTGAACCTTCACGAACATACGCAGAGCAACTCACCAAAGTTTAATTACAATTGGATGAATGTTTCAGGAACGCATACAGGACAAACTCAAAGAAACATTTGTTTTTTTATTTTTAAAATAGCCTACCTTTCTTAGGATTCAAGCCGTCTCCATACCTAATTTAATAGCATTCGGATGACGGGTATAGTAGCCCATAAAATACGAACTAACAAACATTGACTTTTATATATTAGACAAGAAGAAAGAAGAAAATGATTGACGACCTCCGTGGCGCAACGGTTAAGCGCGTCGGAAAGTAAACGGGTTGCGGGTTCGATTCCCACCACGAGTCTGGGTGTTAATGTATAATATGTATTTATTTACAAAAGAAAAGTATATAAGTAGTATATCAGTAGTCTAGTACCCATAACACAAGCGCTGTGCTGCTTAGTATGTGACTAGATGGCGCTGTGTGAAACGTCTGAGTACATTCGAGAAAAGTAGTAGATCTTGTAAATTGAACATTTACGTGCGTTAAAACGCTCAATTATATTACTCATTTAATATACCAAAATAGACATATTATTATTATCATAATAACATTATGTACTGGCTGTACCCGCGATTACGACCGCGTGGAAAAAGTTTATGTGGCTTTTCCTGGTTAAAGGTTTTTTTTTGGAAAGGATTTACGTCGACGTCTATCTCCTTACTAAAATTTCATCATAATTGGTTCAGTGGTTTAGCATTTCTTATACAAAGTTTCGTCTCCATTTTCACCCCGTAAAGGGTAGATTTTTGGTAAAAAATAAGCTACATATTTTTGATAAAAAAATAATTCCTTTTGATAAGAAAATCCAAATGTAACTAGTTTATGTTTCCATCCCCCTTTTCACTCCCTTACGGGTAGATTTTTGACAAAAAAAAATAGCATGTGTTCGTCCTCTAGTGTTAAACTATCACCATGCCAAATTTCATCAAAATTAGTCTGGATGTTTAGCCGTAAAAACGAAACAGACAGACAGAGAGACTTTCATATTTATTATTAGTATGGATTAGTATGGGATTTGGATTTAGTTACAGATCATTTTACTCAATACTTAGATTTTAATTTGATTCCGAGTCAGTTCAAATGTGGTTTGTAAATGACCCGGCAATAAAAGTTTTGCACGTTTTTTCCGTGATTTATTCAATACGTGATTTAGTTGGTGAAGGAGCGAACGAGGTAAGTGAACGACCTAGTCATTATGTTAAGTGAGCGAAAACGAGAGAATCCGATTAGTGAACGAACAAGCCTAAGTATTTTATTTCTTTTGCTATCTTGAATGAGATTATTTTAGTTACATGTAAAATATGCCATATTAATTGTGCGGTCACAATCAAGTTGCAGTTTTATAATAATGTAGGTAATATCAAATTATCGTTTCGTGTTCATATAAAAATATAGGTAACAATACAAACAAACCTCGTTACAACATTTTCCTAGTTTATTTAATTATTGTTTACGAATTCAACAAAAAATATTATACTCACATTTGTTTCTCTGCAATTCCCCTACTATGCAAGTCTGTTTGTGGTGTCTAATTTGTCTTAACTTTAAGTACAAAGAATTTACTTATAAATGTTCGTAAAAAAGTATGATGTTGTTTTTATATGAAGTTTTACACACCAGGAGTAATTAGACGTTTTTTATTGTTAGCTTTATTGTCTGCATTCCAAGCGTCTAATCACATTTCCAAACTAAGAATCTAACTTGTTCTATAAACATGTACCTACCAATGTAACCATTTATGCTGTGTCACGTAAGGAGCTCCATATTTTGTTACCAATAAAACTCAAAATAAACCAAAAACCATATTGACAAATACCAAATGAAATATCCTTTAATGTAATGTAAAAGCTTGTTAACCCTTACTAAGTTCTAAACTAATTATTAGCAAGTGGATTCGCTATTGTTCGAGACGAGGTCCTACCTTTTACGCAACATCCTAACCCATGTGTTCTTTAACTTAACGACGCAACATTTGCGAAGTAATTGTGAACATGATAGGGAACAATGTCTTAAGAACTGTTTGTGCCTTATACGATTTCAAACCATGAACTAAACATATGAAAGCTAATGAACATAAAAATAAATATGTTGAGCGTATTCACAGAGTTCCTTATAGTTATTGTCGCACTAAGGGTAATCACTTAGGCAAGTACTCTGAAAAAAGGTTCCGTTACTTTGTCGCACTAAAAGCCAATATTAATTTGACAAAGTACATTTCGAAAAAATGCTGTTTCGATCATTTTTAGAAACTTTTTTTTACTATAATCCGGTACAAATGTCATTGAAAGTATTAACTGAAGGCATAACTAAAGGCGTTCAAAATTTTTTCATCGATAGCTTAGAAATGAGCGAAGTAGGAAACCTAGGATGGTTTAGGAAGTGCTTGATAATGATTTTCTTTTAAAGCAAGTAATAGTGTTTGAGAGATCAAAAAAGGTCCAAAAACAATTGCTCAGTTAGGGGATCTAAATAAAGACACTTTTTATGAAGGGGTAGGTAAAAAAAGGTAGAATATATTTTTTTCAACACTTTTGCTCAAAAAATGCTAAGCTGTGAAAAAGGAAAAAAAATTGCTCGCTATTTTCACATTAGAAACGTCAAAGATTGTTGCGACTTTCCGACTAATATTTATAAACAAAATAATAATATGGATTCAAGCGATGAATTCGATATTAATATGGAATCTACTCCACCTGATATCTTGAATGAGGCACAAATTGCAGAAAATGGTATCTTGCCGCCAAAATCGCGAAAGCGCTATTTAATGATTTACAATAATTCTATATCATGGAAGACTCGAAGAAATACTTAATCATTCTCTGAAAATGTTTTGATGGCTTATTTCAATGAATTACGTGTGAAGTATAAGCCGTCCTCAATGTGGCCAATATAATCGATGTTAAAGAGCACTCTAAAAACCAATAATGACGTTGTTGAACAAAATAAATAAAATTACATGTATTTTTGAAACGACAGTCAGATGGCTATACAAGCAAGAAATCAAAAGTATTCACTGCATATACATAGAAAAATTCCTTACTGACGCGCCAGATGTAAAATATTTAGTAAATAAGGTGTTTTTAAAACTTTTCTTTTTACAATTTTTTTTTTTACAATATAAATTTTTTACTTTAAACCTTTTTGTAGACACTTACCACTTATTACTATAATAGTTTACAATGCTTAATTTAGTAGGTAGGTACCCATATTTGATAGTTAATTTGGTCATTGACCTGTATAGAACTACATAAAGCATACTTAAATTACTTGTATTTTATTACATGCTATATTAATTTTTGGTATATCTGGGGCGTATATAGGCGTGGGGCAAGAATTACAAGCGATATCAAAAACCATGGGGACTTATTGCTTGTCAAGATACCTGACACAAAAACCAAAATCCCTCGTACATTCACCATACATGGTGAGTTTTACGCAATTGTCAAGAAGTATCAAGCTCTAAGAATTACAAGAGTAACAGTCTTTCAGAAGTACCAAAACGGTAAATGCATGCGGCAAGTCGTTGACTTTAACAAAATTGGTAGTGTACCAATTTTCCTTTTAATAGTCTTTAGTCTGACCTAATAAATACAATTGTTGGTAAAACATTACAAAGTAATCTAAGAAATCAATACTTTGAATAAGCCTCAAAATCAATCTTTGTATGTGCGTAAGCTAAAGTTTTCTGATATTATGCGCAGTTTTCTTTGCTTTGACTGTTTAAAAAAGTCGTGGTCAAAGGCAATTTACCTACTGTTAGCGTTGACACGGCTCTCACAGTTAGCTTTGTAAATGTTTGCTGTTAAATGTTCACTAAATAGCCTTGCAAGAAACACTACGGTCCACACACCCGTAACACATAATGCTTCTCTGACCTTGTGCTTTGTTTATGGTCATGGCTAACATAAGCTCTTCGGGAACTGTACATGTTTAAAACGAAGTAGGATGTTGCTCGGAATAAGCGGGATTCAGATATAAAATCTAGTTCGCCTGCGCCACTTTCCGTTAAATTTTCCACTTCTGTAATCTTTTGTAGAGAACTAACTTTACGTTGTCTCGTTGCATAAATTCAATGCGCTTCGTAACATAATAATTGCACAAACTTGAATTGGGATATTCTTTCCTTCCGTTGACTGATTTCTATGGAAAAAGTGTATTTCGAGCATCAAGCGTTCTAATCTAAAAGTGCAAACTTCATGAAAATAATCTATTTGGAGATTTACGTGTTCAAACAGACAGTCAAACAATAATTTCCAAAATCGTCTTTATGTTCTCTGAAATTTTTCTTTCATCACCTCCGATCAGTTTTTGGTAAATATATTCAATATACAGACACGTCTATTCTAGATAGTTGTTCCTTGCGGGAATCTATACTGATACTAATATACTAATAATACTATAAAAAGACAGAGAGAGAGAGACATGATTTTGTAAATTTGTTTACATGTGGAAGTTAACCTCCGGGACCATTGCACCTACTCGAAAATTTATTTTACCACTTGAAAGACACATTGTTCCAGATGGACATAGGTCATACATTATAATAAAAAATTAAACTGAATTCTAAATACAAACACTGAAGAGTACAAAATAATATTATCCTTTACTAATCAAAATTAATGTAAAAAATAACTTATAAATACGACACAAATTAATTTTAACGGTTACTGAAATCGATGCCAAGCCTACCGAACTATTACAGTAGAATTTCTATTCTGCTTATTGACTTCAATATGTAACTATCAAATTTAATTGCATAGGTATTAGCATCATATCTACGGAGTTCTTTTTGTACTTGAGTTCTGATTAGTAAAATGTAATTACTTTGTAATTTTCAGTGTCTTTATTCTGAAGTTGATTTAAGTATTTTTAAATTTATTTATTTTTCGCTTTCGAGTGGTCTTGTCCTAAATAAACATCAATTCCGTAACGAAATATAAAAGAGGAATCATCAAAATATGTAAATCTTTGAGGAGTTATTTGACGTATCTTCGAAGTCTGAGATCAATACTAATCATATTAAAATGAGAGTACATTGAAGCTATATTGAACACAATGCATAAACAAAAAGCTATGCCTGAACATAAAATATATAAAAAATATACATATATAACATGCAGACGAAATGAGATCCTCATCCTTTTTTTGAAGTCGATTATGAAAGAAGTTGCTCGTCATGTGAAATGAAAAATATGTATACGAATAGCATTACATAACGGGCTTAGTTACTTCGTTACCCAATAATCAGGAAATTTAAAAAAAACATGTATTTGACCATTTTATTTTTTAGTTTTCAATAATAAAGTTAGTTACTTTAGGTGACAAATAAATCAATTTTAGTAAGTTGTAAGGCCAAAACTTACAAAACGAGAGTTAGTAATATTTCAGTCTTATAAATCTCTGAATCTCAATCTGTGTTCATAATAACTTAAGCCATTAATTACAACTTAAGTGAATTGTTTGAAACCCTCATTTAATTGACCCCTCTCTTTAACTTTGTACATGCGATAATTAAATTATTTCTGATAATTACTTGTTTAAATCAGTAGTAATTACTTGGAATTTATAGTTTTTTATAGCAATGAAGTTTAGCAGCTTTAGTGTCTTTCTCAAATATAATAGACAGCGAATCATTTTGTCGGAGATAATAAATAGCAAATCAAAAAGTATAGCACAGAAAATAATGGCTAAGTAGGCACGTTTTATTCTAACGTAGGTACGAGAAGTTTGATTTCCAGACGTGTGTCCGTTACGTGTCCATACGTACAGACGTATGTCCGTACGTACAGATGTACATACAAGTGTTAGGTATATATAAAATCCAATATGAAATTAAAAATTCGTCAAGTACGAGTTAGAGTGCTCTGAGGGTTCTATACGATATTTATGAAAAGGTAAACTAAACTAATTTCTGGAGATTTTTAAGACCAGAACTTTCGATATATTTATATATTTCATATATCTGAAGTTTTTTAATGTATATGTCCAGTGATTAGGGAGATTAAATGCTAAAAATCTTTTAATTAATACGTGAAGAGAAAAGTTTCCATCCCTTTTTAAGCATATATTACGCACATGTAGGATTTGCCATAGTTAATGTTTATATAGAAAAGGAGTTCAGCGCGCTAAAATTTATGTGTTACGAGTAAATCAAATTAAATGAAACGTTAATTTTTTACGTTCGTACTGTAAATGTAAAACACATCAATTTGTGGCCAAACCTTAAGTCGAATCTTGAAACAAGAATCATAATTAACATAGTCATAATGAATTACCGCTCTTATCATCTTGTGTCAAACGAATTTTCTTGACTCCCTGTGTATTGAGTGTAACCACGAGTAAAACAGCTATAGCAAGTTTGGCAACCTTGCATTGTCGGTGTAATTCGTGTCAGCTCCGGGGGGCAATTCTCAATCAATAGAGATCGTGTCGAATTAGATATATATAAAAAATGGCGGATGTCTATTAGTAACGGTTTATCGTATTCTTATAGCGTCACCCATAGACATTTCTCTATCGCCAGCGTTCGACGTGTAACGAGTGGCCGGTAGCAGTCGACACAGGAATGTCGTATGTCAAGTCGAATAATTATACACGTATTGTACTCATTTTTAAGCACATATACATTATTTGAATTAACTCGCTATTGTTTATTTTATCTGTGAACTGTGATAATAAAATATAACAGCAAAATGTGAGCTGACGTTTTAGTGGCGGCGTTCCTTATTGAAGTGGTCGAAGAAGCTGCTATTATGGCGGCAGAAAGTAGATGCCATGTGTTATGGCGGAACGATGCCTTTGCTTTAAAAGACAATGCTTTTGAAAAAAATTTCGTCTTTTAAAAATTTTACTTTGCAATTAATGCATTTCCATGTCGAAACGCACATAAAACAATTTTTACAGTTTCAAAATTTAAAACTTTCTCTGTGACTTATAGCCCACGTTCGTATCGGTCACGTTCTGTTTTTTGCATTTATTTATTCATTATTAGTCAATATTGCAACTCAAGTTTGAGGTAGGTACACCTAATTTCTTCTGTTACGAGTATATTAATACTTTATAAAACAAGTAATATTTTTAAACTTTAGTAACATACTCGAGTTTTTATGTTAATGAAAACGCGATTATTACGTTTCTCGATTTAACCAACTTAACCGAGAAAAATAGAACGTATAATCTGTAGAGATGAAAAAGGAATGTAGAGATTAATGTCTATTGTCACGGAGAATAGCATTTTTAGAATCGGAGACATATTTTTCGACATTTTCGATTGAGATCGGAAATTCGACTTCATGTCCATTTAGACATTATGGCACAGGAACTGAGAATCGCCTCCATGACCAGCTCCACATACAAAACATCGCCGTACTGAAATAGTTATTTTCAAAATACACGTTAATCTTAAATGTTTTGGCCGATAGTATTCACAAAAATATGTTATTTTGCAGCAATTGTCTATTATGGTAGTGTAATTCTTCTTATTTACGAATCTCAGAATCTCGCACCAACAAAAAATGGATACGCTCTTAAAAAGCGAAAGCTAATGGACGAGCCATAATTAAGTTGCCGTTAATAACATCAGGTGGTAAACGACTTTCCGTGTCTCTTTCTATCTCATTGCCAGAACCACGGTTAAAACAGCTATTATATCTATAGTAAGTATGGCTTGAGGGATGGATTAGTTATGACAGCCTTGCATACTCAAGCTTAAGATCAAAGGAAAATGATGGATAGACATAAATTTGTTCTGAAGTTTAACCTCGTGTTAGCATTGTCAAATAACCATTGTATAACCTACCTATAAAATAATATTGTTGCCAAGTCGATATAATTATTATTGTATTGTATACCCATTAGGGTGGCGCAAAATACCGACTATTTTTTTTTTTTGAGTCTCGAGTGAAAAAATGTTAGTTTTTAATGTTTTAAGAGTACCTCCAAAGAACAGCTCAAAAAAAATTTTTAAGAGGTCGCTCAAAATTTTTTTAAATTTTAAAATCCGTAAAAATCGAATTTTTTTTTTGTTTTTTTTCTCGTTGCAGTATAATTATATAGACAAACAAAAAATAAGTTTCTGAAAGTTTCAATTTAAAATTTGAGTTTTAAAAGGTCGCTCAGAATTTTTTTTTATTTATTAGTGCATCACTGGATTTTTTTAGCGACATTTTAATATTCAAATCATATCTATCTGTCCACCTTCCTACCTACACGCTTCTTCGTGACAACGGAGTGAACCGACAGTGATGTCACGCAAGGACACCTTTGCCAAGGATGTCAGACAACCGAAAACGAATGATCGCTGCCACATACAATAACTCTGTCCACGCGGCCGCTATATTAATTGACTAATTTTCACAAACTACTAGCATTAAGCAGCAGATTTTAACAATGTCGGTAACATTAAAAAATCAATTCGATTATAAATTCTAGCTTAATTATCGCTCGCTACTACATAGCCATACAAACGTATCACAGGACTTCACGTGTTCCCGTGAACATAACAAAATTCAATTGCAGTTTGAGATTATTACAGGTTTGGCTTACCTGACGCACGTTGCAATAATTAATCGGAATGAGGAGAAAAAAAGCAGAAAGCGCAGTAAGCTTTTGGTAATCTTTTACAACTATTTACTTTACACTGACTTATCAGCCATCAGTCATGAATACACACACCAACAATTATGGACCAGTTGTTACCAGAAACGTAGTGACACATGTCACCCAGGTCATCGTCACATCACCAGCCGCCCAACGCGCTCTGGACAATAATTCAGAGCGCAGTTACGACTACGCTTAGTGTGTATCGCGGCCAAAGTAGTCATGGTATAACATAACTTCCTCCATTCTCATTAATATCGCACGAATCTAACTGAGATTTTTAGTTAGTAGGTACTTGTAGATCCGGCTACTAATCAAAGAGCTTTAAATGGACTCCCAAACGGAATATTGCGTTAGCTTCGATTACTCTCGTCGTTATTTTTCAACACAAAACCACCAACGTTAAATTTAATCCATTTCGATTCATTGCTATCAAATCTAATGTTATAACTAGAGTTCTCTTCAATATTCGTTGCCATGTGTTCCGTCGCATTCGCAGCATTGGGTTCATTCCCTATCCGTATTCAGTTTCAAACACTTAGCTACCCTACTTCAAGACGAATTCAAAAGCGCTAGCAATGTTTAAACTTGTTTCGGTCATAGTGATAATAAGGTTTTTGAGTTTCACGGTTATTAATTAGATCACACCTTTACAATCGTCAGGGTCGACATGAAATAAAATTTGCACACCAATAACTTTCATCAGAACCTCCCACGATATTTGCTCGGTACTACGAGTATACACTCCTGAATCACAAATTCCAGTAAAACAAAATCAACAGACAGATCATTGGGCGCTAGAAACATAATAAAATGGTAACGACCCACCGGGTATGTAGTATCTGAAGTTAACGTAATTCCTGCATCCCGCACGGGTCCACATGTCGCTCAGTAGCCGAATTTCCTTTCACAAAAGACCATGGATGCGACGAGTAAGGGCGTTAACAATGTGGATAGGTAGGCTTCTGTATTTTGTTCACTCGCGATTACACCTCAATCAGACTCACTGGTCCCGTAATCCCACTTCTGATGCCGGAAAAGACACGGGGCAATTCGTGCTTTTGCAACTCAGCCATGAGAAATAGGTACTTAATCTTACAAGAGGCGAACTACTCCATAAAATACAACGTTAAGACAAAGTTAATGTGCAAACGACAGAAAACTCTTCATAACAATTATTACGTAGGTAATTGGAAATTTAATAATGGCAAACGATCCGTCAGAGAAATGCTATCGCACCGGCCGCCATAGTCTAACAGACCCTCAGCGCCGGCCCCGACGTTCCGTTAGCGCGTCATCGGAAGTCGCGCTTTGCCATAGTATAGTCAAATGAGTGAGTGCCTTTTATTATTTCCACCGACATATATATATATACATATATATATACATATATATATACATATATATATATATATAGATTACAGTTACTGAAGTCGATGCCAAGCCTACTAAACTAATAGACTTTCTGTTGCCGAAAATTGATTTGGCACTGTAACGTCACCCACCAACCACACATACAACCACCCCTTTTGTTGGCGTGCGTCACGGACGTCACGCATCTATTCGCGCTCGCCCAATCTACCTATTTAATTTATAATTCCCTACATCACAGGTTCCTATTTCTGCCTTAGTCTTTAGTATCCTAACTTAGCATATCTAGGTCTATTTCGATCTTACCTAATATAATTTGGCCATGGCGTGATCGTCTATTTCCCTAATACGGACCCTAATGTTGTGGAATAATCCTTTTCGTCTATCATTAACACAACAAAATGCAGTACGCATTTATAACTATAAATTATAGAGGGAGAGGAGAAATCATGCATCTTATCTTAGTTTCCCGGAATCGTATTCTCGATGTCCCGTCCTCCCTTCCAGACGCTTCTAATTGTCAGCCCCATCGTGGTAGTCGGTTCGCACAAGTAAAGTCTATTCTAGCCCATGAGAAACGAATAATTACTAGAGACACAGTGAGACGTATAATTATTCCAATAAGACAGAATAATTCTAATAATACTTATTATTAAGCATGCAAGCATGTACATAATATACTATGAATAACATAAATATTATGTATAATAAGGTTTCCTAGAAACAATAAGAGGCAATAGACTTGGCACAACAAGGCGAATCAGCCCCGTCTGATAGACCTAGTCCTGCCAGTCATGATAATATCCTAATATCGTGGGGCCATTCGGGTCTCCCAAACACACCTACAACCCGACCGTGCATATCAAAGGCTGACTCATCCATCCGCAGTCTTGTATGATTCGTGATAATAAGTCACGCTTTGAAATTTATTTATAATATTAAGTTATAGTCGGCATTGAAATTGACGAGCCAAGACACAAACCACAGCGGCCCTCTAATATACACTTCGCTCAACTTCCACCACCCGACGGTATTAGGGGCCCTAACCTGACCTAGGCATTGTGTAAGTGTCCTATTAGCCTGCCTCCGATGCCAGAATGGTATAATGTTTGGTGGAGTGGTCCAGCGTGGTCCGGGTCTTGTAACGATACAATCACATGGCGCCCCTCCGTCCTAGACTTTTGTACACCTTTCGTACACAAGAGCACCGCAGGTCTTGCTCAAGGATCCGGGTTCCTAATCATTGTAGGTCCGTCATGAGCGCCAGAGAGTTGCATTGCCCACCAGAGCACGCTGAAGTCACCCAATGTGCAGTAATGGTTTAGAGTCGCGAGACCCTTTGTAAAACAGTTGAGTACATGTGGCAGTCCACCATGGTACGTTCCATTCAATAAATGTCAAAATACCGTTATTCACAGATTTTACTATTTGTTGCGTTCTAAAGAATTGTGAAACCTGATACTCATCGTGTCACGTGCACAAGTCGTATAAACCACTGAGTGGCTAGGTTTTGTAGTTAATGTCGTTGGTTTCTTGATGAGGTATAATATATCGTTGCGCACATAGTGATAGTGTTCCGTAGCTCGTCCCGGGTCATTGCTCATGGGCAACAGCGATGTAATATTGGTTCCACAATTATCATGGTTTGTTATCAATTATAATACAATAATGTAATCAACAAGTTACTGTTTAGATTTGTTATTTATACAATACGGTTCGTCCTCATTTATGGAGGGAACGAAGTTAATCACAGCTGATACTATGACGTTGCGCAGGTTAGTGCGTTTGCGTAAATATTATTAATCAAATATGCATTCGTTGGCTGATAGGAATTTATCATGGTTTCGTTTGTCAGAGAATTTATTTATTTATTTATAATCAAGGAAGGCCAACAGCCAAAAACAAAGAATATGAAACAAAATTAGCAATGTAACAGCCAATAAAAGGTCTCCACAAATAAGACACTAATTGTTACATAAAATGCAAATAATACATAAAGTTAACATAATTAACACATTGTAAACGTACAATTGTTATAGCCATTACCAACTTCAACCTAATTATTATGTTCAGTTAAAAATAAAGATAAAAAAATTAGACATTACATTGTATATCTATCAAACGTGTAAACAAATTAAAGAAAAAACTCATTACTACGCATTCTCCTTGCCAGAGGAATACTCACGTTATGAAGATCTAAATCCAATATTTTTGCCAATTGATTATAGTTATTACTCGCTCGCAATAAGAAGGAATTCTTACGAAAGTTAGTAGATGCAATTGGTATATAAAGTGGTGGATTTCACCGAAATTGTCTACTCGGTACCCTCAAATAGGTTTTATCTAGAAGTTCCGGACAATCAATTGAACCGCTTACTATATTTAGAAGAAATGTTAAGTCTGCAATTTCTCGTCTTATAAACATGGGTAGGAGATGGAACTTTTTGCACAAATTAAAGTAATCCTTTGCCTCATAAGGTATTCTAAGTTTAAAACATAGATACTTGACAAATTTTTTTTGAACATTTTCTAAACGTGTCACATATTTTTGATAGCTAGGATTCCAAACCTGTGAAGCATATTCCAAAATGCTTCTAACAAATGTACAGAAAAGAATTTTGAACGTTTTCGCATGAATGAAAGCTTTCGAAGCTCTGGTGATAATACTATCAATGTGTGAATCGAATAGTAGCTTAGAATCATGAACTACACCAAGATCTCTGACAGTAATATTTCTCTGCAAAATCTGACCTTTCAATATGTACTGTGACTCTATGGTACGAAGTTTACGGGTAAATGTAACAACACTGCATTTAGCCGGATTAAGATCAAGGTTATGTTTGCAGCAATATTCTTCAAGATGATTTAAATCACTTTGTAGCACCTCAGCATCGGGTAAAGATGAAATAACTGAATAGATCTTCATGTCATCTGCGAAACCTAGTAACTTAGAGTTAAGAAAACAGTGATTAATATCATTAATGAAAATAATAAACAGTAAAGGGCCAAGCAAGGACCCTTGGGGTACACCACTTGATACTGTCACCCATCCTGATATGTAGTTGCTAACCACAACTGCTTGAGTTCTGTTTTCTATATATGATAAAAACCATCACAAGAGATCACCACTGATACCTATAGCCTGCATTTTGATAAGAAACAACCTATGATCGATTCTATCGAATGCTTTGCTATAATCTGTATAGATGACGTCAACCTGATAACCAGAGTCCATATCTTCAGTCAAGTAATCATTAATAAGTACAAGATTTGACACCGTAGATCTGCCTTACAAGAAACCGTGTTGAGGAGTATTTAAAGAGAGTTTAAGAGAAGAGTAAACAGCACTGTAAACAATTTTAATTTCCACTTAAATTAAAATCGCCGACTACTAGAAAATTGTCAACAGAATTTTCCAATACTACGTCGCTGAGCTTAGATAAAAAGTTACTAAGTTGTTGGGTAAACGACAGACCTTGATGTTGGCTGAAAAGATAAATGACGCAAATATGTAAGTTAATAAATGTCCTAGATTGAGCCCGCCTAACTTTACTTTACGCCTAACTAACTTTAAGTGTTATCCAAATATCCTCAGCAGTACTATGAAACTGTGGTTGGGCATATACGGTGATTTCTTTCTTAACAGCCAAAAGCACACCACCACCTCTAGACTGGTCCGTTATGGAGTAATCCCTATCACGGCGCCATATCAGGTAACGGTCGTCAAATAGTTCGCTATTAGATACACTATCATTAAGCCAAGTTTCAGTCAACGCAATAATGTCGTAGTTGTTAAGAGAAAGATTTCGATAAAACGTTTCACACTTCGATCGTAAACCTCGTACGTTCTGATAATAAAGACTTAAAATATTAAGAAAGGCATTATGCATCATTTATGAATATCAGCAAATAGCAACAGCGCAATAAACCATAATAAATTAAGCAAACCAATAAAAAGCAAAACTAAGCGAGAAATTGCAGAATTACGGAAATAAAAATAACAACAGGTAGTTGTATTAAATATGTATAACGCTGTAGTAAGGCAACCAAGCGAGCAAGCAATAAGCGGGTAGATGTAAATAAATTAAATTGAAAGAACTCCTGTAGTGAATTGGAGGTTTTAGATTTGTACATAATATATATTATTCATATGTATATATGTAATGTAAATTCGTAACAAATATATTGTAATTATATATAAAGCATGGAAATCAGAATGGGCTCACCGGGGTCCTCTAGAAATGCGACTTCACTGTATCAATAGCACTTGTATTATTTAATTCTATGCACAGTATTAGGCAAATATTCAGATCGCGGTACTAGGACGTCCATCCTCCGCTGTGGCTGAAAGTCCAGTTCCCTTAATCAACGCCTCGCTCTCTCTCCAAAACTCGCAAGCATTTATTTTTTGTAGTATTTCAATTTTTTGTCAAACATTTCTAATATTCCTCAAAACACTTAGGCACTAATAAACTTGTTAAATTTATGACCACACCTATGCTTCGAGACAAAGAACTTGTCTTTCAATTATCGTACTTGGACGTTTGTAAGTGCTTAAGCATGGTTTATGAGACGGTCGAATATAACAAAAAATTGTAAATCGTTTTATATTGCACTCGCTTTCCCATGGTGCTTAGAACAACAGCTCGTCCTTTTGTTACTTAAAATTTGGTTATTCATCGTAGTACATACAGGTAATATGTATATAGTCTCTTATTATACGCGCTTATTTATAGCCTGAAATATGCCTATTTTTATATAGGACTACCATAGGCTCGTTACAGCACCGACTTCAATAGCTGTCAAATTTTATTATGTGGGTATTTGTAACGTATCTATAAAGTTATTTTTTTACTTAAGTTTTGATTAATAAGGTTTGATTATTTCATACTTTTCAGAGTTTTTTTTGAAGTCGGTTTAATGTTTTTATAAAAGTTTTTTTATTTCTCCCTTTTGAGTGACCTTGGCCTAAATAAATATCTAGGGCAGGTCTACAATTAGTTTATTGTCTAATTCTGGAGCGCAATGTGTTAACTTCCATTCTATTGAGGAGCACAAACCGTGGGCTTTAACAATAAAAGATGCGATCAGATCGAACATGGGATATTATAGCCCAGTATGGCCAGTATCAATATCATCAATATAATATCATATCAATCAGTTATAAAAGAACAGTGTAAAGGTTGCATCATAATTACACCCTAGCAGTATTCTTACAATCCGAAGACGACAGCCACCAGCCATATTCTCTGTCCGCCACAAGACTGACTCTACTGACTGAAGTTATTATATCACAGCCAATTTATATCTTCTCCCTACTACCATTATACCATGTGGGGACAACGTTAGTTAACAAATGACATACAAGAGAATCATCAATATAAATGAATAAAAGTTATGACCAGGTCGCGTTATTGGGTGTATCTTCGAAACAAAAGCTTCAATACTAGTGAAACTTCTATGGGACCAATCTGGAAGTGATTTCTGGAAGAGATTTTCTAAATCGGATCATAAATGACGGAGTTATGAGATAATAAACATTTAAAAAAGAAACAACCGAATTGAGAACCTCCTCCTTTTAGGTAGTCGGTTGAAAATGAACAATACTCCACTTCTTTACTCCAAACTAAGCACTGGGCTTGTGGCTCCAAGACATAATACAAAAATTTGTTTTCTAAAGTGACATACTTCGAAATCAATTCAGCAACCTCTTGAAATACTAGCGACTACAACTGCGCCAACGAGCCAGTAATCTGAACTAACATTATAAAGAGGTAAAGTTTGTAAATTTGTAAGTTTAGATGTTTTTTTTTTCAAGGCGAAAGGGCCAAACGAGCGAGCGAGTCAGTCACATGATGGAAAGTGATCACCGCCGCCTATTAACGAAAGAGTAGGCTTGTTTCTCGAGGGTCCCTAATTCATAACGGTTCGGGTACACTGCCGTCGTAAGCAGGTTCCATAAAATTATCGCTCGTGGGAAGTAGGAGATATTCTCCGAAACTGTTCTTCCTATTATAAAAATTCTATCACTAATATTTGGAATGGACCTTCAGAGTGGACATAGATTGTATATTATTCCGTTTTCCACGCTGACGAAGTCGCAGGCAACAGTTAGTGATATGGAAATTTGAAATCATTAAGATAGTTTTTTTTAACTTTTACTTTTTTAAACTTTTGGCGCGGTGGCAGAGCATCTGCTTTCCAAGCCGGGGCCAATTTAGGAAACGAACTTTTCTAAGTCGTCTTGGAATCTGGTTGATCCCGGAAGCTCTTTCAGTTCGTTGTGGTACCCAAGTACAAGCCCAATACTCAGTTTGGGGTCGCACGATTTGCGTAAATGTCTGGAGTTATATTATTATGTATCCTAGTGTAAGGTCAAATAAATTGAAAATGACTTGTTTGAGTAATAAATATAGTTATTTTAAAAAATTACCCCATTTATAATAAAAACAGTATTCAGTACGGAAAGCGTATTAGCTATCATATAAAGGAAGTTAAATATTTTAGTCAAATCAGTAACTTTATAAAATCTGATCATGTTAACTAAAAATCTAATTAAATATTTCTAAAAATAGTATCTTTAATTATGAAATACTTTAATTCTAACAAATTTTGAATAATTTATAAATCCGCAATACCAGTTGGAAAATGACCACAGTTTTGCAAAACACACCAGGTGGCGCTCTGACGCCTTGCTAAAAAAGGGGTGATCTGGGAGGTAGATATAAAAGTGGATGCATTTGGTTGATCGGGGCGTTTTTCGGGCGGAGACATTAAGAGTGATGCCGTGTGTATTGTGCTGGAATCAAATAAAGAAGAAAATACTTGTACCTGCAGTTGTTATTTCGGCTAGTCCCACAATAAGAATTTTGAAACTTTCGGGTTGCATAATAAAATATCTAAAACGAGAAATTTTACGCGATTACCTTTTTATTTTGGGTTGACGTTTCGACCGAGTTGCATCGGCCGTGGTCTCAAGCAAACTGTCCAACAGTTTGTCCACCAGCAACTGGATAATCGCAAATAGGATACATATATCCTATTTGCGATAACAATTTTTCAGCTTCTCAATACGTCTCTACACAATATTACATTTCATAACAATTTCTTTTCAAGTCACAGTCTTGAATGAATTGTGGCCGTGAAGTTTTGACGGCTATGACGTAATAAGTATTGTGTGCTCCAATGATAAATCGAGACAAGACGAGACGAGACTTGTAAGACTGCTTTTAGTTTGAAAAAGCTTTTTAGAGCATTGATTTATTAACTTAGCTTGGAAAGAAATACTGTGAGCTTTTAAAAACGATATCCTTTTTAGAAAGATACCGTTCGATCCTCTACGTGATATCGATATAGGAACAGTTACAGTTACAAGGTAATGCAGAAAAAATATAACTGCATTTTTTCTGCATTACCTTGCGGGTAGATTTTTCGTATTTTCTAAAAGTTAGTTCAGTGAGGTGGGTTGGTCGCGTGTCGTGACCACTCATTTTACTCGTCGCGACGACGTTAGCAAGGAACTACAGGCCTCCAAAATCATTAAAAAACCAAAACTGGTGCGCTCCAAGTCCAGTGTGTACCAATATTGTTCCAACAACTTTCGCGTCTATTTGGCATTTGTCATTTTATTCATGCTACGAGTATATTGTGCCGACTACGGCCTGTTGACGCAGTGATTACTGCTTTTTAGGAGACGAATTTTTCTAAATTATTATGAGTTTTTCCTGGTCGTTAGGTTTTACAGTACAAGCACAATGCTGTTAGCAATTGTCAATATTCGTATTAACGGATGTAATCATAATCGTTAACAAATAGCAACATTATTATTTGAGAGTGTTGCTACTTAAAAATAACATGATGTCTTTGAATGTCAAAAAATAAGTCAGTCGAGAAATATGCGAGCTGACAAAAGCACGTCTTTTAATTATATCTCAATATATCCTACATTTCCATCCATGTCGATGTCCTAGAAGAACGAATAGCTTTCAATGCTGAGTTACATATGTATACTCGGCCAAGAATGTGGTTGAGCACTTTTGAAATTATGTTCTAATTAACGTAAATATTTGTAAGAGACTGGTCGAGGCTTTGGGAGACCGCCGGGCTGGCAGCTTCTTCCGCCAACGAATCAGTTTGGCTATTCAATGCTGTCAGTCTATGGGCACATTAAGCAATAACAGCTTTCTAAGCGGCAACTTGGAGGAAGTCTATTATTTAAGATAGTGTGTAGTTTTAACTTTGTAAATATTAACGTATGTATGTACTTTTTTGTTGTTAATAAAATGTTTTTATGAAAATATTGCTTAGGCTGATATTGGAAATTGTGCAAGTATTTAACGTGATTGGCTGATTAGCATCCAATCAAGAGGCATAGGTACAGGTGCATTCTACTTTAACCTCTATTAACAAGCATTAAACATTATTTTTTACAAGCAATCTAGTATATCAAAGGAAACCATCAAATGTTATATGGATTACCTTAATGCTAATTATATGTAAATTTAAAAAAAGATTTTGACAAGCTTTCTTTTGATAGCGGTTGATTGAAAATACATAACTGTTGTAATTTATCTTCGATCACAAATTTGTGATCGGAGTAATTTACCTAGGATTAATTAAACATAATGCCTCGTAATTCATTTTTAGCTGAAAAGGCAGAAATCATAGCATTACAAAGAAATGGTCCAAATAACAGAGAAATTTCAAGAAGTTTAAATATATCCGTAACTATTCTTAATGATTTTTTTTTAATCGGTTTAGTATACAAAGTGTAATAATATTAATGTCTCGGTTTTATAATTTCAGCGAAACACTGTTTTCCTTTGAATTTCGCGCGAAGGTGAAGAATCCTATCCTAGAAGAAATGATCGTCGGCCTAGCATAACTGCATGCATATGCATAGGGAAACGATAATGCCTATGAAATAAAAGTTTTTACACCTACGTTTCATTTTACGGAAGCATTTGATGTCAGTGCTGAAACTAAATGCCAGCACATGCACGGTAAAGGATTGCACTACAGATGTCATTCCAAAAAAGTTAATTTGATGAATAGCCATAAAGCAGCCCGTTTGAATTTTGCTAGAGAATTTTTAAATGTATTTGGTCAACAATATTTACTGATGTAAAGACGTTCAAATCCGGCCAACACGGTCGGTTAAGTTTGTGGCGTTACAATAACAGAAGATACGATGAAACTAATTTAGTTCCAAACATGGAATCTGGTAAAATTTGTCTTAACATATGGGGCTGGATGTCGGCAGACGGAGTCGGTGAACTCTCAATATTACCTCCACGAGCAACCGTTCTAAATTATATTGACAACCTCGAAAACTTAATGTTACCATCTGACCAGATGGTCTACCCAGAAAATGAGCTGCCTGAATTTAATTTTTACATGACGACTGTAAGATATATACTGCTACCTGTGGTTTAAATCACATAAATACAAAAACCTACAAAGGCGATATCATAGATCTTTATGGACGACGTAACAAATATTTCAGTAGGTACTTTATAAAATTAATATTAGAAGAATTATATTATAAGAATACTTTTCGTTACGAGTATTGCAATAATAATAATACATATTAAGGTTGCCTGGAAATAAATTGGTTTAGCGATAATACCACCTCAATAATATGTTCTACCCTCACCTAATCTTGCTTCTGTGTGTTCTTGACTAATACAAACGAAAGCATATAATATTGTGTATAAGTTTCATAGATATATATATACCTATATATCTCATATTATGTATCTACTCGTACATTATTATAAGTAAAATCCAATAAACCGTTGTTATTTCATTTTTAATAAAGAAATTAGTGAAAATGTTTTCCACTGCAAGCCATTATCATCAGATTCGCGAAAGATTTTGTCTCACTCGCAGATTTGTGTAGACTACCTTTTCATCCGAAACATAAAAGACATTTTACAAATGTTACCTAGTAGAGTCCATTAAAAATATGAGTTCTTTTTCCTCAATAATGCGCTTTTGTTCTTAAGTTGTTCTAAACAAAATCGTTAATTTTTGTATTGTTTTCCATAAGTAAGTCAATAGTAATCAAATGATTGCATTTACTACAATTTAATTTAATGGAATTCGCAGCAACCAATTAAATTATTAGCGCATATATGAATCGGTTAAGAGCGTATCAGACAAGTATTGAGTTAAGATTTTTTAGCAATCATAGTCAAAGCAGAATTTTGTTATTTTTAATTAGGTTCAAGACAATTATTCAGTTAAGTTTCCTTTCATTATGGTCGAAGTGGAAAACAAGTTTTTAAAAGAAACTGAGTCCGATACTTTCAGTATTTAATTTGGTTTTAAATTTGGGTTACCAATTTAGGTCGCTGTACTAAGTTTCAGGTGAGTATACCACCCTAAATATGTAAATGATAGACAACAATAATTATTATTGACCTACCTACAAAAAAAAAATAGATTTAGTAACCGTTAACAATTGTAAACAAAAGTGAGTACAATATCATTGAGTACCAAGTTTGTTATAATAATATTAACTAATTTCAGAGTATAATAATGGCCACTACAACTGGAATGATGACACGTAAGACGGCTTCTCGTGACTTAGAAAACAAATTAAAGTCTGCACTCATGCAACTAAAAGAGACCCGTGATGTCAACGAATAATTGCTGAGGGAGCGTGAGGAATATGAAGAAGAGGCTAAGCGTGTTGTCGACCAGAATTCAGCTCTAAAAGGTCAACTAGTGGAGTTACATGAACAGCTTGTGGAAATAGTTGAACAGCGAAATCAACTCCAAGAGATGGTGAACAATTTTAATCAATGTAGTAACACCTACGAGCGGACCCTGGGAAGAGTTGCTGAATTAGAAGTCGAGTTGAATGAGTCCCATAGGCTCGTTCAGCAGTTACAAGATGACAAGAGGGAACAAGAGCTTTCACACACACAGAGTCTGTTCGTTGGTTGCTGCTGACACAGCTGAGTTTTCTCCGTTCATACCGGATGGACTAACAGATCCAGGTGTTCATTATAGACATACTTGCAATCATTTCAATGTTAAAAGTAAAAATAAGTTACGAAAATATATCAAAATGTAGAAATTTATTAAAAAACTGCAAAAGTAATAAAAAAACATAAATTGTTTCATAATAATATCAAGTTGAGGAAAGATCGTAGGGATCTGTTAGACCAGCTGGAAAACTGCACACATCAATTACATGAGAGTAGGAAAAGGTATGATGTGGAGATCACAGAGCTGCATGGGTTCATAGAAAGAAAACATATCCGATATCAACAATAAGTACAAATTAGCTCAAAGAGAATATAATGATCTTAGACTTTTATCTGAAAGATTGGAAAGGGAAATGTCATTATATAAAAATTTAAATATACCTAAGTCATCACTCAGTAGCTCAGATATGTCGTACTCACAGATTATAACTAAGAGGTATGGTGACTCCAACCCACATAATAAAAAACTGACTGACTATAGTAATGTGAAAAGAAGTGTTGCAATTTTTTCTGATATACTGGGATTAGGGTTAGGCAGTCTAAATAATAATAATGTCAGTCAGTGCATCACTAATTACTGTTATCCAGATACACCCATCTCACAGATATTTAAATTAATTGTAAACAAAAAGTTTAATGTGAACACTACCATATTACTCATATTAGGAAATTCTATAAACATATCAGAACAGTAATTAAATGATAATATAGATTCTTTGGCTAAATTAGCAAACGTGAACAAAATTATATTATGTGCATTCCCTTATTCATCATGGTTGCCAAAGAATAGCAATAATCATATTAAAAATTTAAATAATGTAATGAGTAGGGTGACACTTTGTCATAGTAATTTTATTTTTTTGGACACTAATAGGTATATTAGTAATATTTTACTCAAATTTAGACTGACAAGAAGTACTTTGTACTTGTCTAAAAAAACAAAAAGTAAACTCGCTACTTTAGTAGCTAAATGTATTAACTCAGTTATAGGTACTATAACTAATGACATAATTAGAGACGACGCAAGTTTTAGTAGTAAGACTAATAGTAATGCGGATAATATTTCTTTAAATTAAGTAATAAGACAACAGAGAAACTACATTGTAATTTTATTATGTTAGCACACCAAAATATCAATAGTTTCTCTGGCGAAATATTAAATACCGAATTATTAGTAGACAAATATAATATAGACATCTTGTGCCTTACCGAGACGTGGTTGAGGGCTGATAAGATGTCTTTTAATGTAAATAATTTTAAGGTGGCCAGTGTGTTCAATCGAGCCTCGACAGATGGCGGCGGTAGTATGATTTTGGTTAAAAATTAAAAATCGCAAATCGCAAAATAAAAAATCGCAAAGACATAGTTGTTCGCTCGGTTGAACGTGTATGTGAAATGTCGTGTGCGGAGACGGACGATTACATATTCTTATGTGTTTACAGACTTCCCTCGTCTGATTATTCTCGATTTTTAATTTCTGTAGAGGAGAGTCTTAACTTGCTTAGCAAATGTAACAAATCAATCATAGCATGTGGTGACTTCAATGTGGACATAAGAAATAGCTTTAAGGAAAGGGAGATGCTTATTTCTTTCATTTGATCTTGTGCACATTTTTGATAAACCGAGCAGGGTTACATACCATTCGGCGACGTGCATTGACAATGTTTTTATGAATAAGAGCAGGATTAGAGAGCACAAAATTATTAGTGGTATTCGATCAGATCATAAAGCTCAATTAATTAAAAAATAAATTAAAATAGATTGCATGAAAAATAAATAAGAAAGAATAATTGAGTTTAGACCATTAATCGGGAATCAGTTAAAACGTTTTACAAGATCGTTCCCTCTGTTGGCGATCCAAATGTCATGTATAAGAGTTTTTTGAAAAAATTAACCGACATATTTAATAAAAATTGCCCAAAGAAGACAAAAATAATTACTGACAACAAGTTACATTTCTCTGATTGGGCGACAAAATGTATTAGAAAAAATAGGGACAGATATTATGAGTTGCATGATAAAAAATCATACACATCGGATGAAAACTTTCATAGCTATGTCCGCAATTACTCAAAAATATTTAAAAAGGTATCAAACCACGCGAAATCAATTCATATCGCCAATAAAATTAGTAAGGCAGATAACACAGTAAAAGCGATATGGAACACTATTAACACAGAAGTAGCGATACAAAATAAGAAAAACAAAGACCTCTCCCTAAACATTAATAATAAAATCGCTACTAATAAAAAACAGGTTGCTAATGGTTTTGCTAATTTTTTTTCAAATGCACCTGTACACATTACTAGTGGTCTAGCATCCTCTGCACATACAGCACGGGCACTATTAAGCCAAAATATAGGAAAGTGGTTCCCTAGTTTTCAGTTCAGGCACACGTTTTCATTTGAGATAGAGAAAACTTTCAAAGAATTAAAAAAAAGAAAAATGAAGATTTGTGGGGATTATCAGTTCATGTACTGGCTAATATAATGCCAATAGTAACACCGATTTTAGTAAATATATTTAATAAATGTGTCGATCAAGGTGTGTTTCCCGATTTGATGAAACATTAAAATTATACCAATATTTAAATCGGGTTGTAAGTCAGATCCTACAAACTACCGCCCAGTGTCGATATTTCCAGCGTTGAGTAAAATATTTCAAAAAATAATGCTCAACCAAATGCTGGCACATTTTAACATTTGCAGGATTTTTCATGGTAAACAGTACGGTTTCACGAGAGGGCGGTCAAAAACACATGCGGGAGCAAGCTTGGTCAAAAATATACTAGAGGCTTGGGAGGGGTCACGAGATGCCATTGGCGTGTTTTGTGATCTTTCCAAGGCTTTTGATTGTGTTTGTCACAAAACTTTAATTTACAAGCTGAAATACTATGGAATACGTGATAAAGCTCTCGATCTCGTGATTTCATATCTAGCTGACCGAGAACAAAAAATAAGTGTAAATGGGGTTACATCTGACGGTTCTAAATTAAAGATGGGCGTTCCCCAAGGATCAATTTTGGGACCATTCCTATTTTTGGATCACATTAATGATCTTCCATTTATGCTTAAAGACCTTTGTGAAATAATATTATTTGCTGATGACACATCATTATTATTTAAAGTTAACAGAAAAGACATAGATATTAGCGGACAGAATAGGACCTTGGCGGATGTCTCGATATGGTTCGCTGCCAATAATTTACTACTGAATGCACAAAAAACCAATTGTGTTAAGTTTTCCCTATCTAATGTACCCAAAATCCATAATGGACTGGAACTGGATGGGAAACAATTAGAATTAATGAAATCAGCTACTTTTCTTGGTTTAACAGTAGACAATAAGTTACAGTGGGCGTACCATATCGGGACTTTATCTAATAAGCTCAGTTCGGCAATATATGCTATTAGGCGCATTAGACAGTTGACAGACGTAGCTATGGCTAGGCTGGTGTATTTCGCATATTTCCATAGCCTTATGTCTTATGGTCTGCTACTGTGGGGATCAGCGGCGCATATGAAATCTATCTTTATTTTACAAAAGAGGGCAATACGTACCATCTACAGTATGAACGCACGAGAGTGGCTGAGAGATCATTTTAAAGACATTGATGTACTCACCTTACCCTCGTTATACATCTATGAAAACATAATGTACACTAGAAAAAATTTAGATCTATTTCAAAAGAAAGGCGTTGTTAATGGTATGGAAATTCGTGGTCGTGATCAGCTAATTATTCCTAAATTTAAATTACAAAAGTCAAGTGGTTCATTTTTGGGTAACTGTGTTCGTTTTTATAATAAAATTCCTCAAGAAATTACTCAATTAACGGAAAAGAGATTTAAACTAGTCATTAAACGCACACTGATTGGAAAAGCATACTACAAAATTAGCGATTTCATTGAAGACACAACAATAGACTGGAAATGATCCCCTCTGCATATGCATTTACTGGCTTTATAGATATTGTATTTTTAAATAACTATTGTAGAATGATGTTGAAAAAATGATACCTGACTGAGTTTCTTGTCGGTTCTTCTCAGTATTCAGGTTTTCTTTTCGAACCGAACTAAAGTAGATTTGACGTTCAAAAATACCTTGCATTGGGTTTACTTGAATAAATTGATTTGACTTTGACTTTGACCCTCTCACAGAATATCGGCGTGAAATAACAGCATCTATTGTTACTGTGTTTCGTTCTGTGAATGAGAGTGTCGGTGGCCCATCACCTCCCCCTCCTTTCCCTATTTCCCTAACGGACGGCAACGCACCCGTGACTCTCCGGACGCTGCAGGTGTCCATGGGCGGCACTGGTCACTCTCCATCAAGTGACCCGCTTGCTCCTTTGCCCCTCTTCTATAAAAAAAATAAGAATTAAAAAGGTAAATTTCAGATGACAGAATACATAGGGTCTGATATACGGACGGACAAATGAATAGACGGACAAACAGACACGACAAAACTGTGAAGGTTCCGTTCACAATCAGAAGAGAGGATTCTGAAAAAGAAGATATTTCTTCTTGACTACATCTACTAAAACACAATAAAATAAGCATAAAACTTGAATCGAAATAGTCAAACTAATACTCCGACACTCATAATATATACGTGGTGAAAAATTAAGTAATGAATTTGACTGAATGTATTCATCAATACGTTAGGTGATTTGACGATTATTTTAGGAAAAACTTGTAATGTGGTATCTTTCTCTACTGTATCTCAATCCAAATAGATTTACGTAAACAGTAGAATATGAAAAATTTAAAAGATATAGTAACTTCGTCTAAGGTACTTTCTTAATAGAATTAACTGTTAATGAGCTATTTGGTAAAAATCAGTTTTTGGCACCTTTAATTTAAGAGGGTGCCTCGTGGGGCACATAACGCATAAAGTTATCAGGAGCGCGGTTTTGTTAGTACAAATTCGGTGTACTGTGTAAAGACGATTTCACCAACGCTATGTCGTCCCATTATTATGTACCACCTCGATTAAAAGGACCCCTAAACCGGTTCTTCGATAATATTCGTTTTTATTGTTTCGTTTAAAAAGTTTATCGATTAAACAGATCTTATTGTTTTTTTTATTTCGAAGTTAATTATTCTCCATATTGTCAAAAACCGGCCAAGTGCCAGTCGTACTCGTGCATAAAGGGTTTCGTACCACCATACAATGTTTTATTTGTTATGTATTTACCGATAAAATACAAGTCGGATTAAAAAACAAACTTAACATTGCAGTTTAAAGACCCGTTCTCCCATACCCTCCAACTGCAAATGTAACTTTGTAATAGTAACATAACATAACATAACATAACTTCACGCTGTATCCCCAACGGGGTAGTCAGAGAGGACGGAGCGCCAGGAGTCGCGGTCCTTACACACCTCTTTCGCTTCCTCAAATCTCATCATTCTCCTCACACATTTTCGCCTAGGTATGCGAGTGCTTTTGACATTTCCGTCTGCTAACACTCTGGCTATTTGATCTTCATAAGTCAGCCTTGGTCTTCCTTGGCTTCTTTTACCACTCACTTTCGCTCTGTATATTTTCTTCGTCAGTCTTTCATCACTCATTCTTTCCATGTGCCCGAACCATCTAAGCATTCCTTTCTTCATTTTTACAATAACACTATTGTGCAACCCTGTCATACTGCGTATCTCATCATTGCTTATCCTGTCCGCAAGCGTGACACCGCACATATTTCTGAGAGACCGCATCTCCACAGCATTTATCATACTTTCACTCGATTTCGGGCATATCCAGGCCTCACTGCCGTACAACAAAGTTGGCACCAACACCGCATTGTGGATGGCCATTTTAGCATTTGTAATAGTAAATAACTACAAATTAAGATGTTCGGGTCTTCTCCTTAACCTGTACTGGAGACTTTGCTTCTTGCCAAATTTTATGATTCTAGGTCAACTGGAAGTATTCTATAGGTTTTGATTCCCTTGCAAGTGTCAAAATATGCGACTTATACGGCCATATCTTTTAATGCGTTGACTTAGAAGTTTGATGTTTTCACAGCTCCAAGGGATTGCAGACCTAAGTATTTTATATTGATTTCAACTTGAAACTTCCATGTATTCCTGGGAAAAAGGGTCTTCACAGGTAGACAGACAGACATCGAAGTGATCCTTTAAGAGTTCCTTTTTTCCTTTGAGGAGTGGAACCCTTAAAACTAACACACAAAACTGTCACATAGTGTTATGGGTTCGAAAATCGAGTTCCTAATGTGTAGATGATCTTTACATAGGGGTTCTTAACATTTCGTGAAACACAAAGTCATCGTTAGCGGTCGCCTATACTTTTTTAGGAGTTCACTAAGTGTTAGAGGACTTTGATGACATCGATCATTATTCTCATGATTTTACTACGCCTTTTCAAAACTTTGAACTCATCGATCGACAAGTGTCGATCAATTGAGATAGATTTCCACAAAATAACATCTGAGTCTGTACAATATTATAATAATAAGATTTATAGACAAAGTAGAATATATTGATTATTGATAGGTTGCTAACCCATCGCCAATATAAATTCCTTATAAAATGGCTATCGCTTGACTGACTGTTATAGCCTTTGCTGACCCGTGCGATAATGCTCTATTTATTTTCATATAGTTTGTAATATAGGCAAAAACATAATTGTATAGTTACTGTTGAGTATAAAGGAGATGCAAGGGGTGAGGGGAAGAACGCGGGGAGACGGCACTTGACGACCCACTGATTTTCACTACAGCAACTGAGCGACGCTCATTGCCTATTTCACTTTAAAATAAATAGTGTTCCCTACTTTTGAGTATTTTATTTAAATATTCGGAACAGTTACAGAGGATACTCATAAGGACCATTGTACAAGTTACAACAAAGATCATAGACCACTCGTCCTTTGACCTCGCCCTACAAAGGAACTATTTTCAATAAACATCCTGTAAGACCCCTACTATGAAAACAATGACAATAAATTCTACATAATTTTTGGGATTTCGTAGCCAACTAGAAACCTTTACTATTCGTGACGACCTTCCTTTTTGTTATTAAATTACTATAATTGAATGATTGTACCAAATATAATACTATGAGCCCAACGCTTTTATCAAAGGGAACTATATGCATATTTTACATAAATACATACATACATATCTTCACGCCGTGTCCCTAACGGGGTAGTCAGAGAGGACGGAGCGCCAAGCGTCGCAATCCTTACATACCTATTTCGCTTTCTCAAATCTCATCATTCTCCTTATGTGCAGAATGAGGTAAGGAGAATGCGTATTTTCTTTTTAATAATAGTGAACATTAAATTTTATTGCAAACTGATGATGAAAATATTTATCTAACGTTTTACAAATGTAAAAAGAATTACCAAAATAATAACAACATGTTGTTTCTAGCATCGAATCAAGACTCTATTAATAAATTCAATGTAGGAGTTGGATTTAAGTACATTTTTACTAAAAAACGCAGCTAACCTTCACTTTTAAAGAGTATATTAACAATATATAATAATTTTCACGCAGAAAATCGGGACTCGAAACAAGAGGATTCGCGTATGACTTAATTGCAATGACTCGAGTCCAGTACCAAGTATGTTGCTACAGATGAGTTCTTGCGTAGACAAAACCGTTCGTGGCAGTGTGGTTGCAGGAAAATTGACTTATATTGTACCACGGCCTGTTCTATTCGTGTCGGATCTATCTGACTGCACAGATCATCTGTGATATGTTTAACAACTAAAGAAATCGATATTTACAAATGAATTTGTATCATTCAAAATAATTGAAATATTTACTACATTTAATAAATATAATTCATTTCCCGTAAATTATTTTTACTTTTCATACATAACATATCTTCACGCCGTATCCCTAATGGGGTAGTCAGAGAGGACGGAGCGCCAAGTGTCGCGGTCCTTACATACTTCTTTCGCTTCCTCAAATCTCATCATTCTCCTCACACATTTTCGCCTTGGTTAGCGAGTGCTTTTCACATTTCCGTCCGCTAATACTCTAGCTATTTGATCTTCGTAAATCAGCCTTGGTCTTCCTTGGCTTCTTTTACCACTCACTTTTGCTCTATAGATTTTCTTAGTCAGTCTTTCATCACTCATTCTTTCCATGTGCCCGAACCATCTTAGCATACTTTTACTTACTTTACATACTTTCTTCATATTAAAATATATTCTCCATATTAAGATATATTCTTCATACTGAGATATATTATTTTAAGAGTAGTAGTTAATCCATAGTTGTTAGTCAATTCGTGCGCAACTTTTTTTAAATGTCATTTTAAATAACATTTTTACTAAAAAGTCAGCCGGCCATTTCATTTTCGCCTAGGTATGCGAATGCTTTTGATATTTCCGTTGGCTAACACTCTGGCTATTTGATCTTCATAAGTCAGCCTCGGTCTTCCTTGGCTTATTTTACCACTCGCTTTCGCACTGTAGATTTTCTTCGTCTTTTATCTCTCATTCTTTCTATGTCCCCGAACCATCTAAGCATTCGTTTCTTCATTTTTATAATAACACTGTAGTGCAACCCTGCCGTACTGCGTTTCTTTTCATTTCTTATCCTGTCCGGAAGGGTGACACCGCACATATTTCTGAGAGATCGCATTTCTACTGCATTTATCATACTTTCGCTCGATTTCGGGCATATATTAATTACATAATTTCAATAGGCTTGAAAGTCAGTCAATCCTTATAATATTAGGAAAGCAGTTTCCTTAATCTTTTCCTTTTCGCTTGTGAAATATTAGGTACAATAATTCATTATTAAACAATCATTATTCAGCTGAATTAAGCCCACTTCAAAAATTGCTTCATAAGAAGTAAGCTATAACTCATAATTACTTGTTACGATTAAGAGAAACCGAACACTGAGTGAAAGTAATAGATTTAACTGGTGTCCGATGTCAGATGCCAGATAGTATACGGACAGGAATATAATTTGCGTTTCTCAATTGCAGAGGCGAATGACACTACTATTACCACAATTATTATCAAATTAATGTTCCATCTCTGTTAACTATTCTTTTAAATACAATATTCTAAGAATTGTAATAATTACAGTGAATTTATTCCTATAATCTACCTACACGTTTCATTCTATTTATTAAAGAGAATGTAAACAAAGCTAAAGAAATGTTTTTCTTGTACATTATAACATAATTGAAGTAAATATCACAATGATTATGTCTTTATTATTATGTCAATACTTTAACGTCATTATATTTAGCTATCTTCTGAAGACATTATCTTCAAACGATCTAAACCCTTGAATAATATTTCAAGATTATACAAGCACGTATTAGCGATGTAATGAATTTTTAAATTTGTTTTCGCAAATGTTTGTGGATTTTTCATATTCACTTCCACATGATATAATGCGTACATTGTTGATATATATACTATTTATTTACATAATATGTAATGTACACTTTAAGCCATTATTTATTCATAGTGGAAAGAGCATCAAATGCAATAAAATACGACGCCATTATCTAGCATTATTTATAAAGAATTTGTCGACCTCAATGGTGCAGTAGTTTAGATGTTGCATCTAAGCATGGAAGGTTTCGGATCGATTTCTGGTCGGGTCAACTTAGGAAACGAACTTTTCTGGATTATCCCGGATCTGAGTGTACTAGGAGACGCCGCTAGTAATTATTGTCGTCCACACAGGAAATACCCTAGTTTGAGATCACATGATTGGCGTGTATTGTATGGCGTATTATTATTATTGTAGTATCTAGCTGTTACAGATGGCAATTCACAACCAAAGTAACCAGAGTAACAAAATGGTATCTCAGTGCCCGTACGAGCTCCTTATAAAATAAAACTTGGCCGATTGTAATGATCTGCGTGGGGAAATAAATATTCTGATTGCCTTTTTCTCTCAAACCAGTATCGAAGCGGGTTCATTTGTGTCTTGCAAGATAAAAGACAAAATCGTCAGAAAAACAAAGGTTCTGAAACTGAAGTCTAAAGTAACTTGAAGTAACACAAATTCAGAAATACATACATACATACACACATACATATCTTCACTCTGTATCCTTAACGTCAAAGAGGACGGAGCACCAATCGTCATGGTCCTTACATACTTCTCTTGACTCCTCCAATCAATGCGATCTCTTAGAAATATGTACGGTGCACCCTTGTGAACAAAATAAGCAATGAAGAGATACATAAGTATGAAAGGGTTGCAGTGCAGTGTTATTGTAAAAACGAAGAAAGGAATGCTTAGATGCTTTAGGCACATGGAAAGAACGAGTGATGAAAGACTGACGAAGAATATATACAGAGAGAATGTCAGTGGTTGTAGAAGCCAAGGAAGACTGAAGCTGACCTACGAAGATCAAATTCAGAAATAAAATCATGAAAATAATAAATATACCATAGTTACCGTGTTTTAGCTATTCTACAATACAACTCGAAAGTTATTTTTTTTAATTTTTAAAATCTATTCTGTCCGAAATTGCAATGGAAGTCTTAAGTTAATGCGTATGCGTCCGGCTGTCGGTCGGTTTTTACTCCACTGCGACGGAGGGTTACATTTTTCGGGTGCATGTATGTGAGTATGTATGTCCATTTCTTTGACACGCTTTATAGCCTAAACGGCTCGACGGATTTTAACAAATGAGGTGTCATTAGATTCGTTTTAACTGTGGAAGTGACATAGAGTATGAAATTCCAATATTGCTCTCTAGAAAAAGAAAGTAGAGGGGGAAAAGCATAACAATATGAATATCTAATGAAAGGTAATAAATAACCAATTCGAAATATATACTAAGAAATAAAAATTGTAAAATGCAGTCAGGTTTTTGTTTTTATAAATAATTTAACCTTGTTTACTTATACATACATACATATCTTCACGCTGTATCCCAAGGTAGTAGTTGTTTTATGTACTTATATTTCGTTAAAGTCCTTCGAATGTCCTGTATTATGTAACTGCATATTATAATGTTAATAACATTTGTGATACTCCCTACACCTGCCATCAGTCACGTACTCGTATGTCATATATATGTAGATAAGGCGTTGTTTACCTTTTGCTATGCCCAAACCTTTTATGGTAAATTTTCTTCTGAGAGATCTCTAAGTTTCCATCTTATATAACATAAACAAACATAAGTTATGTATGGATGAACAATGTATATTAGTAGGACGTGTATATAACACTGATAATTGTAGAAATTGGCAGATGTGCTAGACTTTTCATAAAATGCCACAATATCATGAAATGGTCTACTACTACTACTAGTTGTTTCAAAATGCGTCCAATGAATAAATCTTTTGTGATTGATTCGGATATTTGCATATCTATACGCTGTATCCTTAACGGAGTAGTCAGAAAGGACGGAGCGCCAAGCTTCGCGGTCTTTACATACTTCTTTCGCTTCCTTAAATCTCATCATTCTCCTCACACATTTTCGCTTGGGTATGCGAGTGCTTTTGGATATTTAATTCCAATCGTTTCATTCGGATATTTGATTCCAATCATTTCATTCGGATATTTGATTGCAATCATTTCATTCGGATATTTGATTCCAATCATTTCAAAATACTAATGATTACATTCACAATTGAACGAACGTAACTATGTACTGAATATTTTTTCATTGACTGTGTCTGTCGTAATGTAATAAAAGATGTAATTCTGACAAGTTTACAAAATAAATTCACACATGCATATTATATTTAAAACATATTTAAACCTTAAAAGACTGCATTACTCACAAAATCGTTAGTTTAATCAAAAATATTCGATTGTATGTGTATACAATGAACGATTGATTGGATGATCATTTGACCGAATATACGTTCATATTGAACTGTCAAAACTTTGAAAATTAATGATCGATACAGATCTACCTACAAAAGTCGGGCAGATTGATGAGGATAATAAACTTGTCAATAGTCCAAACTCAGTGCTGTGCCACATTATAATGGCTTGCTGGCGTTACTTCTGCATTCTACGTTTGGTTTACGTGTACGCAATATGGCTGCGTCGTAACATACATATATATTTTTACGATGAATCTCTAACGGGGTAGTCGGAGAGCACGGAGCGCCAAGCGTCGCGTTCCATACATATTTCTTTCGCTTCCCCACATCTCATCATTTTCCATTTGACATTTCCGTCTGATAATACTTTGGCCATCTCGCTCTGTAGATTTTATTCGTCGGTCTTTCATCATTCATTCTTTCCATGTGCCCGAAGCATCTAAGCATTCCTTTCTTCATTTCCAAGCATTCGTATTTCAAAACAATTTGAATTTTATTAACCGAAAAAATGATGATAATGTTGTAGCTAGACGAAAAAGCTGAATTTTAATGAAGCTACGAGCAAAACTTACTAGAGTTGTATTCAATCACATAATTACGCACGATTTTTATTTACTAATATTTTCAATAGCCAACAATATCAATGTGGCCAATAATAGTTGGGCAAATCGTCAAAAGCACATGGTATCGCTATAACAATATGGTCGAAGTATCCAATTCATAGAATGGTGGTGTTTCACTAAATGTCAGGTACAAAATGATCTTCCCAACTTCACGATTGCACAACAACGTACCTGCATTATATATATTATCAGCATTGAAACTATATACATGAAGTCCTATTTAGTCGTATACGGGATGTCCAAAAACTCAACTGCAAACCAGAAATTGAGGATAGGTAAGTTTATAAGGTTCCAGAAAATAAATTAGAAGGCACATAGTTTTGGAGTTAAAGACTATTTCGATTTGACTTATTTATTATACGAATTTCATGATTCTCATTGAAATATTAAAAATCATATACTCCATGATTTTTTTTAACCTTTGTGAACTGATTGTCCTCAATTCCCGCTCTGACGTTGAGTTTTGGGACACACTATATACATTAATATCTACGAATATATGTAGAAAAGCCTCAAACTCCGTAACATCTGTTCTCTGAATAATATTAGATTTAGAAATTCTGAATTCTCGAATGTCTGTGATGTTAGTATATATTTCAATCTAAGTATATTCCAGGAGGTATACACTATAATAATTGTAATACGTCGATATTAAAGTTTGCTTGATCATTATTTGATATTAGTTTACAGATCTGTCTTAAATAACAGAGTAAGGAATATATAAATTGATGTAACACTGTGGTTAATACTGTTAAACAACATGTAGGCCTCTATGTTCTAAATAAATTACTAGTAATAATCGTCGTTACGCCTGAAAACCGTGGGAGTTCTCGCAAAATAACCGACATTAACGGGGTTGTTTGCTGGAACTGATCTAACAGTCACGTATTTTCACGTATATTTAGAGTTAATACATTTGAAGTATTATAGCGACTTTAGCCACAAGGGCCAATGGAGGCAGAGGAGTGCAGGTTCTCCCTTTGAGATAATGATATGAGCTAATTAAAGAACATTCTATTTATAAATTTCGTCGAATTACCTAATTTTCTCTAAATTTCTTAAATTTTTTAATCTCTTATAAATTTTATAATAATTTTCCTTGTAGGTATAAGGTTTTAACAAAAATCTTTCTATGAAAGGTACCTATTCGTATCTACGATTCATGTTTCTCCCAGCCTCTTTCTTATCTTGGGACCTCTCTGACCCATTGTCTGGCGACGACCCCATTTACACACACGTATAAAGGAATATACTACTTTCTTCTGATACACACATTTCCTTTAGTTTATACCTTCCTTCAGTTACCACATAACGTAGATAGATCTGTAACTTTAAACTTTGGCAAATTAATTATCATAACCACATCCCCTATCCCATTTCACGTTTCTTAACAAAACCTTCATTGTCTGTATAAACTCCTGTTTATTTACATAAAGAAAAAACGAAACGACTGGTTTTTTAGCAAAATCATAAAATTATTATTTTTGCGTTACATGTAATAGTATTTTGTCACAAGAAAGCGGGACTTACTTTTTTTACCAGTTTTCTTTCCAATAATTAGTACACTCTAAAATAATTTATTAAACTGATGTCTATTTGATATTTAGTTGGTGTTTTTTATTAAAATTTATTATTTTGTGTACTAACATATGGAATAATCGAAACAGTAATATTAAAGATATAAAAAAGTACAGTACAAGAAACGGATGTTACTTACGTCTGATACATTAACAGTTTGTTAATTTCTTGGAAAAAGGACTAAGTTAATTCTGAATCACGAACGAATCCGATGATTTCCGAAGATAGCTGAAGAAAATGTTCACTGTTGATACGAACTCAACACTATAACAATTTGTTAATTCAGAATCACGAATACGTCGGATCGTCTTCGAAATTAATCGAAGAAAGTTTATCCTTCTCCGCGCCCTCAGACGAAAGTTCAATCCGTCAGCCTGGAGATGGTAACGCCATTTAAAGTACAAAACGTACATATAATTATATTTATTATTATTACAATAAGTTACTATTTTAAATAGGAAATAAAATAAAACAATACAGCTTTTCAATTTCATTTTTCCCATTTTTTCTTTCTATGTTGCTCATTCTTTTGAGATTTTGAAGTAAAATTAAATCTCTTTACAACGCCACCAGGCTGCATAAAAGATCAACTTGACGACGCATCATTGAAATGCGGAACACGTGTCAAATTAATTAAAATCCAGCAAGATGAAGAGGATTTATTTTGCATTAAGTTTCCTCGTGAAAAATTATTTTCGTGAAGAAAAATTATTTCGCGTTTTGGATGCAAAACATATTTCATTTATCGTCTTCTGAAAATCTGCATTTCCAGGACACATTTTAAAATTAACGTTTCCTACAGCAATTAAATTGTTTGAAAATATAAATTTAGAGTGTATTTCGGTCTTGAAGTTAATCAATACTGAGATATTTAAATAAATTGCGGGAACAAACATTGTTTCTTGTAATATGAATGCTTTCTTTTTAAATGATTCCATAATAGTCTCCAAAAGAAACTATGTTATTACAAAAACAGTAGTAGAGTGTTTTTAAAAATTGAATGGTATAAGCTTTTTGTGCTTTCTAATATTTTTAAAATTGTTGTCTAGTTGTTTGTTCGAGCTTTACTTAGAAACTCTCGAATTCAATGCTGCTTGCACTGGTAACTGATACAATTACATAAAATCTATCAAACAATGATATGAAGCAGTGATATAATAACATCTTTACGGCATTAAATTGTGAAAGTAGGTACGAATATTTATGACTGATCGCGATAGAAGGACTGGAGGTTTTTTGTGACTAACACGGAGTAAAGTAAGTCACACACAGGCTAATTTTTGGAAATAGCTAGTTCTAGAATTCTGCTTGACTAAAAACGTTCTTGTTGCCTCTGTGTGGGTGTGTGTGTTTTTCAGAGACTTTTTTTTTAATATTTATCTGAATACAGAAGTTATTAGACATGAAATTCTGTCTAACCATCATGGTTATGGTTAGACAGAATTATGTAGTTATGGAATGTGTAATGGTTTCTTATTAATCAAAAGAAATATAATATTGGCCCGACAAAAAATAATAAGTCGGTACCTTTAAAAACTTACGATCTCGTCATAATTGGGATTCAACGATGAAGGTCTAGAAAATAACTGGACTGCTTTCTACCAACCATAGCTAAAAACATTTTCGAAAACTACAACATTCAAACCATAAACATAATTATAATGCCTGTGATTCAAACAAAATAAAACCTCATTCATGCATCGCGATACCACAGACAAACATTTAATAAACTTATATTACCCGACTCTTCTGTCGAGGGTTAAAAATAAAATGACGAAAACCACAATATCGCTTACGCGTGTCTTGTATACTCGTACAGACTTACACGCTACATAGTACCTATACATGATTAAAATGTGTTCGAAAACATCGAAGCCTTTTTAAAAATAATCAAATACAATGCCTTCAACAAAATAACAATGTCAGAGAGAAGCGTTACAAAATATACAGATAAATAAAATCTTCCAATTATACTGAAGACTTGAACAAACACCCACTTGGGAGCTAATTGAATGTAACAAATTCACGAGGAGCACTATTAGGAGATTTAAACGCTTCCCCTTTCTTTCGGGAGGTATTTATTTACTGAAAAATAAGATTGTTTTAATCTTTAAACTTCACAGTAGTGTTCAACAGCTATCAATAAGTAAATTTAAAAGTATTTAAAAAAAAACTCTTTAAAAAGGATACAACAAAATATGCGATTATTTAGACGATGAACATTGCTGGCATCAAAGTAGCTCAACCTCTGGCTGCTTAAATTAAGACAAAAAAGATAAGACAATGTGATAAATACCTATACTACTCTGTCAAGAAAGTATCGGGAAAAGATCAATAATACACGAAATTTTAGTTATTCATCCTAATTTATTTTATCACCTTATGTATGTACCTTATGTATGTACCTTATGTATGTAAGTATACTCCTTCAGAAACAATACACGCCAACGAATAATCCAATCATCAAAACATTTTTTAAACGCTTTTTCCGGAATTGAGTTCAGTGCTCGCCTCGAAATCTTCTTTATGTCTTCTACCGAATTAAAACGGGTGCCACGAAGTGGTAATTTGAGTTTAGGAAAAAGAAAGAAGTCGGCTGGAGCCATATCTGGTGAATAAGGTGGTTGCTCGATGGTATTTGTTGAGTTTTTGGTCAAAAATTCGTTCACAACGATGGCCTTGTGCGAAGGCGCATTATCGTGGTACAAAATCCAAGAAATTTCTTTCCACAAATCTGGCCTTTTTCATCGAATTTGCTTTCTGGGGTTTTTTCGGTTTCGGTTCAGTTGGAAGGCGCCACTCCGAAGCTTGTTGACTAGTTTGCATGTCAAACTCGTAAACCCACGTCTCGTCACCTGTAACAATGCGTTTCATGAATGTTGGGTCGGAATTGACTCGTTCTAGCATGTCCTCAGCGACTCTTATGCGATTGTTTTTGAAGAAAATTCAGGTCTTTTGGGACTAGCCGAGCGGCAACATGTTTCATACCCAAGTGATCATTTAAAATGGTACGGATCAACTCGTGAGACACAGAAAGTTCGGCGGCTATCTCTCTCAAACTTGAATGAGGATTTTCAGTCACTATTTCCTTCACTTTTGCGATGTTAACTTCAGTTGATGGCCTACCAGAGCGAGGCAAATCTTCCATCACATCTCGACCGCTTTTCAACGCTTTGTACCACTCATAAGCACGTGTTTTTGATAACGTCGATTCACCGTAATCCTTCTGTAACATTTTCAGTGACTCCGAACACGAAATTCCATTGGCGATGCAAAATTTAAGACAAACTCTTTGTTCGATGTTTTTGTCCATTATGAAATTCGCAATACACACTAGAATGATATAACTAAAAATAGCACTGTATTTAATCTAAATAACAGATGCAACTCAAACTCCGCGCTAAAATGGAAAACAGTTCTGCCAATCTAACAACAACAAAAAAAAAAACAAATAATTGAACTTGGAACCATAAACAAATCATCCATTCCCGATACTTTCTTGACTGAGTGTAATACTTCAAAAAGGATTGTAAACAAACCACTTTTGAATAAATGATTTGATTTGACTCCTACGAGATAAGTTCATAAAAGTTAATACGCTGAATTTAGTTTTTCTTTAGATCGATAAAGATAGGTTTTCAAATTAAGTGGTTACGCGCGCGTTGCTCCCTAGACCTCGACCGCTCGGGCGGCCGCCGGAGTCAACCACCCCTAGAGCCGGCTATGCTTGACATTGTAAGCATCCATGGACTTCAGTCAACTTACTATTAATTGATTGCTTGCTCGTCTGTTTGGTCTGTAGTCCGTAGTATTACATAAAAAAAAAGATTTGGTATAATTTTAAATAATGCATTGTTTAGATTTATTATCATTCAACTTTTGGAATACTGAGCGGATATTGCTACAAATTATAAAAATTCGTCCGTCGAACGAAGTAGTCAGTTCAAAATAATTATTATGGTTTATTTTGTTACACATTGCATAAATATAGAACCATATTATATGCAAGAATCCGCCGACATGCTCTTGACCGTCTTTTTTTGTTTGTGTGCTTTAACTTTTCCTATAAATTACGTGGCATTCATTTTAATATTAAACGGAAGAAAGTGACAATAAACAAACTCAAAAACCGCTGACTGCAGTTTATAGAAGTTAATACCTACTAATTAAAAGCAATAAATTTGATATTTATACATATAAGTAGGTAACAAAATTTAGAGTACAAGCAATCAAGGAATTTAGACTAGGTCAACGCAAATTTTGTCTCTCTGTTAGTCTGTCACATTCATTTTTAGGGTTCCCTACCTCAAAGGAAAAAAGAACCCTTAAAGCATCACTTCGTTGTCCGTCTGTCTGTCTGTCATGACCCTTTTACTCAGGAATGTGTGGAGGTATCAAGTTGAAATTAATACCAAATTCTCAAATCTGCAATCCCTTGCAGCTGTGAGAAAATTAAACTTCTAAGTCAACGTCATCAAAATATGATGCCGATATGCCGCATATTTTGACACAAACAGGGGATCACAATATATAGGACACTTCCCGTTGACCTAGAATCATGAAATTTGGCAAGTAGCAATGTCTTATAGCACAAATAAAAAAAAGGAAAATCGAAAATCGATAATTAGAAGTTACACGCGAAAAAATTTTTTTGCCTTTAAAAATTTAAATTTGCAATTGGAGAGTATGAGAGAATGTGTCTTTAAAGAAAGAAGAAAGAAAGAGAAATGTTTTTATTAGCAATAACATGTTATCTAAAAAGTACTAAAATCTAAAATTAATCCGGTAAGAAAATACTGAAGGCAAAAATTGCACAATTAAAGAAATTGTGACGCAAAATGAACCCAAATCAAATCGAATCAAAATCAAACCCAACTCGACATGTGCTAGCTTTACAGCCAGTGCTGATCTTCCGTTAGACCGTTTGGTGACGTCTCGATATAAAGATACTAATAAGTACTGAACACTGATCAATAATCATCTTGTTGGCAACGTTGATTTACATGTTTTATTACCAGCCACGCCTTTATCTGCAACACCGCAACATCTAATATTCAACTTTCAGCTATTATTTCCAGAGATTATTATAGGCCCTGCTTTTTAGTTTAACTAGATAATTGGAGAGTAGGTATTCCTAAATTATAAAAACTACGCCAGTATTATTTTAAAACAGTTAACTTCTTGAAAGTGCAAAGTTAAGTGCTAAGTTCAGTTTGTTTTTGAGTTCGACTTATATTTTTTGTGAATTCATGACACAAATACATTATGTGCTGGTACGAAACCTTCGGTATACGAGTTCGACTCGCACTTGGCCAGCTTTTCTGAGACTATTTGACAAATACAGCTGTTTGGGACAGTTATAGTAGTAAGTGATAACGGAAACACAGTGATGAAGTCTAAAGGCGGGTTTTCACTTTTAGGGATTAGTTTGGGCCTTAAGTAGAAGCTTATAAATTTTTTTTTCTGAAATCATCATGTGGGAGAACAAATACTCTTTAAAGCGCAAATCAAAATCCATTTAGCTGCCTTGAGTTACATCTTTTTAACACTCTCTCTGGAAAGCATCTCAAAATTGCAGTTACCTCACTGCAAACAAATTTGAGGAAAATCATAAACATTGAAAATAGGTACTATGTCATGAATTTTCCTACCCAATTTTTAGCTATCAAACAAAAATCTCAAGTTTATTATTATTATCATATCATAACATCGACACATGTTTAGCTTCTTAACGATGCGTTCTCAAGAAATTCTAGACATCGGGTTCGATCAGCTAACTTACACCGAAATTATTTGGTAATTGACAGCCTGAGAAGTACTACGGCACAACGCTAGAAGTGCTACGGTGCAGCGCGAGAGGTACTACGGGACAGCGCGAGAGGTGCTACGGCGCAACGCTAGAAGTGCTACGGCAAAGTGCAAGAGTACATCGCGTGAGGTGCCATGGCACAGCGCGAGAGAAGCTACGACACAGCGCGAAACGTGCTAAAGCACAGCGCGCGATTTGCTACGGCACAGCGCGATAGTCGTTACTACACAACGCGAGAGGTACTACGGCACAACGCAAGAGGTGTTACGGCGCAACGCGAGAGGTGCTACGGCCCAACGCAAGAGGTGCTACGGGATAGCGTAAGAGGTGCTTAGGCCGTAGGACTTACTGGGCATCTTGTTGGTAGCTAAAAATTATTAAAATTCGTTATGAGCAATAGATTTCCGCAAAGTAAAACCTACTAAGTACCTATTATTAGGGGAAAATTTGTACCTATTATTATGGAAAAATTATCACGATTGTATTATATCAGATATATTTTTTGAAAGGAAAGGGAACCTTACGACGAACTTTTTATAGCGGTTGGCGCTTAACAACTACCGACAGTACGAAACACTAATTTCGTAAGTGCGACTCACACTTAGCCCTTTTTTTCATTAAATATTGATATGATGTTGTAACATTGTATATTACAACTCAATGGTGATGACAAGGTGTTATTTACAACTTGTGACTTCATATTATTCACATTAAGTAAAATTTATCTTTTTTTTGGTAACGCCAGAGAAAGTTGAATGTACGTATATAATTAACAAGCCCCTTTGGATGAGACTGGGTTACGTGAAGCTTTCACCCACTAAAGCTCCTACGGTAGTCGTCCTTCGCACGTTATCAAGGAGTTCTAGGATCTACAAAACGTACCGTAGCCCCTTTCGTGCTGTACTGAAGCACTTCTCGAGAGGGGGAGGAGCAATTACAGAGCTTGCCTTCACCCTGGTCTTAGCGACGTCAATGTGCGTAGTCGTGTTTACTGTTGATCTTAAAATGAAAGTACAAAATGACAGTAATAGTTCCTTATTAATGCTAGGCTATATGCATCTGTTTTCCGAAGATTTCTCTTTCTCCCAATATAAATTAATTTAAGTTTACACGATTGTTAGTGACTAAATAAGCAAAATCAAAATTATTTAGGCCGCCAAGTGTCATCGTAAGTGAAAATTGACACTACTGACGTTTTTTTTTCCTTGCATTAAGTACCTACTCATTTTCAATTTCCAAGATTTTGAAAGTACGTTCACATACACTGATGTTTTTCGCATATGCTGTAGAATAGCTCTATGGCTCAATGGATATATATTACTAGGAAATATTGCGATAAGCCAGAAGTCGTCGATTCAAGTCAGTTTTTGCAAATTTTAAATCGAATTTATTCAAATTATAAATAACTAGCTGTACCCGCCACTTCAACCGCGTGGAAAAATTTTCCTTGACCTCTAGGTTACTAAGGTTACCTGAGGTATTCATATTGTTGGTGTTAAACAAAAAAGTTATTCTCTGTAATGGAACATCCGCCATATTAGACTTATGATGACGTCACATATACAAAAACCTTCCCATACACATTCCATTTCATTTGATACACATATTGTTGGTGCTGAACAAAAAAGTTATTTCCTATTATGGAACATCCGCCATATTGGTTTATGACGACGTCATATATACAGAAACCTTCTGCGTATTCCATTTCATTTGATACTCATATTGTTGGTTTTGAACGAAAAAGTTATTTCCTATTATGAAACATCCGCCATATTGGATTTATGATGACGTCACATGTTCAGAAACCTTCTCCTGCGTATTCCATTTCATTTGATTGTTGGTGTTGAACGAAAAAATGATTTCCTGCTATATAACATCCGCCATGTTGGATTGATGATTACGTCACATAAACAAAAACCTTCCCCTGCGTATTCCATTTCATTTGATACATATGTTGTTGGTTTTGAATAAAAAAGTTATTTCCTATTATGGAACATCCGCCATATTGGATTTATGATGACGTCACTTACATAGAAACCTTCCCCTGCGTGCTCCATTTCATTTTATACCCATATTGTTGGTGTCGAACGAAAAACTTATTTCCTATTATGGAAGATCCGCCATATTGGATTTATGATGACGTCACGTATACAGAAACCTTCCCCTGTGTATTCCATTTCATTTGATACCCATATTGTTAGTGTTGGATAAAAAAGTTATTTCCTATTATGGAACATCCGCAATATTGGATTTATGGTGACGTCACATATGTATCTACCTTCCCCAGCGTATTTCATTTCATTTGATTCCCATATTGTTAGGGTTTAGCCTTATCAATTTCGCCTATAAAGTTTCATCCCCTTTTTTACCGATTTTGATAAAATTTGGCATGGAGATAGTTTGACACCGGGGAGTGAACATAGGCTACTTTATTTTTCAAAAACTTACCCCTAAAGGGATAAAAAGGGGAATTACACCTTTTCTATTAAAAAAAAATGTTTTCTTTTTTATCAAAAAAAGGAGGAGGTTCTCAATTCGTCTGTATGTTGTTTTTGTTTTTTTTGTATGTTTGTTACCTCTTAACTTCGTCATTTATGAACCGATTTCGAAAATTCTTTTTCAGTTTGGTAGGTAATACTTCAGAAATAGTACCATTTAAATTTCACCGATATTGGAGCTTGGACTTCGAAGATACAATAGATTATGCGACCTAGTTATAACCTTTATTTATATTGATGATTCTCTTGTTCTATTCTATTCAAATTGATTCTATTTTATTTTATGTCTTCGTTTGATGAAATAAAAGGAAAACGGCTTACGTGCCCATTTCAGCAGTCCCCTTACAGTCGAGATCACTGATCTTGTAGCTGCGATTGGTAAGCAAAAGTATGGATTAAGATTCAATACACGACTTTTTAATGTTCGGTGACATGAATGACGGTTAGATATTTATTTATTTATTTCGTAATTGCGTAGGAATACATATTGTTATTGAGGCTCTGCAATATACATACGATGAGGATGAGTATTTTTAGTGAATTTTTCATATTACCCTTTTCATAATTTACGTAGACAAATCAAATATCAAATCAAGTATATCAGACGCTCCTTCAAAATTGTTCCCATTGCCGAAAAGATGGTTGAGAGCCGTATAAGATGGTTCGGACATGTGACGAGGCGTGATATACGCTGTTAGAAAAGCCTTGGCCATTCCGGAGAAGAAAAAGGGTAGAGGGCGGCGACTGGACACGTGGTGGACAACCGTTACCAAGAACGTGGAACGGGCACAGCTGGATACACAGACAACCCAGGACAGAGCGTCCTGGCGCCTTAAAACGAGGAGGACCGACCCCAAGTGATGGGAGGGAAGGCACGGAAGAAGAAGAGACGTAGACAAACCAAATACAAGAATAGGTAGGTGTATACGTCGGACGACTAAGCAGTAGTTATTATTTACATTAGTTTATCGTCATCAGACGGCACACGGCACACCCCATCTACAACGTGCTACCTTAGAAGAAATCATTTAAACTGTAATAACATATTTGGAACAGTTCCTTACGCGACTTGCGTGAGGTATTCGTTGGTAGAAATCGTCACGTAAAGAAAAAACGTTATGCCCATTCATTCGACACTTATCGACTCTGTCCCTACCTAACACACGCTAATAAATTGAGCAACATGGGGCGGGAAACCCGCACCGCTAGGTTCCTTAACTCTATATATTCGCAGTGATCTTTCTGTCTCTTTCCATTATATACGAGTGAGTGTGTGCGTGCGAGTATCGAGATTCAAGAAGCGTGCGCTCCGGAATTAGAATGAAGTTAATTGCAGACCTGCCCTAGATATTTATTTAAGTCAAGATCACTCAAAAGGGAGAAAACCGTCATAAAAAAAAACACTGAAAAGTATAAAATAACTATCCTTTACTAATCAAAACTCAAGTACAATTAAAATAACTTTATAAATACGATACACATACCTATATAATGAAATTTGACAGTTATTGAAGTCGGTGCCAAATCAATGTGCAACAACAGAAAGTCTATTAGTTTGGTGGGCTTGGCACCGATTTCAGTAACTGTAAAATTTAATTATGTAGGTATGTGTATCGTATTTATAAAGTTATTTTAATTGTACTTGAGTTTTGATTAGTAAAGGACAGTTATTTTATACTTTTGAGTGTTTTTTTTGAAGGCGATTTTTACCTTCACGACTGCAGCACGAAGTGTTCGAATACCAATTAATGAATTGTTAATTGATATTAAATATTAATCGATTTATCGATAATTTAAGTAAAGTTTGGGTGTTCCATTGCTATAAGTATCTAACTTACTATTTATTTTTTTCATACCTAACATTCGGTCATCCGATATTCGCGATATTTATTACACTCTAAACCTGGTAGAAATGGTGTCATTGTTGTGGAATTTACGACTGTCAAACTCAAATCAATTGATTCAAGTAAACTTAATTGCAAGGTATTTTTTAACGTCAAATCTACTTTACTTCGGTTTGAAAAGAAAACCTGGACGCTGAGAGGAACCGACAAGTAACTCAGTCAGGTATCATTTTTTCAATATCATTCTACAACAGTTTGTAAGAACCGCGACGCCTGGCGCTCCGTCCTGTCTGACTACCCCGTTAGAGATACGCCGTGAAGATATGTATGTATGTATTTTACAATAGTTATTTAAAATATAATATCCATGAATCCAGTAAATGCATGTGCAGAGAGAATTATTTCCAAACTATTGGTTGTGTCTTCAAAGAAATCGCTAATTTTGTAGTATGCTTGTCTAATCAGTGTACGTTTAATACCAAGTTTAAATCTCTTTTCCGTTAATTGAGTATGTTCTTGAGGAATTTTATTATAAAAACGAACACAGTAGCTCAAAAATGAACCACTTGACTTTTGTAATTTAAATTTGAGAATAACTAGCTGATCACGACCACGAGTTTCCACAGCATTAATAACGCTTTTCTTTTAAAATAGATCTATACTGTCTCCGTGAATACAAGATCCTTAATGCTCCTCGAAATAAAGTGCATGGCAAAGAAAATTAACTCTACACGTCGCTAGTAGGAATTAAGGGTAAATCTTGCCCAATATACCTTTCTGAGCATTTAATGGGTGGCAGTAGAAAATTGTTTTACTTTATACGTGAATATGGGAAGAGTAATGACTACAAATACGTTTCGACATCCAGTGGCAAGATTTTTATTCATAAAGACGTACATTCTAAAGCAAAAAATATTAAGTCAGTACAAGACCTACATGAATCACCAATGGAAATATGACTATTCTGTGCTAACCTTAATGTCTATTTTTATTTGTATCTTTGTTATTATTTGTATTTTTTTTTTCATTTTGCATTTAGTTTGTTTAGTAATATTTGTCGCGACTCGTGAGTCCTTGAGGCAGTTCGGGTCTACGAAGAGGAGCGAAAGACGCGGAGGCCCGAGAAAAAACTTCTAACTTAATTTCCGAGACGATCTCACGCGCACAGTGTTAATTACATCTTAAATATTTATTGTATTTATTATATCTTTTGTAATTTATTATAAGCCAGCAGAAATTATAGTCCACTTTCTTTTAAGTCCTTTAGAACTCTACAAGTTAGAGAGATATTGTAATAACGTTAATCAGAAACAGTAATTCCTAGTATACATCATATATACTTTGTTTACATAGGTACTTCCTATATTGCAACGTAATTTTAATGGAGCCATCAAGTCTGTGTGGGGTTGCCGTGTGTACCGTGGACTCACGCTTTTGCCTCGGTTTTCCTTTACAATAATAATAACAATAACAATAATTTATTTATTTCAAGTAATTACACTTATATTAAAAAAAATCGAATAAATAATATAATTATTATAAAAAATAAAAATACAATAGTTTTGTAGCATACGTAACTAATTAATTTATAACAATTTATTACCGTTACGGTGCACACGTGTCCAAAATTTGTGCAAAGAATCTTTGACTCACATTTCATTCTTTAACTCACGTATTATATGGGACCAGAATGTAGCTATACGTGATTTTAAAATGGCAAAGAAATCCAGAATTCTGGCGTCTGCAAAGGTGCTTGACACAGTACAGTATTTCGACAGTTTTATTAGCATGCACTAGGCATCACTGTATTGCACTCTAATAGTGCCTAATGCCTTTTTGGTACATTTGACCTAAAGATGACATGTATAGAAGCATAAAAAATATTCCATAAACAATGTACGGTTCATTTCACCATTACAACGTGAAAAACATCTTGCATGCATATTACACCGCACAGCCATAGCCCTTCTTTCGCGCTCAACATTCGTGTCATCCCGGAGATCCCCCATTAACACATGTCCCAAATACCTGAAACTCTTTACTCTCCTAACCACAGCATTGTCGAGAAACACCGGGGGCACCCTCGCCGGAATTCCCTCAGACCTAAACACTATCACCTGTTTTAATCACATTATATTTTAAACCCTGGTCACACACGTATTTCTCACAAATATTCATTCATTTTCTTAATCCGTTGATTGAGGGACTAAGAAGTACCATATCGTCTGCATAACTAAAATTATTAAGACACGTTGTGCCTATATGAGACCTCACTCTGGCACTTCTTAGCCTCTCAATCACACCATTAATGTACAGATTAAAGAGATGCGGAGAAGTCAACCCCCATGGCGTACACCACATTTTAGCATATAATCGTTATAACAGCTCTACGACTTTTCCTGATTTATTAGATGCTTTTAGTTTTTCCCATAGCAAATCATAATTCGCTAGGTCGAAAGCACGACTAAGGTCTAGAAAACCAATGTATACTCGTACTAGAGTACCTCTATTCGTGTAATAACTGGAACAGGGATAGAATACATAAGAGCCTGAGAGAAGATCCGGGCATTATTATTCTTAAAATTACCTAATTAAGATACAGAAATTTCATTAACAAACGTCATCTGCTAACCCCTTATTTAAAATTGACCCTAATCCAACAAAAGCAGTAAATTTAATAAATCAGTTTGTAGTAAGTATTGGTAAAGTACTAGCAAATAATATTGTTAACGAAAATACCTTTCAAAATCAGTACAACAAATTAACATCTAACTATCAATGTGGTTTCCTTGCTCTTTTGGATGTGGATAAAACAGAAATCGAAAACATCATTAAAAGTCTAAGTTCTGATGCTGCACCTGGCTAGAACCGAATCAGCTCAACCTTACTTCAGTCTATCAAAATAGTAATGATACCACTTTTGACTCACATTTGTCATCTCTTCATTACAACTGGTGTCTTTCCTCAAGTGTTTAAAAGGGCCGTTGTTCGTACTATCTTGAAGAGTGGGGATTCATGCGTGTTGAACAATTATAGACCAATTTCCGTGCTACCGGTCATGTCAAATGTGTTAGAAAAAGTACTAAACAATCGGTTACTCACTTATTAATTATTAGATAATAAAGGTATTATTGCAATTAATCAATTCGGTTTCAGATGAGGCAAATCCACTGAGGATACTGTATCTGCTCTTTTTGAGAATATTGTTGATAGCATTGACAGAAAATATAAATGCATTGGTATATTTCTAGACCTTTCTAAGGATTATGACCCAGTTTCAATACCAACTATTTTGTTTAAGATGGAGGCAATTTGTGTTAGATGTTTTGTGAAAGGGATTTTTAATGATTATCTTTCCAATAGTCGTAGTCAGTATGTGAAAATAGGTGGCTGTTTTAATTCTGATGAAAACATTAGTTTTGGTGTGCCACAGGGCAGTATTTTGGGTTTTAAGTGGTTCAATGTATACATTAATGACTTATGTAAATTGCAATTGCCTTATTCCAAATTTTCACGTATGCTGATGATACTAATATCCTGGTTTCCTGGTTTTTGGTCTCAATCTGAAAAAAACACAATCCCGAGTTGAAGCCACACTTTCTACTGTAATGTCCTGGCTAAAGTCTAACTTGTTGACTCTGAACATAAATTAGACACACTACATTGCTTTTACTATGATAACTTCTTCTATATCACCCCATAATTCCAGCATGATGAAAGTGCACGTTTGCTTTGATCATTCATCAAACTTTAGTTGTCCTGTAATTGATAGAGTTCCGTTCACTAAATATTTTGGTCCCTAAACTGTAATATTTATATCACCTCCTTAACGACACCAGTCAGAAAGTTAATTTATATTTTTTTAAATTTTAGGTACATAGCTGATTTTAACATCTTAAAAAAGGGTTAAGTTTGCTCATTGTCAATCCATACTGTTATATTGTATTACAGAGTTGGGGAGGTGTGGCAAAAACTACTTCATTGCAGTTAGAAAGTGCACAGAGCACGGTCTTGAAGGTTAAGACTGGAAAATCTTTCTAGTATCCCACTCACATGCTTTACTCTGATATTGGGGTTTTGTCTGTGAGGCAACTCTATATAACACTAATTACTTTGAGGAAGCACCTACAAACCAAATACGACCATACTATATACATAAGAAAGTGAAGATCTGATATAGTGTGTCCTAGAATATCCTACAGGACTACCCTGGTTAAGCATCACTTTCGTGTTCTCAGCAGTTACTTTTATAACAAAATCAATAAGAGTGTAGATATTTACCTTTTGACTAAATGCAACCAAAAATTGAAGTCACTAATTGGTTGAAGCAACAAAATTATTCCAGCATAGAAACATTACTTGATTTCTTATAGTTCCTAAATAGCTTAATTTTTCTGTTGATCCGTTTCTGTTTCTTGATATTCCATCGATAGTGAAGTTACCAATCATATATATATCTTCTTGAAAGTAAGCATTAGAGTTCGAGATACTTTTTGTTACTAGAATCGATAAAGCAGACAAAGCTTATGTAAGATATATAAATATGACTTTCGAGAAAGTCTTTTAATACAATTTATTTCAATAAAATACTTTGAATTCAAATACTGATGATATACATTCAGTCAAGAAAGTATCGGGAATGGATGATTTGTTTATGGTTCCAAATTCAATTTTTTGTTTTTTTTTGTTGTTGTTAGATTGGCACAACTGTTTTCCATTTTGGCGCGGAGTTTGAGTTGCATCTGTTATTTAGATTAAATATAGTGCTGTTTTTAGTTATATCATTCTAGTGTATATTGCGAATTTCATAATGGACAAAAACATCGAACAAAGAGTTTATCTTAAATTTTGCATCGTCAATGGAATTTCGTATTCGGAGTCACTGAAAATGTTACAGAAGGCTTACGGTGAATCGACTTTATCAAAAACACGTGCTTATAAGTTTTACAAAGCGTTCAAAAGCGGTCGAGATGTGATGGAAGATTTGCCTTGCTCTGGTAGGCCATCAACGTCTGCAACTGAAGTTAACATCGCAAAAGCGAAGGAAATAGTGACTGAAAATGCTCATTCAAGTTTGAGAGAGATAGCCGCCGAACTTTGTGTCTCATGAGTCGATCCGTATCATTTTAAATAATCACTTGGGTATGAAACATGTTGCCGCTCGGCTAGTCCCAAAAGACCTGAATTTTCTTCAAAAACACAATCGCATAAGAGTCGCTGAGGACATGGTAGAAAGAGTCAATTCCGACTCAACATTTATGAAACGCATTGTTACTGGTGACTAGACGTGGGTTTACGAGTTTGACTGTTTTCTTTAACTATAACGGTGTTTTGCATTCGGAATTCTTGCCGGAAGGTCAAACGGTAAACAAAGAATATTATTTGGGCGTTATGCGGCGTTTAAGAGAGCAAATTTGACGAAAAAGGCCAGATTTGTGGAAAGAAAATTCTTGGATTTTGCTCTACGATAATGCGCCTTCGCACAAGGCCATCATTGTAAACGAATTTTTGACCAAAAACTCAACAATTACCATCGAGCAACCTTACTCACCAGATATGGCTCCAGCCGACTTTTTTCTTTTTCCTAAACTCAAATTACCACTTCGTGGCACCCGTTTTAATTCGGTAGAAGACATAATGGAGATTTCGTGGCGAGCACTGAACTCAATTCCGGAAAAACCGTTTAAAAAATGTTTTGATGATTGGATTATTCGTTGGCGTAAGTGTATCGTTTCTGAAGGAGCATACTTTGAAGGTGATGAAATAAATTTGGATGAATAACTAACATTTCGTGTATTATTGATCTTTTCCCAGTACTTTCTTGACAGAGTAGTAATAGCACTCTCATATTATTTCATCAAAAACACGTTTTAGAACTGTTATGAAAATACGTTGAATAGGTACTCACATGCAATAAAACAACACGATAACGCAGTATTCCATCGATATCAGATTTATTATTGAGTAGTAGTAATGGGTAGATTCGACATTTTAAAATATAAGCTCTGCGAATTTAAATTCAGGTTCCGATTACGTGGACACGTATGGAACCCAATCGCATAGTTTCCGCTGAGATTTATTTTAAGGCTAGGATTATCGAGCGCGTTAGGCAAAATAGTGCTCCCTTCTTCCACGCGCAGCGAGACAGAGAGCGCAGCGCAGATGCGTGGTTCAAATAAATAATGCAGTATAAATTATCTACAACTAATATTTGTAGTTTGACTATTGATGCAAGAACCGACAACAATTTTTATAGGCTAATTTTTGACTTTGTACATATACGGAGTGATTTAATATCGTATGCATTCCAATCTATTAGCGGGGGAATGCAGTGAGCTGCAAAAACGACACAAGTCCTACCTCTGAAAAGTCTGGCGGGCTACTAAAGCGAAGCGTTCTTTAGTACTTACGAATATCGTGTTTTTAATAAACTAAAAATTGTTTTCGGAAAAATTAACAATTCAATTTTCTTTTAAATGTCATTACTGTTAGACTGTAGCTTTCAAGCAAAAAAAAATTACATGCAAATCGGTTCATCCGTTTAGGAGCAACACACCTACAGAAAGAGGGAAAAGGAGATTAAAGGAATTAAAAACTAACCATCAATAATAAAAAGCGAAAGTTGTTTGAATACATGAATCTTTGAAGAGTATCTTTCTTCAATACTGAATAAAATATACTGAATTAAAATTTTATAGATTACTTTATACACATATTCATTGAAAAATTATCGCTATTTTAATGTTTTAATATTTATTTCTAAAGAAAGTGTTGTCAGTTAGTTAATTTCAATAAATTTAATGTTTCGAACAAATATCTCTCAATTTTTTAGATTGACTACATAAATAGCTTATAATGAAGTTATTTCTACCTTTTGTTATCGACTTTGTTTCTTTTTTAATGTATCAGGTTTATACCAGAATTAAAGTATCTGAAACGTGAAAAATACGATTACCTTTTATTTTGGCTTGCGATCGCAAGAAAATTTGCCGTTTCAGATATTTTATAATGCAACGTGAAAGTTTAAAAGTTTACACATATCAGAATTATCTACACATTGTAAAAGTAGGCAGATAAAAAGGACTGCCAAGCACCGGCCCTGTCTTGACATGCTCTTCCGTTTCCTTAAACCTCAGGTATATTTCCACTTGATTTAAATGACCGAATATTTATAATTATATATACAGGAGGTACTAAAGCAAAACGGATATAGAGGAAACATACGACGTCCGCGGAGAGGGGAGCGTCGCCCCGAGGTCGGCCGAGTGCCAGTATTCTTGCCGTATATATAAGGAGTAACGACAAAGTTGGAACAGCACTAAAGAAATACTCCATTAAGTGTATAGTCCCCACTAAAATGGCAAAGCACCTGCGTACTCCGAAGATGTCATTCCCTTCCAGACACCTGGTGTCTACAAGGTGGATTGCAGCTGTGGTAGTTACATCAGACAGACGAAAAGAACAATAGCAGAAAGAGTCAAAAAACATATCACAGCTGTCAGAAAACGACAGACAAATAGGTCAGCCATTGCATAGCACTTGCTGAAGTCAGGACCCAATCACTGGATTGATTGCATCAGCCACAGATCCTTTCCAGTGATCGACACTATTATGCCAGAATAGCATGAGAGGAATAGCAAATCAAGAAATACCATAATTTCTACCGGGAAGATGGATACCACTTATCAACATCATGGAATCTTGTCATCAGTGAGCGTGTCTGGAGTCTGAAAACTGAACGTACGTCGCCAGTGTGTAGATGTCGTTAGTGTAGTGTCTCGAAATACCGCTAGTGACAATAACAAAAATTAAAAAATGCATTGAATGAGTGTGAGTAGTTGCAAGAAACCACACGCTAAGAAGACGACATTCATCCTTATCAGTCTGCCCGTGACCATGATCGGTGCAATCCGGTAGAAACATCGGGATAAAATAGGTAATTAGCCTTAAAGTATAAACGCGACATAGACCCGTGAGTAAATATTGTAAGATGTGTATACAAGTCGTGAAAGTTTAAAAACATCTAATATCTTCATATTGTAAATGTCCTCGGTCTTCAATTTACTATCAGGTGGAGTATTTACTCGTTTGGCTTCTCCGTGATATAAAAAAAGACTGAATATAAATTGACGTTATTTTTTAGGTACCAAAATAATACTCGAAAAACTCATGTAAATTTTTTTCAGTAGACGAAAGTACTAATTGAAGGAACAATATTTCTAAAAATAATTATTTTTCTAAAGAAAAACAAAGAAAAGAAAAGAAATAAAACCAAAGCGTAAGCGTAAGTTTAGTTCATTATATTATACAGACTTCGTTATTTTACCAAACTTGATGATTTGATTTAAAGAACGAGACCTAAATAACAACAAAAACAAAGAGATTCCCTAACAATATTAGATCTTTCGTCCGTAATTGATAACAAAGAAAAAACACGGACATCGATGACGCGAGTTTCTTCAAAAACCACTTTATAGTGACTCATTCGAAAACTGGAAAAACGAATACTGATATCACATACTTACGCCGCTTCAAGTACTCGGCAGTTAATTAATTCATTTTGTCATTTTTTTTGTATTGTAACGTTTTCGTAATATTCGTAACAAACTGATTAAAATTGTAAGAATGAGTGAAAGTAGGTTTTTTCTCATATCCTACGTCGTCGTAGCAATAGCCACGACCAATGGTTTACTGTATGTAGCATGGCGTCATGAACTTAATATATACTGGCTTAAATTGTGTACAGAAATGTCTGTCTAAATACGAAAATGAATAGATGAAAACTAAGAATAAGGACACTGTTTTAGCTGAATTCATAAAGCGATTTGTAGAATAGCTACAGGGCGACGCAAACGTACCTTCACTGTTTTTAATTTCAGTAATTCTTTCTGGAATTAATATTTATTAAGCTTCACTTTTTAGATTAAAATAAATAATTGAGACTTTCGATATGGGGCGATACACGCCTGCGGAAAGAACAAAGACAGTAACTTTTTATTTGGGAAATGCAAAAATCTTTATTTCTACTTAAGAGAAACTTTCGTCGATATTTAAATGTCAAATATTGAAGTCCTTCTAATTAAACTATGTTGCAAGTTGTAGCCAAATTCGAAGAGGCAGGATCAGTGGAAGACTCAAGAGGGTAGAAAGTCCGCGAACAGATCCATAAAATATTCAACGCGTGCAGGAAAGTGTTCATGAAGCACTTGCAACTTCAACACTGGAGCGTTCTTTGCAGCTAAGAATCAAACAAAGATTACTGTAGCGCATTTTGAAACAAAATTCGAGCTCCACACGCATCTGAATAAAATTCAGCTGGTGCAACAACTGTGTTATCGAGATGTTAATGCGCGTCTAGAATACAGCCAAGCCGTATTATTACTAAAGGCCCCTCCAAAGAGAAAAGCTTACAGTATGGTGCGCGATCTTAGTACAAAAAATAGTAGCGCCCCATTTTTTTCAAGACGAAATTGTTCACACACTATCGGTAAATGGAGATTGACACAGAGGAATGCTAGAAAACTTTTTATTACCTCTACAAGAAAAAAATCAACACTACTGGTTTCAACAAGATGGTGCCATACTGCTAGAGTCCAAATTGCTGTCTTTTGTGGACATATGATTATATGATTAATTTCAAGATTAGATTAGAGGTGGCCCCCAAGATCTTTAGACCTGACTGCTCCAAATTTTTTTTTTTGAGTTTTAATTATGATATTATTTATTCTTTATTTTTCTCATTATTGATTTGACTACATGTCATTTGCGTTTCAGACATGCATGTGTTTTTTTGTTTCAGTTAATTATATAAGTATAACAACGTATTTTTATCAAGACTTCTTTCTAGACAAAAACATGTGTTTGAAATAAATTAAAAAAAATTGCTTTATAATTTTTTTGTGCCATACTAGAAAAACGTTCTAAAAATGGTTGCGAATGTTTGTTTTCAAGTAGAAATCGTAAGAGAATAATTTCCGAAATAAAAATGAAAGCAAAATGTATTTTTTTCTCAGTTTTTTGACCAACAGTATAATGTTTCATTATTTGGCTTACTGTGAAACAAAGAAAATACATGTTAAAATAAAAGGACTAACGAAATAAATATTTTAGGTTTATTTCAATATTTACTTGGGATAGCTTCATTGACAATTTTATGTAATAGATTTAGCGCTTCTGTGTCGGTATCCCACAAGGGAGCAGACACTGACAACGAAGTTATATACAATATGAGTTGGGAAAACATCCTGCCTCCGACCTCCTCCTACAGTAATCTTTGACCTCCCACCCTTGACCTCTTCAATTTTCTACTAGCCAGTTGATCTTGTACACACATGTTTTATAGCACTAGTAAACACAACGTTAATGTGTATTACCGAAAAACGATATATATTATACATATAAGTTGAAGCAAAACGAAATATATTATATTTTAGGATATTCCTATTTATATGAGTTATACTGGGAATCACTGGCAGAAATAAAGATGTAAATTTAGAGAGTTCCGTACAATTTTATTGTCCCAACTGAACCCCAATTTAGGTCGCGTTCGTTCCGATCGGGCAGTGCGCAGTAACTGCCGTCGACGCTCGCATACATCACGCTTCCACACAAAACTGCTGATTCGTCTTTTCTAACACACTTACAATGTCCCTACACAACACCTCTCAAAATTTTTATAAAATTTTCAAAACAATATGTCAAAAAAAAATATTACATGTAGTATCATACATAGTACTTACAATTAGTTACAATTAAATAAATATTGAGATTATATCCGGGTATTATTACATAAAAAATGTGTAACTTAAAACGTGACATAAAGGAGTCATACTTTGCATTACGAAATAGTCTAGTTGCAGTGCTTATTGCAGTGTATGCATTTTGATGCTTTTCAATATTATTGTTACACAATGTTTATGCAGCATTATAAACGATCATAGCAAATAATAAGTAGAGCTTACTAACTATAAACTATTTCACAATTTCGATAAAGGCACACGTACATTATATTATAAATTAGAAATAAAGGTATGCATCCATTATACTGTAATTTGTTATACTCTGACTACCGCGTTATGGATACAGCGTGAAAATATGTATGTATCAATTATATATTCCTATTTCCAAAAATTGTTCACAAAAATTTTTTTTATAACTATATGTTTGTGTACACCTTTTAAAATTCAACAATCATAAAACGCTGTATTCGCAATGTTAGTTATTCGCAATGACATCTAATTTCACAATAATATAGTCTTAAAGATGCACAGACCACCTAAGATGATGTTAAAATATGCGGACCGATTCCTTATTTGTCAATGTTTACATACATACTCGTACTTCGCTGTCCGATCGCATGTCGTTCCGTGCAAAGTTCAATTATTATCTAAGCGCGCTTATAAAATGATTCATCCTAATATATTTGCTATTTATAACTTCTAAGTTTACTTTATGTTTGTTTTAATTACGTATTTTCACGACTATTCTATTTTTATCATTACATGAATTCAAACAATTATTATTTTCTCAAATTACTTATTAACAATTAAATCTTACTGGTGGTTTAACTGTACGCCCACTTTTAGTTACTTTTACTGCATTACTATTATTAGATTCTATTGTTTTAGGTTCTAAAGTAGACTTAATATTAATATTGGCATAATGGCGATCATAATCATACTCTGTTTGTTCGGCGTTCTGTTCGTTTAGTATAAATGCAGGTTTTAACCTATCAATAGATACATTAACTACTCTATTTGGTAATTGAACTGTATGTACCTTACCTGTTCTTCCTATAACTCGGTAAGGGCCATTGTATGGTGGAGTTAGGGGTCTGCGTACTGCATCATTTCTACTAAAGACATATTTACACTTGGCTAACTCACTATGTACAAATAATGTGCGTGAGTCCCCTAATTGTCGTGAAACTGGTTTTAATCTATTTATATTTATTCTTAACTGGTCTAAAAATGCATGATCCGCCGTATTCCGATTATCCGAGACGTCGTAAAAGTCTCCAGGTAAACGGAGTGTTTGACCATAGATATAGTCAGCGGGACTTACGCCATTATCGCTTCTAGCTACTGTACGTAATCCTAATAAGACCGTAGGAAGCTCCTCGTACCATGACGTATTACCTGTGAGACGCGCTGTTAGTGCCTGTTTCATACTCCTATGCCAGCGCTCTACTATACCATTACTCTGAGGTCTATAAGGACTGGTCCTACTCTTTTTAATTCCTATCATTTTCAACAATTGTGTAAAAAGGTTGCTCTCAAATTGACGACCTTGGACACTCGTCAAACGTTCAGGAACTCCAAAACGGCTTATCCAATTGTCGTAAAGTGCTTTAGCAACAACTTCTGCTGTAATTTCATTTACCGGGACAGCCTCCGGCCAGCGTGAGAACCATGTTATATTTCACAGTATCACCCTGCTTTTGCGGGTCCATCACTGCGTCGAACTGTGCAAACCAAAGCCTCGGCATATCTATCCAAAATTCAGGAATTTTTGAAGCCACGCTGATACTAGCTAGATCACCGGTTGGCTGAGTACTCGAGCTGGGCGGAGAAAGAAGTTTAGGTCCTTGCTGGTTTGGGTTTGCCATTGTAAAAGTCCGTAATGCGACGTAAAAAAAAATACCAAAAATGTTTATCCACTAAGTACTGAACCCCAGTAGAGGTGGGAAGTTTAGTACTTGTCGCATATCACAGTCACGTCTTGTCATTGTGCAGGAAATTGCGTAATACTCCGTCACCGAGTGTTTAAATTGTTTATAAACTGATTCCACATTTAGAACAGTATCTCCAGATTAACACGTCGGGGTCATCACTTTAGGATATTCCTGTTTATATGAGTTATACTGGGAATCACTGGCAGAAATAAAGATGTAAATTGAGAGAGTTCCGTACAATTTTATTGTCCCAACTGAACCCCAATTTAGGTTGCGTTCGTTCCGATCGGGCAGTGCGCAGTAACTGCCGTCGACGCTCGCATACATCACGCTTCCACACAAAACTGCTGATTCGTCTTTTCTAACACACTTACAATGTCCCTACAATATATATAAGCTGAAATGCATATGTATATCTATAATTGATAAAAGTCTATGTAATACAAACTAATGTCATATCATTATATCGGATAAATCGCCTACTGATCATAATAATGGTATAACAGGAAAAGAGATGATTCAGAGAAAGTGTAGTTTAACGATCTGGTGCACCGGAAAACACGTAATGACGAATAATGCCATCTCTACCTAGAACAGAAGAACTGTAATAGGTGCCTTTATTGCAGGTAGTAGTTTATTCACGGTTTATGTTAATATTGTTCGAAACTGGGTAAAATTTCAATTTAAAAGTCTGAAGTTTTGAATTCATGGCATTCAGTAGACGAAATGGTTCTAAAAATATATGTGTATTTGTTTCTGTTTCATGGAATATGTGTTATTTACAGATCCATCCATCGTCTGGTTTTAAATTCATTGAAAGAAAACAGATTACGTTTTATGTGTTAATTGGGATTTCTTAAATATCAATAAAACTTTTGACAATTGGTAATTATACGTGACATTATACGTCACACGCAATATCATACTATTTCAGTTTCATCTAATTTATTATATTACTATTGAAACATTTTCTATTTAAAATTTGGTCACAAAACGGTAATTATTGTTCGTTTGTTTTTTATCAGTATGACTGTTTATGCAGTAGATCAAGTTTCAAGCTCACATTGTTCATCACACAGTTTATTTTTATTATCATCACTGTCAGTACTTTTTGACAGACAACACTTACGACGTCTACATACTGGCGACGTCCGGTTTTCTGGCTCCGGGCACACTCACTGATGACAAGACTCCATGATTTTTATTAGCGGGTATCCATCTTCCGGGTTGACATTATGATATTTTTTAGTTTCAACTGCCTCTTGGAGAGGGCTTTGGCTGATATAGTTCAACCAATTGGTTGAGTCTTGATTCCAGCAAATGCTCGACAATAGCTGATTTAGTGGTCTGTTGTTTCTTGATAGCTGTGATATATTCTCTGACCCTTTCTGCTATTGTTCTTTTTGTAGCCTTAAAGTTATAACACGACACAGGCCCGGTTATTTGGAATTGTAAGATGTGTACGTCGATCTAATCCTATCTCTGGTATATCTTGAGGATGTTTCGTTGAGAGGCGAAACACGTGTCGATTGGTGGTTTTTAGAGTTTGAGCGGAAAATAACTAAAGATTTTAGGAATTTATCACATGAAATGGATTTTCGCAAAGTAACACCTGAGTCTATACAATATACGTCGTAAAAATAATACTTCGTCGTGTTTTATACATATAATTTTCTATGTTAATATTACATGATAAAATAACGAACACTGCTCTATAATATTCTAGATTATGTTTCAGAGTTTAAATAAAACTATATGTAATATTTTCTTTTTGTACAAAATTCAATTAGTCTTTTAAAATTTCTTTATAATAGATAATTAAAACACGAAGAAGAAAATGAATTACCAACAGACACCAACCACTTAACTAAATTTATTCGACAAACGACGTAGAAAAATCAACACAACAGATTTCACTTTAAATGAGATCAAAGAAATAAACAATGAAAAACAACAACTTTTACTTTCCTCCTTACCAAGTTTTGTGGATATTGAACCCAATTTACCAAAACCATTCAATCGAGATGACTAAGGACTAAAATTGAAACCCCTTCTCGAGTTTCTACCTCAACGAGGCCTATACTTGTTTCTCGCATCTCTCAACAAATATTCCTACAGACGTGAGTTGTAAAGATAGCTCTTTCAAACTGGTTAACACGCTGGCCTTTCGTCAACCAAATCAATAAGACCCACAACTTGCCTTTACAAAAGCCTTCGTACATTGATTTTCCTTTATAAATAACAACGATCAAGGGTCAGCTAAAAATGGATTATAGCGGTCTCCGTTTCGTAACACCTGGCACACTGACAGATATAAACGATGTTATCAATTCGTCTTCACGAACGTAAAATTATGGAAGTTTGTTTTGTGGGTATTCACAGAACCTCGAAGGCTAAACCTTTGTATAATAATTTTGTTCGAAAGTGTTAAAAGTCCTTCAAAAGTTAGTTTATTTGTTATATATATCCGACACACATACATATTATGAAGCCATTTTGTTCTAATCCGAAAATAAGAAAAGAGAAACGTTATTGAATGCTCAGTGTCCGTCTTTTTATCTGTCTATCACAGCCGTTTTTCCTGGAGACGTAAACAGCTGTTTGAATGAATGAAATAAAATAACAGAAAGTCTATTAGTTTGGTAGGCTTGGCACCGACTTCAATAACTGTTAAATTTAATTACTAAGGTATATTTATCGTATTTAAGAAGTTATTTTAATTGTACTTGAGTTTCGATTCGTAAAGGATAGTTATTTTGTACTTTTCAGTTTTTTTTGAAGGTGATTTAATTTTTGTTCATAATTATTTTTTATTTCATCCTTTTGAGTGATCTTTACCTAAATAAATATCTAAGGCAGGTCTGCAATTATCTTTTTAATTCCGCAACGTAACGATATACAAGAGATTTATCAATATAAATAAAGGTTATAACCAGGTCGCGTTATCTAGTGTATCTTCGAAGTTCAAGCTCCAATACCGATTAAATTTAAATGGGACCACCTCTGAAGTATTATCTACTAAACAAAAAAAAAGTTTTTAAATTCGGTGCTTAAATGACGGAGTTATGAGGTAACAAACATACAAAAAAAATAACATACAGTCGAATTGAGAACCTCTTCCTTATTTTGAAGTCGGTTAATAAAAATCTTCAAGTCAAAAAAAAGTTAAGTGAAAGTAAAAAGTACCTTCATTATGTCAGAAAAATTCCTAAATGCGTTTTGAAATCGGCGTAAAATATTAATACAATATTGAGAAAATATTTCTTGAACAGTACAGTTAAGAAAACTCTATGTACGAACCCTTTGCTGCTTTAAAATTCAATCAAAGAAGTTTGAAAACGGTATCGTGTACTGTATTATTAAGACAGCACATGTACGAGTACACCAATATAAGAAGGCAGATTAAATCTAAGAAGTCTATTTTAACCAAAATAAATCGAAATAATAATAATCTAATACATAAAAGTCAATGTTCGTTTGTTTGTTATTTTATGGGCTCCCATACCGTTCATCCGATTGGGATAAAATTTGATATGGAGATAGCTTGAATTCTGAAAAAGAACTATTTTAAAACAAAAAACGCAGACGAAGTCGCGGCTATCAGCTAATATTTTATACAAATGCCTTGGTTACAAGTGCCGAGTCCGAGGGCGAGACAGTGTACTCGGCTGAGTGCTCGGTATGTATAAACACATGGCAGAGTGTTCGGCCGAGCGCCCGGCCGAGTAAATGAGCGAGAGAGCTACTCAGATCCTATTCTATTTACTAGGCCGAGTGCCCACCCCGCACTTCCCCGCATACACTCGTTAGTTGCGCACTCGGCAAGTATACCATAATCACGCATTCGCGATGCGTATTCTGCACTTGGTACTCGTCCTGTCGTTTGCTGTGTTTCTTGTTTTTTTTTATACTATTGTATTTTCTTCAATGAGATTCAGTGCTGGTTAGGTGGCCGAATTCTATCTCTGGTATATCCTGAGGATGCTTCGTTGAGAGGCGAAACACGTGTCGATTGGTGATTTTTAGAGTTTGAGCGGAAGATAGCAGATTGATAATAAAAATATTGTTTCACAACATTTTACTCATGTAGAGAAATAATTTGAATTTTCGTTCAGATATATACATATCACATGAGAAACAAAATACAGACCTTAAAAATTATAGTTTTAGATAAGGATATCCTAATTTTTTGTGACATAATAAACCCAACTACTTTTTATCGATAGAGAGCCATTAATCTGAAATTTAAATCACATTTTTCTTCTTCAAACGTTTTGTCTGCTGCCGCAAAAAAAATTAAGGTTTGAGAAACGTCGTTTTACGATTTTTTTTTGCGCTCTTGAATTGAGCTTACGATGAGTTAAATCATTTTCTTGCTGACCTGACAGTAGGGTAGCTGCAAAGTTGAATGTAAATATAGCCTCGTTCGTTAAGTTATATGAAAGGCATTTCAGGAATATCAACGTAATAATGTCTGAACTTCAGTATTTTGAAACGAAGTCATGGTGATTGATATACAACTAATAATTAACATACATATGTTATGAGCAATATTAATAAGCATCTGTATTACACTACTATATGTTCGTGACACTCGTGTTGTTATTCTTTATGTATATGAGTTACATGACACTTGGTAGTAAGTAGTAAGGACATTTTAGTTTGTTTTTCTATACAAAGTTTCTAGTTTTAACCCTTTAGGAATATTGGAAAATCGTGAGTCATTCTTATTTTGCTAATAGATCGCAAAAACTGTCGAATTTTCATGTTTGTACCTTCAGCGGTTTTAGCTCCATGAACATAAAAATGTTTTACTACTTTTTATTGATAAGTGCATTGTATGTGCTTTCTATATTATTCAGAATTAAGTATTTTGTTAATCTTATCCGTCTTTTAGTGGCCCATTGGCGCGTGGGAGATCATCTGTCTTCCAAGCCGAGGTCCCAAGTTCGATCCCCGGTCAGGTCAATTTAGAAAACGAAACTTTTCGAAATTGGTTTGAAGTCTCCACAGTCCAAGCCTAGCGCTTTATTGGGGGTCACACAATTTGGGTAATTATTTGGAGTATTAATATTATTTTTAAGTTGCTCTGTTCGTTCAAACATTACAAAAAAAAATTAATAAAAAAATTAAACCGACTTCAAAATAAGCATTGAAAATTACAAAATAACTATCCTTTACTAATCAAAACTTAAATACAAAGATAACTTCATAAATACGATACAAATACCCATTTAATTAAATTTGACAGTTACTGAAGTCGGTGCCAAGCCTACTAAACTAATAGAATTCCTGTTGTTGCGCATTGATTTGGCACCGAAATACCAGTGAAATAGAAATGAAATCAATCTGATATTTTCAAATAAATAAAGAATTGTCTAAATCGGTTTAATTAAAATTACGAAGTTAATAAGTTATTAGGTAACAAACTTAAAAAAAAACATACAACCGAGTTGAGAACCTCCTTCTTTTTTAGAAGTCGGTTAAAAAAGTGCAGAAAGGATTTGGATACGGTATTGATTGTTCGAAAGAATTAGTATAACTCACGAATATAAAACTACATATTTATGCACAGTACAATTTCTTTACCACAATAGTGATGGCTAGCGGAATTGAACTATGTATTATTTAATATTTATTATTTATTTATTATACTTTATACGGTAGTGAGCCCTGGATATGCCCAAAATCGAGTGAAACTAAAATAAATGCTGTAGAAATGCGATCTCTTAGAGATATGTGCGGTGTCACCCTTGCGGACAAAATAAGCAATGAAGAGACACGCAGTAGACAGGGTTGCACGACAATGTTATTGTAAAAATTAAAAAAGGAATGCTAAGATGGTTTGGGCACATGGAAAGAATGAGTGATGAAAGACCGACGAAGAAAATCTATAGAGCGAAAGTGAGTGGTAAAAGAAGCCAAGGAAGACCAAGGCTGACTTATGAAGATCAAATAGCTGGAGTGTTAGCCGGCGGAAATGTCAAAAGCATTCGCATACCTAGGCGAAAATGTGTGAGGAGAATGATGAGATTTGAGGAAGCGAAAGAAGTAGATAAGGATCGCGACGGTTGGCGCTCCGTCCTCCCTGACTACGCCGTTAGGGATACGGCGTGAAGATATGTGTGTATGTATTACTTAATATACATGAAAACGTATATTACTTTTATCTCGTTACACATTACATTTTAGTAATCATAAAAATTGATATAGTGCCAATAACATTTCACTTTTATGACATACAACAGTCCTTTTAAGTAGATTTTATGTACCTTAACTTTTAAGCGCAGTTTACGCGTAGACTTAGAAATGACTCAAATAACGTTAGCGTTAATAACTCAACTCTGCTTTACCTCGTTCCACTGTCCTACGGATCTTTAACGCTGTTTACAAAACACTTATCTGCAACTTTTTAGTTCATTGCACCCCTGAAAATTTCCGAGCTTTATAATAATTTTGAACTATATCGTCGTGACCGGGTTAACTCGATTTAACCTTTTCAAGTGGTTCGTGATTCAATATTTCCTTGGACCTTCTTTGCCTTTTACTTAGGTTATCAGAAAGACCTCTTGCATCACAGTAACCATAAAAGTTAAATTAATTTTCAATTCCTCCATTTGTGTGTTTTTGCTGTTAATTTGACAGAAATCAGAAATAATAAAGTAAGAACAACATTGGTGTTGCGTAATCGTACTGTAAGGACACAAACTAAATTTTTCAATTAAAAAATAAATAAAACACTTGACAGTTAAATTAAAATGTTATTGTAAAATGAATAAAGGAATGCCGAGATGGTTAGGGAACATAGACAGAATTAGTGACGTACGTTTGACGAAGAAAATCTAAAGAGCCAAAGTGAATGATAGCAGAAACCAATGAAGAACAATGCCGACTAGTAATATTCAAATAACCAGAGCGTTATTAAGTATTATATAGGCAAATGTGCGTGAGGAGGACAACAGAGTTTCCGAGTTCGATTCTCGTTGGCTTTTTGAGAAATTCGGAAAACGAACAACTTCTCTTCGTTGTTTTGGAATGTGAATGTTATTAGCTGGCCAACATACCTTTGTAGTATGATACTCGTAGCATATGCCTAGTACTTATTTTGGGGTCTTTATCATGGGTTCATGGGCACTGGAATATTTCTTATTTTCTTCTATTTCTGTATCAAAATTTCCTCTTCAACGAGGCGGTGGCGTTTTTGTTAGGTTGTAAAAGAAAAAGTAAGAAGGTTGGCATTCGATATCCCATTGATGTTAAGACGTATCAATAGTTTTTAGACTGCAAAAAATTACTTTATTACCAATTACATTACAGATGAAAACCACATAAAATTCGATGTAGATCCAATGAGATAACATAAGGACCTAATCTGGGAACGAGCGACATTAAGTTGAATATTTTATAGACCTTTCTGGTAATATATTAACGTTGGATTCAAAACTCCCGTATTAGTGTTTATGTCTCTACATATTCAAGGACAAAGGTCACGAAAATCGATTTACAAATATCACGTTTCCAATGCTTCAAATTGTAGTTGACGTCATTATAAAACTTTTACGATAAAAAAAAGCGATTGGAATTTTTAGCTTATTGTCTCTCATTCCTAGGTTGACTCTATTTTTTGTGTTGCTTGAAAATAGTACTAGGTCGTTTATACAAAAGAATCAAAACGATTCCGCAAAGTTCAGAAGAGTGTTCTCAATTTTTGGCTGTAAACTGTAATAATATTTTACTGCTCATGCTATTCGTTTATGCGCTGAATGTATAAAATATTTTGAATTACACGTAGATATTACGTTATTCTAGTACAAACTTCGATCACAAATATATAACAAGATACACAATCAGCGTTCCAAAAACGTCCGAACCAAATGTGCGCTGAAATGAGAATTTTAGCGCACATTTGGTTCGGTCTTAGTAGTAATTTGCGAACACTAAAAGAAACATGACAAAGTGCTCCTTCAAAAATTGTAAAAATGACACGTCTAGAACGTTAAAAAAAGGTGGAGTTTCTTACTTTTGGTAAGTAATTAGGATTATTTTATTTACGTGTTCATTATTTCGTTATAATAATAACGTTATATAGCTCTTTTTTATTAAATTCATAATAATATTTTTCAAATGACAGCTACATAATACAATTAATAATACGATCGTTAATAAGACATTGAGAACCATACTACCGCATTCAGATTTCATTTATTCGGATTATACTTTTATCTCTGTTCTAAAATTATAGAGTGGAGTTTTTAGTCTTACGTTTTTATTTTTTTAAATATATTTTTGGTGTTGAAATTTCAATTATGACTGTAATATAAGATTTGCTGCCAATTATAAATTTTAATGTAATTTATGTAATTATGTATTCTTTTATAAACACTGCAAGTTATTGCAATATTTTTCTCGAACATATAAAATAATATACAGCTTTCCTCGAGATCCTATTCGATGTGAAAAATAGACTTCTATAGTAGCACGCCAAAAATGTGATGAATACTTCATACCAAATGAACGAAGCGTAGTTTGCTCTGATCACTTTTTAGAAAGTGACGAATAGTCACAGTGAAAGGCTTAAAAAGGCTACACAATATTACGTATTTACTGAAACCTGCACTGCATTTCTATTTGACAGTGTTATTATTTGTATTGTGGCATTATTAGAAGATTAACGTTGCCACTAAATCGTTTAAAACTAAAATTTTAGATCCTTTAATTGTTTTTTATCAAAGTTAAGATTTCTAGTCATGACATATTTTTCTGATTACCCCGTTAGGGATACGGCGTGGTAATATGTATGTATATATTAAATAATGACTAGCAGACGATTTCCCATTGAAAAATTAAAAAAATATCAGCACTTTATTGCGACTTCACTCTGTATTCCTAGATTACGTCATTGCCTGATATCTAACATTTTTCCCTTGTCTCGCCTAATCTAAATATTATGTCTTATCCTTGTTACATCCACGTAACAAACCAAAATGATGTAAACAGCTATGGAAATATATTACGTGAATTATACTTTAAGCACGAAACGTAAGTTTTCTTTTAACAAACTTCGTTTCAATGCCTTACAAGGATCTAAACGAGCTTGTACAACTTTATACCTTTAAGGTCTACTTTAAATTAAAATAATATTACCAATACTTCTGTAAGATGTTCAAAATTTATATGTCAATTCGGACAGTAATTATGTATTTAGATTTTAAAGAAAATTGTGAATTATTATTTGTGATCGAAGAACCAAGAATAAAAAAATATTAATAACTGTGTAACAATGCTGCTCCCTCCCTTTCTCTATTCTTACATTGCGTCTGAATAATGTCATTGCCTGACATGCAACATCTTATTCCTTGTCTAACATTATAATTTCTATGTGCCTTATCCTTGTCACTTTCATCTAACAAATTATAATGACGTAAATAGCGAAACAAATAAATTACGTGAATTACACTTTAAGCATGAAGCGTAAGATTGAATTTTAGATATATTTTTGTTAACAAACGTCATTTCAATGCCATGGGAGAATCTTTTATAAGCTTTTACAACCTTTATATGCATTGACAGTAAAGTTTACTTTAAATTAACACAATATTGAGATAATACTATACGATATTAGAAATGTATATGTCAATTCAAACAATAATTTGTTCCAATTTTATAAAGGATTGTGAATCTAGTTATATATTTGTGATCGAAGAGTACAAATTGTGTTTTTCGAATCTCACATAATTAGATTGATAGATGTCATTAGAACGTCACTTTTCAGTGGTAAGTTGTAAAACAAATGTCTACAGTGCAATTTGTAATTTTGAATCTGCTGTGCAGATTTAAACTGATCAAATGTAAAATTATAAAATAATAAATAATTATGAAGTGCCAAAATTTATTCAATAATCTATTTACAGTATATCTTATGCATTGTTTCATTTAACTAGCGATCTACCAAGAAATCGAACTACAATACAATTACAGTAAGATTTCTTTCTTCTGTTATTTCTTATATTATAACATAACATAACTTCACGCTGTATCCCTAACGGGGTAGTCAGAGAGGACGGAGCGCCAGGAGTCGCGGTCCTTACACACCTCTTTCGCTTCCTCAAATCTCATCATTCTCCTTACACATTTTCTTATATTATGTTCTTTAAATACCGAAAATACGCTCGAATTATTTGATAAGAGCACGTTTACAATCGTTTTGTTTGTAAAACAGTATGAATACATATTTGAAGACGTTTACCGAATAGAATAAATTTGACATAGATTTTCTTCAGTTGGCAGGTTGTTTTTTATTAATAGTATGTACATTTGTCTCCACGAAAAATATTTAGTTGAAAAGCCAACATTTATAAAATACATTTAAAAAAAATTTACTTAAAAAACACTTTCAAAATTAGCTTTCGAATTACACTAATATCTACCTACAATAAAAATAAATACATATCCTTGTGGTACGTGACTTATGTGTGTGTGTGGGTGTGTGTGTGTGTGTAGGTGCGCATGTGCATATAAATATAAATTACTAAGCTGATGTGTGAAGATGTTTCACGATTTTTTTTTAATTTTTAAAATTATCATTAATGAATAAATTTTCAAAATCCGTTCCAATTAAATCTGAAATCGAATAAATGAACTGAAGTGCCTACTTTGACAATAATTAATGGAATGTCCATTTCAAGGATGGAAAGCGAAGGTCCGTACTCGGGGTAACAAATCTCACTACTGTACCACTATTGTGAATCTTCGAGATACAAACTTAGAAGGAAATAAATTAATTAAGTTGTAATACATACTGTTTGCGCCAATTATTCTATAAAATATATTATTATATAATAAACACATATCTTCACGCTTTATCCGCAACGGGGTAGACAGAGTATGTAAGTTAAATAAGTAATGCTTCCAAACGTCTCCATTGCGTGGTTATCCATGCATTCTACACCCAACCTTCTTCCGCATGCGCACATCATATCGCAGTGTTTCACTCATTTAAACCGTTACAACCAAGTGACAAATTACCCCAAACAAATTATTATTCCATCTTGTCGTCGCTAATATAGTTATAATTTGTTATAACCGCATTTTGAACTGTCTCTTACGATATTAAATCTTGTGTGTGTAGTGTTGTAAGTGTTGGAATTGGTTGATAAGCGTAAGCGAAATTATACCTTCATAAACTTTACTGAAGGGTTACGGATTCCGTGCGCACGGGCACGACATCTGCTCAAACAAGGACAACCATCCGTGATGATCGGTGAGTGCGCATGATTCCTATTTTCCTAACCTGTGAATTGTGCAGTTTAGCGTTTGCAAATATTGCATTTCTATTCCAATAAAAATACAGTCCACTTAAATACATCGAAAGTTTTCCATAACTAACCATACCAGCGCACCTACGTAACAAATTACACCACCCGCACATAAGGGTTGCTTGGCTCTACCTTTCCTTAAAACGGAGGTATCGATTCAGTCGTATTCTGTCCACATACTATTCCAATCCTTGAAAAAAAACAGTATTATACAACATACACAATTTGCGGGTAGTGTGACGTTGTGCATGTTCCGTCCAAAACGCTACCACGGCGTTACTCGCTAATACTGTAATCGCTAACAGCACTGACGTGTAAATCCAACACACTGTAAGTTAAGATACAATGTTTTGATTTAACAGTGCTTATTACGTTTCTCTTACTGTGTATCATATCCCTATATTTTTATTATTCATATTTTTTTTGTTCTAGACGAAGTTATTAAAAATACAAAAATACTGTATCGAAAAAAGTTATGGGAACTGACACGACAAAACTTTAGTTGCAGTGTCTTGTTATAACAGCGTCAATGGCAGTTACGAGTACTAGATACAGTGTTTAGGTCAAACGTGAGTCAAATGAACGCGTTTCCAAAAAGATAGAATTCCGAAGCATCTTAGCATGTTACTTTGCGGAAATCCATTTCGTGTGATGAATTCTTATAATTTTTAGTAATCTTTCGTTCAAAATCTAATTCGGTGCTAGTTATCTGATACAGTCTGATCTCTTGGAGTTACTTGATAATAAATAGACACAAGCGTAGACACAAGCTCAAGTAGACAAGCGAAATTAACAAGATTGAAATTTTGGCCGTAGGATTGACATTTTAAGAATTCATCATATATTCACACTGAACTTTTAGAAGTAATTTGTAGTCCGCTCCAAGATATATCTATAAATTCCTGTGAATGTTTGTCAGTTGTTTGTTGTTGAACTGTTGAATGTTTGAATCTTATATTTATAAGATCCTAAAATAATGAAACTTCCAAGTATAACAGAGAAGGAGCAGCAACTTCCGGCGACATATATCAGCTGCCTCCCAATTTAAGTCTATTTTTAAACTAAAAAGTTGTGACGATTTCTCAAGTAATTCACGCTATATCACAGCCCTGAAAAAAACGTCAGTGACCTAAAAAATTGAGTCTCAACCTCTTAAGAATTAAGCAGTCTGACCTTGACTCCGCTGTTAGTGATGATCTCCGAAGTCGTTACGCAACACATTAGCCCAGACAGTCACGTCAACCACCTCGCCAATTGAGTTTCTATCTCCATGGAATGTCGATTTCTCGAGTCATTCACACGATACATCAGCTACCTCGCAAATTGAGCTTCCAGCTGTTTCAAAAATACAGAAACGCATTATGAGAATATAATGATAGCGACGGTCTTCCGAGTCATATATGCGACACAACAACCACTTCTTAAAACAAATCTTCACTTCTACTATAAAAATAAGAACAAAAGTTGTCTGCATCTCCGCTGGTACTAACGATATCCCAAATCACACATTGTTACACATCAGCCAAAGCAACCACATCGGCCATCTCACAATCTAAAGCTAAAGAGTCAAAAAGGCAAAAGAAGTAGATAAGAAGAATAAAAAAGAAAAAAAGAATAAGCGCCTTATTTTGTCGCTATGTAAGCATATAGCGACAAAATAAGTAAAAAAAACAAAATTTAATGAGAAGAAGCGTGTGCTGTATCAGATCCTTTAAAAATCTCTATCTTTGACTTGTCGTACTTCTTCAATTGCATTTTCTGAGCAATATAAGATTGCAATGGAAAACTTTATTCTCAAGTATGATCCCGTTCAATCACTTTCGAAATATTAAGCATGCATCGAGTAATCAGAGAGGACGAAGCGTTAAGCGTCGCGGTCCTTGCTTACTTCTTTCGCTTCCTCAAATCTCATCATTCTCCTCACACATTTTCGCCTAGATATGGGAGTGCTTTTGACAGTTCCGTCTGCTAACACTGGCTATTTGATCTTCATAAGTGAGCCTTGGTTTCCCTTGGCTTATCTTGGCTTCTTTTACATCTCACTTTCGCTCCGTATATTTTCTTCGTCAGTCTTTCATCACTCATTTTTTGTAAGTGCCCAAACCATCGAAGCATACTTTTCTTCATTTTTACAATACACTGTCGTAATTTATACAAAACACTGTCGTGTAACCCTGTAATACTGCGTATCTCTTCATTGCTTTTTTGTCCGGAAGGGTACACCGCACATATTTCTGAGAAATCGCCTTTCTACTGTATTTATCTTACTTTTACCTGATTTCGTGCATATCCAGCCCTTACTATCGTACAATAAAGTTGGAACCAACACCGCTTTGTGTAAGACCATTTTGGCTAAGTTAGATATATTCACACTGCCTACTAATGCAGACAGAGCACCGTTCACTTTATTGCCATCTTCCTTTCCTCGAGAACGCACTCCCCAAATATACAATTTCGTTCACTTGTTCTAGACATTTTTCATTTACACATATTACGCACTTTATCTGTACGTCTACCCTTTCAAACAACAGAACCTTAGTGTTTTCACATTCATATTCAATCCTTTCACTTCACATTCTTCTTTCATGCACGTAACTAGTGTCAGCAACTCTGCTTCTGATAGTGCTATAAGCATATACCGCAGTCCAAATGGGAACCTTTCCCTATATAAACAGATACTATGACTGCGGTGTGCCAGTCCTCCGGAATCTCTCTCTTCTGCCAGCAAAGATTGCAATTACACTTTATAGAATGTATCCCAGACGCTTGGACCACCATACTTGATCATGTCAGCAATAATCTCTTCATTATCTTTTCCCCTTTTCAGTCTTTCCACATTTCAAACTTCTTATCCTTTCTCAACCTATTTCATTCTAATGACTTCCTCTAGTTCCTAACCCGAGTGTGTCGATTCGTTAGGATCGCTCTCAGTGTAGAGACAGTCGTACAGTCGACACTCTCATACAGTTCTATACAATAATCTCTCCATCGCTGCAGAACATCTTTTTTATCTGTTAGCAGATTATGTTCTTTCGAACGCACTTCATTCATTCTGCAAGATGTCGGACCACTTCGGTACTTACATATTTCCAAAATAATTTGGAATTTTCTTCGAAGTTGTCCCACATCTTATCTTCATCTAACACTACATCTTTCACGCTTCTCTTTCACTGGTGCTTTCGTTTCTGCTTTTGCTACTTATATCTGTCTTTCATCAAATTCTTCATACCACAGTGATTTTTAGTAGCAAGGTAGTCTCGCCATGCTTTCTTCCTCTTATACACAGACTCTTTCATCTCATCATCCCATCACACATCACGCTTTTTACCATTCCCAATCATATTCGTTCCACACACTGCTTTCGTAGCCTTGTATGTACTATCTCTAAGGTTCTGCCAACATTCTTCAACATCGTCGCTCGTCACTTTCAATCTGTTGTCAAGCTTACCGAATACTACCCTTTCTTATTAATTCCTGGTGGTCGCATCTTGTATACATTTCTGGTTCATGTTGCAATTATTAAAGAACTAAAATCTTCAAAAGGTGTATACGATTTCAATGATATTCGGCAAAACATGAAGAAAATATGTAAAAGTATGGGAGTCGATATTATTAAATTCAGCAATGACACTAAAATGGTATATCCAATAGATATCAATATATGGTATTCAAAAGTAATATTACAATTCGTACGCGGAATTTAAGTATATTAAATTGTTATGGTAGCTAAAATTCATAATGATTTAGTCAATCCAATACACTGCAATTTGAATTATAGTTTCTTGTCATAACAACGTTCGAACAAATCCTTAGGGCGTGTCCTGACAACACAAGTTTATATTTATTGTAATATTGTATTGTAATATCTTCATAATAAAGTATGTATTTTCAATAAATTGTATATGGCTGAATAGAAAATAAAATTATCTATCATGTAAGTTTAAGACATAGTTATTTATTTATTAATGAATGCCCAAAACAGCAAAAGACTGATAAAAACTTCAACATTTTTATCTCAAATTCATGCTTTGTGAGATACAGTGTATTGGATTTACATGTCAGAGCAGTGTTTACACTGTTGTGTCCCATCGTAGATGGTAAGATAGCCGTTGAAATTTCTAGCACAAGGGACATAACATCTTAGTATTCAGGGTTGACAACGCGTTTGCAATCTGAAGTGCTTTCTAGCATCGATATTGTCTATGTCCATGTTCCTCAGTCCACTTAACATCAAACGCACTGTTTCCTCGTTCCCGTGTTTTCCTTCACGTGGTATAAGAAGAAACATTAAACAGATTTAAAAAGAATTAAAAAATAAAAAGAAAAAATTAAACTATCCTTAACTAATTAAAATTCAAGAACAAAAATAAGTTTATACATACGATACAAATACCTATATAATTAAATTTGATTTACTGAAGTCGGTACTAAGCCTACCAAACAAGTAGACTTTGGCTTCTTGTCCACGGTAAGAATTATAGCCGGATCTGTGTAAGAAATCTATCTGGCATCTTTATCCACGATAAGATTTGTGCCGGAAGTAGCTACGGCGGTGGCAAAAACAAGCGCGGCCTTAGTTGAAATATTTCGATTATGTCACAAGGACGTGTATTATAGCGACTTTGGAAACGAAATAACCTGTGATTGCATATTAACATTATAACATTAACAAAAAATATTATCTAATTATTGCTATCAAAGACAATTCTGTGAAATCTTTTTGCGAAATATGTTACATATGTTCCTCTCCATGCCTCGAAAATAAGGAGTTTATCTTTACATTCCTCGATGGTGTTATCCCATACGAGTCTTGGCTCTACATATTAAAGATTTCGTCGTCTTGGACACACTCCGACAGATTGTTATTGATGACCGCGCGTAAACTAGACCGATGGAACTAGATCCGGCAATCCGGCGATTGTAAGAATTAAAGCCCATGGAATTATTCTTAGAAAAAGTGAATGATAACCGCCCTAGTGTGTGTTGGACCACGTACAGCGAAAGGTACCGTAGACGGGATCACCATACTTATTTAATCGGCAGCAAAAATAAATTTGTATTTCTCAGTAACACTATCTATACTATATAATATTATAAAGAGGTAAACTTTGTTTGTTTGTATGTAATAGATAAACACAAAAATCACTCAACCGATTTTATAAATTCTTACACCTACAAAATGCTACATTATCAATTAATCGATTGTCAACAGAAAAAATCTGTTGACAATCGGTTGACTTTAAAAGTAATGAAATAGTTAAACAAAAACAACGGTTTTCGTCGTTTGTAACAATAAAATACAATTTTATCGCCTAATATTTTGGACACTGTTTTCACCATAAAAAGAAAAAATACGCATGTAGTAACATTACACTTCGAATTGTCGGTAAAACACTTAGTAGGATGCTTCCTAATTATAATTAAAGACACAATTAGACAGGTAGATTACTTCAACACCTGTCTCATGCTAGCATACCCTAAGCGGAGATTAGGGCGATTCCTCTCTGTATGATATCATTACTTAACGGTGCTGTTTGTATATTTCAAGCTTGTTATTGCATGAATATTCACTGGTTTAGAACCGCAGCCACTCGAGTTATAATGATGATAAAAGACTGAGAATGAATGAGAATGAATGAATGAAATGAAATGAAAAAGAATGAGTGATGAAAGACTGACGAAAGAGGTAAGTAAGGGCCGCGGCGCTTGGCGCTCCGTCCTCTCTGACTACTCCGTTAGGGATACAGCGTGAAGATATGTAGTAATTAATTATGGATTAATGAACAAAATGAAATTGTTTTATAGTCTGCATACCTTTTTCTTGTATAAAACACAGCAAAAACTTACAATTGATTTTCTTGCAGATTCGTTGTTGTATATTACATATAAGAGAATAATACAGGCTAGTACTGTTATTAATATTATTATTGGTATTTAATCGTTATTAATGAATTTTTGTAATTGCTGCGCTTTTCATACATACATATCCTAACGTTGTATCCCTAATGGGGTAGTCGGAGAGGAAGGAGCACCAAGTATCGCGGTCTTTAGATACTTCTTTCTCTTCCTCAATCCTTATTATTCTTCTTATAAAGTTTCGCCTATGGTTTGCGAATGCCTTTGACGTTTCTGTGACTTTTTTATGTTTAATTATATTGTTACTTTCCAAATAAATAAAAATATAAGCATAAGTGGATTCGTATACATTAATGAACGCGTAGACATAAGAATGTTCGGTCTTTGGAATTACATTTCGGAGACAAAGAGTTCGCGTATTCACCATTCTAATTCGATGTACACGTGTTCTATTCCGTCGAGCTTTAATATGAATTCTTTATTTCTCGCAATTATATTTAAATAGCGTACCAATATTTATCGATGAAAATACTGTAATTCAATGCCAGTTGGTTTCTTTTCTTGTTATACGTTACTCATTGTACTTGACGTATTCTCGTTTGAAATTACTGGTACACACGAAGGGCGATATCTCAATATTTGATCTTTGCCATCCATGCCATCAATCCCATTTGCCATTGGTTAGAAGTGACGTGTAGCCCTTTGTTAGCGTCTGTCTACCATGAACGAACAAAAGTGTGAAGATATGTTTGTAAACTCGAAACCTTTCGTGTAGTTTATTTGCTGTATTGTATCACAAAGATTCGATCTAAAGAAAAGCGGCCACATTCCTCTAGATCCTGTTTTGTTGCTTCGTGTCTCAATATGAAACTTTGTAAAAGGAATTAGAAAATTCTAGACACACTTACCGAGGGTTCTTATTGAGATGTTATTCATAATTCCTTCTCGGTCACGAGATAATATTTTTTTTAAAGAGTGGCGCTAGTGTACCTTTGTACGCCCTCTTAACTTTAATCCCTTTCGTGCAACTCGCAATTCGCGACTATTCGAATGCGGCTGCCGTAATTGTGGATAGGGTAATATTCTATCCAAAAATGACTTCTGGCAAGCAATTTTAACCTAACCGCCAGAAGATTAAACTTTGTCAAGTTTTTTTCACTGTTCAAAAGTTTTATATCAAAAAAACAAAATCTATCGGCGATAGCTAGATTGGAACTGTCGCAAGACACTTGTAAACCTTATGGATGTCTTTGTCAGAATGGTGGCTTAACTATTTTTCAAGTTTATTGATTCATTTTACGCGGAATTTTTATTAGCTTTTTATTAACACACACTAATATTTTATATTATCTCCACTTTCTTTCATTGACTATGTTTTTTTATTGCGTCTATAAATGTTTTAATGATAGCGTAATTTTAATGAGTAACATTCAATTGTATTATGGTGTTATATTTTTAAAAACAAATTATATTTTAAAAACAAATCTACGAGCATCATTCATTCAAGTTCAAGCTCAGAGATTAAAACCAGGATACGTCTGTAACCCAAGCCCATCATGGTGATCAGATTTGGCATTATGGCACAAATATCTAAATGTGTACGTGAGCAAAACACTCCCAAGACAGATTTACATGCATATTATAGTTTATTGTTGCAATAGATTAGTGGGCACCCACGACAAATAAGCGGCTTACGTTTAACTCCATGCATGCTTAACTGCCTACAGCTGTGTTTAGAATCTATTAAAACTTTAAGCTACTTTGGTTTATTGAAGTCAATGATTATGACAATGAGTAAGAGTATATCTAAAGTTGTTGTTTTCTAGTTACTTTTATTGATGAAATTTGAGATATTTTTAGCCATACTCTATTAAATCGAAACATATCATATCCTACCGTACCATGATGAAGCAACCTGTTTATGCTCCTCTGCGGGGCACAGGTCTCTTACGAATTAGGTGAAAAATAAATAAACTGTACCGCATTTGGATTGTAAAAATTTGCAGATGGCGATAACTGCGTTGCCGTCACGCGACGGGTGTCTGAGATTGTTATCGAGCAAGAAGGTCGTGCGATTACGGTGACATGACAAAAAATTGCTTTTCGTAACAGTGGTTACGACACTAGCAGTAACTTTTATTTCACTAGTTGTTCAAAAGAGACAAATTTTTTGAATTTTTACAAATTTTTAGAGTACCGTACATCCGAGGGACAAATGGGACTCTTCCAGGGTCACTAGCGTGTCTATCTGTCAGTCTGCCACAGCATATTTTCTCCGAAAAGTTGAAATTCGGTTACATAACTAATGACAAAACTCCTTGTAGGGAAAACAAATATATATTTTAAAATGCGTAGTTAAAAAATATGACAGAAAAATAGAAAATAATATGCGAAAATCGAGTCTTATATCCAAAATTATTGAACTTAAAATATTAAAAAAATATGAAATATAGGGCCTCACACATAATTTACAGGAAAATCTAAATAAAATTCCTCAGTATTATAAATTATTAGAATTTTTTTCTATATTTACAGATAGGTAGTGAAGAGACAATGCGAATAATTTTATATTTTTTGTTTATTTTATTTTTCATTTTTAGAAGTAGCAAAAATGAAATATCAGAATACCTTTTATCACTCAGTTTTATTTTATTTTCTCAAGAATATACGACACAACAGAATTCAACAATGTTCAACATATTCAGGAATTTTCCTTAACAATGCGGTATCGCACATACCTACTTTCTTAATTACCACTAAAGGTCAGGCTGAAAAAAATGGGAGGTAAAGCGCTGATTTATAGTAGGAAACCTTCTCCATACGAGTCCGACTAGCCCTTGCATGGTTTTTAGTACCACGGGACAGTACTGTTCCTTTTGACAATATATGTAAATAAGATTCAACTATCGCATAATAAATGCAGTTAGGAACAAGTCAGGCTGTAAAAATGTAATGAGAATTAATAGCTATACATTAAGACTATAAATGGTGCGGAGATGTTGATAGGAGTACTGTAATCTACTGGTATACATATCTAGATGGCAATCGGAATGCGATGCTGCACTGATGTACTAGTACATAAGAATGATGTAATAAATTGGAAATAAGTAGAAAATAGGTAGTAATATAAATGACTGAAAATTAGTATATAAGTTATGAATTAAGTTGACATGTGAAGAATATACAAAAAATTGTAATAATAAATGATAACGACATGTAATGTATAGATAATAAGTGTAATGACATAAGATTAATAAATAATAAGCGAATGACATATGTGTAAGTATAATAGTGTAGCGTTGTATAAAAGTTGATTGTTTGTAAATTAATAGTAGACTAAGACAGTAGATTAAGTAAAATGTAATAGACTTAGAGTAGAAAATAGACAAATTTAATAGCTTTAAGGATGATTTTTTATGAAAATATATAATTTCAGCTAGCTAACCAAAGATTAGGTAGAGGATGAGAGGTATTTAAACCTAGAGAGTGAATGAAAGCGAGAACTGGAGTGGAAGGAAAATCAAGGGCCCTGGCTTTGCCCATGTCAGGGGAAGTAGCTGTAAAAAAAAAAAGCTAGGAACAAGTTGCAGTTAAATGATAAAGTTAAAGTAGGTCACAGACTGTCAGAGTTTACAAGTCTCCTACAACCTCTGATTTTTTTTAAGATAGCTGAAGAAATCTTCAATAAATAATAATCGGTGACCTTGTTGGGAGTTGAATCTCGTCTAACCATCCACTTAACCGAACGTGCTTACACCACACCTTAGTAGATGACCATCAGAAAGACAATTTATTTCGTACACGGATTTATATTTCTTTTATGTAGGTCTGGGAAAGAAAATGTGTAATGTGCCCGCGGCTTTCATTTTCACGCATTTCGTAAAAGTCGGACAAGAGAGAGTGTTCATTATAAGACATTTTATTTTATTGATGGGACGGTACGACAGTGTTATTGTAAAAATGAAGAAAGTAATGCTTAGATGGTTCAGGCACATGTAAAGAATGAGTTATGAAAGACTGACGAAGAAAATATACAGAGCCAAAATAAGTGGTAGTAGAAGGCCAAGGCTGACTTACGAAGATCAAATAGCCAGAGTGTTTGCTGATGGAAATGTTAAAAGCACTCGCACACCTAGGCGAAAAATCCGTGAGGAATGACGAGATTCGAGTAGGCGAAAGAAGTATTAAGGACCACGAAGCCTGATGGTCCATCCGCTCTGACTACCCCTTTAGGGATACGGCGTGAAGTATGTCTATAATAAAATGTAAATCTTGGTGTGTAGCTGTGCCCTCTCGCTTTATCATATTCATTATGTAATTATAAGGAAATAATAAAAGTGTTTTTGGTTCTTAGAACTAATCTATAGCAAACTGAGATCTGAATTTACGATTGGTGTTATCCTGAAATCTGAAAAAAATATTCAGAAATTATGAGTACATCTTTTTTGATTCCAGGTAGAATTTTAAGAAAAATGTCAAGAACTCTCAAATTATATAGAAAAATGAATTCGGAAAATATTTTCACGGAAGGCACATTTGAGAACATGTGAAACATTCCGCAATGTTTTATAAAAAACGAATTTGACTAAAGTGGTTTTGTATGTACTACGTAATTTATTTATTTATTTATTTATTCGGAAGACCGACAGCTGCACAATATATTAACAAAAACAGAAAATTATAGTAACAAATCTGCAAGCCAATAAATGGTCCTCACTAATAGAAACAGTATATAAAACTGAAGTTTAGTATGCTACGCTAAAGTTCTAGTATAACGAGATAAAAGAATACAGATAATATAATACGGCTATATCACTAGTTTGATCACTGAAGGAACCACTGTCAACACACTGCCAACATTCACACACTGTTAAAAAAGTCATTACTGAGCATTCTTCTCGCCGAGGGAATACTCGTGCTAAAAAGATCCAAATCAAATATCCTTGCCAGATCGTTGGAATTAGTACCCGCCCGCAGCAAAAAAGAATTCGAACAGTAGTTTGTGGATGCACTCGGTATATAAAGTAATGGACTTCTTCGGAGATGTTTACTGGGAACCCTTAAACAGATCTTATCTAATAGTTCAGGGCAGTCCATTGAACCGTTTGCTATGTTAAGTAGGACTGTTAAGTCCGCAATCTCACGCCTTTTAATTAAAGGTAGGAAATAGAATTTTTTGCATAAATTATGATAATTCTTTGACTCGTAAAATATACCTAATTTGAAACATAAATATTTGATAAATTTTTGCTGGATATTTTCTATACGCACGACATATTTCTGATAATGAGGATTCCACACCTGCGAAGCGTATTCCAAAATACTTCTGACGAAAGTACAGTAGAGTATTTTTATTGTTTTAGCTCGGTCAAAGCACTTCGAAGAACGCATAACGAAACCTAGAGCCCTCGATGTCTTGGCTATTATTGTATCAATATGAGATTCAAAGAGGAGCTTAGAGTCATGAACCACACCCAGATCTTTAACAGATGTATTTTTCCTCAAAGTTTGACCTTTCAAGACATATTGAGATTGTATATTGTAAACTTTACGGGTGAATGTAACCACACCACACTTCATTGGATTGAGATCCAGACTGTGCTCGGAACAATACCTCTCAAGGCGCTGTAGATCCGCTTGCAGAGCTTCTGCATCAGACATGGATGATACAGTAGAATATATTTTCATGTCGCCTGCAAAGCAGAATAATTTTGAATAATGTAGGCAATCTTCTATATCATTTATGAAGATGGTAAACAGCAAAGGACCTAGCAGGGACCCCTGTGGCAAGCCGCTAGGTGCCGTTACCCATCCCGACATGTAATTGCTAACCACGACAGCCTGAGATCTGTTATTTATATAAGATGCGAACCATCTGAGGAGATCTCCACTGATACCCACAGCTTCGATCTTCTTGAGAAGCAAATTATGATCAATTCTGTCGAATGCTTTGCTGTAGTCAGTATAAACAACGTCGACTTGATTGCCGTTGTCCATTGCAGCAGTCAGGTAATCGTTAAGGAGTACGAGATTAGATATTGTGGATCGTCCCTTCAAAAAACCATGTTGATAGATACTAAAAGATTGTTTAATAGAACAATAAATGGTGTTGTAGATGATTCCCTCAAAGATTTTTGCAATAGTACACAATTTTGAAATCGGTCTGAAATTTGTGACGTCAGTCATAGAACCATTTTTATGAATTGGCGTGATAAATACCGACTTCCACATGGTTGGGACAATACATTGCGCGAGAGATTGCTTAAACAGTAACGTTATTGGCATTGCAATAGTTCTCGCACATCCTTTAAGGAATCGCGGAGGTAAATGATCTGGGCCTGCAGACTTAGAAGGATCAAGTTGGAGCAACAGTTTCGTAACAGAAGCAGTATTAATGTCAATGTTAGAGATATCATTAACAGTGCCATTGTTAACTATGCTCTCATCAGAATACGACGCATTTCCACTGTGCGATTTAAGATAGGTGGAATAAAAATAATCGGAGAATAAGGCATAAATTGACGATCCTGTAATAAATAAGTAAATCTCAATCCCCAGTAGATTCATGAAAAACTCGTCAATCGTAACGTTAAACCTAGAAAGAACATCACAAGCGACAGTTTCCACGAACCGTAAATAGCGCCAAGTTATATCTTATTAAAAATAAAATATGTGTATCTTATTTTTTCATTTTTGTCTTTAATGTAAACAAATGTGGCGACTATGAGATTTATGACGTGCCTAGAGATCAGTGGCGTGCACAGGGTTTTTCAACAGGTTATCACAATAACAAATATATAAAAAAAAAACTATTTTAATGCATAATTATACTTACTAATACCAATACTGACGAGCAAGAACGTTACCGTTACTTTAATTTTTCGTATTGGTTGTTATTTGTTATAGTTAATGCGAGAAAAACAAAATAAACTATTGGTATTTGCGCAACCCGTCAGCCACTTAAATATTTCATAATATTTATAATTATATTTTCGAGTACATACATATGTTAATATTTACAAACTTTAAACTATACATTATCTTAAATAATAAACTTCCTCAAAGTTGCCGCTTAGAAAGCTGTCATTGCTCAAGGTACCCAGCAGACTGGCAGCATTACCTCTTTGAATAGCTAAACTGATTCGTTGGCGGAAGAAGCTGCCAGCCCGGCGGTTTCCCGAAATCTCGACCAGTCTCTTACAAATATCAGAAACTCGTCGACGGGCTTCGGGGCCCCAGTTTCAACTGCAAAGGACGTAAATATGAAAGTCTCGGAGAGAGTAGCCGGTACATGGGAAACAGCAGGTGTATTGACACAAGTGGCGGCCCACATCAGCGATCTTCCAAGTTTCCAAGGAATGAGCGTCAAATTATCCAGTCTCTTGCCGTCGCTGCGCGCAATACCTACAGGCTTTAGGAATGCAGGAACGCCAGCGGCGACAAGGCAGCATGTTGTGACATGTGGCTCGCACTACGTAAACGAGATAAACCGTGGTGACCTAGTACATCGACGAGATCACCATAGCGGCAACGGTGAGGAAGGTAAGTCCTAGCCCCCAGACGAAGGAATACTATGAGAGAAAGTGTGGTATTGTCAATGAAGGTTCAATGAAGGAGCACCTAGGAGGTACAGCGATTCTTTTGACAAGACTTTTAATATTTGGTGTCAGATTGTTAAATTTATTATTTATTTCATTTTTTCAATTTATTTAGTTCAAATTATTTAGTTAACTATGAAAGAATAGAAGGACAAGAAAATTCAGATTCGTACAGCAGCCAAATGAATAAATATGAGTACCTATTGTTAATATTTACAAACTTAAAACTACACATCATCTTAAATAATAGACTTCTTCAAAGTTGCCGCTTAGAAAGCTGTCATTGCTTAGGGTGCCTAGCAGACTGGCAGCATTACCTCTTTGAATAGCTAAACTGATTCGTTGGCGGAAGAAGCTGCCAGCCCGGCGATCTCCCGAAGCCTCGACCAGTCTCTTACAAATATCAGAAACCAGTCGATGGGCTTCGGGGCCCCAGGGACCCAAAGTTTCGACTGCAAAGGGCGTAAATATGAAACTCTCAGACAGAGTCGCATACTTACGCCGCTTCAAGTTCTCGGCAGTGCTGGCCGCGGCACCTGCTGACTTGGAAGTAGCCGGCACATGGAAAACAGCAAGTGTATCGACACAAGTGGCATCCCACACCAGCGATCTTCCAAGTTTCCAAGGAATGAGCGTCAAACCATCCGGTCTCCTGCCGTCGTAGCGCGCAATACCTACAGGCTCTAAGACTGCAGGAACGCCAGCGGCGACAAGAGCCCGCCGAATGACGTCATTCAAGGCAGCATGTCGTGACATGCGGCCCGCACTACGTAAACAGGATATTTTCGAGTCACATTACCTGACTTTTGATATAAAACAACTCTGGAACACATATCTTTACCTATAGTTTTCTTTTTCACTATACGAAAATTTCTAAAACGCGGCTCTTTTTAGTTTTTGTAAACACACACTGCCAACACAATTATCACAGCTAGAACATTCCATTTTTTTAAATACAACTGAAATTATCTATTATAAACCAATACTTTACTTCAAATACGAATTGTAAGAAGAATAGATTTTTTTTAAATAACTCTTAGAACAACAAATCGCTTGCACGAAGAAATATGGAGTTTTGTTACGATTCAAGTATAAACATGGATCAACCATAAACAAAGCAAAAACGAATAATTTTAGTTGGAACTCCATAATGTCGTTGATGTAGTCAACGCCTCCAAAACATGCACACAAACTTAATTTTCGAGTATAAAATAGCACACATTTGAAAGATTATTTCGTGTGGAGCACGTTTTTTTCTACGTCACATGTTCGAACATTTTTTATTTACATTCCACAATAATACGGTATAGGTTATGATAGACGTCAGTTGTCAACTGTCAAGAAGACGATGATTGTGGGGAACTCGTTTAGTGATTCGGGATCGAATGTTTGGAATATAATATTGCTTTATAAATAAACATAAAGATATTACAATTTCAATACAGTTTCTTTTAAATTCAGACTTAATGTAGTAATCCTTTAGTCATATAATTTGATTATGATATATTAATCTTATGTTCAATATTTATATGGTTTATATGGTTCAATGTTCAATATTTATTTTACATTTGGTTACGTTTTGTTTAGAAATTTCTTCTTTTGATATTAATAAATCGATATTCGATTACTTGGGAACAATATCAGTTTATCTTAAATAAAACCAAACGAATTTTATTTTAAATCATATTTCAAAATTACATTTTTATAATAACATAAAATATTCAGGTTTACCTTCCCACTTTCATGGTTGGATAAATGAATTTAATCTTAAAATTAGTGATACAAATAATTCACGTTTATCGTTTATTTCTGACGAAATCGATTGTTACTGTACCTCCTTCACTGATCGAGTAAAATGGTATGATCGTGAAATGTTCTGACTAATCTGCACATTTCTTCCGATTATTTTTCAAGAGTTGACTTTGTCGAGATCATTCTAAATCTATTGTGTACTTGTCAATGTGACATTAGTGTTTCTTTCGCTACTCAATTTTCAGAAGCTTCTTATTGGTTAATAATAATGTCTTTTCAGAAGCTAGTTGTCTCTTTCTTTTACCGGATATCTCAGACTAAAATCTGAGTAGAACCTGTTGAGATGTGCTAGTTCTTTTTTGTAATGACCTAGTCGTGGAAGGTCTACGATGTTTTTGGTGGTGGCTCTACAGCCGTCATAAATTAACAAAAGTTTTTGTTGTATAATGTTCTTTATTAAAAAACATTTATTTTTAGTATCCCAGTGCCGTGAGCATTTAATTTTATTTGGAAAAGAAATCTTTGTCTAACTACTTATTTTTAAAACCACGATTCTTAAGTGGCTGTCGCGACTCGCGAATCCTCGGGGCGGTTCGGGTCTACGAGAAGAAGCGAAGGACGCGGGGGCACGAACGAAACACTACTATCTGAACTTTCAAAACAGTCTCACGCGCACGGTGTTAATTGCATTGGATTTATTATTTATTTTATTTATTATCTTTTGTAAAGCAATATAAACCAGCATATATTACAGTCCACTCTTATTTTAAGTCCTTTAGGACCCTAGTGGCTATTTATTTTTATTCATAGATCAATATGAGGAGGTATCTGTGGTTTATTTTAGTTTTCATTTATATTATAAAAAGATGACATCTCATGATAGACCTCATGGTAAGTGACTTGTATAATTTTTGTTATATTTTTTTAAAGAATTTCCCGTGGTGTTTCAGCTAGAGGATTAACCTTAGGAATTTTGTTACAGGGTTCCGTGTTTATTCCACGTTTATTCCATGTTTATTCCATATCAATTTCATGTTCATTCTAATTTAGGGCTTTATTACCCTTATACATTTCTTCCATATTTATTCTAATTTCTGGATTTATTATCCTTTAACATTTCTTTCATGTTAATTCTGGTTTAGGGATTTGTTACCTTCAAACATTTACAATTTTGTGCTGTACTGCTCCTACACGATTATAATTTCAGGGTTCAACTTCAGGCTAACCAATTTCTTATTTCTATTTTAATTATACTTATTTTTGCCTCTTGATGAAGAAGAAGATTAAGTCTTAGATTGAGTTACTACCAATTTCTATAAGTCCTTATATAATAATATGTTTCCATCTTTGGCGACATTCCTGGTTTTAAGCATATTAATTAATTATCATCTCGGGAAAACCTTTCTGGACTTGTTGGTTCATTCAGTTAAATTCAGGTAATGTGGACTCCTTGGATATCTGTCAAGACCATTGGAGGGACTGCTCGGCTGGCTGAGGGACTTCATCATTTAGACAGTCATTATAAGCATCGCGGATACCTTGGATACTTGTACCATTAGTAGCTCGGCTAGCTATCTGATTACATCTTCTAGACTTCTAAGGTGGTAACGTACATTCCTCAGTAATGTTTTATTCACAAAGAAAAATTGACGATTTTTCTATTTTAGAACCAATGCTATAAATGTTTTCTTGTACTCGTAGCAAAGTTTGTTAATTAACATTTAATAACTGTAAAATTCTAAAGTTATAAACCTTAAGATATCTGTTTCTAAAATTTTTTACATTTTATTTCCAAAATTAAACTTTGTGAGACCTATAAGGTCAATCAAAAAGGAACAATAAATTTAAGATAAAGCTATTTGTAAAATAAATTTGGTGAAGGGATTGACAAATGTTTCTTTTATTTCACAACCGAGATCATTTGAATTAATACAGTTAAGGCGTCCTTGTATAACTTTATACTGTATTTCTCTCCAGAGTAGGCCATAAGAACCTAAAAACCCAAAGATATCATGCATATAATAATAACAATTTCCAAATAACATTTATATCTAGCCATTACAAAAGGCGAAATGTGTGCGTGAATTGTAGACACCGGATCGACGTACCTCCACGGATAAGTTATATTAACAAAAAAGCAATGTTATTAGTGCTACGTGTAATACTCCGGACCAGCGAACGGTGAAAATTAAGTTAAATATTGCTTAGTTTCTTGTTTGTTTCTATTAAAATCAAAAATTTAAATAATAAGATAAACATCAAAATACTAATCTGTATATAAAATATACGTATCATAAAGCAGTAAAAACCGCGTGTCTGTACATTGAATAAATTCATCAAAAAATGAGTGTGGATGATAAAAAAAGAGTAACAGAACATATAATTGCTTTTTTTTATTTTTGTCTGTCTGTATACACGCTAATCTTCTAAACTGCTTAACGGATTTTCATGCAATTTTCATAAGTAAATTAAGCTCAACTTGCAGCAATATTTAGGTTTTATTTTATTGAAATCGGATGACAGTGAAAAAAGCTATAGTAATTAAAAGATAATTTTAAACTCGCCGCTCGCGCTGCTGGTGTCGACCTATGGTCTGTTTTTCCCACGACCAACTGTACGCAGCCTGCTCGCAGGTCAGTAATGTTGATAACCTATTTATATTAGGCGTGTATAAAGATATTCTTTAATTAATTATATGTGTCGAATTAGAATCAATCGTAATTAAATAGTTTCTCTTCCTCGGTAATAAATTCGGACTGTAAATACAAATAAAGCTGGCTGTGTTTCTCGATTTGTCGAACAGGGGTGTGTAATAAAACAGCTTTCACGCGGACAAAGTCGCGGGCCCCAGTTAGTGAACTATATTACACGTGTTACTGGAAAGTGAGCTGTAAAAGAAGCCAAGGAAGACCAAGGCTGACTTATGAAGATCAAATAGCCAGAGTGTTAGCAGACGGAAATGTCAAAAGCACTCGCATACCTAGGCGAAAATGTGTGAGGAGAATGATGAGATTTGAGGAAGCGAAAGAGGTGTGTAAGGACCGCGACTCCTGGCGCTCCGTCCTCTCTGACTACCCCGTTGGGGATACAGCGTGAAGTTATGTTATGTTATGTTATGAGGAAGCTAATGAAATATGCGTAAGGACGTAGGCGCCTTTTAGAGGAAACACCAAAGTTATGGACCTTTTAAGCTAACTTTTATTTTCTTAAATAGTGAGTTTAGATGTAAATATTGATAAATAAAAATACTATTAAGTAAGTCTTTAAAAATGTATTTATTAGTTAATTTGAATGGATTGCAAATGTCTTCTTTAACTACAAAATAAATTGATATCAAAAATGAATTGAGAAAACTACAGTATTTGACCATTTCGTTACATTAGGTACTTGGTCTTTGTTTGTGACAGTTATTAACCACTAGCATAACAATAGAAATAATATCTCTTTTTGAAATTTAAACGTTTAGTTACATGCAAATTTGAATTTAAATTTCAATTAAATTTTCAAATTAACTATAAGTATTGTAACGTTTATTTTTTAAAGGTAAGGTTGAAGTATCCAATAACTATATTTTTATTTATTTTTTTAATGTAAAGAGTCCATAACCTATAAAATAACATAACACATGTAGCCAATAACTGTGGTGTTTCCCCGATAAAATGTACTTACTCAACGTATTATGTAAACACTGCGATGCTTAACGCTCTATCTTCTTTGTTTACCCCGTTAATTGTACACCAAGATAAAATTTCCACAGGTCCTGTGATATTATGTATATTTGTAATTACGTGATTATAATATTTTCATATGTATTTTTTGCAATAAAACGCAAAATTCATTCATAATCGAGTAATAGTATAATATTTTTGATTAATTAGGTACTAATTACAAAATTTTTATTAAATTATACCAATACATGAAAAAATTCAAATCTTAGAATTTAAATAGTTAAACTGTTGTTATGTAGTTTTACAGTATTTTTGCGCTGCAATTAGTTACTTGATATTAAAGATAGAGAAGAAAGAAAGAGTTAAAATGATTTCTCTTCATACTAAGAAAGATCATAATCTCGGAAAAATAACGAAGTAATTATATACATACTTTCTCAATTTATCTCATAACTTTCTCCCTCATTTGGGAAATAGCCAAAACCCATAAACTATACAGATTAATTAATCAAACCAATGACATCGCACACGTGTTCTTGGTCTACGCAGTCGTAAACACTTTTATTCCTACGCATAATTGCTGCGTACGATTTCAATTACAACGTTACGAACGTTTCAGTACATTTTGAAGCAGTTATTTAATATGTGCGTAGAAATTACATTAATAAGTGAGGAGAAGACTTTGTACTTCTTTTTAAGCATAGTGTGAGAGTGAGGGATTTGGCCTACATTTAATATAAAGGAGTGCATAAAGCTAACATTTATCTAAAATATATGTTAAAAACACATTTAATAAAATAAAACAAAATAAAACATTCATTTTTTAAGTTCACACTGCCACTGTCAATCACAAAAGTCATGTTGTCAATGTCAAACTCTATACAATTGTTTGCGATTACACTGTTGTACAGAGTATGTTGTCGATTTTCAAAATGTCGTCAACAAATAACATAATACTGGGACTTTTTGGCAGGAACAAGAGAAATGAGGTTGACATTTTGTTTAGATTTTCCATTGTTTACATTTATATGAGTTTTAAAGTAAAAAAGTGATAATATATTGTGTTTTAAATTTCTGCATAAGTGAAAAGAATGGAGTAGGTCTAAATAAACATGTGTAGCTAAAGTTCCCGCGCTCTTCCAAGAAGTTCTTTATAACTTCAGTAAAGCCTACTATCACTTTACTAGAGGAGTTTTACGATAAAAAAAAACTAATATACTTGTGATTCTACTTATTAATACGTGACATTAGCAAATGCGCTAAACTGTGCGCCATGCCATAAAGAAAGAAAAAAAAACATAATACTCACCACAGATTTATCATTAATGACAGATAGACAGAAAAAGTTCTAACTGTGAGCTTTGTGTGATTTATGAGCTGTGAGCTGTTTCGAGTCTATGGAAAGTATGTCAGCCTTAACATATTTTCCACAGATGTAATACGAAATAAACGCTTTTTTTCCCTAAAAAGCGTTTATTTTATATTTACGGTCGAATTTCGATCACTGGGAGCGCACTAGTTATTACGAATATACTGTACATTAATAATTACGAATTAATCTCATACTTTTTTTACCAGTGATAGACTCGCTCGATAAATCGATTCCACGGATCTTTCTATCTATTGATCCGTAAAGCCGATTATATTCGTTCCATAGAATCTCGTAGACATAGATACATACATATCTTCACGCTGTATCACTAACAGGGTAGTCATAGAGGACGGAGCGCCAAGTTCGCGGTTCTTACATACTTCTTTTGCTTCCTCAAATCTCATCATTCTCCTCACACATTTTTGCCTAGATAGGCGAGTGCTTTTCATATTTCCGTCAGCTAACACTCTGGCTATTTAATATTCGTAAGTCAGCCTTGGTCTTCCTTGGCTTCTATTACCACTCGCTTTCGCTCTGTAGATTTTCTTCGTTAGTCTTTCATAACTCATTCTTTCTTTGCGCCCGAACCATCTAAGTATACCTTTCTTCATTTTTACAATAACACTATCGTACAACCTTGTCCTACTGCGTATCTCTTCATTGGTTATTCTCTCCGCAAGGGTGACACCATACATATTTTTAAGAAATCCCATTTCTACCGCATTTAACATACTTTCACTCGAGTTAGGGCATATCCGGGCCTCACTACCGTTCAATTATGTTGGCACCAACACCGCATTGTAGATGTCCATTTTAGCTCTGTTAGATATATTCACACTGCCTATTAATACGGACAGAGCACCGTTCACTTTATTGCCAGCTGCTACCCGTCTCTCTACATCCAACGCACATCTTCAATCCCCCGAAAACGCACTCCCCAGATACACATTTTCCCTCACTTGTTCTAAACATTTTCCATGTATCCAAATTCAACATTTCATCTGTACCGCTTCACTTTCAAACACCAGACCCTTAGTTTTGTTCACATTCATATTCAATGCTTTCACTTCACATTCTTCTTTCATGCACATGACTAATGTCTGCAACTCTGCTTCTGCTTGATGGTGCTATAAGCACAGCATCGTCAGCATTCAATAGGCAGTTTACCATTCTGTCATCACAAATCATACCACTCATATTACCTTTCAATATCGTCCAAATACAGCACAAACAGTCAGGTAGACATCACGCAACCCTGTCTGACATCTGAACAGACTTCGAACCAGAGCGACATGTGACTAGTTATTACGTCTATGTGGCACAGGTACACAGGCTATGTGGCCTCGACATAATGACCTCACAACCTAAAGTGAGGGCCCTTCCACGCCATATTCAGGCAAAAGACTCCACAGTTTCTTTTGCACTACTCTATTGAATGCTTTTTCTAGATCCACGAAAACGCAGAAAAGTTTCTGACCTATGGCATGTACGTTAACGTGGAGCGAGAAAATCTGATCCATACAAGCCCTACCGTGCCTGAAACCACCTCGCGCCTCTCACAAATATCTTTCTGAAACCCCTTTTATACGTTCAGTCATTTCGTAGAACCTTCCAAAATATCTGTTGAGTTGAATTCTCATGAATAAATTCATTTTCACCACAAGTTTGTGCGAGTATGGCAACATCACACTGTCAGTGTTATTCTTGTCAGTTTATGAGTCGATCTTGAAATTATTATTTGCGTAATACTCATATACGAATATGTTAAGTGTTTTGGCTACTAGTATTCAAAAAATAAAAGTATGTCATGTTCAGCTGTGTATTGTATTGTGACCTACCCTAGTCACGCACATTAGTAAAAATCTAGACACTTTAACTTTTAAACTGTAACTTTTAGCAATTAATTCAAATATTTGTGATTTGAATATATCTTTTGACATAATTTATTAATGAAATAATTGCATAAAGCGGCCCTAAATAACAGCTTTCAACAATTACGTATGTCGAGAGAAACTTCGTCTACTTATATACACACCGGCACAATTAGCGGAACAGAAAAAAAAGAGAGACTATGAGATAATAACGCATATATTTGACGAAAATGTAATTAGACACAAAATAACAAATTGATTAACATCTTTTAACAACGACTTTGAAAAGTCTTCGTTATTTTTTATTGAAAAATAAAGAAATTTGAAATAAGTGAAATTTTTAGATGATTATGAACCATCACAAAAAATAAAAAAAGTAAGCATTAAATGATTTAACAATAAAATTAAAGCAAAATTAATAACGAGTGTTTCCCCCTCTTGCTCTAATTACGGTTTCCATTCGTCTGGGCATGCTACAGATTATGTTATCGATGATTTCTTGAGGCAACCGCTCCCACTCCTCAAGTAATGCGTTTCCAAGTTCATTCAGATTGTTGGGGGGTGGCATTCTGGATTTAACCCTTCTTTTTAGCAAGTCCCAGACATGCTCTACCGGATTCATATCGGGGGAATTTGCTGGCCACTGCATCACCGGTATACCTACGTGGCTCAGATATGCCTGTACCGATTGTGCACTATGAGCACGAGCATTATCTTGCATTAGAATAAAGTCGTCACCAATAAATGGGGCAAATGGTACAACATGTTCTTCTAAAATGTCTCTGATGTATCGATCTGCTGTCATGGTCCCTCCTGTGACTATCACTAACTCCGTGCGAGCTCCCAAACATATCCCTCCCCAAACCATAATCGAGCCGCCACCATAAGCCACTGTGTGTTCAAAACTAGACTGTATGTGGCGTTCTCCTTTGCGTCTCCATATTCGCTGTCTCCCATCGATCTGTTTTAAAAGAACTCTGCACTCATCAGTAAAGAGAACCTGCTGCCATTCGTTCAAATCCCTATGACGATGTTCTCGCGCATAGCTTAATCGGTTTACGCGGTGACGTCTCTCAAGTTTTGGGCCTTTGGCAGGTATATACGACCCTAAACCAACTTCTTCAAATCTCCTGCGAACTGTACGCTCACTTACTCGTACTCCTCGAACGTCTTCCAGTTCATTTCGAGCTTGTACAGCCGTTAATCGCGTATTCCTACGAACTCCAAGTTGTAAAAAACTGTCATCTCGCCTCGATGTACATCTTTTTCTACCTTGACCCCTCCTCCTCACAAGAGAATTAGACGATCTGTACCGCTGGATGCTGCGATGAATCGTTGATACTGGTCGACGAAGCCTTGAGGCAATCGATCTGTAGGTATGGCCATTTCTTCTCATTTTATCAGCCCTAATGATTTCCAGTGATGTTAAGTCAGGCATAATAAAGAGCTTTTAATAAACAAAATTGCCTATAGAATAACAAATTTATAAAAAACCATTAAGTGCAATTTTTCAAAAAAATTACAATTACGTAGTTATTACTCGAACAAGTTGACAAAACGTATTGTTCGGGAAAATAAAACAAATGAATGAAAAAAGTGTATGTCATCTAATTTTCTATTTTCAAATTTGACAATAAATTAAAAAAATATCATAACTGGCCAGTTCCTCAAGTAAAAGATTTTAAAATCCTGCTTTTTTTGTGTTCCGCTAATTGTGCCGGTGTGTATATTTGATAGAAGACAATCAGTAAAAGTTATAGGACTTGTAATTAAATTTCAGTCAAAATTTACTATTCAAACTTGCTACAACATAGGAACTCTTGGTAAATTAATTTCATATTACAGGTGCTTGAAAATGCATAGGTATAATGCCATCTGTATACATCTACAAGGCTTGTACATTTGTGTAACATAGAAATGTGCAAACTTTTCAATAGTTCATACATTTGTGTATACGCATATAGATACTCGTATTAAAAACACCTATATCGAATTTAATGAAAAGATATAATACCTATATATACATTAACAAAAAGCACATACAAATGTTAATATTTACAAACTTAAAACTACACTATATATACACACATTATAAGTGGAAAATTAAAATTCAAATGAATTTATTAATGAAAACTCAACTCAACAGGTATTTTCGAACGTTCTACGCGATGACTGAACGTATGAAAGGCGTTTCAGACAGATATTTGTGGAAAGCGCGAGGTGGTTTCAGGAACGGTAGACCTTGTATGGATCAGATTTTTTCGCTCCACATTATCATGGGGAAATTTCTGACCATAGGTCAGAAAGTTTTCTGCGCTTTCGTGGATCTAGAAAAATCATTCGATAGAGTAGTGCGAAAGAAATTGTGGAGTCTTTTGCCTGAATATGGCATGTGTAAGGATAGACGGTGACATGTCGCCCTGGTTTGAAGTCTGTTCAGATGTCAGACAGGGTTGCGTGATGTCTACCTGACTGTTTGTGTTGTATTTGGACGATATTGAAAGGTAATATGAGTGGTATGATTTGTGATGACAGAATGGTAAACTGCCTATTGAATGCTGACGATGCTGTGCTTATAGCACCATCAAGCAGAAGCAGAGTTGCAGACATTAGTCATGTGCATGAAAGAAGAATGTGAAGTGAAAGCATTGAATATGAATGTGAACAAAACTAAGGGTCTGGTGTTTGAAAGTGAAGCGGTACAGATGAAATGTTGAATTTGGATACATGAAAAATGTCTAGAACAAGTGAGGGAAATTGTGTATCTGGGGAGTGCGTTTTCGGGGGATTGAAGATGTGCGTTGGATGTAGAGAGACGGGTAGCAGCTGGCAATAAAGTGAACGGTGCTCTGTCCGTATTAATAGGCAGTGTGAATATATCTAACAGAGCTAAAATGGACATCTACAATGCGGTGTTGGTGCCAACATAATTGAACGGTAGTGAGGCCCGGATATGCCCTAACTCGAGTGAAAGTATGTTAAATGCGGTAGAAATGGGATTTCTTAAAAATATGTATGGTGTCACCCTTGCGGAGAGAATAACCAATGAAGAGATACGCAGTAGGACAAGGTTGTACGATAGTGTTATTGTAAAAATGAAGAAAGGTATACTTAGATGGTTCGGGCGCAAAGAAAGAATGAGTTATGAAAGACTAACGAAGAAAATCTACAGAGCGAAAGCGAGTGGTAATAGAAGCCAAGGAAGACCAAGGCTGACTTACGAATATTAAATAGCCAGAGTGTTAGCTGACGGAAATATGAAAAGCACTCGCCTATCTAGGCAAAAATGTGTGAGGAGAATGATGAGATTTGAGGAAGCAAAAGAAGTATGTAAGAACCGCGAACTTGGCGCTCCGTCCTCTATGACTACCCTGTTAGTGATACAGCGTGAAGATATGTATGTATCTATGTCTACGAGATTCTATGGAACGAATATAATCGGCTTTACGGATCAATAGATAGAAAGATCCGTAGAATCGATTTATCGAACGAGTCTATCACTGGTAATAAAATGTATGAGATTAATTCGTAATTATTAATATACATAGTACATTCGTAATAACTAGTGCGCTCCCAGTGATCGAAATTCGACCGTAAATATCAAATAAACGCTTTTTAGGGAAAAAAAGCGTTTATTTCGTATTACATCTGTGGAAAATATGTTAAGGCTGACATACTTTCCATAGACTCGAAACAGCTCACAGCCCATAATCACACAAATCTCACAGTTAGAGACTCTTTCAGTCTGTCATTAATGGTAAATCTGTGGCTAGTACTATGTTATTTATTAATGAAATTTGAAAAATCGACAGTCTTCCCTGTACAACAGTTTGATCACAAACAGTTGTACAGCTCTCTGTACAACAAAAACATTGACAACGTAACTACTGCGTTTGACATTGGTAATGTAAACACAAAAAAATAATGTTTTATTTTGTTTTATTTTATTTAATGTGTATTTAACATATATTTTATATTTATGTTAGTTTTATGCACTACTCCATATAAAATGTATGCCAATTATCACACTCTCACACTATGCTTAAAAAGGGGTACATAGTTTTCTCCTCACTTATTAATTATTAATGCACAGATACCATGATAGCATATTCTCATATGGCCTATAAACGTAGAGAAATATTAATTTTTCGTAATCAAGACTCCGTTCACTTATTAATGTAAAGATAGCATGATAGTATACTCTCATATGGCTTATAAAAGTAGAGAAATATTTACGTTTCGTAATTTAGACCCCGTGCAAATCGCAGATCGCGGTGGATCGCTAGTATGATAAACACATAGCGAGTCCTCATTGATGATTTCACATTTAACCTCGGCAACTAGTTGGTTCCTTGGAATTTACATTGACGTTTTCCATTACAAAGCTGAGTACCACTTCCTACTTAACTTTGTGTACGAATTAATCTAAACCGCGATAACTCTTAGCAAGTTCTCCTGCGATTGTACTACTGTTAATAACCTAGTGCGAGTAATTACATTGTAACACTAGCTCTTCCTTATGACTCCGCTAAAATAGTAGAATTTGTTCATCGACATATAAATATCGTCACGCCATTTTCTTTTCACAATGGAAGAAACATAAAAGCTCTACCATATTTCCCATTATTGACTCTATTTTAAGCAATAACTTTAGAGTGCACGGACGATAAATTGGAACAAGATAATGATTGACCAAGTTAGATTTACCAATAGTGTACCTCATACCTATATACATAAATATCTTCACCCTGTATTCCTAATGGGGTAGCGAGAGAAGACAGCACCAAGCGTCACGGTCCATAAATATGTTTTTCGCATTCACAAACCTTGTAATTCTTCTCACACACTCTTGTCGAGATCTGCAACTTTTGACTTTTCTATCAGCTAACACTAGCTTTTTAATAATATAGTAGCACTTCAGACAATTACACAAATGAGGTGACTCCAAATTAAGCAGTAAGCTTGTACTATAAGCACCACATAACGAACTGTGGGAGCTCCCAGTGACACCCAGAACCCAAGATAATTGAGAATAATATTAAAGATTGTTTCTAAATAGACCTAACCGGCGGGGTTATTACCTAAAAATTTGCAGTCAGCAATAGCCACACGATTACTACGCGACCGGTGATTAAATGTAATAATAAAACTGGTATCATCACTGACGATTGCGTATTTATTGCACTAATATGCACTTTTCGTGGTTGATTTAGCGACACTATACAAATTACATTACACAAATTCTCGTTAAGTCAGCAGTTATCGCAGATATAGCAGATATCGCGCGTCATAAGCGTGCGGGGGTTGAACCCCGGACCTCGGCTTGGAAAGAAAATGCTCTGTCACCGGGCCAACGGGCAACAAACTTTTCTTTTGATTATAGTAAGTTACATTTGAACATTTGATGTTTGAGTCAGTCTTAGTCTTCCTTGATGTCATAAACCATACAATAAATGCTTGTTTAGTAGCATAATAATAAGTAAACATATCTAATGATTTATACGACTTTAATTCCTACGAACCATAGCTACATAAAATACACAGAATGTTACAAAATCATTCATACTTACGTATTTTCACGATGTATCCGTAACAGGGCAGCCTGAGAGGACGGAGCGCCAAGCATTGCGATCCTTGCATACTTCTTTCGCCTCCTTAAATCTCATCATTCTTCTCATACATTTTCGGCTACGTTTGCGAGTGCTTTTGACATCTCTGTCCGCTAAAACTTTGGCTAGTCGATCTTCGTAAGCCTTGGTCTTCCTTGGCTTCTGCTGCTACTGCTGCTGCTGCCTTTCTTCATTTTTATAATAACACTGTCGTGCAATCCTGACACAGACCACAAGGGTCGCACCGCACATATTTCTAAGAGATCTCATGATTTAAACTGCATTTACCGTACTTTCACTCGATTTCGGGCATATCTAACCCTCACTACCGTACAAAAATTGGCGCTAACACCGCATTGTGAACAGCTATTTTTGCTGAATTAGTTATATTACACTGCCTACCGATTCGGTTAAAGCACCGTTTACTTTGGCGCTAGCTGCTGTCTGTCTATCCACTGTTAACTCACATCTTCCATCCCTAGAAGACGCACGCTCCAGATATACTTGTTTTAGACATTTTTCGTTTACCCATATTTCACGTTTTGTCTGTACATTTTCTCTTTCAGACACCAGATTCCTAGTTTGTTCACATTCATATTCAATCCGTTCACTTCACAGAGTTCTTTCATGCCCGTAACAAGTGTCTGCAACTCCGCTTCTGATGGTGCTATAAGTACAGCATCATCAGTTTACAAAAGGCAGTTTACCACTGCATCATCGCATATCATACCGCTCATACAACCTTTCAATGTCTGGAAACAACTATGCAAATACAGCACGAATAGCTAGGCAGACATCACGCAGCCCTGTCTGAAGCCTGAACAGACTTCGAACCAGGGCGACAAGTCACTATCTATCCTTACACAGGCTCTGTGGCCTGGATATAATGACCTCACTTCTTTTTCTACGCGTGTGGCTAATGTTTCTTCATAAGCGAAGCTGAGCCACATAAAATTATAGTTTAGTTATCTTTTAACATTGTAAATTAAGTAAAATACGTCGTTTAATGACTAAAAACAACTTGCTTTTGAAATACACGTCACGTATTTCAAAAGCAAGTTCTTATCATGGCAGCTTTTAGTGGAGGTAATAATTTAAGTATCTTCTCTTCACCTTTATCAATAACAATAAGTAAGAATAGTGGAAAAAAAAATTGATACTGAATAATTGATTAAGCGATAGGTACTTTTGGTCTAAACCTAAAGGTATGTTTTTATTTCATTTCGCTATTTTTAATTATTATAGTGAGAATAAATAGTGCAATTGTACCTTAAAAATATGAGATGATTTATGGAGATGAAGCGAGCAATAACTTATATACTATTATATTTCTTATATATTCGACAAGAATCAGCTATGTATTAAAATGCCCAATGCAACAAACAGAATATACCTACTTAAAAAAGATATTATTTATCTACTCAATATAGAAATAAACTCATCTTTACAGGAGGTATATTGCTGTCAATATCGAAGTATTGAATCAAAGTCTTGATTAAAATCAATAATTTATCAATTCTTCTATCATGTTTTTCTTTAGTATCGATATCAAGTTACGGTTCTGCTTGACAACTCAACGTCTTTATTTGTACAAATAAAAAATCAAGATCACATTTCCAAAGAAGGCGATGGTTGGAGTTTTAAGTGTAAATTTTTATTTATTGTTTATTAGTTTGGCTTGGCTACAGTAGAAAGAAATAGTAATATTAAGAACATCATCAACCTCCTTTAATTAAAAATTATACTATTAAGAAAACAGACAGATTGTTTTTGATAGACGTCGTCGACAATCACTAAAAATTAAAAAACAGTTATCTCCAGATATATTTCCTAATTGAATTAAATAGTTTGAACTTAGAACAATCAAGATTCGAGCATTGAAAGATTTTAATAACATATTGTAACCCCGTCGCTATGTAATTATCGGAAATAGAAATAGTTATTACGATTCTCTACAGCTTAGCGTATTCATCTAAACTATTCTAAACCGTAGATTCCCAGATTTTCTGTACCATCGCGCCCTTTACAAGAGAACAAAAATTTCAACACCCTTCTATAAAGTAGTGACACGTTATGATGGCCGTTTTGATGGCCGTTTTGATGTTTGTCCGCTCATGAAGTTTCGTATAATATATAACTACGTTTGAAAAAGCAAATTACTGTTCTTTATTGTCAATAGTGACGTGCAATTAGTCAAGAAATTTATCGAATGAATAATTTTAGGACACAAAATTAATTTATGAAGTACATTGATTTTTAAACAATGTAATTATGGTCTAACTATATAATATGGTCTCGCGAACAAATCTTTTCACGTTTTTACTAACAAAAAAAATAACGCCATTTGACAGAATTGAAGAATCCGAAGACGTGTATAACTACTATTTACGGAAGGAGTATCCAACGAGAAAAAAGTTAGTGCAATCACTGAAGGAAGCTGAATTATTCTCCGGTGGGGAAAGTTCGTTAACGAAGATTTTCAAGATAGTTGGATTTCGACACAAACATTGTAGCAAACGGAAAATATTGATGGCAAGATTCGATATCGTGATGGCAGGGTATACTTTTTTACGGCAAGTGAAAGCAATTGAAAATTGAAACATGGTTTTATGTTAATACTGTAAGCCGTCTTGGACCGATGACACTGCAGCATCTACGTCCAAAGTTCCTGTTGGAAAAGGATCGTGACTTATAATTTGTCCTGTCGGAAACATCAACGGGTTTGTCGAAGGTTCTTTCATGGTTTTTGCGTCAAAAACCATGAGATTGTCATGAAGAAAAAAAAGGGGAAAATTTTACTGAATTTTTTTTCTTCAATGTTGTGTGGCCTCCCTGAACCATCTATTATAATTATGGACAACGCCCCATACCACTCGATGCAAGTTGATAAGTAGTCACCTGCCCAATCCCAAAAGAATGCTGACATTGTCGCATGGCTTCAAAAAAATGACGTAGATGCAAATATAAATATGTTAAAAGCGGAATTAATGCGTCTTTTAAAAGAAAACAAACCAAACAAGATCAAGAGACGAGATCAAGAGACAAGATACGTCGTTGACGAAATTGCTTTACAACATGGGTACAGAATTATACAGTTACCGACTTACCATAGTGATTACAATGCAATTAATTTGGTGTGGGCTCAAATTAAGGGATATACTGCAAGACGCCAAATAGAACCCCCATTTACCACGACAAAAATGCTAAAAATATTAATAGAAGCTTATGAACATGTTACTAAAGGAAATTGAAAAAAAAAAAGGCTGTGAATAGAACTGTTAAGTTAATAAGGAAATAATATGACAGAAATGTGAAAATATATATTATTTTAGAAAATGAACTTATAAATAATGTAGGTGATGATAAAAGCAACGACAGTAAACATTATGCAAGCAGTATGGACGAATCTGATTAAATATGACCTTTTGTTGCACCTTTTTGCTGTCTCGAATAATATTATTTAAATAATATTAAATAATGAACACATTATTTCGTTATAGTAATTACGTTATACAGCTCATTTTTATTAAATTCGCAATCATAATTTAAAATATTGTCTGACGATATTTGTCTTATCTTTGTCACTTTCACGTAACAAATCGAAATGACGTAAATAGCAAATTATAGCAAATTTATATGTTTGACGAGTCTGCGTGTTTGTGTCTGTGTGTCTGTGTCTGTCTGTGGCATCGTAGCTCCTAAATGAAGGGACCGATTACGATATGGTTTTTTCTGTTTGAAAGCAGGTTTTCTAACGGCGGTTCTTAGACATGTCATCAAAATTAAAAAAAAAAAGATGACGATGAAATTTAAAAAAAAAGAGATTCTTATTTTCGGTTAACGAATTAAATAATATTATTTACGTGTTCATTATTTCGTTATAGTAAAGACGTTATACTACTCTGTCAAGAAAGTACCGGGAAAAGATCAATAATACACGAAACGTTAGTTATTCATTCAAATTTATTTTATCACCTTCAAAGTATGCTCCTTCAGAAACGATACACTTACGCCAACGAATAATCCAATCATCAAAACATTTTTTAAACGCTTTCTCCGGAATTGAGTTCAGTGCTCGCCACGAATTCTTCTTTATGTCTTCTACCGAATGAAAACGGGTGCCACGAAGTGGTAATTCGAGTTTAGGAAAAAGAAAGAAGTCGGCTGGAGCCATATCTGGTGAATAAGGTGATTGCTCGATGGTATTTGTTGAGTTTTTGGTCAAAAATTCGTTCACAATGATGGCCTTGTGCGAAGGCGCATTATCGTAGAGCAAAATCCAAGAATTTTCTTTCCACAAATCTGGCCTTTTTCGTCAAATTTGCTCTCTTAAACGCCGCATAACGCCCAAATAATATTCTTTGTTTACCGTTTGACCTTCCGGCAAGAATTCCGAATGCAAAACACCGTTATAGTTAAAGAAAACAGTCAAACTCGTAAACCCACGTCTAGTCACCAGTAACAATGCGTTTCATGAATGTTGGGTCGGAATTGACTCTTTCTAGCATGTCCTCAGCGACTCTTATGTGATTGCGTTTTTGAAGAAAATTCAGGTCTTTTGGGACTAGCCGGGCGGCAACATGTTTCGTACCCAAGTGATCATTTAAAATGGTACGGATCGACTCGTGAGACACAGAAAGTTCGGCGGCTATCTCTCTCAAACTTGAATGAGCATTTTCAGCCACTATTTCCTTCACTTTTGCGATGTTAACTTCAGTTGCAGACGTTGATGGCCTACCAGAGCGAGGCAAATCTTCCATCACATCTCGACCGCTTTTGAACGCTTATACCACTCATAAGCACGAGTTTTTGATAAACTCGATTCGACCGTAAGCCTTCTGTAACATTTTCAGTGACTCCGAACACGAAATTCCATTGGCGATGCAAAACTTAAGACAAATTATTTGTTCGATGTTTTTGTCCATTATGAAATTCGCAATATACACTTGAATGATATAACAAAAAACAGCACTGTATTTAATCTTAATAGCAGATGCAACTCAAACTCCGCGCCAAAATGGAAGACAGTTGTAACGCCTATCTAACAACAACAAAAAACAAAAAATTGAATTTGGAACCATAAACAAATCATCCATTCCCGATACTTTCTTGACTGAATGTATAGATAGCTCTTTTTTATTAAATTCGCAATCATAGTTTTAAATATTGTCTGACGATATTTGTCTTATTTTTGTCACTTTCAGGTAACAAATCAAAATGACGTAAATAGCAAATTATGTGAATTATATTTTACGCACGAGAAGAATGAGTATTAGAGCGAATAACAAAATTTTTATAACGAACTTCAAAGTCAAAGTCAAAGTCAAATCAATTTATTCAAGTAAACCCAAATGCAAGGTATTTTTGAACGTCAAATCTACTTTAGTTCGGTTCTAAAAGGAAACCTGAATACTGAGAAGAACCGACAAGAAACTCAGTCAGGTATCATTTTTTCAACATCATTCTACAACAGTTATTTAAAAATACAATATCTATAAAGCCAGTAAATGCATACGCAGAGAGGATCACTTCCAGTTTATTGTTGTGTCTTCAATGAAATCGCTAATTTTGTAGTATGCTTTTCCAATCAGTGTGCGTTTAATGACAAGTTTAAATCTGTTTTCCGTTAATTGAGTAATTTCTTGAGGAATTTTATTATAAAAACGAACACAGTTACCCAAAAATGAACCACTTGACTTTTGTAATTTAAATTTAGGAATAACTAGCTGATCACGACCACGAGTTTCCACACCACTAACAACGCCTTTCTTTTGAAATAGATCTAAATTTTTTTTAGTGTACATTATGTTTTCATAGATGTATAACGAGGGTAAGGTGAGTACATCAATGTCTTTAAAATGCTCTCTCAGCGACTCACGTGCGTTCATACTGTAGACGGTACGTATTGCCCTCTTTTGTAAAATAAAGATAGATTTCATATGCGCCGCTGATCCCCACAGTAGCAGACCATAAGACATAAGGCTATGGAAATATGCGAAATACACCAGCCTAGCCGTAGCTACATCTGTCAACTGTCTAATGCGCCTAATAGCATATATTGCCGAACTGAGCTTATTAGATAAAGTCCCGATATGGTCCGCCCACTGTAACTTATTGTCTACTGTTAAACCAAGAAAAGTAGCTGATTTCATTAACTCTAATTCTTTCCCATCCAGTTTCAGTCCATTATGAATTTTGGGTACATTGGATAGGGAAAACTTAACACAATTGGTTTTTTGTGCATTCAGTAGTAAATTATTGGCAGCGAACCATCTCGAGACATCCGCCAAGGTCCTATTCTGTCCGCTAATATCTATGTCTTTTCTGTTAACTTTAAATAATAATGATGTGTCATCAGCAAATAATATTATTTCACAAAGGTCTTTAAGCATAAATGGAAGATCATTAATGTAAACCAAAAATAGGACCAAAAACTTCGTTTCAATGTCATGCAAGAATCGTTTACGAGCTTCTATAACCTTATGCTTTGATAGTAAGGTCTAATTTAGATTAATACCGATTAATTCTCGATAATACCATAATATGTCAAAATATATACGTCAATTCGGATAATAATTTATTTAGATTTAACTGGTTATTGCGAATCTATTACATTTAATCACGATTCGACACACACCTGATAAAATCTGCCTAATTTACTTCCACCAATTCATACTAAGCTGGCTTATTTCCAGAAGGTAATGTACCTTACCAAAAGGTAAAATAATGTATGTTGTACATTGTACATGTTCGTTCAGAGGTAATCCAATATTAAAACAGTACACGTAAAGACACATAGGAAAAAGGTTAGAATACCAGATATATTTCGCAAATATTTCTGTATATAATAAACGTAACACAATAATTTTAATATACAAAATACAAATTATTATATTAATGGGGATAGGATGAGACGCCCTTAAAAATCACCACATACATGTACATTTGATAAAATGAAGTTCAACACTACGATTTGTGCGCCACTTATACACAAAGTAACAGCGAGACGGCGTAGCATACTTAAACGGACTCAGTCATTGAAAATTACGAAACCTGGCCTTGGTCATTACCACCGTAACTGTGAGGAGGTGCTCCAAATATAAAAAATATTTCGAGTGCTGCTCTTGGACCTCAGTCAAAAGGCTGAAAAGTGGTAATTAGTTTGAAGTGTAATTCGAACAATGAAAAACCTCACCGGGATTAAAAAAGAACAGGCTAATTTTGTATAAAAAAAAGTGTGTACTCATGTACGCACGTAAATACTTATAATTCTTTGAAGTTTTTAACTGAAACTGGCCGCTTATAAATAATCAAGACTGGTCACATAAAAAAAAACAGAACGAGCTGCTTGAAATGAATTAAATAAAAGTTTTTGGCGGGATTTTATGGGAAGCCGGTGACATTTATTTTAAATATTTGTAAATTGTTTTTGGTTTATATTGTGACTTAAAATTGGCATAGTTTTGCGTCTTAAATATCTACGCTGTTGTGCAATATATAGAATTGTTAAAATAAAAGCTTATGTAGTAGTGCGATATTGAGATTTTTTTAGTGGCTTAGTCTGCCTCAGCAGATCCTACTAGACAGACTGCCTCAATATATTTCTCGAAACTTCAAGAAACATTGAAATGTATTACGTCGACATTTTAATGAAATACTATGAAGAATATATCTATTCGGCATATAGACATCGGCTGTTATGAGCATAGATTTCTTTGCCTTCCCACTCAAGGGAAAATCGTATAAAAGAACTCAATGAAATAAAATGTAATAAATTATGCGTTACATCGACGCGCGCAACTTCGTCTCTCTACTGGCAACTCGTTTCATATTTTAGTACAATCAAAAATAACGGTTGAAATCGAAATTTTGATAATACGACTGAATTTTTGATATAATGTTTTAACAAGCCCACCGGCTTTCCTTGAAAAACAAACAAAAAGAAGTCGGGAAAGCATAGTTTTCTAAATTACTCTACAACGATAAGTCATAGACAAAAGAGTGCTAGGCAAAAATTATAGAACGCAAAGTTCTACGTAAAGTTGCTTTTACATCTTTTTGTCGTATGTGTCATATTTACGGAGTTATGGTGGTTTGAAGCACAAGAAATGAGAAATTTGAGAAAACAGAAGCAGACGTCTTCAACATCACGTTAGTCCTGTACAGTCAGTGAATATTTGAACTTTATTCCGAGGAGATAAACTAACTTCTTCAAAGCTTCAACTATAGCGAGTATTTCCAAATAATAACTGTCATATTTTCTTTTAGTTGGTGTTGTCTTGTGACTCGTGTAGTAGACAGGATGCATTTTTCCATCTTGATTATCTATTTGCAATAATGCACCATAGCCATCTATACTTGCTTCGGTGTGAACTTCTGCATACGGATTGTAAATCTTTAAAACTGGTTCCACGCATAACTTTTGTTTCAGTGTTTAAAATGATGTTTCACAGTTTAACAACAATAAGAAGTATTGAAACAATATTAAAATAATAATTTGTAACTACCATTAAAATACAAAGCCATATCATTTTTGCTTATAATTTCTTGTAAGCCCAACAATGACTTTTGCATGCTGTTGTTATCGATAAGTAAAAAAAATTGTTAACACTGGTAATTCAAAAGTTTTCTTTAGATAATTAATGGCAAATATAATACGCTTTTGTGGAAACCATTATTTTTATATTGCATATGGTTAATGTTGGAAATAATAAATGTATAGCGGAAACTATTATTTTTTAAGTACATATATTAAGTTGTTGTTTGAATAACTGACTCCGTTGCTAATTTAAATATTTCCCTTTCATATTGTTTATATTTATCTTCATAGTTTACAATTATTTTGGAGCGCTATTATATTTTTTTGTGTTAGCCGACCGAAATGTCAAAATCACTCGCTTATTTAGGCGAAAGTGCGTAATAAAAATAAGGAGATGAAAATAATTGAAATAAGGCGGAAGTAATACGTAAGGACTGCGATTCTCTGACCACCTCGTTTGGGATACAGCGTGAGGATACTTATTTATGTATGTATGCATTATATTTATTTATTAACAAAAAGTACATACATATGTTAATATTTACAAACTTAAAACTACACATTATCTTAAATAATAAACTTCCTCAAAGTTGCCGCTTAGAAAGCTGTCATTGCTCAAGGTACCTAGCAGACTGGCAGCATTGCCTCTTTGAATAGCCAAACTGATTCGTTGGCGGAAGAAGCTGCCAGCCCGGCGGTCTCCCGAAGCCTCGACCAGTCTCTTACAAATATCAGAAACCAGTCGATGGGCTTCGGGGCATTATATTATTTCAAGCTAGTGTATTTTTAATGAATTGTAATTTGAATATAATATTGTAGTGGATTATATTAGGTATATGTACTATATATAGCATTTAAAAAGCATTTTTTTGCTATTACTACCACTTTGAAAGTGGTTTTAAATGTTTTATAACTTTCGGTAGGTATTTACACAAAATGATTAAAATACCACTACAAGTAGTCCTTGCAACAAGCGGAACTTGCGATAAAGGCGAAGTTTGTTAGGTACGCATTGTTTCAAAAATTCAGTTGTTCTTAAACGATTTCAATATATCTAGTAGTATATTATGATTCAGACATATTATAATATATTTAGAACATTAACTGCAGCCGATGAAAAAATTGTCTCGAAATTAAAATTGAAAAAAGAGGGGGGCGACCGAGTTGAGATTTGAACTAACAACATAAGAATGATTCTCGAAAAGACAAGAGACGCGTTGTCAATCGAGCCAAAGAAACGTTGGTGACACACGCCAAAATCTTGTATTTAAAGGGCTAGGAGCAATAATACGCGGTGTCTAGATAATGTTATTATCGATACAATCGATTGATTCAATTCGATCGCGTTTAAATTTTATAAGAAAAGTTCCCTATGATGATATTATGTGAGTGTTCGGAGCCAAAGTTTAAACCCATGATATAACGTGGGTGTGCGCGCCAATGGCGGCTGAGCAATACAGCCGGTAACACCGACGCGCTTGGCGGGGTGAGGTGCTGGTTATAGTTATGACAAGAAAAGCGTACCTTCAAAAGTGCTGCACCAGACAACTACGACCTATACCTCAGATGTTCGGAGGTGTGGATGACGCGTCCTGTCGTGATCCTGGGCCTGGCAGCGCTTCTTTTCGGCCTTTCTTGTGCAGCGGTCTTCTTATTAAGTGGACTGTATTTTGCGTAATTAAATAATGAAGTGGAGCGGCGCGGAACCCAAACAATGTGGGTGTGGTCAAAGGTGACCGAAGCGGTGCGGACGGTACTACGACCAACGCGCGGCGACGTCAGAGGTCGATCGTAGACTACTAATAACAATTAGTAGGAAAGATGCAGCGGACAGAATGACATAACAAAATTATTGCGGGTAGAACAAAATAAGATATATATTATTTGGCGTTAACAGTGGGTTAAAACTGTTTAGAATGGTTCTTACCAAGCCATGGATAGCATTTTTTTACCGATTTTAAAATAATATTTATAAATGCAACCCTTATTAACTATGTTTTATTTTATTCGTATATATTTATTTGTTTGACAACTAATATTAACACGAAATTCTCATATCGTAATTTTATGAGTCTTTTAAATTGCGTGAGTCAAAAGTGTGAATGTCAAAAATTTCCGCTAGGCGGCGGATGATGCACGCGCTGTTTTGTTGCAGAGTATTGCGTGGCGGATGTCATAGCGAAAAACGTTTGGTCACACCTCGAAAGCTTGATGCTCAAAGTTGTTGAGGATTACACGCGTCTTAAACGAAAACGTATACAAATAATGAATCAAATATTAATATATTATATATTTTCACATACTTAAAACTTCTAAAGTTTAAATTTCTAAACTTTTTTTAATTTCGCAGCAGACTTTACCTTTTCAATATAACACAGTGGCTAAGTGTAGGTCTACCACGCCGAAGAGCGTAGTTTCGCATCCTGTAATGTGGTCAGACCTTTTTTGTTTTTTTTTAATAAATTGAAATAATATGTCTAAGTTCAGTTTGCAACATGTACCTATTGTACTTACGTACTTATAATAAGGAAACAACATGTAAACTAAAGACAAAAGCATAGAAGCATAGACTTCATAACTGCAGACAGCCTGTCCCTTACTACGAAGTGAGGCAAACAGCATCATATAAAATATAAATGTGTGGGTGCTGTTATCTAACGAAATGGCGACCGATCAGCTTATCTGATAATAAATGTGTGTCTTATGTACAGGTGAGTCAGGCTGTCAGGTTATCTGATTTAACTCGCCGATGCTGCTCAAACACGGCATCTGGCTTTGGAGTTATTCATAAAGTCTATGGCTAAAAGTCATGAAGAAAAAACTGTTATTTATTTTCGTGAACAATGAATTATGATAATACAAATAATACTTGTATATTTATAATCGCGTTCTCGAAAACGCCTTTAACGATTTCGATTAAATTTACAACATAGCGCTTTACGGTGCTCAAAAAGTGATCTAACTAGGGTCTATTTCTCAGAAAATACGTTTTCTCTATGTTTTTATACAATTTAAACTTCCAAAAATTTAATTAAAATGCAAACTTCACCTCTCGTTCCCGCCGAAAAGTCACGCGCGCAACTTCGTCACACGCTAAAAAAGCTGATCTGTTTCTCCAAACGCGCCAAAAAAAGTGTAACGTCAAAAATATTCCAAAACGTCAGTGTACAAAATATATACCTACACATGTAAGTACTATGCATATTTTATATAGATATAGCTTAATCGAAGTGACTAATGTTCCAGTAACCGGACGAGTAAAAGAAAAAGTTGTCATTAATGACAACTGTTTGGCTCTACTTTCTTAAAATTATTTTAAAGTCTTTTCGCTTTTTTTGGTCAAATTCCATCACCATATCTGGATTTCTCCATATCTGGTTCTCACAGTGGTGTTTTTGTTTCAGGTGGTGGACGCAGCGGCGGTCCATATATTGCTGAATTTCTCGCATCCGGTCAGGTGTGACAGTTCTGCCATAGCAACGTCAATAACGGTTCCTAAGAGACTAATAATAATAATATTTTTTTATTCGTAAGAAATGTGGTATATAAAACGCAGATGATACAAAGGTTATAAGTAACACACATTTCGCTAACAAGTTAGCATACAAATGTTAACTCAATATTATGGGTCAATAGCAATAGAAAAAGTACACAAACATTTAAAAAATCAACATACACACATATCTAACCAAGCAAATATTTAAATACAAAATAATCATGACAATAAAATTAAAAATGGATTTAAAAAAAAAAGACGTACATATTAAATTTGTCATAGTAACATAATTGAGAATGTCATTAATTAAATAACTCAGTTATACTGTAAAAAAATTTTGCCTTTAACCATTTTTTTAAAGATTTTGTAAATGGCGCATATGGTAACCTTATCACATCCACAGGTAGCGCATTGAAGATCCTTACACACATAGCGTAAGGACTTCTCTGCCACAGACTTGTTTTGGGAACTCTATCCAAAACCAATCTGTTCGGATTCCTACTATTACGCAGATATATTTCAAAAGCTTTCTTGAACAGAAAAGGATATTTTTGACGAAACAGGCAACTTCAAAAATATACAACCTTTCAAATAGTGGTCGGCATGATTCCCAAGGAGGTACACCACACATAGCCCGTAAACATTTTTTTTGAGCAATGAACGCTCTGTTTAAATCGCGTGAGTTTCCCCACAACAAAAGACCATATTTGAGATTCGATGCTACGTATCCATAGTATGCCGCTAATATGGTTTCTTGACTTGCTGTTTTTCTTAGTCTACTAAGTACATAAATAAATTTATTAATTTTACTGCATACTTTATCTATCTGTAATTTCCATTGACACTCATTGTCCAATACTACACCTAGAAAACTAGCTTGATAAGCTTCTTGCAATGTTTCCACATAGTAATTTATACTTAATAGTTTTCTTGTTTTAAATTGGTTGCGAAAACGCATAAAATTTGTCTTTGTTAAATTGAGTTCTAAATTATTTTGTTTAAGCCATTTCGTGACCTCGTCAATTGTATATACAATGTCACTTTCATTTATGTCATTCTTTTCATTATTACATGTCAAAATAATAGAGATGTCATCAGCAAATAATGTGCAAGTATGTTCAGTTATGTCCGGTAGATCATTTATATATATCAGGAACAACAATTGTCCCAAAACGCTGCCTTGCGGAACACCAAAATTATTTCCTTTAAATTCCGATCTATTTTTTATTAGTATTAATTTATTATGAAGGCTAGCTATTTCCACACATTGCAGCCTATTTTTCAAATATGACTCGATCCATTTCAGCACGGGATCCCTAATACCATAATTTTTCAATTTTTGTAAAAGAAATTTGTGCGATACGAAGTCAAAGGCTTTTGTCATATCAAAAAAAATGACAACAGTTGATAAACGAGCATCCAAATTATCAATGATTTTCTTTACTAAATTAAAACACGCTAGAGTTGTAGATTTTCCTATTATTCATTTCGTATTATCTTATGTTTTTCAAAGAAACACTCTAGTCTTGAAAATATTGCTTTTTCAAATATCTTTGATATGACAGGGACCAGCGCAACTGGACGATAATTATTTATATATCTTTTATCACCTTTTTTGTATAACGGTTTTACCTTGGCTAAACGATAAATTTATGAGGTAACTTGTTACTACAGATATTTCATTTTTACAGAATTTTAATATATTTGTTGATATGTCATCAAGACCACAGCATTTGTGTTATTTAGTGATGTGATTATTTTATTAATTTCATTTTCATTGCAGGGTTTTAGATATAGACTACTTACTATGTTCCTATTATTTATACTCTTACAGTTAATATCTTTGTCAGCAAGTTCCGTCCAGTATTTGTTAAATATCTGTGCTATTTCTTTCCTATTTACATTAATCTCATTTATCATATCATTGATTGTCAGCGTTTTATCGGAATCATCTTTTATAACCTTCCAACATGCTTTACATTTATTTTTCGAGTTCAATATATATTTGTCATTACTAGCTTTCTGTGAGAAATTTATACATTGACGTAATAACTCTGTATACTTTTTACATCCATTTTTAGCTTCTTCAGATTTTTTATTTATACATCCTATAGCGTAATTTTCGTTTATTTCTGCACCCTACCCTTATTCCTCTTGTTATTCACTTATATTTTTTTGTTTTATTATGTACTTTTAGTTTTATTTCTGGGAAACACAAGTTGTAAAACAAATGAAACAAATCGTAGAATGTGTTATATAAGCTGAGTTAATATGTGGATCGCAATATACTTCATTAAAAGACAAAAATTTCATGCATTCTCGAAATTTACTCATGTTATTGGGATTATAGTCTCTTGTATCGATATAATAGTATGTAGAGGCACGAGTGATATTTTTTTTAATAGGTAATTTCAGAATTTGTGCTGTGTTATGATCGGAAAGATCTAAATGAAGTAGTTTTCCTTCAGCATTTCTTACGTTGCTAATCATATGATCTATACAAGTATGTTGTCTTGTAGGTTCTGTAATGTGAAATATAAGATGGTAGGTTAATGCTAAATCTATAAGTCGTTTACTGGTGTTATTCAAATTTAAAATATTTATGTTGAGATCTCCAGTAATTACGATTCTTTTTGTTTTGTTATATTGAAGTTTATAATACATTGCATCAAGGCTTCTAAAAAACAGTTGGATGTTTCCTTTAGGTATACGATATAAACAGGTCAAAAATAAATTCATATCCGCAACTACTATTCCACAACATTCAAAATCATTTTCTACTGCGTAATCTTTTAAAAATTCTATATTTTTTACGTTAATCCCTTTTTTGTTAATATGCATACTCCACCTCTTCTTTGACTCTTCCTTGAGAATGCTGATGACAAATTGTATGTACCCCTTAATTTTAATATTAGATTCGTTTCCTTTTAATATAAAAGTTTCAGACAAACATAATATATCAGGTGCTGTTTGTTTCTCCCACATTTCAAACAACGTTACTTCTAATAAATTTTTTTTGTTAAGTACACCAGCTACATTTTGATGCATTATTGTAAAGTGGTTATAGTTCATTTGTTTTTGTACGAAAAAGGGTTTTCACTTTTTTTTCTATTATAAGAAAATAATAAGGGATTGTACCACGAATTTTTTTTTTGTGTGTGTGAACTATTAGTATGAAACTGCTTAGCATTATATAGGTTTTTTACAGAAAATTTATAATAATTATTATTTCTCGCTTCCATGTGTGCACATTTTATTCCCATTTTTATGTATTTTATGTCGTAGTATAATTGATTTAGAAGATTAATTTGGTAACACATTTCTTTTATGCTACAATGATATAAAACATCAATAAATTTACAATTGGAAGCGTTCCTGCATATTAATTTTAACATATTATTTAGCTTATTTTCATTTAGGTATTTATTTGTTTGTACACTCATTAGGAATACCTGGCATTTCATAGACGTGAGAAAGACACATACATCTTTAAATATTTTTAAAGGGTTAGTATCATGTTCACCCATACATAGAATGACATGATCGTTACTATTTATATCAAAAATTCTACATGTATTGAGAATTTCTTCTGTCGTCGCCCCTGGTTTTATAAAAGAAATAATTTCGTATTGTTCATAACGACCGTGTATTCTGCTACTAATGATTATAACTTATTTTCCGCTCTAGTTTTTTCCTATTTTTTACGTAATATTATGTCGTGATGTGCTCCCGGCCCTCACATCCTCACCTTCCTCTAGCTCACATATAAATAACGACACATCGCTGGAAATTTTAATAAGATGTGAACAGTGTTCCCAGACTCGTTTCTTTCGTGGAAATAGGGGCTTGAAGATTCATGTCGGTAGAGTACACAAACTGTGTGACACTGCCGGCATTCCTTCAGCCTCCTCTTCCTTACCAGAGCCATCTCAGTCCAATAATTTGACTAATTCCTCAAATTCCATTCACAATCACACGCCGTTTTGATGATATATTGGTTCTCTTAAAAACTGTATGTTAATAAGGTGGAGTCCTTGTGGTGCACGCATCAGCGTTGCCAAATCCCTTAAGTCCCATATACAAAGAATATTAAACCGAAACGACAAATGCGATAAGGAAGAACTGCTCATTTTCGGCTATAATACCTTATGTTTGGACCAAAATGATAAAGATAAAATTTCCTTAACACAAAAAATTAAACATAAGTGCTCTAACTTTTCAGATCCGAACATTCATGTTCGGCCCATTTATAAAACTTTCAATTCAGACAGTGTTCCAAAAACAGAAACAAAAATTAGCGACGGCGATTAAGAGGAGCCCACTTACTATTATCTGCCGATGTTATGACACCGAATACTTTCGAGACTCCTTACGCTCTAAGATCAAAGCATCCTTCTTCCTCTGTGGCTTATTGTCTGCCAGATTCCCCATATCCAAACGACGTATCGACTCGAGCTACAGAGGAGGATGTACTTGCCGCAATAAAATCTTTTAAAAGCGATCCTGCGTTAGGTCTCGATGGCTTAACGCCACAACATTATAAAGATTTGTTGACAGACTCTGTCAGTGATGTCGGTAAGACTCTCTTATCTAGTTTAACAGCTCTAATAAACATTATGCTGGCTGGTAAGGTGCCCCCGGAGATATCCGACATCCTGTATGGTGCTAATTTGGGTGCCCTGAAAAAAAAGAGATAGTGGCATTAAGCCAATTGCAATAGGTGCAACTATGCACTGCAGTGCTTGCAAAATTAGGTGCCGTCCCATTCTCCATACCGTTTCAAACTGATTTTGTCCTACCCAAACAGATTTTGGCTCAAAGAGAGAATGTGAAGCGGCAATGTATGCGGAGCGCACTTTCTTGATGCATGATGGAGGTGAGGTACTCCTCAAAGTAGACACAAAAAATAAAATATTATGTCGATAGATTCAACTTATTGACACAGATAAAACAGCATGTTCCGGACATATATCCCTACAAAGTCAAAGTCAAATCAATTTATTCAAGTAAACGCAATTACAAGGTATTTTTGAACGTCAAATCTACTTTAGTTCGTTTCAAAGAGAAGAGAAAAGAAAACCTGGACACTGAAAGAACCGACAAGAAATTCAGCCAGGTATCATTTTTCCAACATCATTTTACAAAAGGTTTACTCAAATGCATATGCATTTACGGGCTCTCTGAATAGAGCCAGTAAATGCATGTGCAGAGAAGATCATTTCCAGAGTAATGTTTTATCTTCAACGAAATCATTTATTTTATAGTATGATTGTCTAATCAATGTACATTTTATAACTAATCTAAATCTATTTTCTATTAATTGATTGACTTCTTTCTTTTGAACTTTATTATAAAAACGAATGCAGTTACTCAAAAATGAAACATTTGACTTTAACTTTTAACCTTTATACAAAGAGGTTGTTTCCGCTTCTATTCCGATTATTAAAAGAAATGAAATAAATAATAAATTTAACAATCTGACACCAAATATTAAAAGTCTTGTCAAAAGAATCGCTGTACCTCCTAGGTGCTCCTTCATTGAACCTTCATTGACAATACCACACTTTCTCTCATAGTATTCCTTCGTCTGGGGGCTAGGACTTACCTTCCTCACCGTTGCCGCTATGGTGATCTCGTCGATGTACTAGGTCACCACGGTTTATCTCGTTTACGTAGTGCGAGCCACATGTCACAACATGCTGCCTTGTCGCCGCTGGCGTTCCTGCATTCCTAAAGCCTGTAGGTATTGCGCGCAGCGACGGCAAGAGACTGGATAATTTGACGCTCATTCCTTGGAAACTTGGAAGATCGCTGGTGTGGGCCGCCACTTGTGTCAATACACCTGCTGATTCCCATGTACCGGCTACTCTCTCCGAGACTTTCATATTTACGTCTTTTGCAGTTGAAACTGGGGCCCCGAAGCCCGTCGACGAGTTTCTGATATTTGTAAGAGACTGGTCGAGATTTCGGGAAACCGCCGGGCTGGCAGCTTCTTCCGCCAACGAATCAGTTTAGCTATTCAAAGAGGTAATGCTGCCAGTCTGCTAGGCACCCTAAGCAATGACAGCTTTCTAAGCGGCAACTTTGAAGAAGTCTATTATTTAAGATGATGTGTAGTTTTAAGTTTGTAAATATTAACAATAGGTACTCATATTTATTCATTTGGCTGCTGTACGAATCTGAATTTTCTTGTCCTTCTATTCTTTCATAGTTAACTAAATAATTTAACTTAGAAAACAATGTATAAAGTACTAACAGATGTGAAAATAAAATTGTTCGTTCGGTTACCGGACAAATAGATTCTGAAAAAGTATTTACTATGGAATTTAATAATTGTCTATGGTATAAGCGTGTGTATTGAATCAAAGTTAAATAAATAAAAGCATTGTATTCGTTCTGTTGCCGGTAAATTAAAATTATTCGTCTGTTTATTGGACAAATATATCGAGTCTAATTGAATAAAACATTATTGGAGTGTTTCCTTATTCCACAGTTTTCTAACGAAATGGCAGCCGATTGAACTATTTCTTGTAAATGTGTTTAATATTTACAGGTCATTCGGCTTATTATAATTGTAAACGAGTTCTGATTGCGATAATAAGCTTGCATGAGTTTACCGATATTTCGATGCTGCTGCTAACACCATGATCACGAGTTCTTCATGGTGCTTAACAACACCATCGAAATATCGGGAAACACGAGACACCATCTGTAAAACTCTGAAACAATATTATACAGAGTGTATATGAAAACGGGACAGTTACTTTAAAGGATGAAAGGGCATAACTTTAGTATGTAGTTACAAAAAGAATTATCGAAAAAAACGTATCCGTTTAAGAGTTATGACCGTTTTAATTTTCAAGTGTTATCCCCACCATTTCTCGTAAAATTGGGTTGATCGTGTACAGTTACAGATTTTAAATCTTACGTATTTTTTTATTTTGTAATAATTTCATCCGTTACTGAAATACATCCTGAAAACCATTTTCGAAAATAATGCGTATACCCCAATGGGGGTTTTCAGGCTGTATTTCAGTACTGAAACACAGTACAGTTACTGAAATACAGCCTGAAAACCATTTTCGAAAATAATGCGTATACCCCAATGGGGGTTTCACGGCGATTCACACAGCGCGCACACATTATGTAAATTTTTCTGTAATAAAATTTGTTATTATTTCGAATTCCTGGACGTTTCACTTAAAATAAACGACTTCTATTATATAGCATATTATAAAGCATGAACTGAAAACTGAAACATAATATACAGTTCATGCGTTCTAGGTGTACGTAACGTCGGGCGTCTGGTGTACCGAAATTGATGTTAACACGGTCCTTTATTTGATTTATAAACCCAATAAAAAGCGACTGAATATCGACTTAAATTTACTCAGTATTATTTAAAGAGGCCTGCCGATGATTTGTAACATCGTAAAAGTTGGAATGTGTATAAATAGTTTGATGGTCGTTACATTACTTGCATCTGGATCGTTAAACGCCAATGGGAGTCGATGGAAAACAATCTCGTCGGAAAGACAAACACTCGCAGACAAAATTATATTTTACTAGTACAGCGTAAAGATAGAAAGATGAAAATGTATTTAAATAAAAATGAATGTTTCCTTGTATAGTTGTCCTCTATGCGTTCTTAAACCATGCATCCGTATGTGGGGAAACTTTGGTGAGTTATTTTGCATACGCCCGCGAAGATTTCTGAGTAATTTAATTTAGTAAATCGAATATCATGCGAACGAAGTCGCGGGCAACAGCTAGTGAGAAATAAAACTGCAGTAGTAACTACATACATTAAGATGCTTACATGGACTACCGATGAGCCGCAAAATAATTACATCAATAAAATTGTAGTGATAATTGTAGACTAGACGAGAAGAGCTAAAAAACAAATATTATTCTAGATTTTAGGATCGTTACGATAAATTTCGGGTATATTTCAGAATGATTATTATTCTTAAACGATAGACTTATAATTATGAAATTTTGACCGTTGATTGAGAATCCTAAACCAATCTTTCGAATTTTACGGCCTCTCTTTACATTACATTATCTCCTTTTGATCTCTTATATTATTTATTTACAATATGAATTTTAACATGAAAACATTGTATCGAATTTAAAATAATATCGATCGTTCAATATTTTTCCAAGAATATATTGCCAAGTAACAATATAAATAATATGCTAAAACAAACCAAAGATGAAGAAGACTGAGCAAGTTAATATGGTTAAGAATATTGTAGACGAAGGTTAATGAGCTTAAATATAGTTATCCTGTGACATAACAGCTTCTATGAAGAAATCTAAAGCTCACAAAGTAAACAGTTCCCAAAACTGTCGATCGTATTCAAACTACATGTTTACTGACAGATGTATCACGAAACATTTTTAATTATTCTATTACTAGCCGAATTTAAATTAAATATCCCAGAAATGATTTATCGAAAACGAGTAGTAAGTATATTTTATTCAATAATATAATGTTTATATTGAATAATAAAACAAACTATACATTTCGGACTTTCGGAATTTCGGTAATGTTTTTGAAGTGAACAAAGGAAAACTAAAGAATCTCGAAAGTACATTCGAAAAACTCGATTCTTTTTGTGTATTTCATACACTCAAACAACTCCCGATGGTTACGCATTGCTATTGGAAACAAAATTGTGTACACAATTTCGTAGAAATAAGGAAAAATTTTCGTTATCTAAACATCTGTTATACTTGAAACAGACAAGACTAAGATTTGTGGAGATAGATAATTTAATACTAAGGAAAAATTCTACTTGACAACGTACTCCGTTGATTCGAAAAATAAACCACTGCCTTGTTTAAGAAACCTGTAACAGCGGACAGAGAATCAACTTACAACAAAATCACACTTTATAGTCACTTGTAGCAATGAGTAAGCAAAAAAATACAGTGGTATGTAAGGACATCCCATCACTTAAACCAATTCCTCATAAGAAGCCCTTGCCATAAGTAATATTATACTTAGTTAAACATAGGGCGAATTTAATCATAGACCATACAAAATGAAAATACTTTATAAAATTATATAAACCTGAATTAACATGTTCTGAACAGCGTATAGTTAAATCAGGTTCAAATTCCTTTTTCAGACCTGTAACCCCAACCAGAGAATAATGTAACAGTGTTCATTGACTAAAAGGTGAATAAAGGGGCCTATAGAGTCGTGGCTGTTTAGAGTGAGGACTTCAATCATCCATTAATTGGAGTTCAAGGAAGGTGACAGCGCACATGCTCCACGGTATCGTGGCACTGCAAGAGTGTAGAGCAGCCATTCCCAAAGTGGGCGATAACGCCCCCTTGTGGGCGCTGCAGCCCTAAAGGGGGGCGGTAAGAGACCCAGAAAAAAAATGGGGGCATTGTGTAGAGGCCTGGGGGGTGATTTGTAATTTCATTTAGCTAGGAGGCATCTTAGACAACGACTGCATGAGCTCTCGACTCAGTAGACAAAATAAGTTTGGGAACCAGTGGTGTAGAGTATTACATGGTCGATCATATACTGGATTTTGTTGTTTGCTATTTGCTGCTGTAATTTCTTGGAAATGTAAAAAGTAAAAAACGAGAGCCTTATCAAACACTGACACTGAGTATATGAATATGTCAGAAGCTTGCAAGAAGCAATGTTGTACTTAAGAAGTTCACAGTTTGAAATGAAAAAAGTCTATGTGCAAAGAAGCACTATGCCTTTATGGGTTTATTAGGTTTGATTATTGTGTAAATTGTATGGTAGCATGGATATTCGACATAGTAGGGGTGTTAATTTATATATATATATATATATATAATAACTGACGACCTTTGTGGCGCAATGGCTTAGCGCGTCGGAAAGTAAACGGGGGTTGCGGGTTCGATTCCCGTCTCGAGTCTGGGTGTTTATGTATAATATGTATTTATTTACAAAAGAAAAGTATATAAATAGTATATCAGTTGTCTAGTACCCATAACACAAGCGCTGTGCTGCTTACTTTGGGACTAGATGGCGCTGTGTGAAATGTCTGAGTATATTATTATTATTTTTAATAGCGACATCTGTCGGTATTGTTTTATCAACATTTTGTTATCTCTGTATCATATAAAATAAATAATGTTGTATTCTCTGTCATTAAGTGCAATAAAGTTCTGTGAATTTGTGAAGTCATATTATAACATATCCCAGTCTGGCCCGTAGAAGGGTGGGTACCTGTGTTCAGGTTTCTCATGCGTTACCAGAAAAAAGTTTGAAATTCTTTAGTTAAATTGTACAGATTAAATCAGATGTATTCGTAATCTCACGAGCTTAGTTTTGAGCATTTCGACACGGATTGATCGCAGGTATGTGACTGAGCTGTCCCGAACTGAGTTATAGATGTAAAGACAGGGACAAAAAATGCTTCAAAGTGGGACATGTCTCGACTTCTGTACTTGCTACTTTAGAGAGAATTTTACCCCGCAGTTGTACTACAATTATTAAAAAAAGCCTCAGCAAATTGATTAACAAAAAGAGCAGTTTTCTCGTAATAATTCCAGAGCGAAATGAAAACTGCTGGCAGATTTTATAATTTTCGAATGATAGGCAAAAAAATTTTTATCCGACAAAACGGAAAAACAAATGGAAATTGTAATTGAACCACATAGACCCAATGTTTACATTTAAATTTACACAGTGTATCTCACGATGTAGACAGTGAGAACAAAATGCCAAGCATATATATGAAGACAACTGCCAAATAGAACACAAATCTCCAAGAGACATCACACAATCCTGTTTAATTCTTGATTTCAAATACAAGTTTTTCAATGAAGTTGTACGTTATGTTTTACCACAATCGGTTAAAAAGAACCTAAAAAATGGTTTAATGTGTACATAAATATCTTCACGCTGTATCCTCAACGGGTAAACAGCATTAGTCAATGTCAAAGTCAAAGTTAAAGTCATATGTCAAACTTAGTGATACGCGTATCTCTCATGAATAATTTGACATTGGCAGAATTCGTATATACCAGAAGCTAGTAAATTGAAGAAGAAGAAGAAGAGAGAAGATGTAGTACAAGTACCAAGCACCGTGGTCTTTACATACTTTTTTCATCTCCTCAAATCTCATCATTCTCCTCACACACTTTCGCCTTGGTATACAAGTGATTTAATACTCTATGAAAACGAATTCCTCGCAAGCGGTAAAAGCTCATACAACTGGTCCCCGTAAAAGCTTGATATAAAATTTATTAGCCGGGACTTAAGTCGTAAGTTAAATGGTAGACTTTAAAATGTAGTAAGCCAACAAAGTGATACAAATCTGTAACAACGTCAATAAGACTTTTTATAAGCTACTTCCCTTGTAATACACTATCTTTGGCACTTAAAAATACTGACTGAGAGCGTGTCAACATGCATTAACTCGAGCTTTCGTAGTAATTTCGGACGAATTAAAAGTAACATTGTTTATTCCTACACTCGATTTACTAAGAACTACTAGTACCATCAATCAGTTCAGTTGATATAAATATGGCGGAATAAATCGACAGTGAAATAAGAACAGATAAAAGACTCAAAGGGTTTCGTTTCAGCAATCTAGATTAGATAGGTATATCTAATGAAATCCTGTGACATATTTAAAAAGAGCAACAATTTTAATAGTTTCGAAGTAATAAATAGCACAAAATCCAATTTCTCTGACAAATATTTGAGACGCAATATCTTCTTACAGTATGTGCTTACGTAGACAAATATCTAACAATATTTGTAAGCCAAATTCTAATACCGCACGTTGGACCGCTCTGAGTGACCCATCTACAAAATTGTTATCATTTCTGTTACCTAATATTACGTACAACGTATTTTATTATAGCGATTTCGCTGTATATGTTAGAAATCTTTCAAGCTGATGTGAGGAAAAATCACTCATAGCTTAGAGTTTCGTAGTAATTTTAGATAGATATCAAATTTAAAAACAATAAAGAGTGAGTCCAAAATATCCAATAATTGTTTATTTTTTGTTCTCATTCCTGGTTTTAATTTTGAGTTACTACTTTACGTTTCTCTGTCAAATTTCAGTCCAGTAATTATAAATATGACAAAATAAATCGATGATAACATGAAGATAGACAGAGAGATATCACGAAAATGACGGATTGTGCTCTTGTAATTTTGACTACGGGACTCTAAAAGTTGGTTATAGTATAATTTGATTGCGCGTTTATGCTTTAACTCTAAAAAAATGGGTTGACGATAATTTGTACATATGTAGATATGTTTTAAACTAAATCTCTTTTGACATATTTTCAGAATTTTAATTTTAACTATTTGGGGATTTTCTTCGTGTTCAATTTCTTCTTTTATAAGCCCAAATAAATAAATTACATGTCGGTGTCAAACAGTATATTTCTTCGTACTCAATTTAACAAGTACAAAGTGACATGGCAGGGCGATGGTATGTAAGCGACTGGCGAGCCACAAGTTCTAATTGCTTTATATTCTACTAAAATGCAGTTCAAAACGCGCCAGGTCGCTACACCTGAAATACATGAAATTAAACAATACATGAAAATACATGTCATCTTATTGAATTTACGTAATTTCAACGGCTTTACATGTATTTTCATATATTGTAGGTGCAATTCCTAGAATTCGATATGTTTTGTTAACTAATATTGGCAATTTGTCAGTAAAACGATGACCTTTAAAACGTTCACATACTAGGAAAGGTACTTCATTACTCCACAAAAGAGTTAGGAATTTTTTATTTATACTGAGACGAACAAGTAAACATCCCATCTGATGGTAGGGGTCCATAAATATTTACAATATCCAGGCAGTACCATATCAAGACAGCACTTCACACTGCAAATGTGTTTGCAATTCTAAGAACTAACATAAACCTTTTGTGCCCTACTGCTTTATGCTCCACATCAGAATACAACAATGCAAGCATTCTTATTGGACGGCAGAATTAGGAAGTAAGATGATGGTAGAGATTCTTGTGCTTTATGGCTTTAGCGTGCATGTGTTCACGTGGGTCTAAACCAGCCATTCCCAAAGTGGGCGATAACGCCCCCTTGTGGGCGCTGCAGGCCTAAAGGGAGGCGGTAAGAGACCCAGAAAAAAATGGGGGCGTTGTGTAGAGGCCTGGGGGGTGATTTGTAATTTCATTTAGCTAGGAGGCATCTTAGACAACGACTGCATGAGCTCTCGACTCAGTAGACAAAATAAGTTTGGGAACCAGTGGTCTAAACCATTCTAACATAATCTGTGAAACTGTCTATGTTCTAATCTATTATCTGTAATGATCACTTGTAATTGTAACGACGCAATAACTAATATCTGTTAATAAATAATATAATAAACAAACAAAGAAGTACGTTTAATTAAAATAATAATTAATACAAGGGCAGCGTACAAGGTCATATCACCCACGACGTAAGAGATATTCTAAATTATTGGTAGTTCTAGAAAATGTTTACTGATTCCTTCAAACTAGTAATGTGATAGAACGAGACATCTAAACTTTAAATTTATAAATGCAAACTTTAAATCGTTTTGGTTCAAACTCCACGTCAGTACACCTTACCATTCTGAAATAGTCACAAATACAGTGAAATAAAGATATAGGTATATATTTATATAAATATTCAGGGCCATGAACTACTACAGTCTAGTTATTTTATAGACAACGTCATAAATATTTCTGTAGTCATAAAAGTGTAGAAGCTTCACAAATCTGGGGATGGAATCAAATCCCTTCTCTTATCAATTTATATGACTAAAGTTATATCATACAATGTCCCGCTTTTACGATTCGCCCTTATTCAAGAAACCAATCGATGGTTCGTTTTTCGAATGAACATCAAATTGACTTAAAATATCGAAAATTTATTCTTTTTTATTGAATTTTTACTAATGTAACGTATAAAAGGATGTTTGTAATTCAAGCTGCTGTATTATCCAAATGGGAAGTTATTATTCATCGAGTTTATTTATATGGAACAAAAATGATCAAGGGAAAATAAAGACAAAAACCAGCAATAACGTTTTACTTTTTAGATATGGAAATTAAATAAGAAGTTATAAGTGAATATGAACTGAAATGGTAATGAAATTCTGGCGTGTCACATTTCTAGGAGAAGAATTTAAAAATGTGTAGAAAAGAAACTAGAAGTTCCAACAGGCAAATACATGACATTCAGAATCGTTTCAGGTAAAGCAAATATTTTATGCGAAGAAGATTGCTAAGGGAATTTTACAAAGTGAAAGCATAGGGTAGAAGCAACGATGAGAGCGAATATACTACGGAAATCAAATAAGCTCGCGACCACACATGTAAACACCACAGATATTTATCTGTACTGGACATGTCGAGCCGTGAATATATTTTAATTGCTAATAATTGTATTAGACTATTCATCTTATCGTGACATTAAAAAAAAACAATAAACTATGGATTTTACCTAAATATAGATAAGCATAAATAAAAAAACCTGCGCAAAAAAACGATAAATAAAGTAAAAAACTATACAATTTAAACATGTAAAGGTTAAAAATTACCACAAAACTTGTAATATACGCTCATTTATATTTTAATAAAGAAATTATACTGCTCTTAAAATTCTTATCTTGCTTCTATATCGCCAAAAATTTCCGCTACCGGTGAAGTTGAAAAAGGCACTAGCGCTAACAGCAAAAAAGGGTGTTTTCAGTATCGAGTCTAAGACTACTCATGTGGCATAGTGTCTGGCTGGGTACCCGTTGAGATTTCTTCCCACTATCAGAAAAAAAAACTACATCCACTACAGGAATTTACTTTTTTTTGTTTACGCAGGAGAAATCTGCACACATAAACCCAGTCCCTTGGTGGAGAGATTAGGTTACGTAGGGCTTTTTCCACGCAGACGAAGTCGCGGGTACAGCTAATATCTAAATATTTCCAGAAATGTTTGTACCTTAAAGGTATAAATAATATTATAATGTTCACGATACCCTAATAAATTTTTTTAAACAAATATGAAGATTTAAGAAAGGATATAATTTCATCTTTATCGCCATGCCGCTTCCATTCGTACTCCCATTATATTTATTGCAGGGAAACCTACAAGATTTAATACCTAACATGCAGGAACATTTTCTCGAATAATACCCAGGGAAACTAAATTTGGAAGTCATAACAGAAAAATCTTCTTATACAATATATCTATTTGATTATAATAACAAAAGCTAATATTTTCTTTTTTTAGTTTCTTACTTCAGAAGATAAAAAAATACACTAAAACACTGAAAAAAACACTGAAAAGATTACTCACGCATGCATCAGTTTGTACTTCTCATAGCAGATTTAAGAATCATATAACAGAGGTACTCGGACCTAGAAATATTCTTGGTGTGAGTACAGAAACGTGAAATGTTACAGTAATATTAACTCACTTAAGTTTCATTTTTGACTTTTCAATAATATTCATGTATGGTAAAAATTAAAGAGGAGTCGAATTGGGTAGGAGAACCCATATGGCCCATTTATTTATATTACTAGTATGTATTATGCGATAATATATGGTTAGTATTGGATCTAAAATTAAAAAAACTGAGAACACAATGCCGTTATTGGACTTCAATGCAAATCCTAAAGTTTTATAGATTGAGATTCATTGTACAGACATCGTTTTATAAATATACCTCTGAATGCAAGTTCAATCTGTACTTGACCACATACAAGAATTTTTTTTAAACAATGTTGAAATCAAAATCATGGATCTACTGCTAATAGATATTGCGTTGATGTGACCACTATAGGCTTTCTCGCTTTGACGACCTATGTTGTCAAACCGGCCTTTGCAGCCTAATATATTGCATTCTAACATCACGTCCTAAAAAGTCTCTATCTAACATATATTTACAAAATTTTTTATATTAATTTTTTACTCGTAAAGTGCAAAAATAATGAAAACATTAAAAAGTACTAAAAAACTAAGATTGTTTGGTTGTTATGTCTGTGTGTATTCCTATTCCTTTCTATTGCGCTATACATTTATTTCAGTATAACGATTCGTGACGTGTGAAAGGCATGCACTGTTATTTGGCTGCAGGATTAGCGAGCTAAATAGTGGTAGCGATTCAGTAACGATTAATTTAAAGTTTAATGATTCCGGCTCCAGATCAGAAGAGTACGAAAACGCATTGCTAGGTTTAAGGTCTACTATCGAATGGTATCAGCAAAATTAAGAAACATGAACAAAGTTGTACTTCGAAAATTCCGAGACGATGACGTTCCATATACCTACTGTAACAATGCCGAATTACACAGGCATATAAAAAATATATTTTTTAAAACTGTCCTGGAAGTTTTAACTAATTTTTATGTTTTTTGTGCGCTGAATCCAAATCTGTCAACCGTTTTATTCTATCACATACAGAGGGTTACTACTGCTACTTAGGGTTAGTGAAATTTGGCGTTAAAAATAAAAAACGAATTATGTTTTATTTATTGACGAAAAAACCAGCAAACATATATTCTAAAATATAGTTAGTGAACGAAAAATATAATTTAAAATCATAATTTGGATATAAAGTGACTTTGAAATTAATTGCTGCCTTTGTGGCATCGTTTCTTCTTCCCCTGAACACTTCTTTTGATGCGCTGTTTTACGTATTTGTCTTCAAAGTCAAAGTCAAATCAATTTATTCAAGTAAACCCAATTACAAGGTATTTTCGAACGTCAAATCTACTTTAGTTCGGTTCAAAGAGAAGAGAAAAGAAAACCTGGACACTGAGAAGAACCGACAAGAAACTCAGTCAGGTATCATTTTTTCGACATCATTTTATAAAAGGTTTATTAAAATACAATATTCAGAAAGCCAGTAAATGCATGTGCGGAGAAGATCATTTCCAGACTATTGTTTTATCTTCAACGAAATCGTTTATTTTATGATTATATTTTATTATCAATCAATGTAGGTTTTACAACTAATCTAAATCTCGGCGTAAATTATAGGCGCAAGTTATATTTAAATTGTGTAAAGTATTTATTGTCAATGTTCATGATTATTTTCTTGTAAATTATAATAGCTATAAATAAAAGGAAAACCCGAGGCAGATACTAAAAACAATATTGTTTTCTTTGAATTTGAAATTATGATTTTATAAATAATTAACCACTGAGCTATGAACGTTCCAAATCACATTAGTTTTCATTTATGTAAAGGTTTTACTTCACGTTTCCATGTTTTTAGAAAGTAATTTAAAATCCTTGTATAAATTACACACAATTATAAGGGGCTTCAAAATTTTTGAAGGCTTGTTTTCTAATCTATATTATTATCTTTTGACCGCGCAAAAAAGAAGCATTTTTGAATAATGTAAGTAATTAATTCAATTCATGATTGAGCTAATTACTTATTTTATTCCCTCCTGATTCCTGGTCCTCTCCAGCATATTTCTAGTTTTTTTTTATATACCACGAGGAAAACAAGCACACAATCCATTTGATGGTAAGCGGACTGAAGTCCATGGAAATTTGCGATTTCAAGGCTAAGAAACCACTTCAGTTTGCAAATGCGTTGCTAACCTTAAAAAGCAAAATGTTATGCATTTTGAACGCTTCTTGTACCAGAATTTTCCTAAATTTGAAAAAGGGACATCTACGAAATTATTTCGGTTTATGTCAAAGTTGTTTTTCTCAGACTATTTCACTATTTTGAGTTAGATTTAGGGAAATTGAATGAGAAAATTCAAAGAAAATTTTGTAAACAATGAGAGCTTCACGAATTAAAAAAGTTAATAAAATAACAGTAATATCTAACTGCATGTAAGAGGAGCTGAAAAGATGTACTTACTGTATAATTATACGTGAGCAAATACCAAGTAGAGAAAATGTTTCTAAGTTCACGCTATAAAACCTTAACACGCACTTGCAGTCTACATCAACTATGTAAGTATTTCATAAACTAACTAGAAATATTTTATACATTTGTAGCTTCCGGTTAATGGCGTGAACTTTTGAAAGCTTACATAATTTTTCTCTAAAAAATCCCTAAAAAAATAAATAAATTTAATAAAGGATAATTTTATATTAAAATTGTGTTATTATAATATAATATGAGATACTTTTTTAAAAAAAAAATATTATTCTTCGATAAATTTATGGAGTAGTTGGTGATTGAGCAACTGACAGTACAAATAATTACTTGTCTTGTGCCATTAGATACTATTTTTACAAAAAGAGAATGCTCTTCGATATTTGCACAAACAAGTACGAATTATTATTAATTATGCACGTATGTATGTACGACTTGCACTTGATCAGTTATTTATTGTCGATGAAGTTGATGTTTTTCGTTTACCATAGGTACGGTACCACAGCTAGGTACTTAACATATTGCATTTTAATCTAATTTACTTACTTTAGAATAAGATAGTTTTAATTTTGTAGTCTTTATAGTCTGTCATGTAGGTTATATTTAGAGAACAGTTTTAAATAATATTGTTGTAATTTAATTCTTCATACATATTTTCACGCTATATCCCTAAAAGGGTAGTTCAGACAAAACGCAGTGCCAAGATTCGCGGTTTTTTCATACTTATATATTTTTCATATATATAGCGTCGATTCATCAAATATTTGTACTGATATAACAGACAATATGTTTCAATATTCTTTTAGGTGGTAATTTTTCTTATGAAACTAAATAACTTTTACAATAGAACTAACTCTGAAGTTGCGAGAAAAAACTATTCCATTGAAAAATTCAAAGCCTTCTCAACAACGATATTTGAAACATTCGATTTTTTTTAAGATTTTAGGGTTAGTTTCATCGCAAAAATCGTTCAGTATCAAGAGTAAAATCATCCTAAAAGTCTAAAACCAAAACTACACACAAATAACAACTATATAACTAAATATTCGTAACTGAAAATAACTCTGATTTGAATTACCTATTCGTCATCAATGTTCTCTCATGCACGCAATTTGTATATTATTGTCAAGGTTAAGTTGGATAGAAAAAAATATGTTATAATACATACGACTTCAAATTAGATCTGTATATATATAAAAATGGATGTTCGGGCATACATATAATCGCTCGATTCCAACACCGTACCTGTTATCAATGGCCATAAAAGTTGGCACGTATGTGTATATTTTTATGGAGAAGATTTTTATGCTATGAGCTGTGTTGTAAGTCGCCACCACGCGGAGAAGTCGCAGCAAAAGCTATTTTAATACAAAGGGTAACATGAGCACTCGTGGGGTGACGTGAAAAACTACATTTCGATTTTAAAGCGTTCCCTTCTGATCACAGATACACATTACCTGACATAAGTGTTATGAAATATGAGCATATCTTAAGTGATTATTTTGTGTACATTTTCAGCTATCTTCCGTCTATAGTTTTTTTGTTGATCGATACTTGTTTTATTTCTCAACGAAGCAACCTCAGGAAATTTCAAAGATCAGACTGAGTCTGATATGTGAAATTAATTGAATTTATATAACACAACAAAGAAAGTAAGTTCAAAAACTAAAACCTGACTATTGAAAAATCACACTCCAAAAAGTATGAAACAAGAAAATATTCTCACCTGAAATTGTTGCGTATAGACTATTTAATGTTTATAGTCTGTTAAATAAACAACTTACACGTAATATTATATTTTATTGTATTTAATACATATTCATAGCGATGTTCAGAGGATAGCCGTGGTCGTATGCCACTTTGCCCTAAAGCTTATGATCGCTTACTATGTACTGTTAGAATATATAGTTTTGTTAGGGTAGGAGGCATACGACCACGGCTATCCTTTGCTCAACATTTATCAAATTATGATAAGTAGTTTAGAAGTTACGAGGGGACAGATGAACATACATACATACCCACATACATACCGGTTAAAATCGTAACCCTACTTTTTGGTTCACCGTCGGGTAAAAATACATAGATTCCGCCCCAAATCCCTCAAAAATGAAGTAAGCAAGATAAGCCGATCCATCTGTAAATGCAACACTTATTTACTAGCTATTTTGCAAGAAAACTGCCATTATAATGAAATGATTGTTCGGTGTACTGTTTTCTAACAAAATGATCGATTGGCTTGTTTGACATAAATAATGTGTCATATTTACAGATGGGTCGACTTTTTGTGATTGCTTCACACGAAGTAAGCTATGCAGATTCTATACATTTTAATTTAGTTCATATCTGATATATTTCCTACTTGTACATTAATTGTCAGATTTTCTTTTCTCTTCTCTTTAAACCGAACTAAATTAGATTTAACTTCCAAAAATATCTTGTAATTGGGTTTACTTCAAAAAATGTATTTGACTTTGACTTTGACTTTAAGTGTTGATAAAACTTCACTTAGAAAACTCAATACAGACATAATTTAGCACCGTTTCTTCTTCGGGATGGATGGTGTTACGGCGTAGTAAAACTATATCTCAACCCCGCTTACAGATATTTGATCTATCATATCGCAAAGCTTTCATAGATTCGTTCAAACAAACTATAGATGACGATATACACGTCTAATGTTAGAGATGATCGTTTGTTTATTCTTTGAAGCACGTTAACTTACATAACTTTTGCACTTTGCTATTGAAAAAACTGTTTATTAAACAAATTTACAATAATTATATAGTTGACCGTAATTCATGCTTATTCTAAAAATATTGAAACGTTCTTAAAGATTTAACACTTATGTCATTCGATTAAGGAAAAATAATATTGGTTATTGCCATAAAGTATTATTTACTGAAAAAAGACGTGCAAAATGCTTACAAGCTTTTGAGTAATTGACGCTCATGTACTTAGTACCTATAACATGATATAAGTATCTGGTTGACCTTGTTCTGAGGCGAACAACCCCACGATGCGATCAAGACCATAATTACATACATAAAATCGATTTTTAGATCAAAAAAACGCTATGTAAAAGAAAATGAAAAATTGTAATGTTTACAATTGCAAAAACTTAACTATCTATGAATCTTATTATAAGGAACTTATATTGACGATAGACTTTCAACCATTTCATATATTTCCGATACATACCATGCGATTTTGGTATGTCTTGGTGTTCTGTCTACATCAGTGGTTTCTAACTTTCAATTAAACCTTTTTTGTTACTAGAAATTTCATTTACTAAATGTTTTTAATTTTATTAAGAACAAAAGAGTACATACATACGTTAATATTTACGAACTTAAACCTACACATTATCTTAAATAATAGACTTCCTCAAAGTTGCCGCTTAGAAATCTGTCATTGCTAAATGTGCCCAACAGACTGGCACCATTACCTCTTTGAATAGCCAAACCGATTCGTTGGCGGAAGAAGCTGCCAGCCCGGCGGTCTTCCAAACGGTCGACTAGTCTCTTACAAATATCAGAAATCAGTCGATGGACTTAGGGGCCCCAGGGACCCAAAGTTTCTACTGCAAAGGACGTAAATATGAAACTCTCAGAGACAGTCGTATACTCACGTCGCTTTAAGTTCTCGGCAGTGCTAGTCGCGGCATCTGCTAATACGGAAGTCGCCAGTACATGGGAAACAGCAAGTGTATCGACACAAGTGGCGTCCTACACCAGTAATCTTTCAAGTTTCCAAGAAATGAGCGTCAAACCATCCGGTCTCCTCCCGTCGCTGCGCGCAATATCTACAGGGTCTAAGAATGCAGGAATGCCAGTGGTGATAAGAGCCCACCGAATGACGTCATTCAAGGCACTGTGTCGTGACATGCGGCTCGCACTGCATAAACAAGATAAACCTTGGCGACCTAGTACATCAACGAGATCACCACAGCGGCAATGGTGATAAAAGTAAGTCCTTGCCCCCAGACGAAGGGATATTCTCAGAGAAAGTGTGGTAGTGTCAATTAAGGTTCATAAGTTTTTGAAAGCATTACCTGTAACCAGTGTCCTGACTCCTTTTCAGAAACAGCCAGGAGGCGAGACCTATCTTCTTCGGTACAATAAGAAACTAAAAGTTGTAAATGAACATTTTTGCATAGAGGCTCCTCCCACTGTTTCCGGCAAAAGGTCGAGGTAGACAGGTCAAGGATTTCGAGCATCAGTCAAGCACGGGATCTCAATCGATCCTAAAGAAGGGCGAATAATAGATAAGAAAAGGTTTTCCTTGCTGTAAGCTGACGAAAGAAAAGCAGGCAGTGACACATTCGTTTTTAATTTTATTTACTGAATTTGAATTGAATTTTGAATTTAAATTTATTTAAATATTTACTAAAAGTTTTATTAGTATTAAAAGCATAAATATGATTACTTAATTTTGATTTCTTAGACTTTTTTAATTTGGGAGTGTAGTAGTCCTTGATCGGGAAAAGGTTGAAAACCACTGATCTACACAAAAAAAGATAATAGTGTGATATCGTATAATGTAAAATTAAATGAAGTTGTGATGCAATATCGTTTAGATATGTGTATTATTTGTATACAAGTCCGACCTTGAGTGGATACAATTAGGAATAAATAATTAATTGTTAGCCACTTTGAGTCACCATAACTTAAGTTCAGACACTAGTCACAATTTCATGCTCAGTTTATATTTATATTTGGTGATAATCTTATAAATTATTCGTCAAATTCAACAGCTGTGTATAATGTAACTAATGTGTGTTTTTGTAATGTATTTCGATTCGTACATTTTAAATGATATAAATAACACTTCCGGATATATGTAATAACTTCCACTGTGTTTGTTTTTTCTTACATTAACTCCAGTCACGATACGATGAAATATCTAAGTTAAACAAGTATACAGGGATGTAACCAGCATTATTTTCTGAGGGGAGTGAAGTAAAGTGCCTTAATAACAGATAAACATTTATATTCCTATGTAGCATACGTTTTTAACTAATATAACACTAAAGTATGTTAGGTAATATAAAGTTATACATAAATATTATGTGTATTGAGAACCAGTTCTCAAAAAAAGTTTCCGCCCTCACACTCTACCACCCGAACGCAACAAATATAACTGGAATATTTATTCATATAATAAAATATTTTTTAGCCAGTATTTTTTAGTTTAGTAAACTGTATTGTCTTCTTGTTAGCCGCAATTTTATGTAACTTACTCAAGTAGTTTAGGAGAAATACTTAAAAATCTATCAAAAAGGCGTCTCAGTGCATAAAATAAAATATAAAACGAAAATACATAAATTGTGTTATGGTTTTAGATGCTCGACAGAAAAATGTATAAAGAAATATATATTTAAATTTCATGTTAATTAAACGTGTGCTTCTACGCTAGGAAACTTATTTAAAAACGATCAAAATTTTGGCAGCTGTGTCTTATAAGTACATAGCACAAGACTTTGTCACTATTATTAATAACGACATTAGCTAATGTTCACTTTACCCTTTTTAACTAATTTAGGTGATTTTATCTACACCAGTGTAAATACTAAATTCACCTAAATTTGTTAAAAAGGTAAAATGAACATTAGCTAATGTCGTTATTAATAATAGTGACAAAGTCTTGTGCTATGTACTTATAAGACACAGCTGTAAAATGTAGCCCAGGTGTAAAATGTAGGTACATTGGGTGAGTTTACACATGGCAAGTTACAAGCTTGCTTAAAAAACATAACATGTTTCCTTTCCCTTTTGTTACCAAAAAAAAAAGATGAAAACTTGAGAGTAGATCCTACATATTATAATGCCTCAATCATATATAACCAATTCCTAAATTTTAGATAGCCCATAAGCCAATTTAAGTGCTACTTAACGCTATTTTAATTTTCACCAATATTTAGAGGAACTTAATGTATAAATAACAATTAGGTAAGAGATTTATTTAAATAGTGCCTTTAACTAAGAACCCTTTACAGATTAGGGACAGTTTGGAGTTGGTTGGTGAAAATTAATATATCTACTATACCGTTACCGTACTTGTAATTTCACTAAATCCACAGCTAAAGATAGGAGAGCAAACGCCTTTAATATCATGAGATCTTAGGCAAATTCTCTCTCATCGACTAACAAGAATATATAGCAACCAAAATCTGGAGACCGGAATAAGTCAACGTACTACAACAAGAATAACGCTAAAAACATCATATTTTTAAGTGACAAGCCGGATGGTCACAGTGAGTCGACCGACTAAAATCGTTTAGCCAAGTTGATTAACAATATTAACAAAATACACAGAACAACCCAATTAATAACAACACAAATAATCACAGGACTTATAAAAAAATAAATAGAATTGATTTGTCTCATAAAACAAAATAAATTACAAGATACATAGAATATTTCTACTCTAAATGCCAAAATTCTTAGAACTGAAGACAGTCTTACGGAATAGGAACCTGCATTACAGGACATGAGATGGGACATAGGAGAGATAAATGAGATAAGAAGAATAGGGGAAGCTGTAGATGAAAGACAGAACTTCATACTACAAAGAAGATATCCCAGATTTCTCATAGCTGAGTAGCAAGACCACGAATTGTCCTTTGTCTTTTCCGACAAATACACGACAAAAATATTGGTTATGTTATTAATACCCTACCTCTAATTCGAAAATATTGGGTTTTTATTCCCAGTCAGGTCAATTTTAAAAAAGAAACTTCACGTAGTTCACTTTCAAAATAAAAATAAAAAAAGGAACGATTAAGGATTCATGTTAGTGTCTGTTTGTCCATCTGTTTGTCACAGTAATTAATTAATTAATTAAATTATCTTATAGTTTGAGTGTCACAGATTCGCAGTTCGTTTTATTTTATACGCACGGCCCGATTCTATGTTTGGGACCACACAATTGTTGTAATAATTGTCTGAAGTATTTATTATTATTATTATTCATAAATATTTATAGTTCGCCATTTCTTGTACAAAGTGAAAATAAACAAAGTAAACACCCAAGGCGACGACAAAAACGTAGTACACAAAATTTTATATTTGATAACATGCGCTTCTTGTATCTTAAGAGGGAAAGTCTCGCTCACCCTAGTTACGCTCCTGTAAATCGACAAAATTCACGAAAAACATCGGGAAATCTCAATAATCATAACGTTAGTACAGTTAGGCTCAGGAAAACTTAGTCTCGTAACTAATAAATTACCAACTTTTGGTATGTCACACAAATGAGTAAACAGTAAACAGCACGAGGTCGAGCCATTAGTGTTGAGATGATAATTGAATCGATCATGTGTGTGATTTTTGCTTAAAAGTATTACACAACATTTTTAACTATGATTTTTGCTTTTTACTATATATGTAATTTGTTTGCCATATAATTAGGAATACAAATTATTGCCAGTTGCTAATACCTATGACCTCTATTCGTCTTCCCGTGGGCGCTGAATCAATGATCCTTTTTGTAGGATGGTTAGTATCCTATATAAGCCTATCATCTCACGTTCAAATCATTTCACGACTAAATTTCACTAACAAATCAATTTAAAAACCTGTCAAGCGCGTGTTGTACACCCTCCCACATAGATTGCTAATTAATTAATTCTATTCAACTTCTTACAAGGTATTGAACTTTAAGAGTGTTACAATAAGAGCTATTTCACACTGAAGAAGCCAGCTCCCGATAAGTTATTTTTAACTTATTTATTAATTGATTTTTAGTTTTAAAATGCTAAGAGTAATTACAGGCTATTCAAATTTATTCAGATTATTTGCATCGATAATAATTCAGACATTGAGAGAGTTATGTTTTGACAACGTGTTTAAAAGCAAATAGCTCGAATATAAATTTTTATAACATTTTTATAAGCCTAATGTGTAAAAAATCCCTTCCGCTCAATAAGGTTATATGTGTAAGTGAAAAAGATACATTATAAATAAATAATAAAAAAAGACCTTCTCTCTGACTACCCCGTTGGGGATACAGCGTGAAGTTATGTTATGTTATGTTAATAAAAAAAGAGGTTTTAAAAAATAGTCCCCTTATAGAGAGAAAAATGTACCTGCTCAAATCATTTACATTTTTCTCTCTTTAAAGGGACTATTTTTTCAAAACCTCATTTCTTTTTGCGATTAATACCTAACATCTTAATATGTCAAGATGAAAGAAGAGATACGCAATAACACAAAGTCGGACGACAGTGACATTGTAAAAATGAAGAAAGGAATGCTTAGATGATTCGGGCTCATACAAATGAGTGATGAAAGATTGGCAAAGAAAATCTACAGAGCGAAAGCGAATAATATCAGTTGACGGAAACATAAAACACGTGCGTTTGATGTTTGACCTAGACGAAAGTGTGCGACCAGAATGATGAGATTTGAAGAGTCAAAAAATTGTTATTATTCGATATCTAAATAAAGCTGGCGCCATCTATTGTATAATTTTATTATTTAGTGTCTATGGATTGTGTATGGTCTACGGTTTTATGAAATACGTTTTTTATCTGTCTACCAACATCCTCGAGCTATAAAAGGTTATGGGCTAAGTCCCATATTTTTTTCGTATGTTCATAATTTGTGCTAAAAAATGAAATCCAATTTTCTGACAAACGTGCTGAAGCTAAAAGGTCCTGAAAACTGCGACGACTATGCATTCGCAGTAGAAAATTTACTGATATTTGGAGACGCGGTCAAGTACCTGAATTCCAGCAAGTAGTAATCAAGATCGAGATCGAATCGAAAAGTAATCAAGCCGGATTAAGAGGAAAATCAACAGTTCAAGATGGTCATCACGAGGTCTACCAGCGGGATAACAGAAGAGGCCTCCACCTCGCAGGCTACAACAATGTCGTCAACAAATAGATCAGAAACTACAGCGACTACTACGAATATAGAAGTGACAACCGTCACAGCTACTTCGCAACAGACAGAAGAAACAGAACAGTCAAGACAGAAAAATGACGATACATAAGTTCGCCCAGCTCGCCCATTATCCAGGGCAGCAACGAAGAATAGCAAGAGCGACAAGACTAGCAAATCACAGATGTGCATTCGCCGTCTCGCTCTCGCACGTGCAGAATTAGCACGCAAACAAGTCGAACTTACCGCCACTCGTCTCGCCGTCATAGAAGCATATTCAGAAGACGGTGACACCGTAATCTCCGGTCAAGACACGGCGCAATTAGTGGACATGTCGCTTCACACTAGTCAGCCACATCTGCTAACAATAACTGAGGAGCCGCGCGTCACCGAACTACATACAAAAAACGTCAGCCGTCCACAGCAACAAGCGGGCACGTTGCTACAGAACCCGTTGGCCTCGCTACCTCTGCCAACACCGACAGCGGCAAAGGCGCAGCTTACGCCGGCACCGCAACAGAATCTGCCGGCGCCGCAATAGCATTCACCGGCAGTACCGAAGAGTGACTACGCTTGCATGCCGCCCAGTCGTTTGCCTATCTGCAAGCGTCGTTCTACAGACAGCATGAAGCCCCACCAGTCGTAGTACAATCACCACAGCTAGTACTGGCGGGAGCAGTGCCTGCTACGTCACACCAACTGTAGCACGACATTTCACAACTGTCTACGGCTATTACCTGTGCTATGAAAGCGGCACAGCAATTGACAAGTCTACGCTTTACACCAAACCTACCAATATTCAACGGCGTCTATCAAGCCTGGTTATCATTCAAAGCCGCCCACAACGAGTCATCGAGCAACTACACAGAATTCGAGAACCTAGCAAAATTAAAAAGAAGCTTGAGGGGGGCCGCAAAGGAAGCCGTGAGTGGTCTCTTCATTGGCAACGCGAGAAGCTATGACGTCGTGAAGAAGCTAGAATTGCGCTTCGGTAGAGCGGATTCTATCGCTCTCACCGAACTTGAACGTCTACGCGCACTACCACGCCTCACGGATGCACCGAAAGATATCTGCATCTTTGCAACACTGCAAGATTTCGAAGGGTTCACTATCTATACAACCTTGAAGTCACGAAGCTCACAATAGAGAAGCTCACATCGACTCTACGAAAACAATGGTTCCAGTTCTCCGCCGCCCAGCCGAAAGATGAACCCGATTTATTGAAGTTAGCGCGATTCTTAAACTACGAAGCCAAACTCAGTGGTCCGTATGCACAACCAGGAGCGGTCGTACAAGAACATGGGACGGTGGCGCCACTGCGACGAACACAGAAAACTTTCGCTGCTACAGATAGAAGTCAACGTAATTTCCCAGTATGCTCTGGTGTGGGACACGCCACGCCTGAATGCAAAGAGTTTAAAGAAACCGACTCTTAAGAGCGTTAGGACTTAGCTAAAACGCATCGCCTGTTTCCGTTGCCTCCACTATCGGAATAAGACGCACCACTGTAAGGCAAGAAAATGCGAAATCGACGGGTGCACGTATTTTCACAATAAACTACTTCACTTCACACGTCAACAAAGTGAACCGAAAACAGAAGCCGTGGCCTCCACATGGACGCCTAAGAGTTCGTAGTCGTACCTCAATATAGTTTTCGTGGGCGTGTCCGTACCGGCGGGAGAAGAAGATGCCCACGCTCTACTAACGATGGGTCTACAGGCACGCTCATAGACTCCGACCTAGCCTCGGAGCTTCAGGCCTAGTGAAGCCATTGAACATAGAAGCTATAGCCGATACGAAGATCGCCGCTGCAAAATCGAAAGGCGTCGCTCTCACTATACGCGAGGCGACCGACAGTCACAAGATACACACCCACACCATCCGCAAGCTGCAGTTATCACCTCAAGCCGTCGCCGAGAGCGACATAACCGGTTGCCATCACCTACGCGACATAAGTACAAGCCTCCAGTACGAGTACGTTGCACCGAAGATACTTATCGGTCAAGACAACTGGCATTTACTACTCATTATGGAGGTGAGACAAGGACAGCAAAATCAGCTGGTTGTCTCTCTCACTCCACTCGGATGGGTCCTGCACGGCGAGCACACTCGTTCGCCGGGGCAGCGAGTTCACTATGTTCGTCTCCTAACCACTACAGAAGACTGTACGAACAGCTGCGTCAAAATTTTTTTTTGCGATAGAAGCACTAACAGTAAACCCGAAGAGGCCTCAGTCCGATCCGGAGCAACACGCGTTGAAACTACTCGAAAAAATTGTGAAAGAGACAGAAGATGGACGTTATCGAGCGCCGTTACTATGGAAACGAGACGACGTCGATGTGCTCGTCAAACTTCGATAACGAATTGAAGCGATTAGCGACTACAGAAAAGAAATTTAACAAAGATGCTAAGGTGAAACAAGCCTACTGCGAACAGATAGACGCCCTTATCACTATGGGCTACGCCGAGCTTGCACCGCCATTGAAGTCGAATAGAAGAACATGGTACCTGTCACACTTTGCCGTCCTTAATCTCATGTAGGAAGGTCCACATCGTACACGGCGCGGCTGCCAAGATAAAGGTGGTCTCTCTCAATGACCACCTACTCCCAGGACCGAACCTTCTGCAGTCGCTACCAGGGATCCTCATGCGGTTTCGTTGGTATCCAGTCGCCGTCACCGCCGACATAGCTAAGATGTTTCTGCAAATTAAAGTACGTAAAGAAGACAGGGACGCGCTAAGATACCTATTGCGAGGAAGTAGCGAAGGCGCGGGTCCACTACGTGAATACAGAATGACGTCGCTAATATTCGGCGCGACGTGCTCACCGTCAATAGCAATATTCGTCAAGAACATTAACGCCGAGGAGTACAGAAACAGTAATCCGTACGCTTATTACGTAACTTGCAAACAGCATGTGACAGCCAATATCGCGCGATATCTGCTGTCAAAACGAGAATTTATGTTATGTAATTTGTATAGTGGCGCTAAACCGCGAAAAGTGCACCCACGGCAGTGGTATCTAACTCGGAAAAGGTGCTACAGGAAGTCGGCCGCGACGATATACATCGAAATACAGTCGGACTCGGAGAAGAGACGAAGATGGAACGCGTCCTGGGCCTCGTATGGAAGTCCCTCACAGACGAGCTCGCCTTCAATCTCGACTTGATGCCCTCCAGCCTGTAATAATAAGAAACGACGCGCCTACCAAACGAGAGGCGCTCAAAATCGTCATATCGCTGTTCGACCCAATCGGTCTCGCCTCACCCGTCACGGTACGAGCCAAACAGATACTACAGGAGGTATGGCGCCGTGAGACAGGATGGGACGAGAAGCTAAACTCCGACTTAGCCGTTCAGTGGTTACACTGGATGATGCCTGCGCAACGTCTCCTTGCCGAGATGTAACATCGACTAAGCAACCACTATTTCGTTGCACTATGGCGTCTTCGTCGACGCCAGCGAGTCTGCCTACGCCGCCGCACTGTACTGGCGTGCCGTGAGGCTCGACGGTCATGCGACCCATTCCCGAGCCCTCGCACTTCTCGAATTGGGAGCACCTGCTGCATGCGACCGCTAGAGTATTACAATTTATAGAGCTCTACCGCGCCCACAAACATAGAACTCACTACAAGCCCACTAAGAAGAACACAGAAGTCGACTTTACCTGGAAGCGACAATCCTTCATGCTCAATGCTTGAACAAAGAACGCAGCATAAGAAGAGCGAGAACTCAATCAAGTACCTGCTTATTGATATGAGCTTACTCCATGCCGCCGAGATGCTTATAGTACGTGCTAGTCAACATAAAGCGTTCTCACAAGAAATAAAAGACTTAAACAGCGACAAGGCAATATCTAGTGCTAGCCAACTACGCTCGCTGTCAGTGATCTGCGTTAACGGAGTAATAAGGCATAATAGTGGCATCGGCACCGCGGACGGAGTGCCGAATGTTTGAAATCAATAGTCCTCCAGTACTCGACGGGAACAGTCATTCGATCAAGCTACGGATCGAATATACTCACAGACAGCTGTCGTACGCCGAAGTGGAAACAACCATCAACGAGTGCCGTCAACATTACTGGATTCTGCTATTGTGACCGGTAACTCGCACGGTGATCCACCGGTGCCTGCTCTGCCGCATAAAGAAAGAAAAACCGTCACAATCGCCTACAGGAAACCTACCGTGGTGCCGCTTAGCTCATCACCAGCGACCATTCAACTTCATCGGAGTCGACCTCCGACGCATGATAGCTAGAAGAGGCTACCCAACAGAAATATGGTCCGACAACGGTACGAACTTACGCGGTGTAGACAAAGAAATATGACAGGCAATCGACAAAGTTACAGAAGAGGAAGCGAGTAAGAAGATGATCACCTGGCGCTTCATTCCTCCCGGCACCCCCTTGTTGGGAGGCGCCTGGGAGAGACTGGTACGGGCGGTGAAGACAGCACTCTGCGCACCCCACGGAGGAGGTACTGTCAACCCTCCTAACAGAAGCTGAAGACACCATGAATAATCGACCGCTCATCCATTTATCGGTCAGCCCCGAGGATCTGGAGACCATCATACCCAACTACTTCCTGCTCGGCGGCTCAGCACGAGTCCCTACATCTGAGACATTCGACGACTCGGACCTCAAAGTGTGCGCCCGGTGGCGGGCCTCTAAACGCCTCGCCGACATCTACTGGCCGAGGTGGCTTAAAGAGTACCTGCCTGACTTACAGCACCGGCGAAAGCCTTACGGCCGAGGACCAGTGATAGAAAACGGAGACGTCATCCTCATACCTACCCTACCCTACCCTGGCGCCGACGGAGTCGTGAGGATAGCGGACGTGAAAACGAATGTTCCGGATGGTCGATGCGAATAAATACTTTAATTATAGTTAGTACAGTAAGCCTGTTTACCCCTATATTTATTAATAGATTTATGCAGTCCTCTTTTTTATAGTTTTAAGGAGGTTACAATAAATATTTCTTTATTTGTCTTTTAATTTCCCGATAGCATAGTAAATAAATTGTAAGACAGATATAAGAAATAATAAGAAATGGAAATATACATTATAAATTGTAAGCCGACTCTCTAACCGCCTCGGGAGAGTAACGGGGGACATTAAGCGCATGCGCACTCGGCGCACTCGGCGCACCACGGCGGACACTCAAAATGCAGATCCATAATTTTCTTCAATTTACCCTTCTGACTATTTTCAAATATCCTGAGCAATATTTTTTTTTAACTAATATTTGTATTGTTTGTTTGGATGTAAGAGGTTTTCTGCATTGACTGATGGAATTTTTGAAATCAGATGTATAGTTTCGAAGATAACCCAATCATCGGAATTACATACCTATTTGATTTCAAAAATTCTTTCACCAACAGAAAGGGCCTTCAGGGTTGACATAGGTTCTATATTATCCCGTTAAATTCAATGCGGGTGAAGCCGGGAGCAACAGCTGGTTTAAATAAAGAACAGTAATTTATAAGCATTTGTTTTGGAAATTACTTTGAAAAAAGTAACTCAAAGTAACGCATTATACATTTTTGAATTCGTGATTCATAAAGCTGTCATTTGACAACCTTTTTATAGCAAAAGTTATCTTTCACTTTCTATCCATTCAAAATACAACTTTTGATATTCACGACTATTTTTGTGGCATCACTTACTATAACGATTCCTAATTTCAACAATTTACTTATTTATTATAGTTTCCGCGAAAAATATATGAGAAGAATAGAGACACGCAGTTGTAATTATTCCTTTTTCTCGATAGGTTATTCCATTATTTCTAATATAATTAAATGATAAATTTAGTAATCAAGAGAAAACTGAGAAATAATTTCGAAATAAAATGAAAAAGATAAGGATTATTCGCTTTTAAACTCAAGTAGCGGGAACAGAGTGGTGATAAGTGCCGTCTCTATCGCTCCTGACCCTGAGAAATAATACTGTATGTTTGTTATACGCAGCTCCGTAACGTTATAATAATAATAATAAGACTCCAGACAATTACACAGATTGTGTGACCCCAAACTAAGCAGTAAGCTTGTACTATGGGTACTACACAATGAACTCTGGGGGAGTTCCCAGTAACACCCAGACAGTTCGTTTCCTAAATTGACCTGACCGGGGATCGAACCTGGGACCCTAGCTTAGAAAGCAGATGCATATACCACTGCGCTAACGGGCCAGTCGTTATATCACCATCCAGCTAGTCTCCATTTTGTCCTCACTATTGAAGTTTAAAACTCAGTAAGTACTATTTTCTCAATAAACTTATATTCGTTTTTTTTTCAAATTTGGTAAATAATCAATAAATTCAAAATGTTAAGTTACTTTTAATAAAAATTTAGTTTTAAGTTTGTAAATATTAATGTATGTATGTACTTTTTTGTTATCAATAAAGTTCAATGTTATAAAAATTTTCATAAAAATTACCAGTTTCAAGAGCATTGAACTTTGCTATTCTGGTACTGAAAATTATAAAGAACGAGTCTAAAATTATCTCCTTCAAGCATAGCTTCGACATAACTTTAGCCATTCCCAACTCCATGGGGTCCTATAAAACAAAATACATCGATGACGAAGGCACACCATTACCATATGTTTGGTTAGGAAAAGTGGCTTCAATACGAGTAGATATTTCCTTTCAACTCCACCTTTTCAAGTGCAATTTAGTGCCCATAAACAATTTGAAGGAATGTTACTTATTGTTCGAATTGAATATTCATATACGCCATTTTTCATTCGAAATGGATAGTAACATCAAAACGCATAAAAATCACACCTCGACGACACTTCAATTAATAAGTTCTTGGATTCATAGGAAGCGACAGCTTTCTAAACCATCGCCTATATGGAACCAGTATTCTATGTTATTATTATATTAGAGCCCTATTCTTTGGTCAACTTTTACGACCGCTTTTAGAAGCAATTGGAATAGTATTTTTATTTCCCTACCAGAAAGTATTGTTGCTTAACATTGAAGAATACAAAATAAAATGAATGTTTATTTTGTTAACCTTGCTACCAGTGCCACTCTTGAAATTATAAACTGTCAGATGTATAGGTAGAAAACCGTTATACCGAATATGTTCATGATCAGTCTGTAATTGGTTTGATCAATAATTTTTTAAAGGTCAGATTGGTAAAATATTATATTTTAATTTATTTATTGTCACATTAACTGAATAGGATATCTATCCCATTGTATTAATGTCATAAATTATTATCTAATAATTTACATATTCGTGCCGAATAACGTACTTTTACGACCAAGAATCATTATGAAATCGAAAAAGCTCTCAAAGGATTATTCTTATATATTATTGTACCTTGGACAACTGAAAGTACTTTGTCTCCTGGACAACCGCTAAGTAAGCAATCGAAATATTGTTAAAAGTCAATTTTACACGTTAATGAAATAGATATTAACTTTACGATAAATACAATATTTATGTATGAAATTGAAACGTTATTTTCCGAATTTCTTATTTTATATTTTCATTACATTTTCCGAGTAATTTTTTTTAGGAATTTAAGGACAACGGTATAACAAAAAATTGTTGTTTGAGCCATTTAAAAAATAGTATTCCGTAAATTTACGAATTTTACGAATTAATTTACGAATTTTTATTTTTAAATACTGTTAAATATATAACGTAACAGGAGCACTGACCACTATGAACACGTTATCAATTCTTCATCACAACTATTATGTACTTGACTATTCTACGGCTTTTCAACAACTCTTACAAGACGAAAACCAGGCTTTTATGAAGCCCCACTACACGCAGGAAATCCATTCTACCCTCTTTCTTGTCACTAATATGTTACGTAATATCACATGTGGGTAATTTACGTGATTGAAATTAATGTGGAACTAACAATATACAATGTAAATGTGCGTATAGTGATTACATTTCAATTGATTAAAACTACTATATTACTTTTATTTAACTACGGCGACGTCAAAAGGATAGTTATGATTTTAATAGTGTAAAGCGATGGTTACACATAAAGTATTAACTGTGATACATCAGTTCAGTATTAGTTGATGGATGCCTGTTTTTATTGATGGATTAATACACTAGCTTACAAGTTCAGTATTTATTACGTCAGTATTGTGTCCGGTTTCTTGCTGTATACACGTTAAAATGGACACAGAGCTAAAAATTAAAGGTTGTGTAGCTATTATCTTAGCACTTGGTCAAAAAAGGTTAAAAGAAAGCGATGGTCAAGAAATTGGTTACTATAAAGAGAAAGGTACACCTATTCGAATTTAATGGCCAAAATTAAACTACATGGTGAAATAGATGATTACGAGAATTATTTTCGATAGCGACGATGATGCCTCCACCTTCACCTCTGCCTCTGCGAGATCCAAAAAGTCGTCCGGCTCCATCGCTAGTGTTATGCGTACTGACGTGATAAATATTGACGTGAGGCTACACGTTCAATATTTATCACAATCCAAAGGGTCATCAATACGGAATTAAGAAATCTAGAAATACATTAATAAATAATGACTTCCATCAATACTCTAGACTACACGTTCAATAAAAATCACGATACATCCGTATTTATTGACAGATGACAGTAAATACTTTACGTGTAACTGTCGCCTAAGTATGTTTGTTTCCTCACAGAGCCGATATCATTTAACCGATTTCAAAATATGAGAAGTTATTGTCATCTTTGGTATAAAATAAGCGTGTATAATATATAACATTACATAAAGTCAAGAGTTCTTGACTCTTTGCTTTCTTGCTCTCTTGTCTCTTGACTTTGAGTTAATAGAAAATCTCATCATATCGGTAGCAAATGAAGGCCATTTTAAAATTACTATACGCAATAAATTATAAATTAAACGACAGTAAAGTATGAAGCAGAGCAATATTTTTATATTACTTGAAAAAAGATGAGAATGAAAATTTAAAACGAAAATCTGAATAACGTATTAAGTAAGAACCTGTAAATAAAATGAACTAACTGTAATTTCTTAAATCCATTACCGAATATGGAGGCTTGGAACAAGAGAAAGAGGGATAACTAATACCCACAGACCCAAGTAAAACGTCAAGAAAACGCTTATGAGGGAACCTGCGACTGCACGTAGTTCTGCAATATATTATTTAAATAACGACCACGCCTACAGCTCTCTGTTTCTACGTACGGAGGTCCCAACTTCGCGGTCCTTATCTTCTTTCGCTTCCTAAAATCTCATCACTCTCCTCACACATTTTCGCCTAATTATGCGAGTGCTTTGGACATTTCTGTCTGCTAACGCTCTGGCGATTTGATCTTCATAAGTCAGCCTTGGTCTTTCTTGGCTTCTGCTACCACTCACTTTCGCTCTGTGGATTTTCTTCGTCAGTCTTTCACCGCTCATTCTTTTTGAAATGTCAGAGTCTACCGTCCCGCGCTCTGAAATATTTTTACGCTTTTGTTTTCGTTATAAAATTACTCAAAGCGTTCTAGGGGCTTATTGATCTGTGCTAATACCTCCGATTCCTAATTTCCTCGTTTGTAAATTTTTAAAAAATCTCTCCCTTAAATATTGAAATCTACAAATCAAAGAAAAGCTAGCTATAAAAGAACAACTGAGTTGTCTAAAACGTTACGATTATTAGGAGATAGAGATTATAAAGATATTTTAAGCATATTTAAAAGTTTGCAATTATAATAGGTATTTAAAAGAAAACAATGCTTTACATTAACAGTTTGAAAATGAAGCGGAAAATTAAAACGGTACTTTGCTCTCACTTCGCTTCCAAGTTTTATATTCTTCGATCTGTTTCGGCGTGGTGACATCTTAAATCTGTAATAAAACAGACTAAGCCAATAATTGTTTTCCCGCCATTTCATGAATTTTTAGTCACAAGAATTTTGTTTTTAAATTTTAATAGGTTTTCATGAATGCGAATTCTATGTATTTGTCTCTGGTTTTTGGCGGGATTTAATAGAAAGCAGTTTGGCGTTTATTTTAATTATTATAAATATTATTATGGATATTGTCATGTAAAATCGGCGTAATTTTGCATCCTTAGTGTTTATGCTGTTATGCAATATGTAGAATTATTAAAATAAGTTCTTGCTTAGTACTAATGTTAAGATTTTTTAGTGGATTAGTCTACCTCAACAGATCCTAATAAAACGACTGCCTCAATATAATCGTCGCCAGAAACTCCAAGAAATATTAAAACATTCTTATGGGGACATTTCAAGGAAATAATACGAAAATTATAGATATTTATCACTGAAGACATCGGCTGTATGTGCATAAATCCCTTTGCCTTCCCTCTCAAGGAAGAATCGTACAAACAATGTACCAGTGTCAATTTTAATAGTTGCAGAATTGCAGTGTTGCAGTAGTGTTGCAGTCACGTTGCAGTCTAAGATAAACAGGATAAATGAACATAATGCAAGGAATCATAATAAGTTGTCGCTCTTATCATCGTGTCAAATGAATTTTCATCTCTCTCTTTCTATCTCATTGACCATAACCACATAGCGTAACCACTAACAAAACACTTGGCTATAGTAAGTATGGCAACCTCGCACTGTCAGTGTATTTTGTGTCAGCTCTGACGGGCGGGTCGGTCAAATTATTGTAGTAATGAAATAATTATTTGCGAAATACTCAATGATGTTATAATACAAAATTATAATATCATTGGAAATACTCGTAAATCTTGTTTTGGCTACTAATATTCACAAAAATAAAAATATGTCATGTTCAGCTGTGTATTGCTCATCAAAAACAGCGATATGAGGAGTGAAAAAAGGAGAATTATCATTTCATACGTAAGTCATTGTCGTAATTTTCTATAAAAATTATTGTAAAAATACTCAATTTTGTAAGAAGATAAGAGATTAATATTAAATATATCACAAAATGATAAATCATAAGAATAAATTAATGTTATTTAATTCATTAGTTCGGCGTCATTTGTAGTGACGTTTCTCTATATCGAAATTAATTAAATCGATATTCATGATTTTTAATAATGAAATTTCTTTTTACGTTTCCTCAATGTCCTAAGACTAGAAATCAATGGATCAAAGCTGTTGTTAGCTATTATCAATATTCTCGATTAATCGTTCTATTCATAATCGTTAACAAATGGCAGCACTGTTTTTTTGAGGGTGTTGCTACTTTCATAATAACATGGTATTTTTGAATATCAAAAAAAATAAGTCAGCGGAGAAACACACGACCTAGCGAAAGCACCTCTTTTAATTACAACTCGTCATCCTACGTTTCTATCCAAATCAACATCCTAGAAGAACGATTAGCTTTCGCTGTAAAACGGAAAAATTGGGAACCAACGAAATATTCTAGGTTTTGACATGACATTTTGAAAATTCCAGTTTCGTTACTAGACTAGACTATCAGTAAGGCGACTAAACAGTGATGCATTAGGCACTATTTTTGTAAGATACCCAAAATATTATCAATCGATGTGTGATATATTTATATATATATATATATTATTATTATATATATTATTTTATTTTTCATTTATATTATTATATTTATTATATATATGTATATTATTTATCTATTCGTAATCCCAATTACCAGTTATATAAACCAGTAACCGGCTCGTTGGTGGGGTGGTAGAGCATCTGTGTTCCAATCTAAGGTCCCGGGTTCGATTCTCGGTCAGATCAATTTAGTAAAAAAACTTTTCTAAATTAAAACTAAAACAGATAACTAATGCTGGTTGACAGCCAGAAAAGGTCACGTCCCCACGCCAACATATTCGTAGGGAAAAGTAGTAGATATATAATACTTTTGTTTGTTATTTCTGTAGATGGCGAAATGGAGAAAAATTTTTAAGAAAAAAAATTAAATCGCTTTTAAAAAAGACGCTGCAAAGTACAAAATAACTTTACTTCGAAATTCAAGTACAATGAAAATAGTTTTAGAAATAAGTGTCGCCACGTTGCCATGCCAACAGCCAATTTGACCAGCCACATAAGATGTTTCACATCAAAAAATAATATTATCCGTCTTGTATTTGAAAACAAACGTTATTTTCGTAATCAGCACACCAAGAAACCTAGATCGACACCCCTGTCGATTTATCCAAAAAAATTATATTCGCCATCTTGGGTTTGAAAATAAATTCCATTTTTGCAATCAGCACCCCGAGAAATCCAGAATATGACACCCATATTGTTTTATCCAAAAAACTGATATTCGTCATTTTGGGTTTGAAAATGAACGTCATTTTCATAATGAGCACCCCGAAAAACCTAGAATATGGCACCGATGTCAATTTATCCAAAAAAGTAAGATTCGTCATCTTTAATTTGAAAATGAATGTCATTTTCATAATCAGCACCCCGAGAAACCTATAATGTGACACTCATGTCGATTTATCAAAAAAAATTATATTCGGCATCTTGGATTTGAAAATGAATGTCATTTTCGCAATCGGCACCCCGAGAAATCCAAAATATGACACCCATATCAACTTAACCAAAAAAATAATATTTGCCATCTTGGATTAAAAAATGAACATCATTTTTGGAATTAGCACCCCGAAAAACCTAGAGTATGACACTCATGTCAATTTATCCAAAAAAGTAAAGTCGCCATCTTGGGTTTGAAAATGAACGTCATTTTCGTAGTCAGCACCCTGAAAACCTAAAATATGACACCCATGTCAATTTATCAAAAAGTAAGGTTCGCCATCTTGGATTTAAAAACGAACGTCGTTTACGTAATCAGCATCCCGAAAAACCTAGAATATGGCATCCATGTCGATTTATCTAAAAAAATCATATTCACCATCTTGGATTTGAAAATGAATGTCATTTTCGCAAGTGAACAATACTGCATACGCCCTAGGTATACTCAATAGAAGCGCATGACGACGCTGACTGACGAAAAATGTTGTTATAAAAAGTGTTATAAAAAATCCAAAAAGCTTTAAACTACACACATCAAAAAAGTTTAAGCAACATGTACGATTTGGAACTTTGAACGATTTTTACTGTTGTAATATATTTATATTTCTTTTATAAATAATAAATAAGCATTTTTTGACGCATTGGTGACTAAAGCAACAAAATCCTTCATTCAATTGTTCATTTAATCACATTAATTAACAATATATGTACCGTAACATATGTAGTATAAAATAAAGTTAAAACGAAATTAAATCTTTCATGTTTTACAAAATTAAATAACAACATTTTTTTAATTATTTGGTAATTCAATACAAAGTGTGACCGCCTCTGTTGTTTAAAACTTGTCGGCAACGATTTTTCATTGAATTTATAAGATTGTTTATCTTATCCTGCGGCAATCGGTTCCAATGCAATTTAAACAAGTCTTTCAGTTGTTGGGTTGTCGACAGTCCGTCCAGGTTCTCTAGAACACATCTCTGGAGCATGTCCCATGCGTGGTCGATGGGAATGAGGTCTAGCGATTGTGTTAGTCACGGCAATACTCGGATGTTTTCCATTGCCAAGTATTCTCTGGTCCACCGAGCTGTATGCGAATGCGCATTGTCATGCATCACTGTGAAATCTGAGCCAAGATTTTTGTGCAAATGGGTCAAAAATCAAAAACGAGCAATCAACAACAATCAACGGTCAGTCTACAAAAACGAGCTTAGTTCGTCTGTTCTTCATAATACCCGCCCATACCATCATTGTAGAGCCACTGTAAGGGGGCAATTCCTGGACAAATCTCAGCCGTTCGGCATTTCCGGGACGACGATACACTCTTACCCTTTTCGTATCAGGCCTAAATCCAAACTCATCACAAAATAAAATTTTATCCATCTTACAATATTTACTAACGGGTCTATGTCGCGTTTATACTTTAAGGCTTAATTCATCCTCATCAGTCTGCCCGTGACCATGATCGGTGCAAACGGTCGGTCGAAATGTCGGGCTAAAATAGGTAATTAGCCTTAAAGTATAAACGCGACATAGACCCGTTAGTAAATATTATAAGATGTGTACAAGTCGTGAAAGTTTAAAAACATTAAAATTTTTATCCCATTGCTCCTGGGTTCATGTCAAGTGTTCCCTACACCATTCGTTTCGACGGGCGCGATTCCCTTGGCGTATAGGCGGGCACCTAATTGGGCGTCGGGCTTAGGACGTATTCATGCAGCCTATTTCTCACGGTTTGGTGGTTAACAACAACACCGCTTGAGAATTGTAGCTTTAAACCTATCTCCCGGGCGGTTAACATCAGCTGACGTCTTGCAGTCAGTTGTATGTATCGGTCCTGTCGAGAAGTTGTACTCCTTCTACGTCCTGGGTGTGGCTCAGCAGGATCGCCTGTATTAACGTAACGCTGTCAAAGACGACATATCACGCTCCTATTGACAACAAAATGCCGACAAAAAAAAACATCTGGGACTGATTTCTTCCCGCTACTAGCATTCCTGCAGCTCTGCATTTCATCGGCAGTGAAATGGCGTCGCTCCATAACATAAAAAAAGACTCCATTTTTTCAAAAACTGTATATCTCAAAATGATAAAAGTGCGATAAATACCAAATTTATCAAGCAACGAAAACACATAAAATCGGGAAAAATAATTAGGTTTTGTTTTAATGAAAACAAAACACAACCGAAAAGGTTCTATTTTTAAAATCAGCCAGTATATGTTTCCGAGAACAAAAAATATTGTATACCAATCTACTTTTCTAAGAAAAAAATAAAATATCAATTAATAAAACATGCAGTTTCTGTAAATGATGCGTGTTGCTTAGACTTTTTTGATATGTATTTTGTTTCGTATGGTTTTTTTAATTTTTTTTTTAGTTTTTGAAAAAAAATGTAACGGTAGACAGAATTTTTTTAAAACAAATTGTTAACTTTAAACAATCAAATTATTGATAAAAAAATTTGTTTATTCTTACCTATTGAGGAATGCCACTTATTATTTTTAAAGAAAAAATATTTCTTAACTGATTATTTAAACAATGAAAATATAAAAAAACGATTTTAAACTAATATAAATTTTTTTTCAAGAAAACTTTTTTTATAATCATCCATTTTGCCATGACAACAAAATAGTAAAAAAATGTTTTTAAATATTGAACTTGTCTATTTAACTGTAACATTTTTTACATTAGAATAGTGAATAATATGCATAGATGTACATAACAGCATAGACATTTATTAAATGATAAAATTTTGCCCACAACTTCGATTGCGTGGATTTCAGATACCATCATTTAAATTACTTGCTGAAAGTTTTCAATAACGTGTCGAACATAATCTATAAATTCAATTGCTCAAGTTTTTATATTTATCCGTTTGTCCGGGGTAATCTCCTAAGCGGATGAAGAAATGATGACGGGACTCATTTTCAGGTAGAACTATAGTATAGAATAATCTAGGCTTCTTTCTAGGTCCGAAAGTGTACCCAATTTAATCGCGAGAAACAACTAGTGAGAAATAAAATTTCCAACGAAAGTGCTCACTTGCATGTTTGTAAGATAAAGTACCCTCTGCTCTGACAATCTCTACTCTGTGCGACTGTCTGATCCAAGGAGGTTGCATATTTATAACCCAAAGTATTATAAGTTTGACCTTGACAGCCTTTTTCACATTGGCAGTATGAACGTAAAACTATGCCAAATCTCACACTCTTCGCTTCACATACTAATATAACTATTTCCAAAATTTTTTATGGATAACACGGAAGTTCGTCAATAGCTACTACACAAAAAGAAAGAAAATCGGTTGACAGAGGAGAAAAAGGTACTAAACTGTTTTGTCTTTACATATTTTTATATAGTCAACATAATCAAAGATAACAACATTCATTTTATTACTACTTTTTTCTTAATCCTTCAGCATAACAGATAAATGTAATTAATAATTAAAAAAAATTGTTACCTAAATGTAATCGAAAATAAAATAAAAATATACCAGGGCTTTTTGAACAATACCTTGTCTATTACATAATTTATGTATTTATTGCCTTTTCACCAAAGTTTTGAATTTAAATGCACGTTTCGTATGTATTACTTCTGGTTCATCAAGTAACAATAGTCATTATACACGAAGTATAATAACTTAGTTTCAAAGAAAATGAAAATAAACTGAAATATGGAACATTAGTAGTACGAAAAGTACATTACAAACTTGGGTTCAGAAACTGCGAGCTCTACGGCTGGAGTTGTCGAGTACATCGAACAATGTAGCGCGCTAGCCCGCTATAGCACGAACTGTCGAGCTAGCGTACAGTTGAACGCTGACGATCGCAAGCTACGGCCGAACGGCCATCTTTAGCCGACGCGACGTTCAGAAGTTTCGCGCGTATTTCTAAATTTAAAACTGAATTCCTGTTTTTTGTTTTTAATAGAAAAAATTAAAACTAGGTCATTTTTATGATTATTGGGATGTAATGTAAGTAACTTAAATGTAATTAAATTGCAAAATGTAAATATTCGAAGTGAAATATTACTAAGTGTAACAATAACGTAAACATTTAAGTGTTAAAGTGAAAAAAATTCATTTGAAGAATATCTACATAAAGGTTAGTAATTTTTAAATATATTAAAAACTGTTAGTTCACTAATAAATTAGTTCGCACATATATAAAAATAGCTTTGTACAATAAAAATTACTCGTAAGTTTAAAGCATTTGTTATATACAAGGTAATTTAAAAAATTGATGACAACTGTTAATGAGTATAGAAAAATTTGCATACCTATTTGACAAATTGTTAGTTACTTCCTATTCGTAATAGGCTCATATTATGGTCTACTCGTAGGTCTAGCTACGTGTTATAAGTTTCTGAAAGTTTTTTTTCAATACGGCTTTATTACTTTAAAAATGAAAATTGTTTTAATTTATGTTTAAACACTAAAATAATGAGATCCACGTATAAATAGTATTGATAGCAAAATAGATAAAATGGACTGTAAAAAAACAAGCTTTCGACACAACTAACTTCGTTGATATTTATAAATAACAAAAAACAAATTTAAAAAAATATACAAAAACGACGATCGTATAAAAAAGGTCATTAGAGCAATAGTTGCAAAAGAGTTTGTAACGATTGTATCACTTAATATACATATGTATTAGGCATATAATTAAATGTACAAATATGCAATAGGGTCATCAGTTATTTTTTATTTCATATTTTGTCTAAAATTTTTCTTATATTTTGTCTTGCTTTTGTATCGTATAATTCCTAACAAAAATTATTTGAAAATGAAAATTACATATTCGTTTTATAAATAAATATTATATTTATATTATGAAGCTAAAATACTTCGTATCTGAGAATCTCTACAAACATATATAGAGATACGCAGTATGACAGGATTGCACGACAGTGTTACTGTAAAAATGTGGAAAATAATGCTTAGATGGTTCGGGCACATGGAAAGAATGAGTGATGAGAAATTGACGAAGAAAAACTGAAAAAGAAAAACATAACAGAAGAAATGGAAGACCAAAGCTGACTTACGAAGATCGAATAGCTAGAGTGTTAGCTGTCGGAAATGTTAAAAGCACTCGCACACCTAGGCGAAAAATCCGTGAGGAATGACGAGATTCAAATAGGCGAAAGAAGTATTAAGGACCACGAAGCCTGATGCTCCATCCTCTCTGACTACCCCTTTAGAGATACGGCGTGAAGTATGTATGTCTATAGTAAAATGTAAATATTGGTGTGTAGCTGTGCCCTCTCGCTTTATCATATTCATTATGTAATTACATACACTAGCATACCAAGGCTAACATGTGTGAAGAGAAATGATGAGATTCGAAGAGGCGAAAGAAGTATATAAGGACTGAGAAGCTTAGCGCTCCGTCCTCTCTGACTACTCCGTTAGGAATAGAGCGTGAAGATATGTATGTATGTATCTAATACTTTACCCCCACCAATATATTAAAGTTAAATTTTAATAATATTTCTAGATTTTTCCGTATTTTAGCGACAGTTTGGAAGACAAAGCATTTTTAGTTGAAAAAGGACCAAGTTTAATATTCTTTGAGGTCTTCTCGATTTTATGAAAATTCCTGGTTATAAAAGTACGTTGCTTAGTACTTTAGGAATAAAAGGTATTATTTACACTTTTTAATGACAATTATAACAATTAAGTTAAAAGAAATATTCTACGAAACCAGCAGAACAGAAAAAACATTGCTCAACCCAATTATACACAGTCAGAAATGGATATGGTTTGTTTCTGTCCAATTTATTAAAAAGGTAAACAATATTGGTCTTTAGGTGTCTTTTTGTGTGAATTTATCTGTCGTACGACATATATGAAATAGCAAACTAAACTTAATTGTAGAGAATTATAAGACCTAGAACATTAATTATATTTTTTTCATAAACTTCCGTTAATGGTTCATATTCCCTGATTTTCATAATATTTTAGGGCAAATAGTTACGGAATAAGAGAGAGAGGAGATGAGTGATCAAGCAAAGTTCCAGTACCCAAATTTCCTCTTTTTTTATTCTCCTATTAACATATTTTAATGGTAACTAGTGTCACATAATACATACGTATTAACAATAATACCTGAGCGACCGAACTTTGCTTAGTGTCTTTTAAATTTTATTGCATATAAAAGAAAGGAAACATAGAAAAAGTCCGACTATGTTGCAATATTGGAATCCCCGCATTTCGGCGTGGTAGACCTACGCTCAAGCCACTGTGCTATTGAGAAGGTAAACTCTTGCGAAATGACCAATTACATTTCGCGGGCAAATTTTGAAGTCTTAAGTGTGTGAAAACAAGAAAACGAATTTTACTAGAGTCCAGACTTAGCTTGATCGATTTTTCACCCCCGTTAACCCCTATATTTTAAATTTCACTGAAATCGTTAAATCCGCTTTCGAGAACGCGATTACAAACATAAAAATATTGCTTGTATTATAGTATAGGATAGGATAGGATGTAACACATCTAGATCTAACAGTTTCTGAGAAAGCGTTTCTTTTTTCTTTTAAGTTCCTGAATTCGAGTGTATTAAAATACGGCAAAGTTTTTTAATGCACAAATCCTGGTGTTACTTTGTGAAAAGCCATTGCATGTGATAAATTCTTATAATTTTAATATATCATCCGCCCATCGATTTTAATAAAAATTTTAAGATTTTGGGCGGAAGATAGATAAAACTTATCTATACTAACATTATAAAGAGGTAAAATGTTTATTTGTATGTAACGGATAAATTCAAAGTGTACAAAATTAATCTAGGTATAATCCTCTCTCAACCGATTTCTAAAATTCTTTAAAAACATGGGTTGTATTCTATTTTCAAAAAAATTTTTACCCTTGCGAAGCCGGGGCCCGGTCGCTACAACAAAGAAAAATAAATTAATCACCAAGCAACTTTTATATGAAATAACATTTAGTAAATACGTAATTTACGTCAAAATCATTTCAATCATTAAGTATAGGAAGTAGTTTACGTCAAACATCATTTAAACATGTCTAGCTACGAAGTACTGAAATTTATTTGCCTTGAAAAATTAGACTTTATAAAAAAAAAATTGATACGCAGTACACGAGAATAAACAATGAAAAGAAAAATAAACATGTAATTTACACTTCAATCGAAGGAAGGAAAACCACTCAAAGCCGTAAATCTTACATTATTTTAACCTGATACTAAGAATAATAAACCAACTAACCACTTTATCTACACCTGCCAGCAACTGAATCTATGAATAAAGTATAATTTATAGCTATCTTTTGTTCGTGCAAAGTAATGGAATTTCAAAATTAATTTGACGTCAATTCGTCATATTTTGTAATTTAATTATTAAAATCATTTTACTAACACAAATATGTTATTATCATCCGACTTATCAGATATCGTCTGATCGTGTTAGACTGATGTCATATGTATAACAGAGACATTACGCAGTGCAAACGAAAATTATTGTATACATTATGTAAGCATTAAAAAAAATGTATACTTACTCAATTATTCTCATTATTTTCGACATACAATTTATTTCCTACGTTTAATTAAAAATAACTGTATTTAAAAAACTATAAATAATAACAATTGTAATAATTTTACAAATTGTAAATCACAGTAGCCTCAAGGTTAACTGTTCCTTAGATTGATTGATAGTCGAGTAAATATAGTCAACGTTCTTATATCTGTGTTCTCAATGTGGTTCAATGTAGATACTAATTCCTGGTATCCGTCTAAATAGCTTTCCAAACTCCACAAAATTTGTTTCAATTTTTTTGAAGATTAAAATGGTTATAGAAGACTATCCGTATAATATAGACATATGCCATAGCTGACTTTTTTGTAGTCCTAATAAAGAGGTACAATTCCATCATACATTGTTTTGGAATAAGACAGCATTTTTCTCAGCCGGCTTGATTTTTTCCGACATCTTGAACTATTATCGTCATATTTCAACAATTTAACACAAAATAATATTAAACTATACATATAAACCTTCCTCTTGAATCATTCTATCTATTGATGAAAACCGCATTAAATCCGTTGTGTAGTTTAAAAGATCTAAGCGTACAGAGGGACAGACGGCTGGATGCGACTTCGTTTTATACTATGTATAGATTCCTCGACAAATGAACCAATTAACAGAGTAAAAATCCCAAATGTTCATTGAAGGTACGTCTGTTAAAAGTGTATATTATACAGTACCATCGTTTTTAACGAAAATAAAAAACTAATCTAGGTATAATCCTTTCTCAACTAATACTGGCCTTTAAAAACCATCATAATGAAATTAGATAAAGTTTAAACATTTTTAACCGACTTCAAAAAAAGAAGGAGGTTCTCAATTCGTCTGTATGTTCTTTTTTTCTTTTTTTTTGTATGTTTGTTACCTCATAACTCCGTCGTTTATGAACCGATTTCGAAAGTTCTTTTTACCTTTGGTAGGTAATACTTCAGAGGTGGTTCCATTTAAATTTCACCGATGTTGGAGCTTGGACTTCGAAGATACACTAGATAACGCGACCTGGTTATTAACCTTTATTTATATCGATGATTCTCTTATATATCGTTGCGCTCCGGAATTAGAATGAAGTTAATTGCAGACCTGCCCTAGATATTTATTTAGGTCAAGATCATTCAAAAGGGAGAAATAAAAAAAATTTATTTAAAAAAATTAAACTGCCTTCAAAAAACACCGAAAAGTATAAAATAACTATACTTTACTAATCAAAACTCAAGTGCAATTAAAATAACTTTATAAATACGATACACATACCTATATAATTAAATTTGACTGTTACTGAAGTCGGTGCCAAATCAATGTGCAACAACAGAAAGTCTATTAGTTTGGTGGACTTGGCACCGACTTCAGTAACTGTCAAATTTAATTATATAGGTATGTATATCGTATTCATAAAGTTATTTTAATTGTACTTGAGTTTTGATTAGTAAAGGAGAGTTATTTTATACTTTTCGGTGTTTTTTTGAAGACGGTTTAATTTTTCTTAATAAAATGTTTTTTTCTTCATAGCATGGTGCACAGATTAGCGCATTTGCCAATCTCAAGTATTGTATGACATACGTACATATCTTCACGCTGTATCCCTAACGAGGCAGTCAGAGTGGACGGAGCGCCAGGAGTCGCGTATTATTAAATACGAGTATAATCTAGAAGAATCGTTATTTAGATCGTTATCGTAAATCTCCTCCAGTAAAGTGACAGTAGATTTCACTAAAATTTTATAGGACTTCTTGGAAGAGCGCGAGAACTTTAGCTACACATGTTTATTTAGACCTATTCCATTCTTTTCACTTACACAGAACTTTAAGACACAATATACTATCACTTTTGTACTTTGAAAACGTAAACGCAAAAAATACAGTCTAAATAAAAACTCACTTCTCTCGTTCCCGCCAAAAACTCTGTTAAAACATTTAGTAGATTAGAATGTGACCTTTTTGTTTACGTTCTTATGTTTATGAACGGGATATGTGAAGTTCGCATATTATTTAAATTTTCTATTTTTTGAGTTACTGGGAGTCTTAAGGTATAAAAGTGATAGTTATTTTGTGCGTTAAAGTTCTGTGCAAGTGCTAAGAATTGGAAAGTTTTAATAAATATGTGCAACTGAAGATTTCGCGTTTTCACAAGAAGTTTTATTTAACTTCAATAAAGACAACTATCACTTTACTGGGGAGTGTTAGAGACATAGTAATAAGCTAATAAGAAGACATATTATATTTTGTATAAAAGATACACCACTTTATTACATGAGAATGACAGTAATGTTTCTATTAAATATAAAACGAGTTGCCACTATATAAAAAAAGAATAAGAAGAACATTTGGTAAGTGCGAGGTGAGCTCACGTGCAAATGGTTCTGTACAATATTTATAGTGAATATAACTTCACGCTATATTCCTGACGAGGTAAGTAGAGAAGACGAGCGCCAAGGTCTTTACATACTTCTTTTAATTTCTCGAGACCATCGTTCTCCTGACACATTTTCGCTGAGGTGTACTATTGCTTTAGACATTTCAGTCAGTTATAGTACTAGCTAACTGTCAGCCTTGATCTTAGTCGAATACCAAGTAGTTCAGCCAAATTAGATTTCATATTACTTTAAAAGAATACATATGTATATCCTCACGCTGTACCGTTAATGGGGTAGCTAGAGAGGCTGGAACGCCAAACATTGATGTGGATGCCAAACGTGGATGTTCGCGCTACGTAAAGATGAAAGAATATTTTCTTTCTTTTTCAGTTTTATTTTTAAGTTTAATTATCAGGAAAATAGTTACGAAAATATTTCGTTTTCGACTTAAATCATTTCTAATTTACTTTTAACTTTGAAATGGTTTAAGTAGAAAATAAAATATTTTCACAACTATTCGTACTCGCCGTATTCGTCTTAGACTTTTCACGGAATACAGATTTAAAAATATAGACTGAATTACTCTAAACAGGAAAATTAAACTCGAAATTTTCCAAACAAGCGATGGGTTTAAACTATGACATATTACAACAAAGTATAGTTTGTTAGTTTGGATGTAAGAGGTAATTTATGGAAGTAATCATCCGATTTAAAAAAATATTTCATCGATATTTTGAATGGACCTTCAGAGCGGACATAAGCTGTACATTAGACCATTTTTCAGCGGACAAATTCGCGGACAAAAGCTTTAGCAGATAAAGGGAATATGCTGATATTTTTGTTGCGAACATAGACTTACAACATCCGACAGCCGGACCCTTATTACGAAACGGAGCGGCCGATCAGCTTATCTGATAATAAATGTGCATCGCATGTACAGGTGAATCAGCTTGTTTAATTTACCTCTCCATTGCTGATAGGACACTGGCGACGACTGGAGTTATTTATATAGTCTATGGTCACAAATTGCATTTTCGGCTGGATACTTTAAACAAGCTGTTTGTTGTATGTCGTTCCAAATCTGGATCTCTCCTAAGTGACTAAGTCGTAATAGACAATCACATCAACAGCGCGATCCCAAACTCACTTTATTAAATATTTTTCCATATCGATATAATTTGGAATCGAACCCAGAATCCAGGTTTGATAGATTATTGTAACTATGGGCACTTCTTATTATTCAATGGTATCTGGAAGAACTAAAAATGACAAACTTCATTATAACAAATAGATCGAAATAAATGATTCAGAGCTATTAAAGACTTCTTCAGATAATAAATCACTAGGCATTTACGAACTCGGACTATATGACAAAATCATGCAAAGGAGAACTTTGAGAAATTCTCACTTGAATGTAAATTACAAAATACTTCCATGGAAAATCGACAGTGAAACAAGCTTTACATTCACTTTTCAAAATGTAAATATGTATGTGTCGGAAATGAATTAACAATTACGCTGATTTCCGGGCGAATAGAACGCCAGCGCCATGTTGTGGCGCTCGACGGAGCCTAGCGACAGCACAGTCAGCCGGCGGGTAGCAACGACATTATATGTCTGACTCTCGTGAAGTGCGGTTGACTGTGTGTCGATGAGAACTGTCGCGCGTTCTAAGTGTAAAATTATTATCAACTACCTACTCTGATTAAAAATAAACTTAAAGTAATTTGTCGATTTCTTATTTCACTTTGAACCACAGAACACATATACTCCAAGGAGAAGAACTACAACTCCATACAAAAAAAGTGTAGACTATGCGCCATCTGGTAATGCTTCCATAAACTAAAATGACGGGGATTTAAATAGTACTCTGAGCATATTTTCTTAGATGACTAAAGTAAATAAAAATTAGCGAAAACTATAAAGTTTTCGCTTATATTTTTTTAGTTCAGTGGATAACAAGATAATGGAATTTAGAAAGTTAATAAAACAAACCGAATTAGTGATAATTTTTTATTTTAAATCTCGAGTTCTGATTACAATTAAACGTGGATATAATAACAACAATTTCTAATTATTTATTATGGAGAACAAGTCACTGTCTTGATCCACAAGTCTCAACCACACCGATTCGAGTTTCCTCAAGCGATCAGGGGGAGAATAGCTCGTGCGAAGGTGCGAAACACAGAAAAGCTAAAAATAAATATAAAAAATAATCGCCGGTTATGAAGAAAATTTTTCGATTTGTAAAGTTTTTGACATTTCATCAAACAGGGTTGCTATATTATTGAATTCAATTAGTAGTTTATTTGATTATTGATATCGATAACAAAATGTGTTATTTTTGTTCAAATTATTTATAAATATCTTTGTTCAATGAAGTAAAATATTTTATTATTGTCATTTTTATATGTAGTACTCAAATAATTATAATAAATTAACGAAATAAATGAAATTTCAGTATCAATAATCGATATCAGTACATTGATAAATAATATCAATAAATTATATTTTGTAATGACATCCCCGGTATTTTCTATCTTCTTTCTTACTACATCTCTTATCACTTTCATTTTGTTTCCATATAAAGTCTGCAATAGCTCCATACAAAGTTGACACCCCCTGCTTTGAACTAGCACTATGCTCAATAAACGCTTACACAAATAGTTGTAGTAGTTATGGCCGAAAATAATCTACTAAATAAATCTACTCCGTTATCAGAAGTGGGATCGGTGTTGGTTCGAGAAGAAAAAGAAAGTTCGAAAAGTGACTGCTGGCGTGCATTGTTCGAAAAGCAAAACGAGAACATGCGTGCGCTTATTGAAACCCTACAAGCGCCTAAAACTAAAAATCAGGTAGAACTGCCCGAATTTAATTAACCCAGACAAGAAGGATATGGATGCAAGATCGTGGTGCGCGACAGTAGATTTATGTTTTGGCGAAAATCCATTGGACGGTGGTGAACTTGTGATTGTGATTAGCAAGGCCTTGAAAGGGGCAGCTTCGACGTGGTTGTCACAAATAGCATACCTAGGGATGACGTGGAGCGAATTCAAGGTACTTTACACAACTCGATTTATTTCTACTCAAACTTTAGCAGGTATCCTCATTAACCTTAGCAGTGATAAACCAAGTGAAAATGAGACCCTAGTGGCGTATGCTAGCCGATTGATGACTTCACTTACTAATCGTTAGAAGGATGTAGATAAAGAACAGATCGCAATTGCAACCGTACGTGCTCACATATCACAATTTGATACGCGACTGCAAAGGTTAGCGTTTACTACCCACATTACTTCAAGGAAAAATTACAACGGGAGCTACATGCTTTTTGTCATTTGAAGCGAAAAATAAGCACTTCCGGTGTGACATCAAATATAATCGATGTAAAACGAGCAAAGGCGACCTCGTTGAAGTGCTTTAATTGCGGAAGAACGGGTCACAAGCGGTTGGAGTGCAGAAGCAAGCCTATTGATACGAGACTTCGGCCTGCAACAGCTACAACCTCGAGTCAAGTAGTGCAACAGCCATTAGTGAAGTTTTTAGTGTGCTTTAAATGCGGCGAGCATGGCCATATTGCAATCCGGTGTACCAACGGCAGCGGTGGTGGCGCGGGCGCAGCGCATAGCGAGCGACGAGTCGATGTTTGCGTTGTGCAACCTCCCTCGGGCACATTGGAACATAAAGGTCAGCTGTATTGTTTTTCTTATGATTCCGGTGCTGAATTCTCTTTATTCGAGGAAAATTTGGCAGCCAGTTTTAGCGGCAAACGTATTAACAACGTTGTTGCAATGACTGGTATTGGTCGAACGCGTGTATTCAGCACAAACCAGATTTTATGTTGTGTGCACATTAACCATTACCCAATTGAAATTCTTTTGCATGTTTTACCAGGTAATTATTTACAAAGTAATATAATGATTGGACGAGATATTTTAAATCAGGGATTTTCAGTTAACATGACTGCAACCGAATTTTTGCTCAGTAAGATTTTAGTCGTAAACTCAATGAGTAACGGTAAAGAACAGAAAGCTAATTTTGGTGATATTGATACGGACGTAACAGTTACAGATAAGTGTAATCTTTTACAAATTTTGAATCGATTTGTACAGTTCTTTATTACCGGTATGCCTACTATAAGAGTAAATACGGGCGAACTTAAAATTAGACTAATTGATTCGAAACGTACAGTGCAGCGGCGACCCTGTAGGATGTCAGCGGACGAACGTAGCATAATTCGCGAACGTGTAAAAGAGCTGTTAGATGCGAATATTATTAGACTAAGCTGTTCCCCTTTTGCGAGTCCTGAGCGGCTGGACGGGTGGTAAACGTTTCGTAAAATAAGACTCTTGCCTAACGTTATTGCTCGTCAAAAGTCCCATTTAACTACGTTTTATTCGGAAGTTTCACCCGACTTTTGACTATCGACTTGAGATTCATTACGCTGCATTACGTGGTATTTGTCATTCTATTCTGCTGGCGTTTGCGACAATTGAGCCGCTTGACTAGGCTTCCTGCTCTTCTGGTAAAGAAACGCGATGAAGAAGTTTTTAAGATTGTAAGCAATTTAGAAAGCAGTAAAATAGACGAGTCATTAGCTAAGACATAAGTACTTCGCTCTGGTACACTCTACCGCAAAATTCAACGCAATGGTAGGGCTAAATGTTTGCCTTACTTACCTCGCGTGTTAAGATGGTCGGTAGTAAATAATTTTCATGACTATCTTGTTCACCTTGGTCCTGATAAAACTCGCAAAAAACTCTTTGATTTTTATTGGTTTCCCTGAATGGCTCATTATGTGAAGTAGTTTGTTGACAGTTGTGTAACATGTAAGGTAGCTAAGTCACATTCTGGAAAAGTCCATGCCGAGCTACACCCTATACCAAAGGTAACAACTCCGTAGCACACTGTTCATATTGATGTGACCGGTAAGCTAAGCGGAAAGAACTACAATAAGGAGTACGTCTTTGTTCTTATCGATGCCTTTTGCGAGAGTAAAAATATCAATTTACACCTTATAGCGACTGGCTCTTCTCGTGCGAACGGACAGGTAGAGTGTGTAATAAGTGTCCTTAAAGCTATGTTGACCGCGGTTGAGACAAGTGAGAACAAATCGTGGCAGGATGCGATAGGTGAAGTACAGCTCGCGATAAATTGTACGATGAATCGCGTCACAAAAGCATCGCCTCTCGAGCTTTTAATAGATAAGGTTGCAAGACCGTTGTCGCGGATGTGCAGTGATGTAGATACCGAAGTTGATATTAATGAAATTCGTGAGGTAGCCTCGGATAATATTTATAGGTGTGCAGAATATGACAAGGCGCGATTCGATAAAACTAAGGCCGTTTTTACAAGGTTTTCCATTAGCGATTTCGTGCTATTAGAGAACGAGGAAAGAAATCAGACTAAATTAGATCTGAAATTTAAGGGACCGTTTAAAGTAGTAGAGATCCTGGACGGTGACCGCTATACATTGAAAGCCTTAAATTCTAAACGTACGTACAAATACGCGCACGATAGGTTGAGGAAAATGCCAGCAGGTTATGTACTAGACGAAGCTAACGTAAGTAACGATGACAGTGATAATGAACAAGCCTAAGTGATGATGAGAACCTGAGTTATCTTTCTATCAGCCGTAGAAATGTCGACCGTACCAGCAGCTATTACGTAGTCGTAGCCCGGTAGAAATCAGTGTCTTTTGGGGCAACTCAAATAGTCCGTGGGTGCGCGATGCACGTATGGCTCTGGCGGAGGTCGTGGTCTGCAGAGACCGTAGTGTGTAGTCAGTGTGAGATACACACGGCGTCGGTCGATATGACGCGTATTGGAGCAATGGACATTGCTGTTCGGCCATGAGCGCCGTAGTGATAGGAGAGGTTACTCGTGTGGTTCTACAGGCTTGGTGTATTGTTAAATTGTAGAGTAAAGTGAATGACGATGGTACACGACTCGCTGGTTACTGATTTTCTTTAGTTCTTAAATTATTTCCTAATGCTTGTAAGCTTTAGATAAATTAGAAACGTAATTTAGAGTCCAAATTCAGAAGATGGTAGTCGCATACTATGTCAGAATTGGGAGAGTCAAACGAATCCTGTCGCTGGAAAATTTTGTTTCAGGTTAAAACACGAGAACGTGTGCAAGCAGGATGGCCGTGTCGGAAATGAATTAACAATTACGCTGATTTCCGGGCGAATAGAACGCCAGCGCCATGTTGTGGCGCTCGACGGAGCCTAGCGACAGCACAGTCAGCCGGCGGGTGGCAACGACATTATATCTCTGGCTCTCATGAAGTGCGGTTGACTGTGTGTCGGTGGGAACTGTCGCGCTTTCTAGCTGTAAAATTATTATCAACTACCTACTCTGATTAAAAATAGACTTAAAGTAATTTGTCGATTTCTTATTTCGCTTTGAACCAGCACTATGCTCGATAAACGCTTACGCAAATAGTTGTAGTAGTTATGGCCGGAAATAATCGAGCAAATACCTCTACTCCGTTGTATGGAATATTTTAAATAAGAAATTGTAAAGAAATCTAATTTGTTGTCAGGTACACATAGTCTTTTAATTCTACTTGTCCACCGAAACAAGTGAAGTGGAAATTAGGTATTACATTGGGATGCATTTAATGGCACTTCAAAATTGGTTAAAATGTAGACAAAATTGCTGTGAATTGCTATTAAAAAATATAATGTCGTGCAATTAAATGTTACTCCTTCATTAAAAATATCTTAGCTTTAGAAAATAATTTTAAGACGTTATGAAATAATTAATGCCAATAAAAAAATTAAGCAATGGTTTAAAATAATATGAAATGCTATGAAAAATAACATTTTCTATAAACTAAGGGTTGCTTGCACTCAACTATTTAATAAACTTAAAAAGCTGTCATCCTGACCTTGCCGGCATATCCGGCACAGTGAATGGAGTTGCTGCAATTGCGCGACGTCTCTTCCTAACTTCTGGAAATAACTCGGAAATACACCTACTAGATATATATAAGATTGCTGTATATACATATACCAACAACGAAACATGAAAAGAGATGAAAATGTATAGAAATGTTTCACGATTAAATTTCTCGACGTCAAGTTTCTCCTTAGAGTGCGGACTCCTATTTCAATACTACTCTTGGACATAAATCGGAAGTACACCTACTAGTTTAAATAAGATTCCTATATATAGATATACCAACCGCAAGAGATGAAAAAAGATGTAGGAGTGTAGATATGTTTCGAGATCAAATGTCTTAACTTCAACTATCTCTTTAGAGTGCGGACTCATGTTTCAATACTGCTTTGGATTTAACTCAGAAATACACCTACTAGTTTAAATAAGATTCCTATATATAGATATACCAACAGCAAGAGATGAAAAAAGATGGAGGAGTGTAGATATGTTTCGAGATTAAATTTCTCGACTTCAACTATTTCTTTAGAGCGCGGACTCCTGTTCCAATACTGCTCCATGTATAAAGCGGATTCCAATCTGGCGTGTTTGTATAAAATTACCAAAAAATTTGCAAAATTGTACCTAATGTGAAACAATCTAAACTTTATCCTGCATTTGTCCTCACGATATCCTCGAGCATTTATTATCATATTAAAGTATCAGTGATTAAAATTGGAACCAAAATTTTATTGTGAAAACTATTAATTGAGGAGTTTACCATTTTTTTATAACAAAGATCGTCAATTTTAAGTATTGAGATTTGTATATATCCACATTACATTTGATTTTTAAAAGAAACTATATTCACTGTCATTTCAAAAAGTCGTATTTAAAACAACATTAATTTTTCCGAGAGTTAATAATAATAATAATACTCCAGACATTTACAGAGATTGTGTGAGCCCAAACTAAGCACTAAGCTTGTACTATGGGTATCACACAACGAACTCTGGGGGAGTTCCCAGTAACACCCAGATTCCAAGCCAATTTAGAAAAGTTCGTTTCCTAAATTGACCTAACCGGGGATCGAACCCGAGACCCTAAGCTTGGAAAGCAGATGCATATGCCACTGCGCCAACGGGCCAGTCAAGTTACTGCAGGCAGGTTACGGCAGGGCCAGTTAAAACTAACAATTAAATTAGTTTTAATTTACCTGTTTTCTTTGGCCTTTCCCATTAAAATATTTTAAAGAATATATTTGTAACCCTAAATTTTTTTTTTTTATTTCCCGAAGCAATTTTTTTAACGTAACGTACAAAGCTATATGTTCCGACGATGGAATAGGTTTTTAAAAAATAAATTAAACCAAAAAATAATAAACGATTGCTTTTTAGAAATTTCTAAAGGTATTACTAGTTATTACTCTTTCTCACCTGGAATTCAGAGCTGGAGATCCTACGAAAGGCTCGACTCGACCACGAAATACATAACTACCAGCTTTTGAATTAAAAAACCGCATACGAATTTGTTTCTCCGTTTGAGAGTTACAATGCCATAAAGACAAGGACGTCTAACTTACGACATCCCTTTTTCTGCTTGGAGGATTAAATAAATACCAGTATATGTAGAATGTAAAAGTTTATATATGTAGATGTTTCATGCATCTAGAAAGAATAAGTGATCAATGACCGACCAAAGAATCTGCAGATTGAAAGTAAACGAGGATAGTTTCGAGATATGCAAAAGTCATGAATAGCAAAAAGCCCGAGCGCTTGTTGACGAGAATGTTAAAACATTCACACGCCTCAGCGAAGTATGTGAGAAGAACGTTGACAATTGAGGATTTGAAAGGGGACATGAGGTCGCAATATTTTGTGCTTCATCCTTGCTGTCTACAGCGTTAGGTATAGTCTTCTTCTTTCTTAAAGAGAAAGAAAAATATACACAGAGTATGCCATTTACTTATCCTATTAATAATAATAATGATGATATTTTTGGCAATAAACGAAACCCAAAACGAAAGCCAAAAAAGTGTTTACGCGTGTAGTCGCCAAGACGCTTGAGCATCTGGCTGCTCTCGGCGCAGTATCGAAGCACGGGAGCTGAGTGACCAGTCGCTGCAACCGAGTATTTATAATTTCATCTATGTCCATTGCGCATAAAAACTACTAAATTCAGTCGTTTGGTCTCTGACTATGTCTTGGTTGCTGGAAGATCGTGTCACTGGTGACCAGTCGACAGTGCGAAATAGCCCTAAGCGTAGGCCATGGTTTATTATTTAAAATGTACAGACGATGAGCTAGTAACGTCTTAACTCAAACTCAGATGCTTATTAATGCTAGAAGTGGGGCTCTTGTGCTCAATTCAACTCAAACACGAAATGGTATGATGTAATCCAACTCAAACACATTTCGTGTTTGAGTTGGATTGAACACAAGAGCGTACCGTAACGTTCTTCACAAATAGCAATCATCGATGTAGGTACTAATCTTCACGATCGTAGTACTTATTTAGATACTTAGTTTACTTTAGATTTTAATTTTACTAAAAGCTAACTTTTCATTGTTTTTCAGTTAATTTATAACTACAGCAATGACTTTTCGCTACAACTAAAGTTATAATTATTCTATCTGCTCTATTAACACGACAACCACAATTAGCTACTTCTCTCTGATTTTGTCTGACAGCATGGCGGCGGTTATAATTAATCTGTCTGACTACATACATCTAACTACACTGCACACGAATATTTGACGGTTACTTGAAAACTGTATTAATGTTAATTTTATTAAAAGTTATTTATCTTGTCTTATATTATTTATTTATTTATAATTTTAGGAGTATACAGATATTCCTTAAGTTAATTGTGCACGTCATGTAGTAGACATAGAGAGTAGATTTAGCAATAGACAGTGTGTTTCCACAGATTATATTTAAAGAGCTTAGACTAATTTACACATATACTACAACAACTACTTGTTTTAATTCAACGGCTAAAGTCAGACCTCTACCTTTACTAACACGGAAGCAACTCATTTTATATTCTCTCTTGTAATTTAAATATTAAAAGATTACGTAAGGCCGCTAATTAAAGAAGGAGGAAGAACTACATAATAATACTGTGAAGCTAAGGAAAATAAATTAAATTAGATTTGACGTTCAAAAACACCTTGCAATTGGGTTTATGGTACTTTAATAAATTGATTCCACTTTGACTTTAAAGGAATGATGAAATGTATGTATATTATTTAACTATTTTCAACCCGAAACGTCAACTTATCGATCGACATGTATTTCGTTTCTCAAAAAAATATCCTTTAGAAATTAGCTACCCAACACCGAACGAAAGACTAAATTAACTGCATGACATTTAATACCAAGTATTCAAATGGTATAACATGTAAGGATAAAAAAAGTCACAGTTCTGAGATTTCCTGGGAATGCGTTGTTGAGAAGTGAAACACGCTTTATATCATAAAAAACTTGCAGCAGAAGATAACATGAAATACCATGTATAATATGAATAACTATGCATATGTACATATAATATATTAAGCTATCTACTAACATATCAATTTTGAATCTATCCAATTTATTTTGTTTACTTCAGTTGTCTATGATCTCACTTCTTCATATGACTTTTCTTAATGAGTTAAAAATTAAAGTAATGCAAATTTTCCTCTGAAAATATTCTTGATTCAGTGCTCTGTCACCACTCTCCACGACGTGAACAAAAATCTACAAGTACTCCCTAACATAGCTCGAGATTTTATCGTTAAAATACATGTACAAATTGATGTGTCATGTTTAAACACATCTAATAGAGTAATTAATTGAGATGTACAGGGTGGTCCCTATAAAACTATAACCCCCTTTATTTCATTAATTTAAAACATATTCTAAAGATTTAAAAACTAATTTTATATGATTTTTATCGTAGATTATGATTCTGCAGTCAAGTTTTTAAATACTCTTCAAATGTATGCAGGGGGAAAAAACCTTTTTTTTTAATGGAACAACCTGTATATTTGTGAATATTTAGATTTTACTTATCATTCTGAATACAATTATATAAAATACTTATAGATTTGCTTTCAAAATAAATATATTTATGGTTTATGTAAATAAAGTAAATGCCAAGTAGGCTAGTCCAAATTTACAACAAAGACAATTCCATATCAGTATTACCTGTCAAATTATTATTTATTTTGACGTTGATTTAGTAATATTCAATTGCTAGGGGCACTTTAAAAGTCAAATATTATAAAAAATAGTGATAATTTAGATCAACTAAAAAATCTCATTCGAGAACATATTAATCTTATCAACAATAATCCTGTTATTTTTGAGATAGTTCGTCAGAACTTCATTAAACGGTGTAACATTTGTGTGGAACAAAATGGAGGAATAATAGAAAATCTATTATAAAAGAATATTATATACAGATTATTACTAATATTGCATATTACATTAGAATAGAAGTTAATAAATTTATTTTTTTATTTTTTGGATAACTTTTTTATTTTGAAAGCAAATCTATAAGCATTTTATATCATTGTATTCAGAATGATAAGTAGAATTTAAATATTTACAAATATACAGGTTGTTACATTTAAAAAAAAATTGTTACCCCCTGTATACATTTGAAGAGTACCTATTTAAAAATTTGACTGCAGAATCATAATCTGCGATAAAAATCATGTAAAATTAGTTTTTAAATCTTTAGAATATGTTTTAAATTAATGAAATAAAGGGAGTTATAGTTTTATAGGGACCATCCTGTGCAGATACAATACATATGTATGTTGTATGTAACGTCGTAATAAATTAGTCTACATTTTGATCATTTTTGTGAATTACACAGTAAAAGTAGTCATAATATTTCTTTCTATATGTTAAATACTTGTCGGAATGTGAAACAACCATAATAAATGTTTCATGCTATAATAATAACTATACCACCACCACCACTACATTATACCCCAGTAAATCATATAATATATTATGTATTTACAAATGTAATTTGGCCGATAGTTTGTGGGAAATATTCCAGAAATATTAATTGCATTTTCAATAGTAATTTTAGGAAAGAAGTGTTAACTGTTATTTGTCGTATATAACTTCCAATCGCGCTTCTTTCTCACTGAGGCTATCACAGCAGAAATAAGCAACAATTTTTGTATTTAAGCGGTAATATTCGCGATTACCTCTGTGAATGTGTGTATAATTAACTGAAAAGTCATTCTAGAGTAGACGATCCTGTTAGCCGAGTCTGTCACCAAATCTAATTGAATTGAATGGATTCGGTGCTAATTAGCTGACCGAGTCTGATCCTTGGAATATCCTGAGGATGTTGATTAATGGATTTGCAACTTTGGGCGGAGGATAGCTAAAAATTATAATAGTTCATCACATGACCTGGGTTTCCGCAAAGTAACACCTGAGTCTGTACAATACATAGTTTAGAATTGGCCGCGTCATTGTGTTATCTCATTAGGATACGTAGAGATACAAAAACTAAAAATATTCTACTACTTTCATCCCTCTTTTGTTTTTTATCTCCATTATTCATGACACGTTTGACATCGATAACAGGATCAGCTGCCTCGTGGTAATAGGCCCCTTCAGACATCTGACCTATCTCTTCCCTAAGTTCGTAATAACTGGTTAATAAATCTTATTTAGTGTTATAAATGCCACTGCTATTTGTACCAATTTCACGTCCCAACAATTCTATAAATATTTGATGTTTAACACATTTACAAGCATGTGGAGAAAAAAGTTGTTTAAACCTGGAACCTTATGTGTATTCACACAAATGATATTGTTATGTCTTCATATACATACTGGAAACAATTTTATTAAACTATACATTACATTGTACTTATAAAAAATATACGTGGATACTATGTTTAGTAATGATCTACATTTAACAAACCATCATAAAGCTACATTAGAACAATATTGATACGCTGGTAACAATATTCTCTATAAATGAAAAATGTAGTGACGTCATCACACGTGACTCTGCTTTGTGTTGCGAATTTTTAAAAGTCATAATTTGATTTCCGTTTTTCGGGTTGTGTAACCAAGTGTCGAAAAACTAAATCCCTATAATTTCGTTTTGTCCGTTTCTCTGTTCTTCTGTCTATCTGTCTGTCTATATGTTACAGACGTTTCACCAGGAGACTATTGGCCGCATGTACATTAAATTTGGAAAATTGGTGTATTATGCAAAAAAAAATCGTTATGTAAGAAGTAGGGCTGACGCTCCCTAAGTGTCATTGAGGGATGACAAAAATTCCAGTGTACATAGGCGAGTAAAGCTTCAAAAACGATGCCTATAGAAGTTTCAAAGTGGCCTTTTCATTTAAGTCGATAATTGCTGAGATGTGCGCTTCTTAAGCCGTTGCGCCGCCCCTCTCCCACACTTTTCAAATACGTGTCGGAAAATTCTGAAATAAATTGAGGTATTAAAAAGCAAGTTTTAAGAAAATTGGTTTGAATAAGACATGTGCAGGTTTTCGATTACACGCTCAGCAACCGCAGAAGTTATTGCTTTCCAGTTTCATTGAGAATCACTATGAAATACGTCATATTTATTTTTGCCGCCGCTTACATGAATATTGTGCAACCCCTCACTATGCGTGGTCCGACACGCAACTGTGCGTGGTCTAATACGAACTTGGCTGGTTTTTTGAATTGTTTGTCCATATTTTTATTATTTTGCTCTATTGTTTCATGTTTTTATAAGCTCTTAGTCTTTATACACACATAAATACATATCTTCACGCTGTATCACTAACGGGGTAGTCGGAAAGGACGAAGCGCCAAGCTTCGTGGTCCTTACATACTTCTTTCGCTTCCTTAAATCACATCGTTCTCCTCACACATTTTCACCTAGATATGCGAGTGCTCTTAACTATTCCGTCAGCTAACACTCTGGCTATTTGATCTTTGTAAGTAAGCCTTGGTCTTCCTTGGCTTCTTAGTCTATAATACACTAAGAATATAAATACATTGAAGTTCTCTTTTAAATAAGTGTTTTATTAATGTTACGTACATCTGAGATAGTTTTAACTCGACTACGCAGCAGGAAGGTAATGTTTTCAGGTATTATACACATACGCGTGTATGTCGGTTCCTTTGGCGCATTCTCTTGACGGATTTTCATAAATTGGATGTCATTATATTCGTCTTAATCGTGGGAGTACTGTATAGCATATTATAACAGTTACCCACCTGTCAATGAAAGAGGTTAATGGCTTTGAGAGCAAAAATTAAAGCAAGCAAGGACAAAACCGAATTATCTACATTCCATTTAGAAGTTTTAGACCTAAATCAAGTTCGTCTATGTTATTATGTTTGTAAATATTTATAACAAAATTAGTGCGTTGTTATTTGTTAACAGTTTGAAAACATGTGGTTGAAGATCACTTTAAACATTTTGAGCATATACCACTTAATTACATTTTCACAGTGAAATTGCCGGAGGTTTTCTGTTTTCGTGTTGTTTACCTAATTAATGAGCTACATACACAACATTTACCTATATTTTTATTAAGCGAATGTAACCAAAGATTAATATTTGATCAAGCGATTAAATATGCTTTTACATTTTTACAGCGTCTAAAAGGTTCGGATAATTGTTGATTACAAACTAGCGAACCGGCCCGACTTCGCCCGGATTGAATAAATAATACGAAGCCTAGTCCTTAACCTTTTTTTTACGTCAGGAAATGCATTACGCATCCCGTCCCGCCTAGAGGGAGGCCGGGGGCTTATGTGGGTCTCCTCAACTGATGGGTGCAAGGCCGAGTCTACCCATTAAAACCTGACGGTATTCCTCGAGGGCCTTACTGCCGGAGCAACGGGGGCGCATTAGCAATCTTCCGTGGCCCCGACGGCCAAGCCCAATCTAAGCCAGGCCCTCCTCCGTGTACGGGCAGCTTGACCTGCCCGCTCTCCTGGGAGCGCGCGGGAACATCACGAGCACCATTGAGACACTCTCAGAAGTGTTTATCGACTCTCCAATCTAGATCCGTAGGGTGTATCCAATCTAGATCTGTAGGGTGTATATCCGTAGGGTAGGATGTGGACATGAAATCCACGCGGTCTTGGGGTGGCAGACTAAGGCTCCACTTAATGGAAGCTATAAGCGCCTGTTGGTCCACCCCCTGTGACGGTCACCCCACGCCACTCGGCCCCAGCCTAGTCCTAACCTAACCTAACAAATTAATAATAATAATAATAATACGCCAGACGATACACACCAATCATCTGATCTCAAATTAGGGTATTCCCTGTGATATGAGAACCAGACGACGACTACTGGGGGCGTCTCCCAGTACACCCAGACCCGAGACAATCTAGAAAAGTTCATTTCCTAAATTGACCCGACCGGGAATCGAACCCGGAACCTTCCGCGCTTGGTGCAACGTTTAAACCACTGCGCCATCGAGGTCGTCAATCTGCTCTCCCTTTTCATAATATTAGTAGCGGCCCATCTCCACTTAGCCCAGGTTGAATACGTAATATATGTATAACCTATATCCATTTGGAATAACGTACTTTTCAAATGGTAAAATAATTATTCAAATAAGTGTAGTGGTTCCGGAGATTACCCTCCGTATACAAACAACTTACAAAATTCGTCCTCTCACTCTTTGTGTAATGTATTAGTATAGATTAGTACATAAACTTAGTATATACTGGCGTATAGACGAACATAGAGCTCGTTGACGCGTGGGGATTTTTAATTTGTCAATTTGTCAATGTCACCCGTGAAATGAATGATTCCCTTGATTATTGCGATAATATCACAATCACATACGTTATCTTCACGCTGTGTCACTAACGGGATAGTCAGAGAGGACGGAGCGCCAAGCTTTGCGGTTCTTACCTACTTCTTTATATTATAAAGATAAGATAATGAGATATGTATGATGTATGTGCAATGACATACAGAACACGTAACCATTATTGAAAAGTACTTCGTTGAAATAAAACAGTAATAACACAAAATAATAAGATAAGTCAACTACGTTCTCCACAGCGCGATGACTTGTGACGACCTGACGACGATTCAAAAAGGGTTACAATAGCGTCTCGTTTGCTGTCCCTTTCTACTCGTGCTACTGTCATAAAATATTACATTCTCACTCGCAATCTTTGTACGTCTATACACCAGTAGGGCGAGCACGAACTTTCGACAGTTTCGTAACGTAATCGTTTCGAGTTTACTATACGATTACGAGAGTCGCAGCACGAAGCGCATTTTACCAACTATCGAGAGCTCGCTACCACAGTACAAGTAAGCATACAGTATTCTATCTTCATACAAACGCTCCCAAACGATGCGCTCGAAATCTCGACATTTCTCGCCATACAACAGTCGCGAGTGCGCCGCGGTTGTCGTCGCACGGTATGAGACGCTCCCGCGCATTTAGTGACTAAATAGTATGTCAATCAAGTTTACGAGCATAATGTTCAGTGTATGGATATTTGAATACATCTATGTCGAAACCGGAATTATTTCTCTGTTGCTAATTTGTAGAAAATATATTATCATAATGATCTAGTTAATTTATTGCTGATTTTTAATTATACTGCACACAAAATGCATTTTTTTGTTGTCCATTTCCACCATACTAACTCACAAAGTTTTGAAACTAGATATAAAATACTAGTAAAATTATATAAATAAAAACGTATAAATTTGCAATAATATAAAATGAAAAGATAATAATGACATTTTAATATTGTACCTATTATCAAATACGTAACCCAAGAAAAACATTGAGTCCAAGTCAGTAGCCCTACTGCGTGTTTACGTACGAAACGACCGTAGGTAATTATATCTAGGACACTGCCGAGATAGAATACTGTATGCTTACTTGTACTGTGTCTCTACGTAACTAGGGACTGGCAAGTTTGAGTAAACTACACAATTTATTGAATGAAGGATGCGTCCTAAAACGAAATCAGAGAAAGTTTTAAATTTTTATTTGAAATACTCTATTACAATAAATTTATTAAAAATGGAGTAAATCTTTAAAAAATATATTGTATTAGATATTTATAACTTATAAATATCTAAAACAATATATTATTGTTTCACAATTGTGCATTATTTTTCAAAATAAAATTAGTTTTTATAGTATAGTTGATAGTTTTGAACGGCTTAGATATGACGGTTTTTTGACTTGCTTGTCGTTTTAATAACCTCTCGATGTCACATTTCTTTATTTTAACACTATTGAGACTTTCTTGTGCGGTAAAGTTTATTGCGTTTTTTGTGTACGTTGTGATTTTAATTTCATCACATGAAAATGTCCCACACAATATTATTATTATTATGAAAAAGTATAAGTGCGTGTCATCGAGATTTACGTTACCATACGTCAAAATAAGGTTCGTGCTCGTGATTTTACTCTATTTCAATACAAATGGCTTACGTTACCTTTACGTTATGTTACCAAGGCGACACGAAATAGTTCTTTTTACGTCCTATAGGGGCGCTGCACTAAAAGTCCATACAATTTGCTTTCGCTTACGATACGAATACTTTGTCGATAGGATTCGTGCTCGCGCTACAGTATATACTAAGTTTACGGATTAGTAATAGGATTGTAGCATAGATTAATAAACATAGTTCTGATAGAATTAAAAGGATTCGAAGAAATTATATGCGTTTGAATTTTGATCTGTTATACTTATTAGAAGTCGCTCGGTGGTCGAAATTCTACCGTAAATATAAACTTATAATGTAAACTCTTTGGCGACAGTCTCTACTCTGTGCAACTGTTTGATCCAAGGAGGTTACATACATACGAGTATGATCACAAATTATTATGAGTTTGAGACTTTTTGAAATGGGAGAAGTGAAGTTGTCACTTTATTTAGTTTTTAAATTTTTTACATTTTTGAGAGTTTTGTATAACAGTGATAGTATATTGCATTTTAACTTCTGTGTAAGTGAAAAGAATGAAGGAAATCTAAATAAACATGTGTAGCTGAAGTTTTAGCGCTCTTCCAAGAAGTCCTTTTAAACTTCAGTAAAGCCTACTATCACTTTACTGAAGGAGTATTACGGACTTAGTTTAAGAAGAAAAACCGAATTCACATTATATATGTGCTCCATGTGTTCGTTACGAATTTTCACAAACAACATACTGTGACGTGATGATAATATTATTCATAATAAGTGTTTCTCCAGAAGTTACGCGATTAGGCTGATGGCCTAGTTGCCAATGCCTTAAAAAATATATAAAAAAAAATTATGAGTTTGACATTGACAGTCTTTTTGAATTGGCAGTATGAACAGTAAAGCTATGCCAAATCTCACACATCCGTGCACGCAATATTCTTTGAAAAGAATCCGAATATTTCGCTTCACGTAATATAACTGCTTCCAAAATTTTTTATTGATAACACTAAGACTCGTCAATAACAGCTACTAAACAAAAAAAACCGGTTGACTTACAGCGGAGAAAAAGGTACCGAACTGTTTTGTCTTTACTTATTAGATTTATTACGGACTTAAGAAAATTTAGTCTATTTCTTTTTTTATACTCCATACCATTACATCGTCATTATGACCCCAAATTAAGCACAAGGCTTACTATGAGTAACATACAGGAAACTGAAAGAGTGATCAATCAGTCAGTAACACTGAAACTCCAACCCAATTTACAAGTGTTCGTTTCCTAAGTTGACCTGACCGGAGATTGAACTGGGGGCTTGGCTTTTAGAGCAGATGCTCTGCCACCGCCCCAACGGCCAGTCAAAAGTTTTTTTACATCAAAATACGCAGAATTTGAAACCATTGATATCAATTGAACTCATTACTGTAAGTACGTATTTACTGCGTTTAAAATTTAGATAGTGGACGGAAATAGTGTTCACGTAACTAGCTCCAAGGAACGGCGTGCATCAACACAGAAAAGACCCCAGACAAAGTTAAAATTCTAAAATCTATGAAATTAACGTAATTTCGCGATAATTCATGTGATAAATGAACGACAACTGATGTCAAATATTGCTGCATGTTCCATTAACAAAGACTACAGTAGATAATAGTGACTTTTTCTGGAAGGCTGTAATCGATCAATACTAAGCGAGGACGTAGCGGGAGGGTGGTGGATGGTTGCAAGCGCAAGCAATCTTGAAACGGCTTTTCACGGTCACATAGGAAGTTCAAGATTTTCAGGAAAGATTTATTCCATGTTTTTTTTAGTATTCTGAATCAAAATCAAAAAAGAACACTGATGGAATAATTTCAATGTCAGCGTCTTTTCTAACGCAGGCATTTGTCTACGAGATTATTTGCAAGTGGCGTAGCAAAGATGTTATTTTTAAATTTCACAGTTGAGTTTCCATTTTTGTGGTTGAATATGGGGGCTTAAATATAAAGTAATAACATTTTATACATGTGACTATAAATTGAACTGAGAGAGCTATTAGTAACACTCAGACTTCGAGCCAATTTAGAAAAGTAAATTTTCTAAATTGACTTGGCCAGGAATCAAATCCGAGACCCAGATGAACGACAGGTGTTCTGCCTCCGGGCCCAGACCAGTCCATTCAACAATCAGTCAAAAACCTTATTTTGTTAATTTAAAAAAATTACGGTCGTAAAAGGAAAGGTTTTGCTGAGTAAAGGAATATTATTAGTATTGCATTACATTGAATACATTTTTTTTAAATTTTTTTTTATTTATTTATTTATTATACAAATCAAAATATTACATTTGATATTGTATTGCGGTCCCCACACCTAGGCAAGCCTGTATCATGACGTACCAAATTAACAACAAAAATTCACGAAATGATTAATGTGTTCCACATGCACATACACTTTGATATCTATATCAAGTACTAATATTCTAACACCCCAACATATATACATATCTAATAAATATTCATACGTACTACACTCATACACATACATAGATATATGTGTATACATATCTATTCATATGTATAGATATATTACTCGAATACATTCAGTAACGCTTCAGTGTCTTCATTACTTTGTTTCGACAACCATTTCGAAATTTTGTACTTTGCTTCTACAAACTTACAGTATTTTTAAGTAGTATGTTTTAATATACTGTTGTAGTATTGTGTTCTAATGAATTTTCCAAATCTTTGAACGAATTTCGTTTTGTCTTTTGGCACTGGAATTCTAAAAATGCGGTGATTCGATAAAGCGTTATAATAAGATGAGTTAACAAGCTCCATATGTGTATCAAAACTTACTTTTAAGATAAATAGTTGTCTCACTGTAAGAACCTCACGTTCAGAATACAATACGTTGTCGGATATTGATACGGTTTTCTGCATAACTTTAAAAATGGACCGTTGGTCCCTTTCCACACCCATTAAAAATGTCTTTGCTACACTGCCCCACACTGATATACCATATGTAATTATTGCTTGACAGACGGCAAAATACAGAGTCCTGAAGATTGACCTTATTGGGCGCATTCCTGAGCTGTTTTATAATTGCAATGCTTTTCCTTACATTTCTACTTAGCTGTGAGACGTGTAATTTGAAATTGAGTATTTGGTCTAGTAATACTCCCAGATATTTCAGAACCTCTGTTCTCTGGATCGCATTGCAGCTGCATACCCCATAGTTGTAGTTAAATATGTGTATTTTTAACCCTAAACCGCTTGGTTTGAAATATTTCGAGGATTTATGAAAACATATATATTGCATTTTTTCTAAATGTTAACAAATTCGCTTGTAGCCAACCATTCACTTCGACCATTCCTCGTTCTGCGTTTTAAAATGTCTTTTTCCAACTTTGACCATAAAAAACAACAACCGTTCGTCGGCATAGCATACTATTTCCACGTCCTTTAAAGTTAAGTTGTGGATACCATTCATATATAGAATAAAAAACGTCGGGCCCAACGTGCTACCTTGTGGAATTCCGTATTCAATAGCTTCAGAGAAACTGATGTATCTACCGACCTTAAAGCATATCCTTCTCCCAGACAGATAACTATGGAACCAGCAATGACACGTATTCCTGTATTTTCTAGTTTCCTAAGAATAGATAGATATATAGATAGATAAAACGTTTATTCGTATTCGTAGCGCAAGCAATCTTGAAACGGCTTTTCACGGTCACATAGGAAGTTCAAGATTTTCAGGAAAGATTTATTCCATGTTTTTTTTAGTATTCTGAATCAAAATCAAAAAAGAACACTGATGGAATAATTTCAATGTCAGCGTCTTTTCTAACGCTAAATTCTTTTCTTCTTTTCTAAATAGATATATAGATAGATAAAGCGTTTATTCGTACAGACACTTGGTCACACACATGCCATTACAATCTTACATATAGCTACAGTATAGATTAATTAGTTACTATCGTAATTAAGTATAGTATTAAATAAGACAAAATAAAATAAAACAAAAACTTAAAACTATTAACAGCGAAATAGCACAACATGTGTGTGTTGCAGCTGTACGAAAAGGTGATGACTCAGAGTATAGCTTTGCCCATAGGTGCAAAACTCTGATATTCTGCCACAACCTAGAAATCTATAAGCAATTATAAGCAAAGATAACACTACAGGTATAATTTAAAATTATAAAATAAAATAAGATAAATAGATAAATTATAAAGAAAATGTATATATACATACCATTCAAACTGAGAACTGCGTAACATTTAAGATCACGTGTTATTCACATGTTACTGTAAGAGCACGATCAAAGAGCAGGCAAGGAATTATAATTATTATTATAGGATAGGAATAGAGACTGTGTCGAAAGCCTTTGCTAGGTCTAGAAAAACACCAACCGAGTGAAGGCCGTTATCCAGCTGGGCAGTAACTAAACTAACGAGTTTATAGACCGCCTGCTCGGTAGATTTGTTTCTTCTAAAGCCAAACTGACTCGCTTACAGTATGTTCCGATCGCTGAGATAGGACACTAAACCAATATTTACGAGTTTTTCTAATAGTCCTGACACTACACTAAGTAAAGTTATCGGTCTGTAATTAGCTGGATTATCAGTTGAATCACTCTTATGTATCGAGGTTATACATGCAATTTTCCATTTATCAAGAAAAAATCCAGTTGATAAACTAAGATTTAATATGTATGTGAGCGGTTCATTAATAGTCTCTCGTATATGCTTCACCATAACATCGAGCACATGCACTGCTTGAAATAATTAGATGGTACGAGTATAAACGTCAACCACGTGTTAACTGCTCAAGGTCACTTAACTCTCCCGTCACCTTAACGCTGAAATTAGAATAAAATGTTAACTATGACAATATCTATTTGGAACTCATTGGGCAATTTGTAAACGATTATGGACATTAAATTAGCTACTAAAGTACTGCTAATGCATTGTTAATGGGTGTGGGTGTCATCAATTAGTGCAATTACGTCAAGTAGAACTATTACTAAGAAATAATATAATTTACCTAATAAAGGGGAATACCAAAGCGAAGGCGCAGAGACGTTAAATTATAATCTACGTATATGTTGTCGTACTATTTCAGAATTGAGAGAGTGCCTGGACATTTCACAAAATATCACTATTTCATGAAATAATCAATCCATCATTTCATTCAATATAAATAAATAAAGATTTTCCAAGCTGTAATTGATTGAAATCCATAAGATCTCTTATTACCACAGTTGTGTGACTTAAATAAAACTTTTCGAACTTCTGCTCATTAAAATGCATATTCTTGGTATAATTTCTTTACTATTATCGACCTCAACCTCGATGATATATTGACGACCTCAATGACGTAGTGGTTTGTTTAGGCATTGTGTTAAGGCGCAGAAGATTCCAGATACGGTTCCCGACTGGGTCAATTTAGGAAACGAACTTTTCTAGATTGTCTCGGGTCTGAGTGTACTAGGAGACGCCCCTAGTAATCGTCGTCTGGTTCTTATAGCACAGGGAATGTTCTAGTTTGAGACCAGATGCTGGTGCATTCATTAAATATTATTATTACCGTATTTTAGGTGCAATATTTAAATTATTTTTACCAATCGGAAAGGTAGGAGACAACGCCATTAGCGGCATGAAATGCAATTGCTTCATGTTACGCTCAGTTAGATCATCATGGTAAAGCAATTAGCTCGATATATCAACAAACATATTGCTCGCGTCGATTCGCTCAACTTTTCATTGGACATATAACATTTCACGAAATGGCGATGTTTCAGAAAATACCAGGTACATCACCATTCGATTAATTCTACAATCATTGGACAAAATATATATACGTATTAGCTGTTGCTCGCGAATTCGTCTGAGTGGAATTAAAAAAAAAGTAGCCTATCTCCATTTCTCATCAAAATCGGGCAAGCCGTTTAAGAGGAGAAGAACTACGAATACATGCACATCGAAATTTTGTACATACCTTCATGTAGATAATGAAATAATACATTTCGATACAAGTGTGGAAAGTATGTCATTTCTTCACGAGTCCCGGTTTATTGACCCAAGCCGATGGCGCGGGTCAACAATAGGGACGAGTGGAAATGACAATTCCGCACGTGCATTGAACGACGTTTGTTAATACATTTGCGACAAAAATGCACAAATGTAATTTCGCGGGAGTAAGTTTCTTTTTTTTAGAGGACAACGGTTTCTACGCATTCAACCAGTTCAATGACAATAATTTATCTAAATTCAAAATAATTTTAATTGCGTTATTTACTTATTTACATATTACACGTATGTATTAAAAAAATAAATTTATTTTATTTTATTTCATGCATTAATAGTATTTACGCTGTAAAATAGTCATTTCATACAAAAATTTTGTACAAAAAACTTTTTAATTAAAAACCTCCTTCATGCATTTGGATGTTATATGCAGGAGAAAAACAAAAAGCACTAATGTAGAAAAGAATAACTTTCCGCACGTTAAACACACATGGAAAAGTCTACTTTTTGAGAAAAAAGATTTTGCTTCGTCCGTCCATCAATTAAACACTTTTGAACGTATCGGCATGCAACTTTGACAATACGATGAAGAATGATTTGTTATTAGTTTTAGGCTAATTTTTATTCCATCCACTTCTTTACTTTGATTTACTTAAAAACAAAAGACGGTAGCGCTTTTTCTTATTTATAGGTTTCTTATTCATTTGTTTTTATTCTTGTTATATAATATGTTACATTCAATTTGAAATTATTTAATTTGAGATGTTGCTGCAATGAAAGCGAGGCAGTAAAAAGCACGGGAGTGCTGGAAATTCGGACCGAGAAAGATAATGGACGGAGCTGTAATAAGTTATCGCTCTTATTACCATGCGTCAAAGTAATTTTCGTGTCTCTTTCTATCTCATTGAGCGTAACCACGAGGAAAACGATTAGCTACAGTAAGTATGGCAACCTCAAACTGACAGCGTAATTCGTGTCAGCTCATGACCGATTTCACGTACATTACTGAAATAATTATTTGCAAAATACTCGTAAATCTTAAGTGTTTTGACCAATAGTATTCAAAAAAATTAAAATTTGTCATGCTCAGCCCTATGTTATTGTACTGTGACTTTTTCCTAACCACGCACATTAGTAAAAATCCAGAAAGTCGTTTAACAGAAAACAGTCACGCTCTTAGAGCAAATACTTCGTCCATTTTCATTCTTGGTACGAGGCTGGAAAGGTTAAAAATTAATCTCGAACAAATTCAACTATTACTACATTATTTACGCCCAGCGGAGCGGGTGGTTAACGGCCAGTATTGAAAGAAGAAGGTAAGTAAGAAGGCAGAAGTGAGGTTGACATTTTGTTCAGATTTTCTATTTTTTTAATTTTTGGGAGTTTTGAAGTGCAAAAGTGATAGTATATTGTATACAATGATATTATAATACAAAAGAGGTAGATAGGTTACCTTAGTACTAATCCCAATAAAATATTGTCCCAGTTATAACGTTACAAAGTGAGACAAATATACATTACACTGCGTCGCTATGCAATGTAAAACATAATTGCATTTCAAACTAACAAATCACATAGCTCTCTAAATCATAGTGATTGGTCAATTTCAATTTCTTACTACATTTTCATTTCAATCCGTGACTAATTCATAGAATATTAGTAATTAATGCCACAGTAGAGACATTTAAAAAAAATATGATTGATACCTAATGGGATTAGACAGTAAAAAATGATGTTTGCTTTTTTTCGAATTTCATATTCTTGAATCATGTACATGAGAACAGATTTGTTTAAAAAGATCGCCAACATATTTTAATTATAAATTTGAAAATGATGAATTATATATTATTGCTTTTAATAAATGTAAACAATGATTAAAACTGGATGGATTATTAAAAGATTTTAGAATTTTGAATACGCAATAGGTATTGCATGACATTGTTGGTTCTGTAACATTACTTTGCATATTCTTTGACCAAGTCCGGGTTGACTGATTAGCAAAGTTTTGGGGCGCCACTTTTCGAGTGCATGTAACCTATCTACCTCTTCTGTATTACAACATCATTGGTTAGGGCCCAAAAGAACAGTGGACTGTATTGAATACAAATCGTATAGAATATTTACGCACTAACGTGAGCCTAGTGGATCTTCTCGGAAAAGGATCAAGCACCCGATGTTTATATCTTATTTTATATCCGGTCTTACACGCATTTCAAAGAACTTCTCAGTGATTTTTTTCGTTTAACAATAGGTAGTACATAATGTTAGTTATGTTAGTTAATCATGTTGTGTTCAAAAATATTGTAAATTGCTTTTTAAAAAACCGACTTCAAAAGAGGCACGTAGGTATTGAAAAAATAAAAACATTTTAAATAACAAAGCTACCAACACTGTTATATACAAATGAAGTTAGTAAAAAACCAAAAGAATAGGTATACTACTAACGGTGTTTTCGTTCTTTTACTTCGTTAAATAAATTACTTTTAATTATGAACTGCTGTGCCTTCTTTAAGTCTGTTCCTTAAAAGAATCTTTTCATTTATTTCGTTTTTTTAGCGTCTCTGTATCGTTATTATGCTTACACTTTTTAAATAATTTTCGTACCCTAATGTAACTAAAACCATCTAAGTAATATGTGTATAGATTGCATCATTAAAATACGTCTAGTAGATTTATTGAAGTCGTGTAAATACTTCGTGCATCAAATACGAAATTCGTGTGTTACATAATCGGGAGAAAATAGAACCTACTATTTTGATCGCCAAAACCAACTATTTCGAGTCTACTATATTTTCCTTCAAAACAACTCTACATTTAGTAACAATTACGATACATGCTACGTGTACGACTGTACGTACTTATAGCAGTATTTTATTGTAGAACGTCGTCTAATAACATTGCTACGTTACTCATGAAAATTAAACATTACAGCGCTTAATGTCGAACAACTAAAAGTTAAAGCCGAGTGAAGCATAATTATGGTAGAAACAAGTAGAAACAACAAAATGTTATTGTTTGTCGCTCTAGGTTCACAGACGAGTGAATTATTATACATTTACGTAGAAACAACAAAATATAATTGTTTGTTTACTACATAATATTTATCATTACTCCATAATAAGTAGAAATATGCCTATCAACATAGACGTTTTAAAAACTCTTAGCGATGTAGCTTTAAGATATTATGTATATAAAGTTTGGTACTTAAATCCAATTACAAGGTATTAGCGAACCTCAAATTTATTATTATTGGTTCGGAAATAAAACTGCATTTAAAAAAATTGTCAGGAAACTCAATCCAGTATCATTTAACATAATTTTACAATAGGTACCAATATTGAAATACTTAACTTTCAGAAAGTCAATAAATGCACGTGTAAAGAATATTATAAAGTAAATAATATTATGTAGTTTTGTTTTCAATGAAATCGTTTATTTTATAATATCAGTCAGTGTACATTTCATAACAAATTAAAATATATATAAAATTTAAATTGATTTGTTATCCGTTAACTGAATAACTTCTTGAGAAACGGTGCTACAAAAACCGAACGCAGTTACCAGAAACTAAATCTATAGACTATTGTAATTAAAATTTTGGAATAACCAATTTATCATGATATCGCGTTACCTTTTAAATAGATCTAACTTTTCTATTTATACATTACATTTTTAGAGGTTCATATGGATTCTCAACGACTGCCGTGTATTTATGAGTGCATATTGCTCTTTATTGCAAAATAAAATGAAGTTAACAGAATGTAATAAGACATTAATCTTTGGAAATTCACATATCTACATCCATATCCGTCAATTACTTAATGCGTCTAATGACAGCGAACTTACTAGCCAAAGCCCCGATATGGTGCACCCGTTATAACTTATTACCTACTGTTAAACTAAAAGAATGTCTGATTTAAGTAACGTTTGTAGAGAAAATTAAATATTTGTTTACATATACGTTTCAAATGTCTAACGTTTATTCTGTTACTGCCAAGAACACAGAACCCATGTCAATCTGTTGTATTCTTTGTATTCCCTCTATATTCTATAGTTTCGGTTCAGTGATTTTCACAATAACCTTTTTAATATCAGAAAAGACAGCGGCAAGTACTCTATTAACTTTAGACTTTATTGCTAAAATTGAAACGCATTTTATTCACTACTTCTAGATACCTGTACTTTTGTGGGAAATACGTACTGGGTAATACGCGGAACATATTTAATTGAAGATGAAGGCCAGAGTGTTAGCAGACGGAAATGTCAAAAGCACTCGCATACCTAGGCGAAAATGTGTGAGGAGAATGATGAGATTTGAGGAAGCGAAAGACGTATGTAGAGACCGCGACTCTTGGCGCTCCGTCCTCTCTGACTACCCCGTTAGGGATACAGCGTGAAGATATGTATGTTTGTATATTTAATTGTAACACAATGAAGTAAGTATGTAAAATATTTGTATTCACGAAACCGAATGGAGATAAACGAGACGAAGATAAAGAGAAAAAATTACAAAATAAATATAGTACAAAAAGCAATTCTATAGCGGAACAATAATTTCTTCCAGAAAACCTTCAAATCAGAAGATTTCATTATATGTGTGTGTTATGTGATGTTTATTTTGTATATTTTGGAAACAGGAGTTAAACTTGTGTATCATATTAAAATCTTTTTTGTCTTAACTGTGGTAATATATTTATATTTATGTAACATTTAATAAGGTAAATACCTAAATTCACTAGTCAAAATTTACGAACAAGAAATCAGCTTATAAATATGTCGGAAAAGATACGGGGCAATTCGTGCTCTTGCTACTCAGCCATGTGAAATAGGTACCTAATCTTACAAGAGGCAAACTACTCCATAAAATACTATTTTAAGACAAGGTTAATGTGCAAACGACAGAAAACTTTTTGTAACAATCATTACGTAGGTAATTGGAAATTTAATAATGGCAAACGATCCGTCGGAGAAATGCTATCGCACCGGCCGCCGTAGTCCAACAGATTTTCAGCGCCGGCCCCGACGTTCCGTTAGTGCGTTATCCCTTCCAAACCGGAAGTCGCGCTTTGTCTTAGTATAGTTAAATGAGGTCTTTTATTATTTCCATCGACATATGTATCTACTTCTTAAAAACTTTCCCATTAGCAACATATTGATATACACCGTTTTCAATTTTTAAAAATGATTTGTTAAAAAAATTAAAATAAGACAGTCAACCTAATTTATAATCTCATCCCTCCCAATATCACCATTCCACCTCCATTTTTTGTTTAATACTTTTCAGCTCTTGGACAGCAAAATAAATTGGTTGTTATTGTATAATAATGTCATTTATATAAATATTTTAAAAAGATTTTAATATTCGTATACAAAATGAGTTTTCGAGTTACCTAACTTATTGTACACTACTACTGTTCACCCCTCATTGAAATTTTTTAGAAGATCGTACAGTAATTTATACCTACCAAAATATAATGTTATTTTACATCAAGCTGGTGCCCGCGACTTCGTCTTCGCTAGAAATTCGGTTTTATTACGCAGCCCTGTAGTGTCCTTGACCGCGTATCACGCGAACGGCGAATTTAAAATCATCTTTAAATGTCGATAGCTTTTTTCCCTGTCATCCAATTTTAATGAAACAAAACCTAAATGTTGCTCCAAGCTGAATTTAATCTACTTGTAAAAATTGCAAAAATCCGTTCAGTAGTTTCGGAGATTAGCGTGTTCATACAATCAGACGGCCAAAATTAAAAAAAAAAGCTTTTTTGTGTTCTGTTACTCCTTTTTTTTATCAATTCATTAAATAAAAATTCAATGAAGTTTTTTCTGTGACATCATTTACGTAAATAGACTATTGGAAAAAGATCTAATGTCCTATTAAAGTCGTTATTATGTATCAGAGTTGAAATAATAGGTACTGCCATTCTTACTACAAAGATAGCGTTAGAACCTTTTAGAAGAGAACCTCAATCTTAGAAACGGTACAATTGTAACACATTTTTTTAGATATATACTTACTGTGTAATTACATAAAAATTAGAATCGATCACAAATTTTTTTTTTGTAATATTGTTGAGGTTAGTGTGTGACAGATGACAATTATCTATAGTACAATGATTTATAGGTAACGCGTTCGGAAATTTGTTCGCAATCGAGTACGTAGTACTACTTCATTTCTTCTCAAGTAAAATCAATCAAGACCAGATGCTGGTGCATTCATTAAATATTATTATTACCGTATTTTAGGTGCAATATTTAAATTATTTTTACCAATCGGAAAGGTAGGAGACAACGCCATTAGCGGCATGAAATGCAATTGCTTCATGTTACGCTCAGTTAGATCATCATGGTAAAGCAATTAGCTCGATATATCAACAAACATATTGCTCGCGTCGATTCGCTCAACTTTTCATTGGACATATAACATTTCACGAAATGGCGATGTTTCAGAAAATACCAGGTACATTACCATTCGATTGATTCTACAATCATTGGACAAAATATATTATATATACGTATTAGCTGTTGCTCGCGAATTCGTCTGAGTGGAATTAAAAAAAAAGTAGCCTATCTCCATTTCTCATCAAAATCGGGCAAGCCGTTTAAGAGGAGAAGAACTACGAATACATACACATCGAAATTTTGTACATACCTTCATGTAGATAATGAAATAATACATTTCGATACAAGTGTGGAAAGTATGTCATTTCTTCACGAGTCCCGGTTTATTGACCCAAGCCGATGGCGCGGGTCATCGAAATTAGAATCGATCACAAATTTTTTTTTGTAATATTGTTGAGGTTAGTGTGTGACTGATGACAATTATCTATAGTACAATGATTTATAGGTAACGCGTTCGGAAATTTGTTCGCAATCGAGTACGTAGTACTACTTCATTTCTTCTCAAGTAAAATCAATAAATATTGCAATTTAAGTGTATATTATTTAAACCAGAACGTAATATAGTAAACTTTTAATTATTTAGTTGTTTTCGTTGTAATGTTCGTTGTTACTTTCGTTAAAATTTACATTTACTTACGTTACGTTCAGTAATTACATTGAATGTTCGGACACATCTATAGTAATAATTATCGCGGTAATAAATCGATACTCGATTTTCTTTTGTATAAAAATATAGATTTGTTATAAACAAAATAAAACAATTTTAGGTGATAATAATTTTATTAGGTATTAATATAATTTGTCCAGGTTTGCTTTCCCATTTTGACGATGAGATAAATAAATTGTTGTAAAAATTTAAATACGAGTAATTCCTAATAATCGATTGTATTCGATAAGAGAAAGAGACGAGTGTTGCTATATATACATATCTGTTTTACAAATCAAGTAGAATGGAATGTTCAACCAAATGGGCATTGCTTCCGGTTTGTTTATCAATGGCTACTTTTATCTAGATCATTCTAATTCTGTTGTGGAACTGTCAATCTGACATTTAGATTCTGTCACTGTGAAATTTGCAGACACTTCCTTTTGGTCGATGCCTTTTCAGAGACTTTCTGTCTCTTTCTTATGTCGGAAACCTGAGACTAAAATCTGTGTAGTTTTCAGTAACATTAATAATGATGTGAGAGAGTGCAAATTATGTCGAGGTGTGGTTCCAAAATGGAGGGAGCCATTCATTTTTGGTGGTGGTTAAGTGGCAGACAAAAAAATGCCAAAATGGAATTAAAGTTTATCTGCTAAAGTTTATCTGTATCTATATAGTTAAGATGGTTTTTAGTGTTATTACGAAGTTGTTTTTCATTATTTATAAATATTATAAAGTCCCATGATTGATCTCATAGTAAGTAGAAAGTGGAGTTGTAGTTTTCTTTTAAAAAGTATTTTCCTTGGTGCTTAATTCAGTGTATTAACCCTTTTGACTTCCAAGTTTAATTCCACGTTTAATTACATGCTTAGTTCCGTGTTTAATTCCCGGCTAAATTTCATATTTCTTTCCACGTTTGATTGGATGAGTGGTATATATTATTCCTATTCTTAATTCCATAAACACCATGGACTGGTGATGGTTTTTTTTGTTATTGGTGCATTGCTGTATGAGGAGGAATTACCTCTACACATATTTAGTCTCTTTTCGTTGAGATTTATTTGTTAGCTACGAGTATAGTGGACTTCATGGGAATTCTGTGAGACCATTGGAGGGACAACTCGGCTGGCGGAATAACTAACATAATTGAGCAGTCACTAAGGGTTTAGTGAACACCGTGGATAATCTAATGGACCATTGGTAGGACAACTCGACTGGCTATATATATATATATATATACATGGTTATCTGCTTATATGGTAATGTACAAGCAGATAAAAAGAATTATTAACAATCAGTAATAAATTTATTGAATGATGAGAATGATGAGATTTGAGGACGCGAAAGAATTATGTAAGAACCGCGACGCTTGGCTCTCCGTCCTCTCTGACTACCCCGTTGGGGATACAGCGTGAGGATATGTATGTATGTATGTATGTATAGTAATAAATTTACTTAACTAACATTATATTTCGGTATTATAGTACATCTTAAGGTTTTAATTATACCTAATATTAAGAAACTGTTACACTAATTCATGGTTACAATATTCATTTTTGTAATTTTCAATATAGATGTAATTATTTTTATTTTTGTGTCTAAAATCTCATTTAAAATTCTTATAAATAACAGTTAAGATTTCATTCAGTGAACTCATAAAATCTATATTTAGGGATAATTTTATTTTTTAATAAATTGGTGAAGGTTGTAATAAAGTGAGTATATATTTCACAACTGAAATCGATTGTAGCAATATAGGGAAGGCGCCCTTATAAAAATTTACTCTGTATTCCTCGCCAGGGTGGCCCTAAAGAAACCCAATATCCTGAGTAGCTCATGCTTATCTATCGACAAACCACAATAAAAAATTAACATCACCGCGAGGCACGTTACACAATCAGCATATAAATCCATTTAATAGATTTTGAGTGATGCTTGAATGAAGACAAGAGATAAATATAAATTAAAAAATTAAAAACCTTCACAATAATACTAACTTAGACCGATTTTCATCATACATATCTGGTAACAAAAAGCAAGGTTACAAAAACAACAGTATGTAAATCGGTTTATTCACATATAGGCTACGTAAAAGCGTACAGACAGCGTTTACTGAACTTAGCACTGATTTAACTATTAATTTTGGCCATATTTTAACAGTGATCGTTCACAGATACAGCTAAAGATATACTAATTATAGACTACTTTCATCTGGACATGGCGGCGGTTACAATATAGAATAAAATTCGACTACACTGTACACGACCTCTTTATGGCTTTTTGACAACTACTTCACAAAGACTAAACTCAGACTTTCATATACAGCCTTATTAATACGTAGATCCCGACTTTTGTGATTGAAATATTACGAAACTCTTACAGATCTCTTTTAATTATCACTAGCTGATGCCCGCGACTTCGTCCACGTAGAACTAAAAGTAATAGCCTATTTTCTTCCCCGGGGCTTAATCTATCTCCATACCAAATATCATCGCAATTGGATGAACGGTATGGCAGCCCACAAAATACGAATAAACAAACATTGATTTTTATGTCTATACTAATATTATAAAGAGGTAAACTTTGTTTGTATGTAATGGATAAACTCAAAAACTACTCAACCTATTTCAAAAATTCTTTCACCTGTAAAAAGCTACATTATCAGCGAGTAACATGGGCTATATTTTACTTTAAAATAAATTGCGAAGCCGGAACGGGGTGCTAGTATTAGATATTCCATCAAAATACAGTCCGCGACCAAAAGATAGGGGCAAGGTATAATGTACATTGCTTACAGTAATTTTATTTTTAAAAAAATGTAAATTTTATTAATAACGAAAAAGTATGTACATAAAAGTAGATATCTAACGTTAATATTTACAAACTTAAAACTACACATTATCTTACTACTAGACTTCCTCAAATTTGCCGCTTAGAAAGCTGTCATTGCTTAGGGTGTCCAGCAGACTGTCTGCGTTACCTCTTTGAATAGCCAAACTGATTTGTTGGAGGAAGAAGCTGGCAACCTCGACGAGTTTCTTACAAATATCAGAAACCAGTCCATGGGCTTCGGGGCCCCAGGGACCCAAAGTTTCGACTGCAAAGGGCGTAAAAATGACACTCTCCGAGAGAGAGTCGCATATTTATGACTCTTCAAGTTCTCGGCAGTGCTGGCCGCGGCACCTGCTGACTTGGAAGTTGCCGGTACATGGGAAACAGCAATTGTAGCAACACAAGTGGCATCCCACACCAGCGATCTTCCAAGTTTCCAAGGAATGAGAGTCAAACCATCCGGTCTCCTGCCGTTGCTGCGCGCAATACTCACAGGCTCTAAAACTGCAGGAATGTCAGCGGCGACAAGAGCCCGCCGAATTACGTCATTCAAGGCAGCATGTCGTGATATGCGGCCCGCACTACGTAAACAGAATAAACCGTGGTGACTTAGTACATCGACGAGATCACCTCAGCGGCAACGGTGAAGAAGGTTAGTCCTGGCCCCCAGATGACGGAATACTATGAGAGAAAGTGTGATATTGTCAAATAAGATTTCTAAGTTTTTTGAAGCTATTACCTGCTACTTCTCAGAAACAGATCTTTTTGGTAATACAAGAATCTAAAAGTTGTAATTGAACATATTTGCATAAAGGCACAGATTAATCACTTACTAACGTAAAATAAAGGCTCATCCCAGTGTTTCTGACAAAAAATCGAGGTAGGCAGGTAAGTACTCGGACAAACCCTTAACCAAGCATTTCGAGCATCAGTCAAGCACGGCACCTCATCCGATCCTAAGGAAGGGCGAATAACAGACAGGAAAAGGTTTTCCGTGTCGTAGGCTGACGAAAGAAAAGCAGGCAGTGACACAATCGAGATTTTGCGTATGCATAAGTTTGCATACCGGATAGGAAGTGAGGCTTGATTCCAGACCCTGTCATCAACAAAGGAGCAATTTAATATTTTAGATAATGTATTTTTGAGAATATTGTCTACAGATATTAAAAGGCTTAGAATTTTAAAAAGTTGAGAACAGTGAAGAGCATATGTAAATTTTGGGATGAAAAGGCAAAAGCGAACAACGAGGAGAATTATGTGGGAATTAATTTTAAAAAGTTTGTCTGAAGACTGGCTAAATTTTTGTATTTGATAAAGCAAGGTATGGAATTATCTATTATACAATTCTTAAATTTAATTTTGAGGTACATCATACAGGGCATCTACAATAGCCTTTTCGAAATTATTTACGTTAGAAAACTGTCTCGAATTTTCGGTAACTGTTCTTGCAAGTCGTTTCATGACATTCTCGATTACGTTTAGATCCGGAAATCTTACGGGCCACTCCAGCAGTTCAATATTATGCAGGTGGCGGACACGCGCTCAGAAATGTAGGACGATTAGAAAATGTTCCACGGAGGACAAAGATGGCAACAAAAAATCCCCGCGTGATAGGGCCTACTTATTATGAGCGTCTGCCCGCCGACTTAAAAGATGAAAAAATTGACGAAACGTTAGTCGCCGACTAAAAAGCCTTTTGTTGGATAAAGAGTATTATTCAACAAATGAATATTTAAATTTTTAACATTCGTAAAATACGTATTTGTATATCTTCAATTGATACTTTATTTTTTATATTTTGACATTTATGATATTTATTATTTTACATTTGAATTTAAATTTGTTTTACTTTTTAATATTATGTCCCTATTATTTTTGACGATTATGTTATGCTTTGGCATTTTTATAACATTAGTAAAACTGACATTGATAATGTGAAATAAATATATCTATCTATCTCAAACCACGAAGAAACAATTCTTGCCGTGTGCACTTTAGAGTTGTCATGCTGAAAAATGTAGCGACCGCCTGTCATAGATACACCACGCTTTAAAAGAATGTCATTGAGAATGTTTAGTTTGCGCATTTACTGGTTTTGTCAAAAATTGTATATCAGTGTCCTGAAAATACCCAATCGCAGCCCATACCATGACTGACCCCCCCGCCCGTATGTCTACGCGAGAGAATTGTTTCTTCCTTTCTTGTATCATGAAAATAATATGAGTAACTATCGGGACCTTCAACATTAAATTTTTTCTCGTCAGAGAAAATAACATTTTGCAATTCTTTTGTCAATGACATATTATACTTTTGGACAAACTGTAATCTAGCATTAATATGTTAGAGGGTTAATGGGGTTTTTTTTTTCAACTTTCTTCTTGTAATTATGGACGAAGTTTTAAGCAACTTTTGTACGTTATGAGCATTTGTTTGTACTCCTGCTTCTTTCGCTATTGCTGACGCAGAAAGCATAGAATTACAGGCAACCCTCAAAATTGCTCCCTCTTGACGTCTGCAAAGTGCTCGCGGACGATATGGGACTTTTTAATATCATAATTCTCTTTATTTCTTGCAAATTATCAATAATATTGGCACTTCTGTTAATTCTTCTTGCTATTTCCCTGTTACTAACACCTTCATTTTTTAGTGCAGTAATTTGTCCTTTCTCTAATTCTGTCAATCTCTTGCCTGGACCAATTAAAAAAAACAAACAATCTATATTTCGTCGCAACACCCAAAGTGTGAGAAATACGTGCGTACTCCTCACGTATCAAGTAACGACTGAGCATCGCTTTCGTGTACGGAGCCTCTATCTTTTTGTCACAAAGAATGATCTTGAAGATATTGTGTTAGTACATTCAACAATAAAAATCAAAACCCTGTATTTTATATATAAATAAAAATTATTGTTTCCGTAATGTAACACATTTATTAATACTTACATACATATTAGTACTTACTAAGTCTTACGCTGTCAAAAAGCAGTAAAATAGTTTGGACTGAATTCACTTTCAACAATATTTCCATAGTTTTCCTTAGTTCAGGAGACAAAGCCCTTTAGTTGTACAAGGGACGGTTTTACTATTCTTTATATTAGTTATTTTTAATTTTATTATAAATGCTGGTAATAAAAGTACTTTGCTGAACATGGCTTTATAAATTTGTAATTTAACAATCTTTTTCAGTTATTATGACAATAAATAAGAAAAAAGTAACATTTTTCTAAACAACGTACAAAACCATTGATCAATCGATTTTGAACCCACTTTTATCTTTATTTTTCGAAGTTAATTTATTAAGTTACACTTCTAGTTTTTCCGACATTGCTACAGTTAGCTACTTAGTTAATGCTTTCATTCGACTCTCAGTCAGGTCAATTCAGAAAACGTTTCTAAATTGGTTTAGAGTCTAGATGATACTGGGAGCTCCCCTCGGACCAAGAAACATAATGGGCGAAGCCATAGTAAAGACATGTGTCAAACGAAATTTCGTGTATCTCTTTGTATCTCATTGAGCGTAATCGCGAGTAATATAAGTATGGCAACCTGGCACTGTCAGCGTAAATCGTGTCAACTCATGACAGACTTCACGAATATTACTGAAATAATTATTTGCAAAACACTCGTAAACCTTAAGTGTTTTTGCTACTATTAATTCACAAAAATAAAAATATGTCATGTTCAGCTGTGTGTTGTTGTACTGTGTACCTTTCCCTAATCACGCACGTAAAAGTTCAGAAAATAGCTCAAAAAAAATGGACACGCTCTTAGAACCAATACTCCGTCCATTTTTTTGATTTTTGGTCCGAGGACCTCCCTCAGTTCGTTGTATATAATACCCATATTCCTAGCTTAGTGATTAGTTAGGGGTCACGGAATTTGTGTAATCGTCTGAAGTATACAAAATCATAATAAAATACGTGTCCAACACACACTTAACAGGTTTTTAATCAGTGCACGTTTGATAGTTATTTTAACTTCTAGAATAATTCTATCATTATGCAAATATTGTTACTCAAACTATACAGCTTTACTCTCTATAAATTTCTTAGACAAAATAAATTACTGTAAATGGCTTTTTTTACAACACGTGTATCTAATGGATGTTAGGTGTAGCAAATCATGTCGACCTTTCCCCTTACGTGAAATCTCATCCATTTTTTACATTTTCTATTAGAGAGAATGATAGTAAAAAGCAAATCTGTCTACGACGACAGTCATTTATAAAAATCGTACCTACTTGAAAGATTGTTGCTTTCACTTTCCGAATAAAAACCTCTTCTAACGAAGTGATTTCATATCTATTATTAAAAACCTTCGGAAACTTCTTGGATACATACATAATGTAGTCCCGTATCATATTTCAAAGTCTCAATATACATAGTTAATTAACTATTAAAAAAATGAAGTTAAACTGTGGAACACGGTCACATAATATGCTGCCCAGTGAATGAAAAAGAAACAAACAACAATTTTTTTTTAGGATTATGTTAAACTTCTCAAACATTGTTCCATTTTTTAAATTTAAAATATGTGGTGTCGTCGCCATTCCAATAATGTGATGAATGTTACATAACAACGGCTGACTTTTCCTGGTGACGCCTGACGGGAAATATGGGTGTCAATTGAAAGGGATAAATAGAATAGATAAATAGAATACGAAATTCTTACAGACTTTTTTGCATCAACATTAAAAAATCAGAGACTAGGAAACCATTATAAAAACATTAAAGTAGGTAAATATTATATTAATGAAGGAGAGACTAACTTCAACCAATGTATAATCTTCATTTAGCTTTTAGGCTTCTCAAACAATAAATTAAAAAAGAACTGAAAACATATAACAATTACGTAAAAAAAACGTCTTCATAATTCAATAATTTTTGAAATTCAGACTTATTACCATAAACTTTGTAAAAACTCCAGACGCCGTGTCTCCAGCAGCAAGGGTGAGACAATTTTGATAAGCCGACTCACCTGTACATACGTACATTAAATCTTATCACGCGGTCAGACATTATACCAGCTGTCTAGGAATTTAGGTTGTTCATGAACTGACCAGAAACATTTGCAGCCTCCAACCGCATGTTAACTGACACTATAACAAGAAAGAAAATTAGGTAGATGTTTTTGCTTGTTTTTTTTCATAATCTTAAAAGGGATTATCATTTTCGTGGCTATTTGTGTACTTTTGTACTTTGTATACGTGAACGTAGGTATACAATATACTACATATTGTGCATGGTTCAAATGTTTATGTGCTTTTACGGAGATTTGAACTTTAAATAATTGTTCTAATAATAATATTTAATACGCATTTCTTATATAAGCTGAAGAAAATATACATAATGCATAGATTACAAAATAAATATGCATTTGATTCAAAATAATAAAATTAAAAATCGCTTCTGAAATAGACAATAACACAAGTGCTATACCCAAAATTAAGAATGATTTTAAAGGATAAGAGATGAAAATAAAACATAGCATGAAAAAAAATTTGTATTAAAAAAAATAAAACCGCCTCCAAAAAAAACAGTGAAAAGTATAAAATAACTCCTCACCAAGCTCACCAAACTAATAGACTTTATGTTGTTGTATGCACATTGATTTGGCACCGACTTCAATAACTGTCAAATTTAATTATATACGTGTGTGTATCGTATTTATAAAGTTATTTTAATTGTACTTGAGTCTTGATTAGTAAAGGTCAGTTATTTTATACTTTTCAGTGTTTTTTTTGAAGGCGGTTTAATTTTTTTGAATAATATTTTTTTCTCCCTTTTGAGTGGTCTTGACCTAAATAAATATCTAGGGCTGGTGTGCAATTAACTTCATTCTAATTCCGGAGCGCAACGATGTACAAGAGAATCGTCAATATAAATAAAGGTTATAACCAGGTCGTGTTATCTAGTGTATCTTCGAAGTCCAAGTTCCAATATCAGTGAAATTTAAATGGGACCACCTCTGAAGTATTATCTACCAAACGTAAAAAGAATTTTTGAAATCGGTTCATAAATGACGGAGTTATGAGGTAACAAACATACAAAAAAAAAACATACAGACGAATTGAGAACCTCCTTCTTTTTTTGAAGTCGGTTAATAATGAAACAAGTACATATGTTACGATTAGCATTGCTAGTAGATTTACGCTCTATCGCAAAAATGTAACACGTAATGGTACATTTATGTATGTACGTTGAGTTGCCAAAAATTATTTTTAAAGACTCCTTTTTATTGCAAATGTCGTGAGACCACATTATTTATATGTCAATTATATTTGTACGTGATTTACATGTGTCAACATTAAAGAGCACGAGCGCAATTCCTCTCATATTAAGTAGAACTTAATTGCATTCACCACATAGTACTTCCAAGATATTAATTTCGAAACAACTGGTCATTATATTACACGAACATTTTAGTTATAATTTCTCAATGTTGAGAGGCAAAGAGATCTATGGTTTTTATAACTTCGGAATACCTAGTATAAACGGATTTTAAAAATTTTGTTTTTATTAAAAAAAAATTAAATTTTCATACACTACCTGCCTCAAATTTATCCGATTCTTCTCCTTATAAAATACTATCATAATTGCACTGAATTAAAAGGCACTATAATTATGTCACTTTTGTACTCTAAAAGCACCAAACTTGCAAAACATAGAAAATCTAATTCTTATAACAAATTAATATTAACTTCTCCTGTTCCCACCAAAAAACCCTCTAGCATAGGTCGAAAATAAAATAGTAGATTGTATAACAAAGGAGGAATGTAATACTTTTACGACAAAGCGCTATTTTGAATCCAGAGTGGACCGAAGGAGTCCAGAGTAGAATCTCAAACCTAACAAACGATTCTAAAATTGAATCCTGAGCGCAGGAATTCAATGTACGTCGTCCGAGGCAAAATAACTTTACTATCGAGTGATAAACTTTACTTTTCCTTCTCTTCTATGAGAAAAATGAATAAGAGGCGCTATTAGATAAGGTACAGAGAAAAATTCTTAGTTTTAATTTCTTCATTTATTTTCTTTTTCTCTCTGGCGCGGCCACACACCGCCCAGATAATCAGCCAGTAACATTTTTCATACAATGTTTTTGTTTGAGCTCTTTACTTGCGGAACTACATATTATGAATAATTTGATATAAATAATATTCGTGTTCCTTATTCGAACTCATTTCTATGCTGTATGAAATTCTTTATGAGAAAAGAGCTACTTAGGTCGCACTTATCGAACTAAGTAATCATATATTCTACTACTAAAACTAATAATCTCTTCTACTACTAGAACTAATCATCTTTTTTGAATAGATGGAATTAAAACGATTTTAGGTCCCTTGAAGCAAAGATTACGTTTTCTTCCTAATTCGAGGTTCCGAGTGTTTTAGGCGGAGGATAGCTAAAAATTTTAAGAATTCGTCACGTGTTTTCCGCAAAATAACACCTGAGTCTATACGACATGTAAAAAATTTATCAAGTGAGAACTTGAGTCACACAGAGGGTATTTAAGGATATTTAAGACTTAGGTAAGGCTTCATGAAATTGTTAGAATTTTATCGAGTGGTTAAGTCCAATTTAAGTATACGATATGCTCAGTCTGTTGTGTGATCTGATTGATTCTCTTTTGAATACTTTGAAATGTTAACTAGTGCAAAATACATCTGTTAACAAAACGTATAACTATGCCAAATTTCAAGTTTGTTTCTGAGAAAATCAATTATGCCGGACAGAGGAAAATTAAGGAATGGACGCCTAAGTAATTTTATGGGGCTACCGTTTTTCTTCTAATAATTTAATAACTTATTACGAATTAATTTTGAAATGCTCTTCTATTTATTTTCGTTATAAAACAAAAATATAGAATAAGTAATACGTATTCGTAATTTTCATTTATAATTTATAAATTGATTTGCTTTGCCTTCGGCTTTAATTTTTTCCGTTTGAATGTACAGACATTATACTTCTCATTTTTATTATTATTTAATATTAAATTCAGTTAGATTAGGTTTTTACGTGTAATAATTCTAAATGAATAAGCTCAGATATTTTCAACCCGACGCAAAAAGAGGGGTGTTATGATTTTTTTTTTTTTCATCAAAGAGGGGGCAAACGAGCAAGCAATTGGTGGAAAGAAATCACCGCCGCCCATGGGTGTCCATCCTTGAACTCACGGATACGTTACCGGACTTTAGAAAAAGAGTAAAAGGAGGGAAAGGAAGGAGAGAGGGGAGATGGGTCACCGGCACTCTCACTCACCGAACAAAACACAACAGCAATGCTGTTATTTCACGACGATATTCTGTGAGAGTGTGGTACGTCGGGCGAGCTGGCCCAAATGGTGCTGCAATTCAGCATAGCTCTACCACACGTGTAAATTATAATTAATAAATGTATTGAATATCTTCTTCACCTAAAAACATGAAACTGTCACAAGTAAATTGTCGCACTCATCAACTGCAAAAATGTGCGTGCAGGATACTGTTTATTCCGCATGAGTAATAAAAAAGATTTAAACTAACTAAACGAAAAAAAAAAAAGATTGAAAAAATGTCTAATCCCCACGTCAGAGGAAGCTGTAAATCACAATGTAAAAAAACTAGTAGCTACTATAAATGCTTTTAAGAAAACAACGTTAAAAAAAAAGCTAACTAACTAAAATTGTAATACAATTAATATTAGATAGTCGTACCCAACAATCATTACAATTATTTGGTTTAACTCGTCAACAGAACGTTTCATTTCCAACATGTAACTTTAGTAATTTGACCAAAAGTTATAATTAATAGGAGAACCCGGCCAAAAATGTTTTTAGCCGCTTGGCGCGACACCAAGGTTTTAAAAGTAACAAATCTGCCTACCCATTTTATTATTAAAAGTTTACAACACAAATTCCAAGTAAAACCTTCGCATTTTTGTCAACTACTCGTAACATACCACACGAAATGGTGCGGTAGATATCCTAGTAGTTAATACTATAATTAATATCGAGCAACTTACGCGCTGTGATCTGCTGCACATGAGATCTTGTGACATCCGTTCAGAATATATTTGTGCTTCCGAAACCACTTTTTGGTCCTAGTTATGACTAGACAACAAGAGTGCATAAATTCTAAGTTAAACATATTATTTTCATAATAATATAGTTCGGTAACTGTCAAATTTAATTATATAGGTATGTGTATCATACTTATAAAGTTATTTTTATTGTACTTTAGTTTTGATTAGTAAAGGATATAAGTAGTTATTTTGTACTTTTCAGTGTTTTTTTTGAAGCCGGTTTAATTATTTTTGTTATTTCTTTATTAAACACTATTTCATACCATTGAACAATTTATTATTGGTTGGCTTTTTCCTTAAATTGTGATTCAAAATAATAAAATATTCTTTTATTAAACTTAACGCATTTCTTATTTTTATTTTCATTTGGTATTCATCCATTTTTATTTGTTTTTAGACTAAAAAACTCAAGTCATCTACGGTGCGTATTGTGAAAAATATCGTAAGCTCTTACTGCGGTAAGCATTTATTTATTGTATTCTTCTTATTAAAGAAACTTTACAGCCTAAAATATTTACGTATTTATAAATTTAAATCAAGGCCAATTGGATACTCTGAAAGCTTACGAGTTTTATAGTCCAATCAAATAACGGTTGAAATCGAAATTTCTATAATGAGACTGAATTTTTGACAATATTCGCAAAAGTGTTTTAAACATACATGTAAAATTTCAATACGCTAGCTTCTAACTAAAGGCTTCGCTCAAAAAACAAATAAAACAAGTCAGAAAAGCGTTATTTTCTTAATTACTCTACAACGGTGTCATAAACAAAAGATCTCTATGCACAAATTACAGAACATAAAATTTTGTGTAAAACTTCATCTATGTTTTTTAGTTGTGTCATATTAACGAAGTTAAGGCAGTTTGAAGCGTAAGGAAATGAGAAATTTCTAAAAAAACGTCATGGAACCGTTACAAATTGTTATTTTTAAAGTTAATTTTTTATAATCGGTTCACGAAAAGTTAAAATTTTTTTTAGATAAATAGAATTTTTATATTATTATTCAAATAAAAGTTTTCCGCATTTTTATTTTTTAAACTCAGGTTTTAATGTGATGAATCCCTAAAATCTAGCATGATTTTAAAAATAAAATACTGCAATTTCAAAATACAAACTACGATTACGAACATATCGATACGACAATGCGATAGACAACGATATCGAAATAACTTTCATTTAACTTGTAGGGTAGGAAATGTCTCTGTGATTACCACGTGTTTCGAGAACCAATAACTGCCTACTCAAGCAATTTGGAGCGGTCGGGACATATCATCGAAACACCTCAACTTAAAAAAGTGATTTTTTGTCTTTATCTCTTAGGCAAAATTTGTGGTACTAGTTGCAAACTCATCGGACACTTGTATTAGCTTATTACACTTAGTTTCAAGTTCGCAACCGGTTGCTACTTACGGAACCTTAAGAAAATACTTTTGTCAAAATTCTACCTCCAGCAAAATTAGTGTAGTCAATACTATTGTTTATATCACATGTATAGATCGTATTCCAACTGCTTTGTGATCACAACCTCTGAAAACACTACGGAACATAGTCTATTTTATAAATGAAATGTACGCTTATAACGCATATTTCGAGGAGCATGCGAGCGAGCGATACGAGCGAGCGATGCGAGACAGGACATGGCTCGAGCAACTACGACTCGTCCTGCGGTTCATTCATACATTGTTAAGTATTAACGCATTAGCAAACTACTCATTATAATTCCAAATTGAAAAACCGAGTTAAGAAAAACACTGAAAAGTACGAAATAACTATCCTTTACTAATCAAAACTTAAATACAAAAATAACTTTATAAATAATCGTATTTCCATACCCATACAATTAAATTTGACAGTTATTGAAGTCGTTGCCAAATCAATAAGCAACAACAGAAAGTCTATTAGTTTAGTAGGCTTGGCACCGACTTCAGTAACTTTCAAATTTAATTGTATGGGTAGATAGATAGATAACTCTTTATTGCCAACACATCAGGGTAGAATCAAAATCAACATCAACGTTTATAAAAATAAAAGTGTGTAAACAGGCCGTCTTATCGCTTAGAGCGATCATCTCTTCTGGACAACGATAGCGTGCATAGTAGCATAGAAAAGTGATACGGAAGGCGATGGATTAAAAATTATAAAAATTGAATATACATAATAATATCATACTATATCCATGAACATGTTATACTTACACAAATACTTTCATACAATATATATCCATATATACATATACTTATGTACACACGCTCACTCATATATTTATATATTTACAATATATATACATAGCCAAAAGTGGTCAGAGACGGCAGCAACATTCGACATTATTGTTTGTGTAAAAAATTTTATTAAAAAAATTAAACTGACTTCAAAAAAGAACACTGAAAAGTATGAAATAACTATCCTTTACTAATCAAAACTTAAGTACAAAAATAACTTTATAAATGCGATACAAATACCCATATCATTAAATTTGACAGTTACTGAAATCGCTGCCAAGCCTACTAAACTGATAGACTTTCTGTTGTCGAACATTGATTTAGCACCGGCTTCAATAACTGTCAAATTTAATGATATGGGTATTTATATCGTATTAATAAAGTTATTTTTGTACTTAAGTTTTGATTAGTAAAGGATAGTTATTTCATACTTGTCAGTGTTCTTTTTTAAGTCGGTTTAAATTTTTTAATAAAAAAAATTTATTTTGCCCTTCTGAGTGACCTTGGCCTAAATAAATATCTAGGGCAAGTCTACAATTAGTTTGTTTTTTAATTCTGGAGCGCAATGTGTTAACTTCCATTCTATTAAAGAGTATAAACCACGGAAACCATTTTCGAAAATAATGCGTATACCCCAATGGGGGTTTTCAGGCTGTATTTCAGTAACGGATGAAATTATTACAAAATAAAAAAAAACGTAGGATTTATAATATGTAACTGTACACGATCAACCCAATTTTACGAGAAATGGTGGGAATAACACTTGAAAATTAAAACGGTCATAACTCTTAAACAGATACGTTTTTTTCGATAATTCTTTTTGTAACTACATACTAAAGTTATGCTGTTATATATGTTATATATTTCATCCATTAAACTAACTGTCCCGTTTTCATATACACCCTGTATATGTATATATATACGAAATTCGTAAGGTATTCATTGAACTGCTACACAATGATGTAGTGAAATTTAAAAAAAAGTAAACATAGTGCTAGAACTTCATACCTATAACAGTGAAATAAAAAATCTAGTACACATAAGCACGTGGGTAACTTTACATAGGCCTAGGTCTTCAAAAATTATATCGACGTTTCAACGAGAACTTTTTAAGTCAAAAGTTGTCGAGATATACGCTTTTAAATTTAATAGTGTAACTAGGTGTTACCCTTTACTGTACGTGGTCCAACACACACTAGGCCGCTTAAGTCATCATTCGCTTTTTCTGAAAATAATTCCATAACAAGATCAAACACCGATGTCCCGCTCAATTTTCGCTGCAAGTCATGCGACTATTCGCGCCAATGTGAACACGTCTATACAAGGCAATCGGCGCGAGCGAATCGCATTCCACATCCCGCGCGGGATTGGCCTCAGTTTGAGCAGAGCTTTAATATCATGTCGGTGACGCGAACTCATAAGATTTTAACTATTTAAAAATCGTCCAACGTTTATTTCAAAAACTGTTCGTCTATTTGATCTATTACCTAGCCGTAACATACAAGAGCAAAAGTCAGACCCTAATTCTGACATTTGTTGATATGTTCACGTATTTTGAATTTGGAACTATATTGCGCACCAGTCGAAGCTATGTCCTGCCATTGAAAATTCCGAAATAAATAATGTATAATTAGGTGTTTTCCGTTTTTTTTTGGATATCTTAACAAAAACCACAAAAACGGTCGCGAAAAAACAAGTTTCATTGGTTTTTATCAGGATACAAGTTTTTATTTTCATTATTTATAGCTATTCTGCCTATTCATTAGTCGTAAGGGTTAAAGTTGTTAATCGGTTGTCAAAATGTATCTTTGGACCAAAGAAAATTAAAACAACTTTCTCCTTTCTCCTTTGGTAATTAAAATTTAATATATAATGGAGCAATAGAATTAGTAATTCTGGCTACAACTCGCAATATTTAAAATTAATGGTTTTGTCAATAAATTTTGCTACTTTTAATATAAATCACATCTACTTTGAAATTAATAGTCTTTGCAATAAAAATATGGTAAACTTCAAAATTTCAAGTTTGCACAATAAAATTTTGGTTACAACTTTATTCCCTGAAGCTTCAATTTGGTGTAATGGTGAGATAATAAATGCTTGGGTGGAAATTGTGACAACAAATGCAGGCTAAGCTTCGAAGGCTAAGGTTTATATTGTTAAAACATTGGGTAAAATTTTGCAAAGTTTTTTTGTAAAATTATGCAACAGGATATATTTACAATACAAGGCATTCTCAAGGCAATCTACAAGATTTAAAGCGTCGCTACACAAGTTTAAATTTTTTAAGATATTAATTTTGTAATTTTTACATGAACACTCTTTTTGGGTAGGTTAGCGAAGCGAGCGTACCGCGGCAGCGGCCAGCGAAGCGCCAGATCGGAATCCGCTCTGTAAGAACACTTTTATGAACTTTGTAACTTACGCTTTTATTAACTATTCAAATTTTTCCCACTTACCAGATTGTCAATTACATCCTTTCTATTACATCTCTTCATCTCTCTACATTCCCTTAATTCTTACACAGGAAATACACTAAAGGGCTTCCCAAATACAGATGAAATGACAGGTTTTATAACATTTTTATTATTTGATTACTATGTATCTATTTTATTTTTTCTTAAATACACCTTAAATCGGAGCGAAGTGTTTAGAAAGTTCTTGCCATACATTTAATCTTCGTTTTCTTGTTCGTTCACCCTATGATCACCAAAAAAAAACAGAGAATACTAATTCAATTTACACAGAATTTTATTTTTCATAGCACAATCAAATATTTTAAACGATTGTTTCTTTTTATTTCTCTTACTTAAAAAAAATAATTCATGGCAAGATTTGGCCACGAAACAAAGCCTATAGGACGAAAAACTACCGAACAGAATCTTGGTATTAAAGATTGCAAACCGGAAAACCGGATTCAGTAATCCGGTGGATCCGGCATCATTAGATGTCTCCCGGATCTGGCAACATATTACCGGTTCTATTTCGGATCCGTTAAAATGAAAGAAATACATGAAACCGATTTGTAAAAAAATTCTCGCATTGTTGCGTGTAAGTAAATATAAATATTTAAATGTTAGTATATAGACATTGTTATTGTTCAATCGACAGATTAATATTATGTTTGTGTTGTATTATGAAAATGATATAAATAGACAATTAGACTTAGAAGTTCTTCTAGAATATAAAAGACTTCTTTAGACTGGAATTACGGAATAGCCACTATATCTACTGAAATATGTGGTTCCGACATAACGACGCAACAGCTTACATAGCTAATGTACTTATAAACGTAGTGCGGCAGTTATTTACGGAAAAAACATATCCCGCTGCGGCATCATACCATAGCCACACAGACCACTGTGTGACTTTTTCATATAGGGATATCTAGAATCCGTCGTTTACAAAACAAATGCGGACACTATCACGAAACAAAAAAGTATTCTAGCCGAAATCAGCGTGATTCCTCAGGCGCTCTGTAAACTTTTTCAAAACATACTGCAAGACTTGAAGAGATCGAGGTGGATCCGACCGGATCCGGCCGCATCTGTCCGGATTGAAATTGGTGCCGGATTGCAATCCTTATCGGCATCACGCTAATTGTTTCTACTTGTAAGAAAAATGTATACAAGAAAATATTCCGGAATTAACATAACAAGATGACGTAATTATCAGATTCTTACCTATGGAATTGCCTTTTTATAATAGAACAAATCAAACAATTTATTTTAATGAAAAGTATATAACTAATAATAATACGCCAGACAATACACAACAATCATTTGGTCTCAAACTAGGACATTCCCTGTGCTATGAGAACCAGACGATGATTACTAGGGCCGTCTACCATGTCCCAGTGCACCAAGACCCTAGATAAAGCGAGTGAACTAAAATAAAAATAGATAGATAAAATAGATCAAAAGTGAGTAGTAAAAGAAGCTAAGGAAGACCAAGGTTGACTTATGAAGATCAAATAGCTAGAGTGTTAGCCGACGGAAATGTCAAAAGCACTCGCATACCTAGGCGAAAATTTGTGAGGAGAATGATAAGATTTGAGGAAGCGAAAGAACAATGTAAAGATCGCGACGCTTGGCGCTCCGTCCTCTCTGACTACCCCGTTAGATATACGGCGTGTAGATATGTGCGTATGTATGTAATCATAATAAAAATACACGTATAAAAAGATTTAATTGTTATTTTAAATGATGCTTCTTTAAACTCTGTAAAAACTTTAGACTATACTAAGTTACAACGATAAATCGGATGTGATCGGATGATTTTTTTAAATCACTGTCCTGTAAAGTAGGTAAAATACAGATGCGCTAAATTTATTTTAAAACAAAAATAAATTAAGTTTATTTTTCGAAAAAATGGATAAAAGAAAAATTGTTTTGTTTAAGCAGTGGTCGTCACTCACCGACATCCTGTCTTAACTAAATTTTTGCAGGAATATAATATACCCTATCAAATAATAAAAGCAAAGTTATCACGCGCAACGCTAATTTTGACGCTAGTCCTGTCCCTGTATCGCACACCGCCCGCCGCCCACATTCCCCTCGCAAGATCCGTAATTATGCGTACTTTTTATTTATAAAATAGATGTTTCGAGAGAGAGAGAGAGAGATATGTTCCGTAGTGTTATGTTCCGTTTCGACTATCGATCGAAGCGATATATCAAGGTGATATCAAGGCGAATTACGAAGACTAAATTGGCGACTACTGCGACGATTCTGGATAGAAGACCATGCGGTTCGGGAACATTGTGAGTGAAACGTATTAACTTCGGTGACGCGTGAACTCCGAGTCGCGGCTACGAAGATTAGGAACACCGTAATTAAGTTCGCGTGTTCTTGACACCTGTCTCTACGAACGAGAATTAAACTCTTCGCACCATTAACCGGCATCTTATTGCCCACAGCTCGTAACGATATCTAAATGTTATACTAATCTAAACGCTGCATGTTAAAAATTGTGATTCAATTTACTTTATATTTAATTTGAATCAAAAATGTCTAAATGATTTTAATTATCACTCAACGAAACTTGTGTAATTAAGCCTATTCGGAAATCGAATCAAATTGGAAGACGCAAGATTAATCTGCACACCAAAGGGCTGAGCTTATTAAACTGTTAAATAAGCGTATAAATTCTTACAGGAGCTCAACGAATAGCGTACTGCCATCGAATTTTTTTGGGGATCTTCGTGTCTTAGGGTATTTCAGTATTCGACTGCGGCTACTTTATTTCAAAACCTGTTGTAGGACATTTTACGTTTTCGTTTTCAATTTTTTGCTTTACATAACTAGAAAATGAAAAATAAGTATAATTTTCATACTATTACTAGCTGCACCCGCGACTTCGTCTGCGCGGAAAATTTTTTCGTGGCTTTCCCGGATTAGGTTAAATTATATGTAAATATGCATAGTATGTTTAAACATTGTTTCTGAAAAGAAGTCTACGTCTAAGCCTACGTCTGTCTCCGGACACATACTATCTCTGTACCAAGCATCATAATTGGTTCGGCGGTTCAGTATTTCCCATTCAAAGTTTTATCCCCCTTTTCAGCCCTTTAGGGATAGATTTTTGATAAAAAAAGTAGCCTATGTCCGTTCCTATGTGTCAAACTATATTCATCTACATCACAATCAGTTCAGTGGTTTAGCATTTCCCGTACATAGTTTCATCCCCCTCCCTCCCGTCCCCCTTTTCACAGATTTTTATAAAAAAAGTAGTTTATGTAATTTGGATAAAAAAAAGTCTTATTACCGCATCAAATTTTATCATTACCAAGAGTTAGTGTTTGCCATACAAAGTTTTGTCCCCCTTTTCACCCTCTTCGGGGTAAATTTTTGATAAAAATAAGTAACCCATGCCCGTTTTCTGATATCAAACTATATCCCTGCCAAATTTCAATGTAATCGGTTCAGCGGTTTACCATTTCTTATACAAAGTTTCATCCCCCTTTTCACTCTTTTAGGGGTAGATTTTCTAAAAAGATAAGTAGTCTACCATGAGCGCATTCACATTTTCGTACTACGCACCGATTTTTATCAAGATCGGTCAATCCATTCTTCAGTTGTAAAGGACATACTAATAGACGGACAGTCAAAAATTTTAAAAATGGCCGAATCGAAGTCATTGTATCATAAAATGAGTATTTATCACAAAATTTGACAGTAAAATTATATCATTACCAAGATTTAGCGTTTCCCACACAAAGTTTCATCGCCATTTTCATCATCATAGAAGTACATTTTTGAAAAAAAAAGTTATCTTGTTACTCATTAGCTCATGTCCCTTTTTCTGATGTCAAACTATCTTCGTGCTAAATCTGATCGTAATCGGTTCAGCGGTTTACTATTTCCCATATAATGTTTCATTTCCCTTTTCACCCCTTTAAGGCTAATTTAGCCTGTATGTGTTCCCAGGTGTCAAACTATATCCATACATATATACGTACATACATCTTTACGCTGTATACCTAACGGAGATCAGAGAGGACGAAGCGCTAAGCGTCGTGGTCCTTACATACGTCTTTCGCTTCCTCAAATTTCATCATTGTCCTCACACATTTTCGCCTAGAAATGTGAGTGCTTTTTACATTTCCGTCGGCTAACACTCTGGCTCTTTGATCTTCATAACTCAGCCTTGATCTTCCTTGACTTCTTTTACCACTCACTTTCGCTCTGTAGATTTTCTTCGTCAGTCTTTCATCACTCGTTCTTTCTATATGCCCGAACCATCCAAGCATTCTTTTCTTCATTTTTACAATAACACTAACTATAACCATAACTAATAATAATAATAACTATATCCATGCTACATCATAGTCAGTTCAGCGGTTTAGCATTTCCCGTACAAAGTTTCGTCCCCCTCCCTCCCGTTCCCCTTTTCACAGATTTTTGATAAAAAAAGTAGCCTATGTATTGTTGACAAAAAGAAGTCTTATCGCCGCACCTCTCACTATCAAGATTTAGCGTTTCCCATACAAAGTTTCATCCCCGTTCTCACCATCTTAGGCATAAGTTTTTGATAAAAAAAAATTGCCTATGTCCGTTCAGTAATGTTAAGTTATCTTCCTGCCAAATTTCATCATAATAGGTTCAGCGATTTACCATTTCCCATACAAAGTTTCATCCCCCTTTTCACCCCTTTTAGGGATAGATTTTCTAAAAAATAAGTAGCCTACATGAGTGCATTCAGATGTTCTTACTACGTACCGATTTTCATTAAGATCGGTCAGGCCGTTCTTCAGTTATAAAAGAACATACAATCAGACAGACCGACAATAATTTAAAAATGGTAGAATCGAAGTCAGTGAGTCATAAAATGACTATCTATCATAAAATTTGACAGTACAATTATAATTACAGACAGACGCTAGAGATTTATATAGTAGTATAGATAGATAATAGAAAGATTGTTTTTGAAAAAGAGCCTACGTATGGCCTACGTCTGCCCCCGGGGACGTACTATATCTGAACAAAACATCATTTATCATATATCAGCATAGTCAGCAGTTTAGCATTTCCCATTTAAAGTTTCGTTCCCCTTTTCACCCCGTTAAGGATAGGTTTTTGATAAAAAAAAGTAGCCCATGCCCGTTCTCTGATGTCAAACTATCTCCCTGCCAAATTTCATCATAATCGGTTCAGCAGTTTACCATTTCTCGTACAAAATTTCATCCCCCTTTTAACCCCCTTAGGAGTAGTTTTTTGATAAAAAGATAGCCTATGTCCCAGTCCCAGGTGTCAAAAAATTATATCCATGCTACATCATAGTCAGTTCAGCGGTTTAGCATTTCCCGTACAAAGTTTCGTCCCCCTCCTTCCCGTTCCCCTTTTCACAGATTCTTGATAAAAAAGTAGCCTATGTATTTTTGATAAAAAAGTCTTACCACCTCATTAAATTTTATCATTACCAAGATTTAGCGTTTCCCATACAAAGTTTCATCCCCCTTTTCACCCCCACAAGGGTAGGTTTTTGATAAAAAAAAGTAGCCTATGTCTGTTTTCTGATGTCACACTATCTCAGTGCTAAATTTCATTATAATCGGTTCAGGGGTTTACCATTTCCCATAAAAAGTTTCATCCCCCTTTTCACCCCTTTAGTGGTAGATTTTCTAAAAAATAAGTAGCCTATCATGAGCACAATCACGTGTTCTTACGACGTACCGATTGCCATTAAGAACAGTCAAGCCGTTCTTCAGTTATAAAAGGACAAACAAACAGATAGACAGACAGACAAAAATTTTCAAAAATCGCAAAATTTGACAAGAACTCTGAAACTACAGACAGACGCAAGAGATTTATATAGTAGTATAGATGTATTCGTATTGATTCCATCTTCATAAGAACTTCATAAGGATTGTCCATTTTTATTGCGCTCTATAATAAAATTTTCTGTAACTTTTGCTAGGTTTTGATATCGAGTGCCTGACGGACCCAAGATTTAATCCGTTGTTCAAAATTAAAAACGCAACGAATTTGATTAAATCTTGGACCAGTGAAATATTATCCTGACATTGTGTTAAATATAGATTGAAGTCAAAGACAAACAGTGTGGAAATAATCCTGACATATTGAAACGTGCAAAAGTTACAGGAGACTTCAAGAGAATGCGTTTAAAATGTATATCGTAGAAATTACTATTTAAATTTGTATGAATATTAAATGGCAGGTATTGTCAGTTGCATCGCCTACGCTCTTCAAGATCATTTCAGTTTTGCAATAAAAATCTAAATGAAAAACCAAATAAAACGTGTTCTATTTTTGAAATTACTTCAATTTGTAAGATAAAGCCAAAAAAAAACCTGCGAGTTATAAAAACTTTGAGCTAAAAATGTGACAGTTATGCTAATACAGATTCCGAAACAACGGTACAAGTTTTCATGAACCTGAGGTTTTTTATGTGAAGTTGGAGTTGGAATTGTATCTTAAATTGTAATTTGAATATCATCAAAAGTAATCAAGCTATCTTTGAGGTTGCCTTTAATAATAAATATTATGATTTTAGAATAATTAATTAGTACTTTAGAAATAATCTCAAAAAAATATCTCTTTACATTTTTCAATTCCTCAGCACTTTGAATTTTACAACTAAACTAAATAATTAAAACAAAATATAACAAACCTATTTATTGTATCTTAAATTGTAATTTGAATATCATCAAAAGTAATCAAGCTGTCTTTGAGATTGCATTTTTCAATACTTCAGCACTTTGAATATTACAACTAAATAATTAAAACAAAATATAACCAATCTATTTGTGTATACAAACCTACAAATTGTAACGTAACATTGCTTATGTTAATAAAATAATATAAATTATTTAAAAACATATATATATTTTACAAAATTATAATTTTTCCGATTAAATAAACAACCCATTGATATTGACTGTAAAATAAAATGAATAAATATAGTAAATTATATATTCAATTTAATCATAGTTTAATTATGTCTAATTAAGTTTAATTATATTTATTAAAAATATGTATTTGTTAATGTATAAATCCTTTAGGTATTTTTCAGCATCTGTGTTTTTCTTGAAACCATTTAATGTATGTTAGTTTATGGCACTTTAGGTCTGTTTGTATTCTGTTAAACTTTTAAGTACGAAATTGTATATTGACTGTTTGTTACCTAAATGAATAAATAAATAAATAAAAAATTATAAATTATATCTAATAGACAATAAAATTTACAATCAAAATTTAAATATTCGCGCGATGTAGTGAGTTTGGACAAAAGAGTTTACGGAAATATACAGCTCGCAATATTTTGTAATCGTTTCGCTTACGTACCTCAATTCACTGGCAGAGCTTGCTCGAATTAAACTTTAAAAATTGCAACACTATTTTTAAATATAATCTTCATAGTTTTTTTATCTAAATCAAGTATTTAACTTTTGTTTATTTGGCTATAAATAGTTGTGTGACTACAGTGAAATAATAACTAATTTTTTAAATCCGTGTGTTCTAGACCTTTGTTTGGTGTTTGACGACCTCCGTGGCGCAATTGTTTAGCGCGTCGGAAAGTAAAACGGGGTTTGCGGGTTCGATTTCCGTCCCGAGTCTGGGTGTTTATGTATAATACGTATATATTTACAAAAGAAAAGTATATAAGTAGTATATCAGTTGTCTAGTACCCATAACACAAGCGCTATGCAGCTTACTATGGAACTAGATGGCGCTGTGTGAAATGTCTGAGTATTATTATTATTATTTGTTAGACCAGAGAGCTCCATTATGTCATAAACAAATTAGAAGATAACATTTCAGATATCACTAATAAGTACAACCTAGCTCAAAAAGAATGTAATGAACTTAGGGTTATATGTATTCTAAGAACTTTCTAGGTTGAATAGGTCATACTCGTAGGTTAATAATGAGAGATTCTTCCTTCTTCAATTCTTTTCAGTGTCCAGGTTTTATGTTTGACTCAAACTAAAGCAGGTTTGACGTTCAAAAATACCTTGTAATTGGGTTTATTTGAATAAATTGATTTGACTTTGACTTTGATTCTTCAGCTAATACTATTTAGACTACTTTAAATACTAATATACCGACTTCCACACCTGGCATACGTCCACCTATCTTCCCAGGTTCTAGACACCGAGGAGCAAGTGGAGTATGGTAACGCGAGAAGGCGGGAGACCATAGCAGTGCGTTTATCGAAACCCAACTCACTTCTTATTAACCTTCTTTTGATTTTTCGGCTACCCTAAATGTTGTATATATATTTCTTTAAATTACATTATTTATTTATCTTCTTTATTATTTACTTCCATTTTTTATAAAAATTTTGCTCTCTAGTATCCTTTCCAGAGATACTAATGACGACAATGGCGCCCAACGTGGGGCTCAGTACGGTATAACACACGATTAAAAACTGCTAGTAAATATTTCACCGAGGTCACAAAACAATTAATAATAAATTTGAGCTCAGACAATGAATATGAACAATTTTAGGAATCAGAAGCGATATTAATTAAAATTAAAGTCAGTTTAAAACTTTAGCAGAAGGTAATTACAATAATCAAAGCAACTAGGCAATCTTATATCCAAAATGGACTGTTTCTCCTTACAATATGATCTGGTGCACGACTACAAAAATATAACTGATTGAGCACTACTGATCGGTACTACTACTTTATATACTAACAGCTACCTCCCCTCTTATACGTCACTTCTTCCTCTTTATCGTTTTCCATATTTTGCCAACAATAATATTTAAAAATTACTGTTCGAAATTACAACTTTGAAAATTGAACAATTTTTTTGTATTATCTACATTTATTTTCGTAAACATTGTTACGTTTCAAAGTCTAATCGTTCCAATGCTCAAGGTAAAAGCTGAAAGAACATCGTTTAAACGTCTACGCTAGAAGGCATTGATTTGATGGAACGCCATTTTTCCTTATTCTCCTTTTCGATTTGTTATTCTATAAATAAAATGATTGGTCATAAACATATCACAAAAGTCATCGAACAGCTATCAACATGTGTACGAGTAGGTATGAACAAAGAATACTAAAATTAGTATTCTTGTGTACAAATAAATATTTGTGTAAGATATTTGATAGCAATTGAATGCCGAACTTATAATATAGTTATTGTCACCATTGACTCGTTAAAGTCTAATAATTCAAATGGAATTACACTCGTGACTTCATGTACTATCGATATAAAATACTTTCTTTTATTCGTTTATATTTTTTTTTATTTCTCCCTTTTGAGTGACTTTGACCTTAATAAAGATCTAGGGTAGGTCTACAATTAACTTCTTTTTAATTCTGGAGAGCAGTGATATACAAAAAAAATCATCAATGTATGGTAAATAAAACTTATAAGCAGTTGGCATTATTTGGTATATGTTCAAAGTCTGAGCTCCGATATCAGTGACATTTAAATGGGACTACCTACTACTTCCGTAGTAGTCCCTTTGGAACAAAAAATAATTTTCCAAATCAGTCCACAATTGTGGAATTTATCTGTGAATATACATGAAAAAAATACATACAGACGAACATAGAGCCTCCTTCTTTTTTTAAATAGATTAATAAAACGCAATTTCAACAAAAAATTTATAATAGTGTAAGTAATACAAAATGCATACTGTATGTAACATCCTTTAATATCCTGGCAACGGACATTCGAGTTTACTACTATATAACTAAACACTTTTCCGATCAATTTATTTTTAATCACTTGGACGGATCAACCAATATCCGAATCAAAACACATTTACATCAGGAAACTTAGAATTCAATTTCCAAATCTGGAACGAAAATATTTTCTCGTCGCTTTGATTTTCTAAATTTCTAAAGAATTTCTTGCAGTCAATATAATATATTAATATAGTATATTGTATGTTAAATTAAATATATACAGATTTTAACAAACAACATGCAATATAAATTTATCAAAACCATTCTCAACGTTAGTGTTTTGTATTTCGATCAGTCAGTTTGTCTTAATATCTATAAAAATTGTTGTCAATGACATGTGAGCTGGCCGTCAATTTAGTGCGGCGGGTTATCTAAAAATTCGCAGACAGCGACAGCCACGCGAACATTGCGCGACCGGTGATTAATAGTAATAAAAAATTGATATCGTTTGTGACGATTGCGTGACTATTGCCCCGTGACCGTGAAATGCACTTTTCAAAGTCGATTTAGCGCCACTACACAAATTAAATTACACAAATTCTCGTTTTGACAGCAGATATCGCACGATATTTGGCTGTCGCATGCTGACTGCAAGTTAAATAATAATCGTGCGGATCGCAATGACGGCAGAGCGATCAAACAGAGTGCGAAAACTGTGAATAAGTGTAATGTATATTATTTGAATAAATGTAACAATTTATGAAATCTTACATCTACAAACGGCATAATATAATAATGTGAGATAACGTATTACATATTCGTTTATTATAAATGATATGACAAATTCAACAAATAAGAGTTTATTTCTACAGAAATAAAAATATCTTCCAACCAGCCCCATGAAAAAAATATATGTAAAAGCATGTATATTATAACATAGCGAGTAAATTGTAACATAATACAATTTATATTTGTACATACATATCTTTAAAATCTTTCTTTATTTACAATTAACATATTAATATGTAAACGTATATCTTTAATTCTCCTATGAGCTTCGTCAAATCCACAAGCTTTTACAATAATTTCGGTAATCGTAAGGATCGGTTTCATGTTTGCAAATGTTCTCCCTTACATTATTTCATCACAGCGCCACGAAAGTTAAATTATGTGCATAACTGGAAGTTTCTTGTAAATTATTTGCAAACTGAAATTGAGAATTTTACGTAGATCTATATAAGCGAAATATCACTCACTGACTGAGTCCACAATAACTCAATATCTAAAAGAGGCGTCCCAACGCTTCTCTCACCGTTCCTCTCTACACCCGAACCCCCTAGTGGTCAGGGAGTCATCGTACACCTCCGAGCCCTATGTCCGCAAACGCTATCGAAGGCCTAGACATGTGTTAGGCGATAGAGACGAAGACATTACACGTTCGAACTCGAACGTGTAATGTCGTCGGCCCACGCGACACCCATAGGGACTCACGATTAGAAGCTGATCACGTCGTACTACACGCACAATCGCGGGCCTTAAGCCACATGGTAAACTGCCACGCGGAACACTAGGCACACTAATTGGCCTTCAGCCGTCTCGCCGGCCGAGTCCGCTAGAGACCCGGCCCACAACCGAATAGGAAGCCCGTTAAACTGCACGCGGATGCGGAAAACTCCCCTGGCGACGCCTCGAGCCCGAGGTCCGCCCTCCATAAGAGGTATCTCGGGTGGAGCAACCGTCAGGCCGTCGACCATCTGGCAGAGTGCCTTTAACGATCGCCCTAACGCGACCGGTGATGCTGTAAAAGCCACTAGGGCTAACAGCAAGTTTCAAGAGGGGAGTTTTTTTAGTCGGTTCGTGTCTGACGCTACGTCGGCTGTTCGGTCCGGCTGAGTGTCCGTGGGGATTTTTTCCCCTCTCAGAAACAAAAAAAAATGAGTGACTGACTCATCACGAGATCTCCAAAACTATAGGTCCGATGGACTTGAAATTTGGCGTCATTACTTCTTTTGCGGTGTAGACGTTCACTAAGAACGGATTTTACAATTTGGCTTTGCTATCCGTGTGAAGCCGGGGCGGGTCGCATATTACATAAAGTAGATTTCATACAGTATCACTCACCGTTAAGGTGTACGAAGACAATGAAACGGCAAACAATTGGATGTATGGTACTATCTGCTATAAAACATTGATACAAAATGTATTACACCTATGAATTTATAGACTTAAGACCTAAAAAAATAAGTGCCAGTCTTACTTTACAATTAAGGTCGAACTACATTGTCACTGAAGAGAACAGAAGAGATGCGAAGCAAATTCCTTGTGCAAAACATTTTGTACCTTGTCACCATGAATTAATGTACAAATCACAGACATGAGATCGAAAAACGAGTAGAGTCGTCCCTGGAATTCTCGAGCGTGCTCTAAAATTCGCGTGTTTTTCGTCATGGATAAGGTTCAACATGTTATGCACAAAAATTCACTTCGCTTCTTTTCCTTTCTTTTCCGCGACAATGTGTATTGACCCCTACACAAATAGTATTCCGTATTGCCAGTTGTTACTACGGTTGTAATCACCAACCGAAAAACGCAGCCTGTTTTTGAGCTGTTAAACAGAGCTTATGAAAATAAGTACTGCAATCTGCAAAACAGATATCACCTACACATACCTATATAATTAAATTTGACAGTTACTGAAGTCGGTGCCAAGCCCACTTAACTAATAGACTTTCTGTTGTTGCACATTGATTTGGCACCGACTTCAATAACTGTCAAATTTAACTATATAGGTATGTGTATCGTATTTATAAAGTTATTTTAATTGTACTTGGGTTTTGATTAGTAAAGGATGGTTATTTTATACTTTTCAGTGTTTTTTTTTTAAGGCGGTTTAATTTTTTTAACAAAAAATTTTTATTTCTCCCTTTTGAGTGATCTTGACCTAAATAAATATCTAGGCCAGATCTGTAATTAACTTCATTCTAATTCCGGAGCGCAACGATATACAAGAGAATCATCAATATAAATAAAGGTTGTAACCAGCTCGAGTTATCTAGTGTATCTTCAAAGTTTAAGCTCCAATAACGGTGAAATTTAAACGGGACCGCCTCTAAAGTATTACCTACCAAACGTAAAAATAATTTTTGAAATCGATTCATAAATATCGGAGGAATAAGGTAACAAACATACAAAAAAAAAACAACGTACAGACGAACTGAGAACCTCCTCCTTTTTTTGGTCGGTTAAAAGTGCAAAATAACTACCCTTTACTAATCATAACTTAAGTACAATAAAAATAACTATATAAATACGCTACAGATACCTATATAACTAAATTTGATAATTATTGAAGTCGGTACTAAATCCATTTGCAACAAAAGAAAGTTTATTAGTTTGATAGGCTTGGCAACGACTTCAGTAACTGATAAATTTAATTATATAGGTATGTGTATCGCATTTAAGAAGTTATTTTTATTGTATGGGAGTTTTAATTAGTAAAAGATAGTTTTTGCACTTATCAGTGTTTTTGTTTGAAGGTGGCTTAATTTTTTTTTGCCATATTTCAGGTGTCATTGTAGTTGTGGATCTCTTTAAGGTTTCGTGCTTAAAGAAACGAAATGCGAGAATAACCACTTATGCCACCGTCCATCTATCCGTATGTCACCGTCGACTTTCTCGAATACTATGTGTAGTACTCTGAAATTTAACGTAACGATATATCCAAGGATATTACAACCACAGAAATATATATTAAATCCGATTCAACCACAGATTTACCGCTAATGGATATCGCCTATCACACATTTGTTAGACTGAAAGAAATATATAACGAAAGCCCGTAACAGAAAGAGATGAAAATACATATATTTCGTCTCTACCAGTATGCTCAATAATTCAAAACTGTTAAACTGTTGCATTTGGCAGACCTTTGAGCAAATCAAATTTTTATTAATTATTTCTAAAAGAAGTGAAAAATTAATATAATAATGTGAGATAACGTTACCTTTTGAGCGTGTTATTTAAATGCAGTATTTTAATCTGCAGAGGCCGGTTTGACAAACACAGGCTGTCAAAGGAAAAAAGGCTACAGTGACTACAGTAGATCTGCGGTTTCAACCAATGTACATACATTGGTGGTACATTATAACGCGGCTGCGGTAATGTTAATTTTGAATGGTATATTATTGGTAGGCATGAACTACTCAGGATATTGGGTTTCTTTAGGGCCACCCTGGAGAGGAACACAGAGTAAATTTTTATAAGGGCGCCTTCCCTGTATTGCTACAATCGATTTCAATTGTGAAATAAATACACATTCTATTCTAACCTTCACCAATTTATTAAAAAATTATGATTATCCCTAAATATAGATCTCATGAGTTCACTAAATGAAATCTTAAATGTTATATAGAAGAATTTTAAATGAGATTTTACATACAAAACAAACAAATTACATCTGTATTGGAAATTACAAAAATGAGTACTGTAACCAATAATAAGTGTAACTGTTTCTTAATATTTGGTGTAACTAAAACATTAAGATGAACTACAATAACAAAATATAAGGTTAGTTATGTATATTTTGTTCTTGAATGTTAATAATTTTGATATATGCTTGTACATTACCATCTAAGGAGATAACCATGTATGTATATAGCTAGTCGAGTTGTCCCACCAATGGTCCATAAGAATATCCACGGTGTTCACTAAACCCTTAGTGACTGCACAATTACGTTAGGTCTTCCGCAAGCCGAGTTGACCCTCCAATGGTCTCAAAGAATTTCCATGAAGTCCACTATACTCGTAACTCACAAATAAATCTCAAAGGAAAGAGATTAAATATGTATTAAGGTAATCCAACCTCATACTGCAATGCACAAACAAATGATCCGAGAAAGTAATCCATCTGATCATGTATCTTTAAAGAAAAATATCCAACTAAATGTGGAATACACCGTCATTCCACGGTGTTTATGAGATTAAAGAAGATAACATTAGTCCACTGTGTTTATGGAACTAAAATTTAGAATTAAATTTTTATGAGGGCGCCTTCCCCGTATTGCTACAATCGATTTCAATTGTGAAATAAATACACATTCTATTCTAACCTTCACCAATTTATTAAAAAATTATGATTATATAATTATGATTAGTCCACTGTGTTTATGGAACTAAAATTTAGAATTAAACTTGGAAATCAAACGTAGAATTAAGCTTGGAGATTAAACGTGTAAAGAAACTTGGAAGTAAACATGTAATCACACATGGAATTACACATGGAACTTAGCCTGGAACCATGTAACAAAATTCCTAGGGTTAATACACGGTACTAAGCACCAAGGAAAATACTTTTAAAAGACAACTACTACTTCTATACTACAACTTCTACATCCTACTTACCATGAGGTCTATCGTGGCACTTTATAATATTTAAAAAAAATGAAAAACAACTTCTTAACAACACCAGAAATATCTCAAACACATAGGCATGTATACTTTACTTCTATATGGGCATTTTTGTCTGCCACTTAACCACCACCAAAAGTGGATGGCTCCTTCCATGACTGATACTACAACTCCACAAAATTTGTACCCTCTAACGTCATTATTAATATTACTGAAAACTACTCAGATTTCAGTCTGAGGTTTCTGACATAAGAAAGAGACAGCAAGTCTCTGAAAAAGCATCGACCAATAGCAAGGGTCTGAAAATTTCAAAGTGACAACATCTAAATGTCAGATTGACAGATCCACAATAGCATTAGAATGATCTAGATAAAAGTAGCCACTGAAAAACAAGCCGGAAGCAATGCCCATTTGCTCGAACATTCCATTCTACTTGATTTGTGAAACAGATATATAGCAACACTCTCTTATCGATTATTAGGAATTACTCGTATTTAAATTTTTACAACAATTTATTTATCTCATCGTCAAAATGGGAAAGCAAGCCTAGACAAATTATATTTATACCTAAAATTGTTTTATTTTGTTTATGACAAATCTATATTTTTATACAAAGAAAATCGATTATCGATTTATTACCACGATAATTATTACTATCGATGTGTCCAAACATTCAATGTAATTACTGAACGTGACGTAAGTAAATGTAGATTTTAACGAAAGTAACAATGAACTTTATAATGAAAACAACTAAATAATTAAAAGTTTAGTATACTATGTTCTGGTTTAAATAATATACACTTAAAGTGCAATATTTATTGATTTTACCTGAGAAGAAATGAAGTAGTACTACGTACTCGATTGCGAACAACTTTCCGAACGCGTTACCTACTAATCATTGTATCGGAGACAATTGTCATCTGTCACCCCCTAACCTCAACAAATATTACTGTGGAATGCAAATGAAATTTGTGATCGATTCTAATTTGTATGTAATTAACCGTAAGTATATACCTACGAAAAAAAAGCGTTACAACATAATGAACGTATGTCAACCTTCTAACACTGATTGAATAATTTAACCTATCATAATAGTGACTTCTATAGTTTGACAGAAGGTAGATCAACATTTTAATACACAATTAAGACCCGGCTGCCAAAATGTTGAGCATTTTTAATTAAGTTTGCTGAGGGGCGCACAGCACAGGTTTAATGAATGTGAAATTTAAATACATATTTCGTAATACATTTTTCTAGCGATTGCCTAAAACCATTATGTAATTTATGTATTTTCGTTGCATAATTTTTTTTTCTGCAATGTGATGCCTTTTTGAGAGATTGTTAAGTATTTCTCCTAAATTGCTTGACTAAGTTATATGAAATTGCGGCTAACAAGAAGACAATACAGTTTAGTAAATACTGGCTAAAAGATATTTTATAATATGAAAATATATTCGAGTTATAACGATAAAAGTCGCGTTCGGGTAGCCGAGTGTGAGGGTGGAGCCTAGGCAAAAAACTTTTTTGGGAGCTTACTCTTGAGAGCAAGCAACGTATTAGCGCTACAATGCCAATTTTATTTATTTTCCGAAAAAGTAGAAATTAAAACAGGAATAAAATGTGATTACGAGTGAAAAGAAATTCTGGCTATATTTATTCACTATAGTTTTTACAAAACATTTTGTCATGTTTTTGAAGATTTTGTGTTCGATCTTATCTCTGCAAGCATTAGAGTCAAACTGAAGGAGCTTGGTACGTGACTACAGGGATAAAGGCGACAACGGTAGTGTTTCGTGTCCAGTGGTTGTAATGTCCTTGGATACATCTTCTTAACTCACATATCTTGGACTAATTGATACATTAAAATATTCATAGAGAATTAAAGAAATGGTTAACATAGTATATGAACTCGACAATAATTGCAAAACTAGAAACAGACATTCAAAAATATCTCTGTATGTGAGTCATCGCTTAAAAAATTACTGGGAAAAACTAATATAGGCTTTATAGATTTTTAGTAACCAAATAATTTCGTAATTTTAAATATAGAGTATGGAACCTTTTAAGCGTGCCTCTACCATGAAGACTCAGATTCAGAAACCGTATTAAACGTGATATGAGTGCCTCTACCTTGAGTTAACAACATCGATTTATACTCCCCATAGCGTCAAAAGTTATACGAAGCATTCTACAGCGCCCCTAGTACTAACTATAGCGAAATTAGAATCATCATACAAAAATTTCAGACAGTTGCTATCAAGTATCGATGGTATAAACTAGTAGAGGCGCGCTGTACTATGGCTAGATGGCTATTTTGGGTACAATTATGCCAACTATTGTCGGTTTTTGAGGCCATCATAAATAAATTGATCTAACTTGACGACTGTCATGATTTATTGAAAGTGATCATTAATTCCAAGGTATGGAAACTTATTGTGAAACTATTAGATCATCCATTCGTAAATGACACTGCACGACACCGTTTAACCTCAGAAACTGTATCGTTGCTATGTAATTACCGTTGCTACAAAACGGGACAACTTTTCTTATATTGAAATGTGAAGAAATGAATTCAATATCATATTTATAAAGTTAAAGTAATATCATATTTATAAAGTTAAAGTAATATCATATTTATAAAGTTAAATTCAATATCATTGGTCTGTTGTGAAATTCTTGGCCTAATTGCAAATATTTTAATAAAGTTTCGTTTCATTACCTTTAAATGTCACTTAAACTAGCACCACATTGTTCGCTTTGCTCGAACTATGTCAACAAAAATTCTGGATAAGAAAGCCTACATTTAATTTCAAGAATTCTGACGTAAGCAAGCGTCTCTTTGTTCAATTAACATTTTATTAGAACTTCAAGAGAAATTGACTTTAATCAAAACTTTATTTTGAGATTTCTACTGTGTTTTTATTAATTTTATTTAACTATGTATCTTTTAAACTGGTGCAGTGGCGCGGTAATAGTGCATCTGCGTACCAATCTGAGATACGGGTTCGATTTTTGGTCAGGTCAATCTATGAAACGAACTTTTCAAAATAGCTTTGTGGAATAGAATAGTAATAGAAGCCGGAGGGTTACCGAAAACCCCACCCCAGTTCTTCCTATGGTACCCACAGTACAAGCTTAATTATTTTTAATCATTTTATTTTTATTTTATTTAAGAAATATCCAGTAAACGTAACATATACATGTAGATATTTTGTTTATATATTATAACTTTAATTTATATATTATATATATTACGAACATACATATATATATATATATATATGTATATATATGTATGTATGTATGTATGTATGTATTCCACATAAAATATGTGGAATATGGTGGAAATATTAATAGGCACTCATTTGACTGTACTATGGCAAAGCGCGACTTCCGTTAACGGCGGTACGATAGCATTTCTCTGAGGGATCGTTTGCCATTATTAAATTTCCAATTACCTGCGTAATAATTGTTACAAAGAGTTTTGTGTCGTTTACACATTGACTTTGTCTTAACGTTATTTTATGAAGTAGTTCGCCTCTTGTAAGATTAGGTACCTATTTCTTATGACTGAGTTGCAAAAGCAAGAATTGCCCCGTGTCTTTTCTGTCAGTCTTTTGATATTGATTATTTTACATACATATATATCTATGTATATAAAATATATATATCTAAATATATATCTATATATATATATAAAAACACACTAATCAGTACGTATATTAAACGCACTATAAAACTCACAAATCACTCACTAAAATTTTACATGGTACTACATGTAAAACTCACTGAATAACTCATTGCATACTGAATAACTCACTGAACACTAATTTTGACAATATTTTAACAACAACCGATCGCGGATACAGCTAAAGATATACTAACCACAAACACACATACTCCATATAACACTGATTGCACTAGACTCCTTCAATTTAACAGCGTATGGCCGAGGGTATAAGTAAATTATCTCTGACTGTCCATTTGAATAAACTGTACACGATTGCTTGTTGCTACTTGATAACTACTACATATAGACTAACGTCAGACTCTTTTATAAAGCCTCATACGTAGGCAAAGTATTTTGTCCCCATTTTTGCTATTAAAATGTAACAACATTTTCACGATGACTAATTTACGTGATTAGAATTTAGTGAAGCTAACACATATGAAAAACCTAAAGTTAATTAGTTTATGTATATAAACTAATTAAGTTTCCACTTACAAATAATACATTTAAATTGCGATGTAAACAAAAAAAAACAATGCAAAAAAAAGAAAACTATTTGCTCGTCGAGAAGCTCTTTAATTTTTTGAAAGAAGGTTATCCTTGCTTCGCACTATTATAATTATAACAAGATCTAAAAATAAGGTTTTAACTATTGGTAAACTAAAAAGGGATTTATTACATCTACTGACTGACTCAGGAACATCTGAAATTTATTCTGCTAAGTAAATAAGGTACTTCATTACTTATTACATTACTATTATTATAATTATTACATTACATGCTTATTACATTATTTAAAATAAAAAGGTAATCGCGTTAAATTTCCTATTTAAGATATTTTATAATGCAACGTGAAAGTTTAAAAGTTTATAAGGTACTTAATTATTTGCATTTTGGCTTCTTAAACTGTGTTACAAATCTAGTGTTTAGTTTAAGGGTACACAATTTGTGTGGAGTGTAAAGAAAATGGTCAAACGCGTAATTTTTGTATTAACACAGAGGATTCCTGACGTTGTTTATGAAATGGTAAAGTCAAAGTCAAGGTTAAATCAATTTGTTCATGTAAACCCAATTACAAGGTGTTTTTAAACGTCAAATTGGTCAACCCGGACACAGAGAAAAACCGACACAGAACTCAGTCAGGTATCATTTTTTCGGCATCATTCTGCGTTAGTTATTTAAAATACGTTATTCATAAAACCAGTAAACGTATGCGCAGAGAGGATTATTTCCAGACTATTGTTTTTTCTTCAATGAAGTCGCTAATATCGTAGTATGCTTTTCCAAAATAACAAGTTGAAATCTCTTTTCCGTTAATTGAGTAATTTCTTGGGGAATTTTAATATAAAACGAACACAGTTACCCAAAAATAACTCACTTAATTTTTGTAATTTAAATTTAGGAATAACTAGGCGATCGCGACCACGAGTTTCCATACCATTATTAACGCCTTTCTTATATAGATACATAAATCTTACATAGGTACATTAATTTTCAAAGACGTGTAACGATCTCTCAGCAACTTTCGTGCGTTCATACTGTAGATGGCACGTATTGCCCTCTTTTAAAAGATAGACTTCATATACACCGATCCCCGCAGTAGCAGGCCATATTTTTTTTATTTCGTGTAAGTGGCTATGCAGGTCCTACCAGTCCTGTATCACTGCGACCAAAATTGATCTATTGTGATCGCCACTGTGTTACAATACACTGCCAAGTCCCACTGTAGTCAAAAACTGCAAGGTATTCCTTGGAGTGATATGCTGAACCTCCTCCGGTCTCAGAAAATACTGGCCGAGGCAGGATCGACGAGTGCGCATCAGTGGTCCGCAGTCACACAAAATGTGCATAAGCGTTTCATCCGCCTCCCGGCAGTACCGGCACAATCTTGTGTTGGAGAGCCCCATACTAAACATGTGCTTATTTAAGCAACAATGCCCAGTAAGTGCCCTGACCAAGATACGCAAGTTGCTCCGGCTCATTGCCGTGACACTAGAAGCCACCTTGCGATTATATGGCTTTATTAGGGCTTTGGAATGCTCCTGGCCCAGAATATTCTTCCAATACTTACAAGACGCTTTTAAGCATGATTTCCACAAAATCAGTTGAGCCTGACTTTTGAGGATACCACAAAAAGGTTCTGGACCAATAAATGTGATTTTGGTGCCGGCCCTTGCGAGTTCGTCGGCATTTTCATTGTCTACGATGCCCGCATGGCCAGGAACCCATCTTAGAATTACTCTGTTTTTATTTCCCAGAGTGTTTAAAATAGTCACGCAGTTATTAACTAGCCTCGATGTGATTACATTCGAGGCCAATGCCAAAAGAGCTGCCTGACTATCAGAATGTATATATATGGTTTGGTTAACGTAGTGCTTTCTAACGTTAATGTCCGCACATTCAATAATGGCGAACATTTCGGCCTGGAAAATGGAGGCGTACCTCCCAAGATTCAGGCTCCTCTTGAAACTTGGGCGCTCACCAAAAATTCCACATCCTACGATATCACAGATCGACTGTCACAGACGGACAAACGGATAGACAAACGGACGCATAAATGACCTTATGATGATTAATTTTTCCTTATTAGGGTACAAAACTCTAAAAAACTAAAAACTCATGACAAGTGTTCAGTGTTCAATTCGATCAATGGGGTTAAGTAAAATTACGCGTGGTTGTCTATTGCATAGCTAATCTGGTGGCATTATTAAAATATTGTCACGTGATAGCTTACTTCTGTCTAATACTTAATACCAAATTAAAAGATGAAAACTGACGGTGGATTCGCCAGCAGCCTACAATCACTAGTTGGCATTACACAGCATTGAATATCTACAGCCCGTCTCCTTTTTAACTCTTATATAAGAAGAGTGTAGCAATAAGACATGATGAGGATTGTCGACGATTACTAGCTTACAGCCTTAAGTTTAAGGAGACACTTTGACTCTTTTTGTTCCATCGTTTACACGATGGATTACGTTTTGAGGAATTGTTCGACATGATGCTCACAGGCATGTTCTACCGGGACTCCATTCGTAGCCGGCAGGACGTTCATCCTCACACTTCGGGAATTTAAGTGGTCACACACGTACGATTTCGAAGTAACTCTCTGCCTCGTTCACTCAAATTTGCTTAATGACCCCCCTGTCGTTTTCCTTGATGATTACTGCATGGGATTCTTCAAAAACAGAGACTTCAGGATGTGAGTTATGTACCTTAATGCTCTGTTGTTCTGTTTATCTCGGATGAGAAATGGTTCCTAGAACCTTTGATATAAAAGGGATCATAGACTTCACAATCGTAAGAAATTGCCTAAAGAAAATCAACTTTGTATTCATGTATCATTTTATGAATAACATCATATTTTGGTTCATATCCTTCTACAAAAATATTTTCTTGAGAAGATAAGAATTGGTACAAAGTGCGATGAAATTGTACATTTATCTTCTGAAGTAAATTCTACTTAGTTAAATAAATACTTTAATTATTTGTTTATTTACTAACTTTTATTTATGGTAAGTACTAGCAAAGAACAGCTCATTAGGGACTGCAGTCGTTATCGCTCGCGCCGCGCACCCGCGACCCATTTCGATTATACAATAAGCATCTCACCTTAGCATCCGGCCTCAATAGCAACGTATAATAAATAATAAACAATAAAAATAAGTATGGATTCACGACATAATTTTTCATATCAATTTTGGGGACATGTTAATAAACGGAATTGCTATCCACTCCACGCCGCCAGCAAGGATCGTAGGACCTGAATTTCAACAGTTGGAGAAGTTATGATCGACGCTACATGAATATTTATTAGGATTTCGTTGCCAAATTGAGATAATATGTAATGAAAATGTTAAATTGTTTTCGGATCAAATATTTGAGTTCTAATATACTGTAGAGATAGAAAATAATCGTTTCGTCATAGTAAATTTTAAGTAACAATAGTGTTTTAGGGTTCCGTTAGCTATAATGGCGAAAATGATACCCTTATAGTTTTTTCATGTTTGTGATTCTCTCATAATCGATTTATTCCGTCTTCACTTGATCTACACTTGGGTTATGATGCAAACTAATAACCCAAAATATCATCAGACTTGAACCCACCTCATTCATTTTTTAATTTAACAAAAAATTACTAGTACATTATATTTTTTATATTTTGTTTCAAATTGCTAAGGCAACAGGCAACTATTAGCATTATAGAAATCTGCCATATTTTTTTTATTTAATAGTAGATAATATGTTTTTTTTTTAATTGATTACGTTTGGCCACTAATTCACTTGTTGCTAAACGACGGCGTGGCCGAAGATGGAGCACGTCAAAAGAAAATTTATTCACTCTAGCCCTGAAGTTGCCCGGATTATAGTTCTCAGGAAACACAAAAGACGGCAGGGAGTTCCATTCTTGGCCTGTACAATGTGGAACCAAAGCGCTGCGTACGGATTTTTAAAATTGCCACAAAGAATGGGTGATAATGTGCAGTCTTCCTACTAGTCCTGTAATAGAATAAGGGCGGGATACAGTCGTGAAGCTCTTGTGCACACTCACGGGAATGTATCCGGGGGAAATAGACAGACATGCTATTTTACTGCGGTGCTCGAGGCTAAGGAATTTTTTGGTAATCAATTTGCCATCACCGATCTACCTTGCAGCACGCCGGTCAGCTGACTCTAAAGCTTCCAGCTGGTACTTGGCTGCTTCGTGAAAAAGGTGGCAGCAGCACTACACACGATCGGACTTGTGCTTGATATAAGTGAAACAACTGCACCGGTAAGAAGTACCGCTTAGGGATGCCAAGTTTTTTACTAGCTGATTTAGCCTTATTGTCAAGATATAAGTTACAATGAGCGGACCATATCGAACAAAAATATTCATATAAAAATATTTTACAATATATCAACATTTTTTTTTGCTAAATCCCAGAGGAATGCGCCCTTCACGTCCTAAGCATATATACAAATAAAAATAACATGTGATATTCGGTAAATTAATCGAAAACAATAATTATTGGAGTAATTTAGACATCAACTTTGAAAGCCACTAGAAAAAAAAAAGTTTTACGGTGAAGTGATTCGTTATGAAAAAAAAATATCATTATTTTTATCTCTGAATGATCCTATTTGGCAATGTCAAATGCTTAGTTTGTTTAAGGAAATCTTAAAAAAAACAACAGATAAATATGACAATAAATTTAGTTTTAAAATTCAACGCAGAGGATTATTAAATGTGTTCGAAAATTTATAGCACCCATTTGAAGACACGATTGGCACCTTAGAATGTCTCTTCTGCTTACGCAAAACATTCGAACGTTGTTCCTAATAATTTCTATTGACGCCTGAAATTTTTATTTCAATTCGTCTAGTGTATCACTTTCCTCTTGATAGCTCGTAGTAGTTAGCTCCTTGTCATGTGCCCATAAAAAAAGTTGATGAAGTTAAATGCGAGCTTGGTTTGTTGAAGTTAAATACAAGCTCGGTGGCCACAGAAGCTTCTCCAATCCAGCGGTTTTGGTAAAGCGTTATTTAAATGCCGCCTCATTTGCAAAACGTAGTGAGAAGGATCACTATCGCGCTGCAACCACATGAGTTCTCTTGTTTCGGATGCGATTTCGGTCCCATCTAGTAAACCCGCCAAGGGCGTTTTGTATAACGAAGCCAACTAAAAAATCATAATATGAGATAAGCGATTTATTATGAACAAAACAATAGTCTGAAAATAATCTTTCATTAGTCTGAAAATAATTCTTTCTCGTCGATCTTGACAATGCAGATTTTCTTTCTGAACAGAAGTTTTATTTTCGATGAATTCCTTGTAAAAAGGTTTGCTTGAATAAATTGATTTGACTTTGACTTTGAAAACGCAGAGTTCTTTAGTTAAGTCTTCCACACGATGTGAAGTTTTTAACTTAATTTTTGAAGACTCTGGTCCCAAAAAAAATATCAAATATTTCTTTATCAAGAAATTCATCATACGAATATGTGTATTATATCCAATATGGAACCTATCATAATAAATTGAAGTATAGTTTGAATAGAAATCTGTTATAAATAAATCCACCGATTAACGACAACCCTGTGTTTTTATTGATGAAGTCTATCCTTTTCAGTTACTGACCCTTTAATTGCCACGAAATGTTTTTTCTCTCCATTGCTACTACACAAAGGAAGCGTGGGTTTGGAATTTTCTTCCGGAACAGGCGTTTCGTTATTTGAACATTTTCAATGTTAGACCGAATAAATTTTGTCATTGCTTTTGATACTGTGGTCAATGTACGTCTATTGTAAATAAAATATAGCACTTGTATGAATGCTTTAAATATTTGTAACGAAAAGTTATAATCGAAATCTCCAGACCCTTAGATATACCACTAGTGTAAACTCAAATTATGTACTACATTTGTACTGTCAATGTCATGTAAGAAACTGTAAGAGTATCTTGTGACACCCAGGACCCATGTAATTTAAAAAAAAACGAGTGTGCTTTAGACCACACAACTGAAGTAAAACTTCTTTAGCTCCATCCATATGTATATATATATATAAACATGTACATACATATACATATATTTTCTACTTACATATCTCTCTCTTTCAACTTCCGTTCGCCTCGCCCGATCACACTTCGTAACGCTCTCGTCATGCATTCGCCAGCTTACTCCCCAAGCCAAGCGTGCCTAAAGAAGTTTTACTTCAAAAAGTTCATTCTCTAAATTGACCTAGCCGATAATCAAACAGAAGTTTCACAGGTAAATATCTCATACCACTCATACCACTCTCATACCACTGTACCAATGGGTCAATATTCAGTAGGTACATAGATATAAAATTAAATGGGACGGCATTAAATTGTAATTTAGTACTTAGTGTGTACTCAGTACTTGTTATTATTTATTAGTTTTCTTTAATAAAATTATAGGGCGATTTATGAAAATATGTTTTCTATTGTTATGTTTAATATAATTCTAAGACATACTTTTGAAATTGGTAGATGATACACTTAAGTATAAGTATAAACGAATACCATATATTTCATATTTAAATCATTCTGAAGATAGAACAATCAAAAGAATTAATACCCATATCAAATTCTAAAATGTTTGCGTAACTTCTAATTTCACTTTTCTGTTTGCAGGAACGGCGTCAAAATCAGGTAAATACACTCACAAATCTCAATGCACTCATGTTCACTGACTAGGCAGTATTACAAACTTAGCTGTAATGTAAGTACAATTTTTTTTAATTTTAAACTAGGGGACCCGTGCTGCTCCGCAGCATTCTGTAGCTAATATAATTCAAAAATAACACTCTTTTATGATGAGTAATTGTGAGCTAACCTAAGTTGAATACAAAAACTGAAAGTCAAGTTGCATTGCAACGTGGCTTGCTCAGCCCGGCAGAGTGAGGTGTGAGTTGAGTAATTTAGAGATATTTATCATTACTATCACCTGGAGAGTGGTGTACCTAATTTGCATAAGGGCGCCTAGTACACCTCTGCAATCGACATCTAATGGGATGTGCAGTTAAAACTTAATTAATTAGACACAAGAAAAATATCACACGAAGAAACAACATTTATTACTTATAACTAATTCTCATTGGTGAATTCAATGAGTTCACTATTTACAAATAGTTATTAACAATTTTTAAAAGATTAAATGCTATTTTAATACAACATTACCTTGTTTATCATTGTTTATATTAAGAAAGAATATCTTTTCTCTAACTTAGAATATCTTCTAACAGCAATAAGATATTAATAAGTTTACAAAGTAATTAGTAGTATGAAAGTTTTACAAGTATCGAGCTTGTTATAGTTACAACATAATTTATTTTTGTTATCTTAAATTAAAGAGAAATATACTTAATTATAAAGATTTATAAATCTTTACATTATACTCTGCCTTTAGATTCTCAGAAGTATTACAGATACATAAATCAAAGTATATTTTAATCATTTAAATCAAATATTAAATTTAGAGAGAAAAATATATTAGATACACAATAACTTTACGTGGAGCTAATAATCTAACAAGAGTCCTTAGTTTCTATTAGTGTTATTCGTTTTGTTACTGAATAAACGCAAAAGAAGGAGGTGGTCATCCACCAACTGCACCTACTCTTCAGTCTTCCCCTTTGTAGAGCATCTACTTCAATTCTAATAACCACGTGCCCCGGTACTCAAGGATGTTCCTTTAAGAAAAGGAACTGTGACCTGGCCATTCGTTCTTCCACCCAGAGCGAAGAGGATTCAGACTTCTTGATAGTCATATAGAGTAGTGTACCAAACCATTCTAGGTACTCATTGGATATATAAGTATTACTGAACTTTAGATGATTTTGAATAGTTTTTGAGAACTATTCCCAGGTATTCATTAAATACGGGGACAGGAGGCCCACCTGGTTTAGTTAGATGTCCTTAGAAATCTGTAACAAGCACACGTAGACATTAGGATCCTATTCCCTAGCGCTATCATTCTAATGCTCTCCCTTCTCTACAGCTAAAGTACTCACCATGATCCTCCATGAGATTACCTAATCTACCCTACTACACATTATTAAATCAAAAACATTATTTCTAATTGGGGTGCTAATCCCACTCGAGTACAGCTAGACTTTAGACTAGGCGACATGTGGCCTAATAGTTTCTTCATGAGATTATAATGAGGCAGCTCGTTCCGCAGCAGAAAGAAAAAAAATAAAGGGAGTATCCAGACGCGACATGCTTTATATACCTATGTTCCTACTCCTAGAACAACTAGTGAAGAGACAGTGGTCGACAAACCCTATCTAAAATTACATCTACCTAGCGAGTCGATAAGATTAATTAATATTATACGAGCGTATGACGTTTATGTCAACTATAGTTTTATTACTATTCATTAGTACTACTAAATTAATGAACTTAAGACCTAATGTTTCATTAATTTAGAGCTCATTATACTTGAAAACAGAGGATATTTAATCAGAGTCTATCGAATGTTTATCGAACGTACCTCTACCTCCACACTCCTAAGCATAGATAATCTAGACAACCGGTACATTTGTCATCAACGCCGTGTGCCGTTCTAGAAAGTTATAGAAAGTTCTGTCTACAAACGAATTAATAAAAATAATATTTCTAAAGTAAGCCGAGGAATTCGTAGTTCGTAGGTTGTTATTTTTACATTAACATTACTCAATAATCAAAGGTATTTATCAACAAGTTTGTTCTTGCTGATAGGCATACGGTCAATGCTCAATGTTGTTAAAAAAAAATTATTTTACTCTAGGTTGTCAATGTCAGTCTGTCACAGTGAATGATGTTGGTAAACATTTAAGTAATTACAATTATTTTCAGAATAAAAGAAGCTAAAAGTGAATCTATCTATTACATAATTACGTGTATCAATTAGTACTAAGAGCCATTGTTCTCCTTGTAGGAGCAGGTACTCAATATGAATGCTACGGCATATTGACACCTAACTTCGCTCCAACTCAACTAATTTAAGTGGGCAAAAACTCTAATGAAAGAGCTTGTTACAGCGAGTGTTTTTAGACCAAAAAGAACTGCGTACCTCAATTAAAACCGAAGATATAGAGAAAGAAAACTATGTAAAAATAAAAAATGTAGAGGAGGAAATCGCGTTTGAGTACAATTTGAGAAGGGTGAAAGTTGTGATTTTCAATACATGATGAGAAATATGTGCATCGATACCTTTCATTTAAAAAAAATTAAACAAATCGATTAGATAGAACGGCCGGACGGACTCTTATTAGATGTCACAATTGTTTTTAATATATAGAAGATTACTCTTTAATGTGTTGAAAATCGGTTAAAAAATGATACAAATTCAACAACGAATGATGAAAACACTATGAAAGATGTCGTATTTTAACGAAAGTTTTATCAGTCAAATATTTTTTCTCACATTTATTTGCTACCAAAATAGCAATTCGGGATATATCCATAAGTATAGAATACTCATTGTATTAACACAATATGCATTCAGATGGGACTTTTTAATTTAATTTTTGAGCTAGTGCGAAAGGCGCTTATAAATTTGACTACGACGAACGTGATTCGCGGATGAACAATTTTTAATAATCATTTCGCTCATAATAAGGATTTTATCACACGTCTTTATGAAGAGCCTGCTCTATTTGACGTAAATATCCTCTAGAGTAAAAATGATGATTATGTCATAAAGAGGCAGTTTTCGCCTTTTATGCATAAACACAAAAACGAGCGTAAATGAGATTTTTTGGTCGTTTAGCTTTATGTTCTGGGCGTGAAGTTGAAATGTTGCGATTTCACAGGATTGAAGAGGGCTTATTCAAATTGTAAAAGTTTTTGAGGAAAATTCGTTGAAACAGATGGTTTTTATTGGACTTTGATTACATTTAACGACCCACTCAATGATAAACATGACAGACTTGAACGTTATCCGTGATACGTGCACATTGTAATGACATTAATTCCCTTCTGAGTGATAACGGTAAAAATTTAACATCTACAGAGAAATGATTATTCAATTAATATACTTAATGTACCAAATATCACTTTTATACGTTTTGTAATCACATAGAGAAATCGAGATCCCTACCGTCAAAATTTCCAATTCGACGCCTTAAGTAAATTATACAAGAAGTATTCGATAGTATCCCAGACAGATCAATTATTTACTAACGTAATCTTTATAAATAAGAGAATTATAGTCAGTGAGACCAAATATTTCATATTTTTTGTTATAAATACAGTACCTATGTATTGTATAAGTAATTAACCCAATTAAAAACTAAATTATTTTCCGCTTCGTAGAATTGAAGATTTGTTGTTGTTTATTGTAAGTTAGTGAAGCCTGAATATGCCCGAAATGTTGTAAAAGTAAGATAAATTCAGTAGGAATACGATCTCTTAGAAATATGTACGGTGTCACCCTTGCGGACAAATTAAGCAATGATACGCAGAGATACGCAGTATGACAGGTTTGCATAACAGTGTTGTTGTAAAAATGAAGAAAGGAATGCTTAGATGGTTCGGACATATAGAAGATTGAGTGATGAAAGATTGACGAAGAAAGTCTACAGAGCGAAAGTGAGTGGTAATAGAAGCCAGGAAGACCAAGGCTGAGTTCCGAATATCAAATAGCCAGAGTATTCTGGAGCTGAGCTGACGGAAATGTCAAAATTACTCACGTAATGAATGATGAGATTTGAGGAAGCGAAAGAAGTATATAAGGACCGCAACGCTTAGCACTCCGTCCTCTGTAACTACCCCGTTTAGGAGTACAGCGTGAAGATATGTGTGTATGTTGTTGTGCCTTTCCCAAATTTACCTAGCTGGGGATCAATTTCGAGAGCCTCGCCTTAGAAAGTTTAAATTTTCTACCGCGCGACCACTCAAATTTTTATTCTATGTATTTGTAGACACAAGCGTGTACAGCTTATAGATACATCCTAGACAGGCTATGCACCAGAACTGTTAAACTCGTATGGGCTTAACATTTCAATATTGTATTATTCGGAAATGACTAATTAAAAAGAACAATACAAAAGATTCTAATGGAATTCAAATAATTAAGCTATAGTAGGTACAGTGCGGTCCGTCAAAGGAATAAGCGTTTCGCAACATTCGCAATGCGAAAGTTCAAGAACGGTATCTAAAGGTGACAATTTGGCGCCAATTCATACTAACGAATGACGATTCAACGGAATGTTGCCACTTTCGTCATGCCGAATTGCCGCTAATCTTGCCACAGAGATTAAATAGATGGCACCATTGACTTTTTGACATATTTATATCAATACTAATACCACAGATTTATTAGTTACTTATAAAAAGATAAACTTTGTTTGTTAGAATGTAATGGATGAACACAAAATTTAAATGGGACCACCTCTGAAGTATTACCTACCATACGCAAAAAAAATTTCGAAATCGGTTCATAAATGACGGAGTTATGAGATAACAAACATACAAAAAAAAACGCAGTCGAATTGAGAACCTCCTCCTTTTTTTTAAAGTCGATTAAAAATGGACCACATAAAATACCGATTACTCGACCGATTTCAAAAATTCTTTCATTTATAAAAAGCTGCATTATCAGCGAGAAACATGGATTACTACTAAACTAAACATGGTATTTTATTTTTTGTCATGCGAAGCTTAAGTGGGTCTCTAATAATGTATATAGATAGTATAAGTCCAGTGTTAAACACTTCAGCCACAAAAATTCAGCAATGAATACCCTAACTGAAGATAATATCTTCTAGTACTAACATTATTAAAGATGAAAAGGTCAAATTTTGGTCGCTACAAGAAAGTTATTCGGGTTCGATGAGTAAAGTTGGTAGGTTCAAAAGGAATACCGTTTTGTGCGGACCGTCGTTAAATTTTATACACTGATATTGTAGAACACTGACTCTACGCAAATAATAAATTTAATTCTTTTCGTCTTTTAGGCTTTATACACTTACAAACTTACATCGTAAAAAAATAACAAATCTTTTATTGTACAAGTAGTGGCGGAAAAGTGATACTACTATAAAACAGTAACTGATCAAATGTTCATAAGAATTTATTTGAATAAGTTTTTTAAGCGCTTTGAATGAATAAAGAAAATTATTACGCTTCTTGTCTATTTTCTGACACTTCACGGAAAATCTACTGAATGGATCAAATGTTCATAAGAATTTATTTGAATAAGTTTTTTAAGCGCTTTGAATGAATAAAGAAAATTATTACGCTTCTTGTCTATTTTCTGACACTTCACGGAAAATCTACTGAATGGATCAAATGTTCATAAGAATTTATTTGAATAAGTTTTTTAAGCGCTTTGAATGAATAAAGAAAATTATTACGCTTCTTGTCTATTTTCTGACACTTCACGGAAAATCTACTGAATGGATTCTTATGTTGACCATTATTTGACACTGACATCGCATACGTAGGCGAAAATGTATGAAGAAAATGATGAGATTTGAGGAAGCGGAAAAAGTATGTAAGGAGCGCGACGCTTGACACTCCGTCCTCTCTGACTACCCCGTTAGGGATACGGCGTGAAAATATGCATCATTATTTGAAAGGCTAAGTGTACCACTTATTTAATAGGATATTGTCAGTAAACGAAACCTATGCTAACCGGTTTTCATAAACAATAGCAAATATAATTGACACAAAAATCAAAAAAAACGTTAATGCCTTGGCAGACTTTTGCTGACCTGCACTGGAAGTTAAGCATTTAGTTAGTTCTGTGCTTTTCATTCTTTACAGATCAAACAAGTGTACTATTTAAAATAATACTTAGTTTTAAGTTTATAGATATTAACGTTTAGATATGTATGTACTGATTTATTTCAATAAAGGTGTAGAAAATTTTAAGCATATTTGTAATTTTAATATGTAAAGAATTCAATAAGTTATCGGGGCGACGACTTTTAAGAAAATCCGTACACTTTTTACTTAACTTGCAGTCAGCATACGACAGCCAACATCGCGCGATATCTGCTGTCAAATCGAGAATTTGTGTACCTAATATAATTTGTACAGTGGCGCTAAATCTACCGCGAAAAGTGCATTTTAGGGTCATAGAGTAATAGATACGCAATGGTCATAAACGATATCAATTTATTATTACAAATAGTCACCGGTGACTGTCGCTGTCTCAAATTTTTAGGTAATAACCCCGCCGTGGGTTATTACCTAAGCCTACCTTATCCTTATTGCTCCCCTACCGCGATAGATGTGCAAATTTCACATAAAGAACTCTTAAAAAAAATGCATGAGAACTTACGCGTCGGAAATAAAATTATTAAGGTTCTAGCCTTTATTGACGATTTTATTATTTCGGCGTTAGGAAATGGCTACTTATTAATGTCTTTTATTCAACATATTCCTTTAATTCATATTACAAGAAAGAAATTATAATAATCAGGATGTTTTTCACCTGGATCAGGTGCAAAACATCCTCAGATTTTTCGTCTGATCCAGGCTAATTCGCTCTACCGTGCCTAAATAAATTCACTTCAATAATACGAATAACAATTTTAGCAATCAGAAACTTTGAAAATAAATGCCTGTCCCAATAACACAATGTTTTTAATGCGATCAACATTGTATGCTCTTTTCTGTTACAGCTTACTAGTGCGTATTTTCTATAGAAATGAGTTATAAAATTTCCACTGTTGAAAGATAGACAGTATTTATTATAATTACAAGCCTTTGCCAATGATTTATATGTAAGGCCTTATTGACCATCGTTGATCGTTTTCGGATTTATAACGCTCATTAATTATATTTGTATGCTTCGGGTCGTTGGTGCTCCGCACGTACTAATGATTCTCGTGGGTGCTCGGACCCCTGACCACCCACGTAGTAGGCGCCCCTGTATCTTATAATAAATGTTAGTGACTTTTTTGTTCAACATTTACGTATTCCTATTACGATGTCATGCCTACATTTATTACAGACAATAAGGGTCTGAAAAAAATAAGTAAATCAATACCAAAATTCGGAGTTAAAATATGGGCATAAACAAACAGCGTAATATCACAAGATCTACAGGAAAATCTTTTAGATAGATAAACATTGCTCCTTGGCCTTGTTTTCTAGCTCTATTTTGGTGTATTTTGTACGTATGAAACGGTAAAAAAATATAAGGAAAATATAATGGAAGACGAAATATATTATAGGATTAATAAGGATTAAAAAGAGGGTGTCACACTATGGACAAGAGTTGTTGATGAGTGTCTGTCATTCAACAAACAAAGATAATAATGTAGTTACTTACGTAGAATTTGTACGAAATGAGCAGCAAAATTAAGTTTGTTAAATAAAAATTCAATCCATGTTTTTCCCTTTTGCTATGAAATCTTCCTTCACACCGGATTCCGAGATTTTAAATAAACGAGAAATACTTATAGATTGTGTTGAATAGTCAACAAATCGATCAGTTTGTAAGTATCAAATTTTAAGTATTGAAAAATTAATTTTTTTGTATTGAATGTTATATTTTACAAGAGTATGAAATTACTGATCTTATTTAGTATTCATTTCACCTCGATACCGCTATCTACTTCTTAAAAAAAGGTATTTGCAAACAAATAGACGCACGAAGAACTAAGTAATTACAGAAGAGTTCCGCTTATTCCTTTCCTTTCCTTTCTTTTGGTACAAAACAGTACGAAATCTTGAAAACGCGTTACATCTACGTTAATGATCGTTAATATAATTCTTTATGGATGTCCATTTACCGCAACAACTATTAAGATGATAATACATATTGTTATTTGCATGCGCATTGATAATTTTTAACGCTCCATACTCGCAAACTCGCAAACATGTCGCGCTGCAAATGACATGAAGTGACCATACTTCTAATTTTGCGCTCATAACGTTTCCTTCGTAACCGATAAACGTTTTCATCTTATTCGGATATGGGTACTGATGCAGGTTCGAACTGATAACGAAGCTTCTTTTTTTACTACCAAAAAGTCCAAAAGAATGCATATGCTCATTGATACAGATTATTATCAAATTACGTATGGTTCGCCGCATACCTAGGCGAAAATATGTGAGGAGAACGATGAGAGTTGAGGAAGCAAAAGAAGTATGTAAGGATCGCGACGCTTGGCGCTCCGTCCTCTCTGACTACCCCGTTAAGGATACGACGTGAAGATATGTATGTACTTATGGTTACACGTAACTCGAAAAAAAAACCGTTGTCTATTTAATAAAATATATACGTTAATGACTGTTACCTATATAAAGAATAGAGACGACTAAATCATAAATCTGTCATAATATTTTTCTAGAGATCTACATATGTACATACTTTGGAAACCGGTAAAGTTATGACATTTTTATATATGACGAAATGCAGGAAATTAGCTTATCACCATTTTTTTTTTCAAATTGTATTTTTGCGAAATTACTATTAGGACTAATTTTATTATGCGTTTGTTTGCATGTTGTCTACAAGACTCCAGTACTTTTAGAATTGAAAAGTTGTCTAATTTACGTTCACGTTTCACTGTATAGTAGGAAGCGTTTTCTAATATGTAATGCATTCGATCAAAAAACTTTACAAAGCACGGAGTTCTGTATAAGTCTAAATGATTACGTAACACCGAATGAGTTACCCTTATAATAGCATCTTTCCCAACTTTCCTTCTTTCCTTGTCTATGGGTGTTACTTGTCGTTATTTTAAATGGAGTACCTAACATTTGGAAGATTGCCACTAGCCGTGTGAAGAACTGATTTCATGGCGTTCTTTTCGTTATTGTCAGCACATTGGGTATTATTTACTTTATTATTTTTGTTATGCTACATTTTGTTTATTATGTTGAAAATGAGGATGTTATGGGTTCAAATCTGTCGTTTGTCTGTCTGTATGTGTGTTTATCTGTGACATCGTAGCTCTTAAACGAATGAGCCGATTTTGATGCGGTTTTTGTTTGAAAAAAACATTTTCAAGAACACTCTACTTATTTAAATTTACTTTTAGTTAAATTATTGACCAAAAAAAATTAAACCGCCTTCAAAAAAAACACTGAAACGTACAAAATACTTATCAAAACTCAAGTACAATTTAAACTTAACTTTATAAATACGATACACATATCTATATAATTAAATTTGACAGTTACTAAAGTCGGTGCCAAGCCTACCAAACTAATAGACTTTCTGTTGTTGCACATTGATTTGGCACCGACTTCAATAACTGTCAAATGTAATTATATAGATATGTGTGTCGTATTTATAAAGTTAAGTTTAAATTGTACTTGAGTTTTGATTAAGAAAGGATAGTACTTAAAAATTTTTTATATCTCCCTTTTGAGTAATCTTGACCTACATAAATATCTAGGACAGATCCGCAATTAACTTCTTTCTAATTCTGGAGCGGAACAATATAAAAGAGAATCATCAATATAAATAAAGGTTATAACCAGGTCTCATTATTGACCACCGCTGAAGTATGACCTACCAAACAAAAAAAGAATTTTCGAAATCGGTGTATAAATGACAGAGTTATGAAGTAACAAAAATACAAAAAAAAACATGCAGTCGAATTGAGAATCTCCTCCTTTTTCTAGTCTGTTAAAAATACGAGATGAATTTGGCAAAATTAATTATTAAAAATCACTCAATTCCACTTTTTTTACGAGACATAAGCGTATTTGACTTCTTTGTATTAATAACACTCACTTATCGTGAGTAAACCGAATATTTTTTCTGAATTTTTTATATACTTCTATGTGCTATGTGCACTCATTCTATGTGCCCAACAATCTAAGCATTCCTTTCTTCATTTTTACAATAACATTGTCATTCAACCTTGTCGTACTGTGTATCATTTCATATCTTATTTTGTACGCAAAAGTGATATTGCACGTATTTCTGAGAGATAGCATTTCCACGGCATATCCAGAATATTTTTTTTAATATTTTTTTATGTAACGAAACGTTTTATTCGCTTAAGAATCAAATTACAGTATTGATAATGGCGTTAAAATTCGACTTCGTGACACAATTATTATTTGGTAATCATTTATAAATAATTGATGAGATTTGAGGAAGCGAAAGAAGTATGTAAGGACCGCGACGCTTGGCGCGCCATCCTCTCTGACTACCCTGTTAGGGATACAGCGTGAAGGTATGTATTTTGTTTACAAATAACCAACTTCATCTCAGTCTTATATTATGATATTACTTTTTTCTATAACGCCGTCTTTACAGTTTTGCAATTCCATAAAAATCTTAACAATAATACTTTTTTCTCTTATAGGTATATATCTTTCCGATTCTTTGAATATAAAAATAGGTCAATATCTAGGCTTAAATAACGATTTAGTAGAACCTATTTTGACCTAAACTTCCGATTAAAGTACTTATCTGAGTAAAATATTTGCTCGTTCTTTATTACATATTCTGTCTGCCATATATTACGCAAAGTACATCGCTCAGCAAGTTTCGCTAAATTAACGCCGCCCACTAAGGAAATAAATTATATCCAGATTTTCAAACAATGAATACTCTTGGAGCGTAGACTCATGTTCTAACAAGTGTCCTGGCTGCGTAATAATTCATCCCGTGATACTATGATATTTCTCTTACAATTTAATTACCTTCAACCTTGTCATTGTTAACTATCGTTTGAGAGAATATTTGAGAATCCTGTTCATACAAATATTTGAACTGTAACTACTAACCCTAACCCTAACGGAGTAGACAGAGTGGAGAGAGTAGCACCTCGTGACTGGAATGCGAGTGCTTTTGACATTCCCGTCTGTTAAAACTCGCGAGACTCGTACAGTGGCGGATTAAGAGTTTCGGAGGCCCCAAGCAGAGGTCGCGTAGGCCCTCAATTGCTTGGATCGGGTACCTTGGGTGGGGCCCCGTGGGTACAGGGGGTGATGAAATTCCTTCACGTCACACCAAGCGCTGACGTCGGTAGCTTGACTCGCGTTAAATTATATAAAACGAACGCGTTATAAATTTTTTATTACTCATGCGAGATAAACAGTATCTAAACACAGTTTTGCGGTTGATAAGCAGCTATTGTCTCATGTTACAATTTGAGTGCGACAAGTTTACTTGTCACACGCAAATTCACGATTTAAAAAAAAATGTAAAATGAATATCTAAAAAGAACACAATCAATTTTAGTATCCATTGACACCAGTGTGAAAGATAAAGAAAATCTTGATTTCCAAGTTTCAGATTAACATAATAATAAATAATAATAACGTTATTACTTTCTATAATTATTATTTATACCGAAATTATCTCCGCGTTAGTAATAAAAAATAGTATCTGCAACTCGTGCGGTGTTGTCGATTGCCCACTCGAGCGAATGAGCGCACTCGCTTCGCTCGTGCGCTCAACTTCGTTAGAGTGGGCTATCGACAACTTACCGCACTTGTTGCAATATACTATTTATCTACTTAGTAGGTACAATAAGATTTCGCTTCGCCCACGGTCATTTGTTTGTGTAGGTCACCCATTCCCAAAGTGGGCGATAACGCCCCCCTGTGGGCGCTGCAGGCCTAAAGGGGTGCGTTAAGAGACCCAGAAAAAAAATGGGGGCGTTGTGTAGAGGCCTGGGGGGTGATTTGTAATTTCATTTAGCTAGGAGGCATCTTAGACAACGACTGTATGAGCTCTCGACTCAGTAGACAAAATAAGTTTGGGAAGCTAGAGTGTAGGTGAACGCATACCTTAGGCGAGTGTCACTCACGACGTTTCAATGTATTAGAAGGAAAAGAAGAGGCCTTTGAAAAACAGAGTCACTAAGTACGTGCTTGTAATGCTTATACGGCATCTGCCACTGGACTCGTGCTATTTAAATTCAGCAGTATTACTATAAGGAAGTAGGCATATAAATTTCACGTAAGTTTGTTCTAGTCCAATTACCTTTCATGGATTTTGATATTTCAGTTTGAGGTAAACGAATATTTTGAAAAAATTTTTACGATTTAACCATTTTGTGAGAGACAGATAAATATGAAAGCGGTTTATCTTCCTGTGCATAAAAGTCGGTCAAAGAACATATTTTGTAATAGCTCTGCCCCGCGATTTCACCCGCAGTAAATTCTATTTCTTTTTCGTGATGAAAGTAACCTAGTACAATATTTAAAACACGGGAATATAACGCGATTACCTTTAGTGTTATTTACGATAGAATTAAATAGTAAGTTAGATACCTATAGCAATGGAATATCCGAAACTTTACTTCCTTTAATTCGATTAATAATTAATTAATTTATATTCAAACACTTTGTGCTCCAGACGTGAAGGGAAAAGCAAAAGAGAGCGGTGGGGGTGGAGCGCTCGAGTTTTGACTTATATAATCTAGCAGTGGTAGTGGGGAATAAGCCATTAGTCGTTCTTCTCGATGATGTTACGAACACAGTCACGTTCGTTCGTCCTCGTTGTTGCTAACATTAGATTATATAATATTTCAAACACGGAAGTTAACGCGATTACCTTTTATTCTTACCTCTACCGCCAATAAAATCTCGTCAAAATGAGTTAAGCCGTTTTAGATTAGCCCAGACAAAAGCTTAAAAAACTTTATAAGTTAAAGAAAAGCCTTTATTTCCTAATCACAGACTGATAATTCAATTTCATTTATTTGTATACACAAATAAATGTAGGTGGGATCAGTATAGGTCATAAATTGACAACCTACGATTGTTTAAGTTAACTTCGCTACCTGTATGTCCAAATAATTATTCTTAGAAGAGGCGGTGTCATTGTTGCACTTAGTTACTCTGTCCACCCCGATTGGAAACGGATGCGTGAAGTATGTAAATATAAAGGACGAACAGAATTGAAATTAATGCCAATACCTACGTACTTACGTAATTATGTGTCATACACAAGTCAACAAAGTAACAAAACGAAGAAAATGTTATAAATCGACAACATAATTTTAGAATAAAACAAACCTTTCGAAATAGTAATTTAAACTCAATCATAAGGTAATAAGAGAGTCCAAAAAACAAGCACAGGTCAAGAAATCACGATTCCATTAATGATCCGAAAGCACCGTAGGCAAATAACGAGTAAATAACGAATTACAGAAAAAGCGTCAAAAGTCGACTTTGACTGTTACCTTTCATACAGGTACTCATGTAATATGTCGCAGGATTATGATGGAATCTCAATGAATAAAAGCAGTGAGTCCTTATAGATACGGCTTGTTGATAAGGTCTGTTAAGACCCTTACTAATAAGGCCCATTCATAACACCCAATAACAAACTCTGTTCGTAAAACAACGTTAACAAAACTCGTCGAGAGCCTTATTATTGAGATTGATTGTTGTTGCCTTATTATTAAGAATGGTCTTATTTAGTAACGTCCGTCGAAGCGCTTATCAAAAATCTGTTGAAAACCATATTGATGTACGTATTAACAATCTCTATGGCACAGTTGTTTAGGCGTTGCATCCAAGAGCGGAAGGTTCCGGGTTCAAATACCGGTCAGGTCAATTTACGAAACAAACTTTTGTAGATTGCCTCAGATCTGAGTGTACTAAGAGAGGCCCCTAGTAGACGTCGTCTGGTTCTAATAGCATACAGAGTGCCGTAGTTTGAGACCGGATGATTGGTGTGTATTCTCTGGCGTTTTTTTTATTATGTACATATTTTCGCTCTGTATCCGTAAAGGTATAGGCAGAGAGGACTCACATGTTCCATCACTTGAAAACACCGACTGATTGGGGTGGAATATTATGGTTAAAGCCTATGCATCGCTGCGCGAGCGAATTTCTTATGCCCTATGGTCTATGTAACAGCAATAAGGTTGTTTTTCCTAGTTGTTGTTGACCCTACAACGGGAGGCGCGATTCACAGGCATTTCTCTCTGTCAAGGTATAATTTAAAAAATAGCCACCGTACAGTAAAAACTAGTATTGAATCGATTTGTTACATATTTACATACATATCTTCACGCTGTATCCCTAACGGGGTAGTCAGAGAGGTCAGTCGATTTGTTACCATTTCTATAATCGAATTTACTGCGTCAATGCTCTGCAACATTGTCGTCTTATACCGTCAGGAGATGCAACGAAAAATTCTTCACATCTAATCTAGTCAAAGACGAACTTATATTCCATAAGTAAATATAATTTTTGTATTAAGTACTAATTTTCCATATAATATATTTTTTCCGAATCAACATAACATAACATAACATAACTTCACGCTGTATCCCCAACGGGGTAGCCAGAGAGGACGGAGCGCCAGGAGTCGCGGTCCTTACACACCTCTTTCGCTTCCTCAAATCTCATCATTCTCCTCACACATTTTCGCCTAGGTATGCGAGTGCTTTTGACATTTCCGTCTGCTAACACTCTGGCTATTTGATCTTCATAAGTCAGCCTTGGTCTTCCTTGGCTTCTTTTACCACTCACTTTCGCTCTGTATATTTTCTTCGTCAGTCTTTCATCACTCATTCTTTCCATGTGCCCGAACCATCTAAGCATTCCTTTCTTCATTTTTACAATAACACTGTTGTGCAACCCTGTCATACTGCGTATCTCGTCATTGCTTATCCTGTCCGCAAGCGTGACACCGCACATATTTCTGAGAGACCGCATCTCCACAGCATTTATCATACTTTCACTCGATTTCGGGCATATCCAGGCCTCACTGCCGTACAACAAAGTTGGCACCAACACCGCATTGTGGATGGCCATTTTAGCAGTGTTAGATATATTCACACTACCCACTAATGCGGACAGAGCACCGTTCACTTTATTGCCAGCTGCTACCCGTCTCTCCACATCCAACTCACATCTTCCATCCCTCGAAAACGCACTCCCCAGGTACACAATTTCATTCACCTGTTCTAGACATTTTCCATTTACACTAATCACACATCTCGTTTGTACCGCTTCTCTTTCAAACACCAGAACCTTAGTTTTGTTCACATTCATTTTCAATCCTTTTACTTCACAATCTTCTTTCATACACGTGACTAGTGTCTGCAACTTTGCTTCTGATGGTGCTATTAGCACAGCATCGTCAGCGTACAATAGGCAGTTTACCATTGTGTCACCACATCCCATACCACTCATATTACCTTTCAATCTCTGGAGGCAACTGTCCAAATACAGCACGAATAGCCAGGCAGACATCACGCAGCCCTGTCTGACACCAGAACAGACTTCAAACCAGGGCGACATGTCACCGTCTATCCTTACACAGGCTCTGTGGTCTCGATATAATGACCTCACAGCCTGCAGTAAGGAGCCCTCCACGCCATATTCAGGCAGAAGACTCCACAATTTCTTCCGCACTACTCTATCGAATGCTTTCTCTAGATCCACGAAAGCGCAGAAAACTTTCTGACCTAAAGCCAGAAACCTTCCCACGATAACGCGAAGCGAGAAAATCTGATCCATACAACCCCTACCGTTCCTGAATCCACCTTGCGCCTCCCACAAATATCTTTCTGAAACGCCTTTCATACGTTCAGTCAATACTTTAGTATAGACTTTACTCGCTAAGCTGACCAAGCTGATGGTCCTATAGCACGCACAGTCTAGGTAGGAACCTTTCCCTTTATATAGAGGTACTATGACTGCCGTGCGCCAGTCCTCTGGAACCTCCCCCTTCTGCCAATAAAGGTTGCAGAGTGCACAGAAGGCATCCCAGACCCTAGGACCACCATACTTGATCATCTCAGCAGTCACCTCATCAATTCCCGCAGCCTTTCCACATTTCAAACTTCTTATCACTTTCTCAATCTCTTTCATACTAATGGCATCCTCCAGTCCCTGGCCTGAGTGTGGCAATTCATTAGAATCGCTCTCAGTATCAGAGACGGAGTCGCCACTCTCATACAGTTCTCCATAGTATTCACTCCATCGCTGCAGAACATCCTTTTTATTTGTAAGCAGGTTGTTTTCTTTCGAACGCACTTTATTCATTCTGCAAGGTGCCGGACCACTTCGGTACTTACGTACTTCTTTCCAAAATAATTTGGAATTTTCCTCGAAGTTGTCCGACATCTTGTTTTCATCTAACACCCTACACCTTTCACGCTTCTCTTTCACTAGTGCCTTCGTTTCTGCTTTCTGCAGCTTATACCTGTCTTTCATCAAATTTTTCATACCACAGTCATTAGTAGCAAGGTAGTCTCGCCATGCTTTCTTTTTCTTATACACAGCCACTTTCACCTCATCTTCCCACCACACATCACGCTTTTTGCCGTTCCCAATCTTATTAATTCCACACACTTCTTTCGCAGCCCCAACCATACTATCTCTAAGGTTCTGCCAGCATTCTTCAACATCCTCGCTCAACACTTTCAATCTATCATCAAGCTTACTGGATAATACCCTTTCATATTCATTCCTGGTGGTCGCATCCTGCAGTTTCCAGCTTTTAATGCGACTAACCGCTGCAGGTTTGGACACTACGCGATGTCGCCATGCTGCGAACAGACCCCTTATTCTGGTTATCACCAGAAAGTGGTCTGTCCCGAGATCGGCTCCTTTATACGTTCTTGTGTCCATTACCTGCTTCTTAAGTCTGCTATCCACCAGGAATAAATCAATCATACTTCTCGCACCCTTTCTTTCCCTCGTGTACTGATGGATCCTTTTGTGCCCAAACATGGTATTAGCCACAAAAAGATCCTTTTCCATACACAGTCCTAGCACAATCTTACCAGCATCATTTACTCTCTTATCTCCATATTTGCCTAGGACAGACTCAAATCCTGTTCGAGCTGTCCCGACCCATCCATTCATGTCTCCACACACAACAATTCTTTCGTTCTCTTCAACCGTCGCTAGAACTTCTCTAACATTTTCCCAGAACTGCTCTAGTTCAGCCAAACCGACAGAGGACACTGGGGCATATACTGCCAAAACAAAAATTCTTGTCAACCCAATCTTAAGGCGTACCCAGAGCAGTCTGGGATTTATACATTCATACTCAGTCATACAATTAACCATACGAGAGGACAGTAAAACGCCTACCCCTTGACATCCCCTATCTCCTTGTGGTACCCCTGACCACAAAGCGATGCCTCCTCCGGGCAAGTCGGCAAGTTCACTGCCGCCTCGCTTGGTTTCACTCAAACATAGCACATCCAATCTTTTCTCTTCCATAATATCAATCACTTCATTCATCTTCTCCTCAATCCCACCTCTCACATTCCACGCAGCTACTCTGCACTCCTCCCTCCACTTCCCGCCGCTAGGTGCACAGCGTGTTGGGTGGCGGTCCCCAACGCCGAACTGCACTCTGCACACACCAGCGGGGACAGACCGGTGTACGTCGCTTCCGGGGGACGCCCTAACATTATAATTGCCGTTGTCCCGCATGGTATGCACAGAAGAGGAATTGCAGCCCTGAAAAGGGCTGGCAGGGGTCGCGACGAGCACGCTTCCTCAGTTGACCCCCTTTTCCGAATCGTTTCACTAATTCGATTTACCGATTTCATCATAACGTATATCGATTCATTCGAATATGTTGCATTAACTTGTTCGTCATGCCAATTTAATTACCTGTTCTAGACAATTTCCATTTACCCTTCTCTTTTAAACACCAGAGCCTCAGTTTTGTTCACATTCACATCTAACCCTTTTACTTCACTTTCTTCTTTTTGTACGTGACTAGGGTCTGTAGCTTTTGACTGCGCTAAAGCAGAAGATCATCAGCATAAGCATATAAGACAGCTTACCCACTGTGTCATCATAGATCAATAGATCATACTATTCCTAGCACCTTTCAATATTTGAATCTCACTTTAATCAAATCTTTCAAGTTATCTACAGCTATTTTTTTCTGCTAGACTTTTTCGCCTTGCTTTCTTCTTCTTGTACGCTGATTGTTTCTCTTTGTCATTTCACCACACACCACGCTTATTTTCTCAGAAAGTACAAAATCGACCTCTAGCAATAAATGCGAAGAGGAGGTTCCTTGTAACCTGGACAGCAGGTTGAAAAAAATCAATATCTGTACAATAATATAATATTTTCAACGCTGTTGGTACTGCGTTGGTATGATCCAATTAGTACAACTATTACCGTGATCATCTAATCAAATAGCCCAGTAATAAAGGTAGGCGACAGTTTCACTCAAGTATAACCAAGTATAACCAAATCGATAATATGCACGTGCCTTCGGTCGTTTAATTACGAGTAAAATGCCAACTAAAAACTTCGTTAACTGAAAAAGCACATTGACCTTAAATGTTTTCCATAGGAACCATTTTAATTTAAGGCACGTCAAACTTTCCAATTGATGTTTCTTATCAGGAACGCAAAGTTTCCACAAAATATTTTTTTGGTCTTTGTCAGTTAAAATTACTACAATTTCAAATCCGTTACCATGATCATTTCATGCTGGTCTTAGAGAGAAGGAGAGAGAGGGAAAAAGAAGAACATAAAATGTGTCAATTGTTTATAATGCGCAAATCATAGATGTCAGTCAAGAGACAGGGCTTATTTTCAGATACTCGTATAAGCGATCGGCTAACAATCTATCAATATATGGTAATTCGCCATCTGTAAGCTCAAGTACTCATTATATTTTCCTGCAAAAAAGTATGCTATTTTGTTGTGCTCATTTACTTGATCAACATCGAATATTTCCATCTTTACAATGACATCTCTTATCAGTACTCGGCAATACATCTAATCTGTTGTTTTTCAGAGATGATTTTAATGAGATGTGGTACAGGCTATTTGTATTTAATTCCGCGCCAACAAAATCACGGGCAAAAGCCAGTTATATTGTAACTAATAATCGTCCAATTACGAGTGAAGTCAGTCAAGGGTTCCGTAATCAAAATGACTAAATCGCTACAGTTCAATTATGTCTGTCCGTGTTTCTGTACATATATCACAGTCGATTTATTCGGTCATCTTTACACCTAACAGTTGAGGTTTTACACAGAAACGAATACGTAGATTGGCCGCTGAAATACAGAAATGAAAAAAAATATGATAGGTAGTGCGTATTTTTTTGAAGTGAAAACTTTTTTAGGCACACTTTTTACTTTCTGAACAGTGAACGAAACTGAACCGTCACGCTCAGTCGATGACGCTCAATCGGGTGACTCGGCTTCAGTCGACGTCATGTGCGCTCGTATATATATTTTAAAATTACTAAATCATATAAGTTTTCACTTCTATCGTGTGGTCATAAGCACAAACTCAATTTTTTTTTTAATTTAACTTACTTTTTTCGGTATTGCTTCGCAACCGTAAGTTAATATGCGAGTCCGGCACCTTGATAGCCAAAAGAGTATATATTATATTTTAAAAGCTATAGTTTTCCATTCAAACAAAATTATTTCAAAATCGATAACATTAATGCGAGTTCGCTCATCACTTTATCTGGTGCTTACATTTAACTCGCTTCGTAACACAGCGAATGGATACTCAGAATTACGACCTGACTTCAGCTTTTATATCTGCACGAAATAGTCGGTATAAAAACGATAATTACCTATGTCATATAAAAGCTTTATTTGTAGCTTTGTTTTCCTGCCTCGGATGGTGATTTTGAAAACATGATATAGAATAAATAAACAAACATTACTGATATCGTTTCAACCCCCAAATAAAATATTTTTGGTAACGACGACTTAATATCAACGTAACAATAATTATATCCAATTTATAAGCAATTTTCACAATTTTGAGTTATTAAACATCTATCAGTATTTTATAATTTATGGAACTATGGCTAATATCTCCTTAATAATAGTTATGTCCTACTTATACGCAATTTTCACAATTTTGATTATTGCATGTTTGTGAATATTTTATAATATAATAATACTGTGTCCCAATCAAAAACTTACCATACCATACCATACCATAGAGTTAACAATTGTACAGAGGTCAAGTACTCTAAGAGCATGCATAATTTATAGCAATGATTTTCATAGGGTCGCCTACAAATATATATTTACAAAAGTAGAAAAATTTACTTAAATTGACCATGGATACATGCTTAACATTTGTAAAGGTGCCTCACCTAATTTCTTAGACAGTAAAAATGGGAAATATTTTAATTTTTTTTTTTAATTATTGATTGATAATTGCTTTATAATTTTAATTTAATTTCAAATCGTTAAATCACCTGCCTCGTCCATGAACTTAAATTCGTTACGAAAAGTACACGCAGCTCTGCCCTGTCCTATCTCCAACTACGAAGCAGCCTCAAACCTATTTTTACTACACGTACGGCACGTACTTGAATGAGTGGGTATTTATATGAGTGCATTGACCCATACCCACAGTGTACCCGTAGTACCGATAGTACAAGTTGAGACTAAACCCGAAATAAGAAAAAAGGATTTAAAAATTAAAAAAGAATTAAATAGTAGTTCTTTGGATCCAATTTTTGTTTTAATTTGTTTTAATTTTAACTTCTACTTTGTGCTAAATTAAATTACGAAACCCTAGGTTAATACGTGTCTGTCATGTTCATAACTGATTTTTACTTCTTTATGTAATGGCAAAAAATTTGGACTTTTTTTTTTATATCGTCTGGGATTTATCTCAAAATTGTTTTATTAAATTAATTCACGAAAGAAAGAAGATTTTCAATTCGACATAATATGTATTTTTATTTATGTATATTATGTTGTGTATATATCATGACTCGTTGTGTTACTCATGACTTTTTACTGGATGATACAATTTTGATGTTTTTTTTCTGTTGGGTAGAGTAATTATAATAAGTAGATATGTATTATGTTTAACTATCTTAACACGAAAAAATTAAAGATACCATTTTAACAAAAAGTTTACATTGACATAAAAAGAATAAACAGAGAACTTAATTTTATTATTCTTATAAGTTTTGATTTTGAAGTCGATAGAAATTTTTTGTTAAAAGTTATTACAAGACCGCGTTTATGTGAACGTTTACGAGAATATCACTTAGGAAATTATTTAAGAATGCCGTATTCGTAAATAACAAAGATTTTTTTTGTGAAATAGAAGGCAAACGAGCAAGCGAGTCACTTGATGGAGAGTCATCAGCGCCGCCCATGGACAACCGCAACGTCCGGGGAATCACGGGTGCGTTGCCCACCTTTAGGGAAAGGATGGGAGGAGGGAGATGGGCCACCGGCATTCTCACTTACCGAACGAAACCCAACAGTAATAGATGCTGTTATTTTACGCCGATATTCTGTGAGAGGGTGGTATTTCACCGGACGAGCCGGCCCAATTCGTACTGCAATGCAGCATGGCTCTACCACATGAAATTTCAATTTCATAGAGATTTCAAATATGTAAAAAATATATGTTATTTAACAACGTTTTTTGTAATTATACCCGGCGTTCGATACACGATCTGTTTTTATTCAAATAAAATCTCATATAGTCGTCTAATTTGTAATCAGAATGCGGGTTTCAAAAGATTATACCAAAACAGTATTCAAAGAATGGGTTATTTTGGCAATGATAATTTTGTTAAATAAAAGCATTTCTTCAAATTTTTAGTTTTACAATCGATGCTCGTGCCCCGATCAAGTAGTCAATACCTCTCGCCCGCAGTTTACTTTTACCCTAAAAATCTTTATAGGAGAATTACTTGTAGTGTATAAGTACTGTTATATGTGTAACATTTTATTATGTGGGTACGTAATAAAGTAGTCGCGAACAAGCTATCTTGTAGTTTACTTCATGGTGGCAGCGGTGTGTAAAAATATTAGTAAATTGTTATTTAAATTGCTTTGGTTACGGTAAAAAGTTGTAATCAAAGTATTAAAGTATTCAAAACAAATAAATAATGGAACACGCGCGCCCTCCGGCCGAGTTAACCTTAGAAGGCGGACCAGCGAGTCGTGCAGATGCATGGCGGAGATGGTTACAACAGTTTGAAGTATTTTTGAAAGCATCAGGAGTATACAAGGAACCTAGTGACGTACAAGCCAGTTTATTAGTAAATTTAGTCGGTGCTGATGGTTATAACATATATTCTACATTTAAGTTTGACAAAGAAGGGGATCGTGATAACATAAAAAAATTAATTGAAAAGTTTAATAATTACTTTGGAACAAAGGTGAATACAACTATGGTACGATTTAAGTTCTTCACGCGTTATCAGGAAGCAGGTGAAAGTATCGATGAATATGTTACAGCCTTGAAACTTCTCAGTCAACAATGTCAATTCGAGCACCTTGAAGATGGCTTACTACGGGATCGGATCGTGTGCGGTGTTTTAGATAGTGCGGTTCGTGACAGATTATTACGCACAGATGAGTTGACATTGGAAAAAGCAATAAAAATATGTCAAGTGAATGAAATCTCTAATGATGAAAGCCGGCAAATAGAAGTAGTGAAAACTGAGAACATAAATAACATGTCGGTAGATGCTATGTCTAGTTATGAGTACAGCGGCGAAGCAAGTAGCGAGCGGCGCGGACGTGGCGGCGCAGGCGCTCGCAGACAGGGCAGGCGCGGCTGGGCTGCGTCGAGCCGAGCGGCGCGGCGGGCGCGGCTGGAGCTGGCGGCTCGAGCAGGGAGTGCGCAGGGCTGCGTGTTTGTGCTGGTTGCGGTAATGCGACTTGTGATGGCGGTTTTCGATGTGTTGCGGGAAAATTGACGTGTTTTCTATGCGGTAACCGAGGTCATTTTAAGAAAATGTGTTCTGTGCGTCAACGATATAAAGTATATGAAATAAAGGAAGACAGTGAAAGTGAAAACGAGTTATATTATATTTCTGCTATTGATTATGAGTGTAAAGGTTTTATGAAGGACAATAATGACTCAAAATGGTATGAAACTTTGTATTCTTTTAATTATTTTTAAGATTTAAATGTAATTTCAAAATGTAATTTTTTTAAATTAGGGTATTCATTATCAGTCATTGTCTCAGATAAAACACGTGCAATTTCTTTTTGTGGTACCTACATATGTATCATTGGTTCTTGTATGATGAAATGGCTGCATAAAAATATTATATATGAATTAAAGTTTGTAATATCGGAAAAAGATTGTCAAAGCATATTAGGTAAATATGCTGTAGAACAATTAGGGTTAGTAAAACGTATATATTCGTTAAATATATATGATTATGATGATTTATTTAAAGGTCTGGGCAAATTACCTGGAAAATATAGAATTACAATTGATATAAATGCAAACCCTTGTGTATGTCCAGTTAGAAAAATTCCCATTGGAGTTAGAGACCAATTACTCAGTGAATTAAATCGTATGGAGAAGTTAGGGGTGATACGAAAAGTCTCACACCCCACTTCGTGGGTAAATGCAATTGTTATGGCTGCGAAAAAGGATGGTAGTTTTCGTGTGTGTTTAGACCCGAGACCTTTAAATCGTGTCATTCAGCGTCAGCGTTATCCTCTGCCCACGTTAACTGAAATAGCTACTAAGTTGCAAGGTGCGCGTTATTTTAGTAAGCTTGACGCTAGATCGGGTTTTTGGATGATACAGATTGACGATGAAAGTGCAAATTTGTGCACTTTTGGTACATCTTTCGGTCGATACCAATTTTTACGCTTGCCATATGGTATCAACTCAGCATCGGAGATTTTTCATGCCAGAATCAGGCAGATACTTGAGGATCTGGAGGGTGTTGATTCTTTCATAGATGACGTCATCGTATGGGGAACTACAAAAGATGAACATGATAAACGTTTAAAGGGCTTATTAGAGAAGGCTAGGGAGGTTGGTATTAAATTTAATAAAGAAAAATGCCAATTTTGTGTCACAGAAATCACGTATTTGGGTCATACATTCAGTTTTGATGGAATGAAAATAGATAATGAGAAGTTGAAGGCTATAATGGACATGCCAAGTCCTACTGATAGACAATCACTAGAACGGTTTTTGGGCATGATCAATTATGTTTCAAAATTTATTCCTAACTGCTCTGAAAAAGTTTCCCCACTGAGGAATCTTCTAAAAAAAGAAAATGAATGGTTTTGGAGTCAATGTGAAGAAGATGTTGTCAGACAACTTAAACATGAATTATGCCGTGCACCGGTGCTGGCACTTTTTACACCACATTCTCCGATTGTAGTGTCTGTTGATGCCAGTTCTTATGCAGTGGGCGCGGTACTTTTACAAAATGAGCGACCCGTGGAATTTGCGTCACAGACTCTTACTGAAACTCAGCAGCGATATGCTCAAATAGAGAAGGAAATGTTGGCTATTGTGTTTGCTTTAGAAAGATTCCATCAATATTTGTTCGGTATGGTTGATGTTATTGTGGAAACCGACCATAAACCTTTGGAAGCACTTTTTAAAAAATCTTTAGATTGTGTACCAGCAAGACTGCAACGAATGATGCTTCGTGTGCAAAGATATCAATTTACAGTAATTTATAAACCAGGAAAATATATGTACGTCGCCGACGCGTTATCTCGGGCTCCCCTTTCAGAAGTAATGAATGACAAGGTGACCGAAGAAGTTGAAAACCAAACATGTTTCTTACTACAAAATGTTAGATTTAGTGAAGAGAAACTGAAGTTGATAAAAGAACACACGAAAAATGATAAGGAATGTCAAATGTTAATTCGTTATATTACACATGGTTGGCCATCAAACAAATACGATACGGTCGGGTGTGTACGATTATACTGGGATTACAAAGAATCTTTTGAGTATGTTGATGGAGTTATATTTAGGAATAATTTAGTGTTTATTCCTAACAGTTTACGTACAGAAATGTTGATTCGAGTACATGAGGGACATCTCGGTATAGACAGATGTAAGAGGCGCGCTCGTGACGTAATGTTCTGGCCTGGCATGGCACGCGACATCGAGCGAACAGTGCTCCATTGCCGAATTTGTTCTGAACACTCGGCTAAACCACAGCGAGAATCAATGATACTTCATAAGATACCTTCTTTACCATGGGCAAAACTGGGATCTGATATTTTTGAATATAATAAGAAATATTTTTTAATTATTGTAGATTATTTTTCTAACTATGTCGAAATCTGTCCCATTACATCAATTACATCGAGGAACGTTATACTGGCAATGAAAGATCAATTCGCTCGCCATGGTATACCTCAAGAATTGATTACAGACAATGGTCCCGCTTACGCCTCTAGAGAATTTAAAAATTTTGCATTAACTTGGGACTTCAAACACACAACTTCTTCACCCAATTATCCCCAATCTAATGGCCGCAGTGAACGTGCTATACGTACAATAAAAACACTGCTGAAAAAGTCTGTAGATTCGCAAACAGACTTCTATATAGCTTTATTAAATTATAGATCAGCTCCAAGGGATGGAATAGCTAGTCCTGCCCAGTTGTTGATGGGTCGCAGACTTAATACTCGGCTTCCTTCTCATATAAACAAACTGGAACCAGAAAGGGACAACTATGTTGATTATAACAACATCACTCGCAATCAGTACAAAAGTAAGATGTGGTATGACCAACATGCTCGGAACCTTCCTGAACTTAAAGCCGGTGATGAAGTCATAACTCTGGACGGTAACAAAAGACGCACAATGCGTATTGAAGGTCAAGCGTGTCACCCGCGTTCTTACTTCGCAACCGACAGTACTGGAAAACGATACAGAAGAAATAGAAGACACCTTATTAAATTGCCGTCTGAATCGACAAATTCACCGAATCATGATAAACAAAACGAAGAGATTGTCACAAATAACCTTGCAGGTATTGAAAAGTCTCAAATGTTTGATCTTTGTACGAATTCTTGTACGTCACCGTTGCAAGACAATCGTTTTAAAAGAGAGGCTGCAAGGCAAGCAAAGCAAAAATTGAAACAAATACAATACTAAAAAAAAAAAAAAAAAGTTTATATAAAAAAAATATACAATAATAAGTTTATGTAACCATTTATAATTTCATATTTATTGGTGTAGGTTAGGATATTACTTATTATATAGAAATATATATATATATATGTATAGATATATAGGATATTACATAAGAAAAAAATGAAAATATTTATATTTACCATAATCTTTACTTTTAACTTAGTTTTGTAAGGGAAGGATGTAGTGTATAAGTACTGTTATATGTGTAACATTTTATTATGTGGGTACGTAATAAAGTAGTTGCGAACAAGCTATCTTGTAGTTTACTTCATTACTGACTCCTGACAAAAAAATTACAATAAAGTATTAGCTTTACTAATTTTTTTTAAATTTTACCTGTATGTCTCTTATGGTACGATAAGAACAGCTACCTAAAAAATTAGAGTAAAATAGCTACTAGAGATGGGTAGGTTCGGATGGATACGTGTCCGCGGACACGTATCCCTCCCTAGTGGTACTGTTACATCCAAGCGAAAATCGAACACGCATCTTTTGGAACAGAAATATTTGCCTGCTGAGTGGAATGTATGCTAACCACGATCACAGATTAATGTACGATGCGGTTCGAGAGTTGGTACCAATTACCAATACAGGTTCGCGGACACGGAACTTGGACCCCTATCCGCAGAACAGGATTTACATCTAGATCCGTGTCTTTAAAAAAGTCGAATCAAGTCATCTCTAATAGCTAGACTACATATGGAATGTATATTATGAAGCGGAAGCGTAAACGTTGAAAGCCAATTTGTAAAGACCAAATCTGACGCAAATACCAAAACTATATACCTCGACGTGAGGGAATTAATTACGTTTCAAAATCTAAAGAAGTATACATACTGCGATGATTGCTGTAGCACCCTACGTATACGAAACAACTGATGATGCTACCTCTCATAAATCATGAATAATGGTATGTGCATCAAATTAGATTACGTAATAGTTACGAGGTATTTATCATATTTGTTACAATTAGGGTTTGAATTAGCCATTGAACCGAATTTCCTGTTCATGGTTTACATTAACGATTTTCCATTCATACTTGAAAACCGAAAATGTGAAATAATATTATTTGCTGATACATAACACAATATCGTATAATTTACATTCAGAAGACAAATAAACATTAGCGGACAGAAGAGAATTTTTGTTGGATGTCTCAAAGTAGGTCGCTGCTAATAAAATTTGCTACTGAATGCACAAGAAATCAAATGTGTCAAGTTTTCATTTTCCAATATACCCGGATTCTTTATAGTCTCGAATCAATCAGAAATCAATTGGATTAGTTAAATCAACTACTTTTCTTGGTTCAATAGTAGTTTATAAGTCGTAATGGACGGACCATATTGTATCCTCAGTTATTAAACACAGTTTGGCTATTATATGCTATAAGATGTATGTATGTATGACAGTTGACGGATGTGGATGTGGATACGGCTAGCCCGGTGTTCTTCGCATATTTTCATAGCCTAATGTCTTATGGCTGTCTACTGTGAAAATCAGCAGCGCATGTTAAAATCAATATTTATTTAAAAAAGAGAGCAATACGTACATTCTACAGTATGAATGCTTGAAAGTCAGAGAAATCGTTTTATTGATGTGCTTACTTTCCTTATACATCTTTGAAAATAAAATGCACACTAGAAAAAATATATCAATATGAACTCGAGGACTATAAGTAGTCGCCATTTGATAGTAAGCAACCATCTTTAGGTGAACTTGTGATTACATTCAAGAATTAAGCTTAAATTTTTTCACAATTTTTGTTATATAACTTATGACAGGCTGAAAATAGCCACGAAGAATAAACGAAGGACGAAAGAGACAAACCGACGACAGAATTTCCAATTCAACATTGTCAACTTCTTTTCCACATTGTAAACCGACAAATATAACTTGACGTGACTTAAGATTTTACACCGTCCTGTTTGCTTAATGTTTTTTCTTACCCTGTAGTCCTGGTGAAGAACAACATTTACTTGCTGGGTTATAATATTTATTCATCATTTACTTTAGATATCGCATACAATAATTTCAAGTGAAACTGTACTTCAAATTGCTCAGTAAAACGAATATTGATTTACTCAAGAATAAAATCGTGGAATAGATTATTATTTTTGGTATAGTTACTCGTGTACAAAGTCAGCTTGGTCGAATCGGTTTTAAGTAGACTTTAATGCCGATTACACCATAATTTAAAACATCTAAGGAGGCAAGTTTACGTGCGTAGCACAATCACATTTAGTCTGTAGAAATAGAGAATTATGACGTTCCATAATAATTAAACGGGTAACAAGTAACCTAATAATGTAAAAAAGTTACTTTTGAATGCACTTAAATTCATCTTAGAGACATAACATGTTATTTCAATTGGTTGTTTAAGATTCATTTTTGATTACCAATGTTTTATAACCTATGTAATTTCGTCACTATAGGTTATTCCTTACTGCCTATATACATTCAGTCAAGAAAGTATCGGGAATGGATGATTCACAGTTAGAAAAATGTAAAAAAAAGTAAAAAAACAAAAATTAAAAAAAATGTAGGCTTAGGTCTAGGTTGCGCGTAGTTTTAAGTTTAGTTATAGCTATAGCTTAATAATCTCGAGAAGTAAAATCACTTATCTTATTCAATTTTTTGAAGCGTCACCGCGGAAAAGCGCGGTTCTGGCGCTAATATTAATTTAAAAAAAAAAATTGTTTATGGTTCCAAATTCAATTTTTTGTTTTTTTTGTTGTTATTAGATTGGCGCGACTGTTTTCCATTTTGGCGCAGAGTTTGAGTTGCATCTGTTATTTAGATTAAATACAGTGCTGTTTTTAGTTATATCATTCTAGTGTATATTGCGAATTTCATAATGGACAAAACATGGAACAAAGAGTTTGTCTTAAATTTTGCATCGCCAATGGAATTTCATGTTCAGAGTCACTGAAAATGTTACAGAAGGCTTACGGTGAATCGACTTTACCAAAAACACGTGCTTATGAGTGGTATAAAGCGTTGAAAAGCGGTCGAGATGTGATGGAAGATTTGCCTCGCTCTGGTAGGCCATTAACGTCTGCAACTGAAGTTAACATCGCAAAAGTGAAGGAAATAGTGACTGAAAATGCTCATTCAAGATTGAGAGAGAAAGCCGCCGAACTTTCTGTATCTCACGAGTCGATCCGTACCATTTTAAATAATCACTTGGGTATGAAACATGTTGCCGTTCGGCTAGTCCCAAAAGACCTGAATTTTCTTCAAAAACACAATCGTATAAGAGTCGCTGAGGACATGCTAGAAGGAATCAATTCCGAAGCAACATTCATGTAACGCATTGTTACTGGTACGAGACGTGGATTTACGAGTTTGACATGCAAACTAGTCAATAAGCTTCGGAGTGGCGCCTTCCAACTGAACCGAAACCGAAAAAACCACGCCAAAGTCGATCAAAAGTCAAAGTCATGTTGACTGTTTTCTTTAACTATCGCGGTGTTGTGCACTCGGAATTCTTGCCGGAAGGTCAAACGGTAAATAAAGAATATTATTTGGGCATTATACGGCGTTTAAGAGTGCAAATTCGACGAAAAAGGCCAGATTTGTGGAAAGAAAACTCTTGGATTTTGCACCACAATAATGCGCCTTCGCACAAGGCCGTCATTGTGAACGAATTTTTGACCAAAAACTCAACAAATACCATCGAGCAACCACCTTATTCACCAGATATGGCTCCAGCCGAATTCTTTTTTTATCCTAAACTCAAATTACCACTTCGTGGCACCCGTTTTCATTCGGTAGAAGACATAAAGGAGAATTCGCGGCGAGCACTGAACTCAATTACGGAATAAGCGTTTAAAAAATGTTTTGATGATTGGAATATTCGTTGGCGTAAGTGTATCGTTTCTGAAGGAGCATAGTTTGAAGGTGATAAAATAAATTTGGGTGAATAAATATTCGTTTCTGAAGGAGACCAAAAATTAAGAAATGGTTGTATCAAAATCGTCCAAGAGTCTGAATGTTACTGGACGCTCCCCTAGTTCATTACACGGTGTCCATAGTACAAGCCTAGTGATTTGTGTGAAGGTGCATAATAAGCTAAATGACTATTTTCTCACGACCTAGTTAAAAAATAGGTTCCGTAATTATAAACAAAACTATCAAAAAATATCCGAAATACAGTAAAAACATAAGAGTTATTTGCTTTTAAAATTTAGTAGTGGGAACAGAGTGGGGATATGCTCCATCTTTGTGACTCTTACGACTGTACAATGGCATTGCGATTCTGTGACGCCACAGTTTTGTAACGCTGTCTCCCTCTAGGTTATTCCCACACTGTTCTCACTACTAAAGTTTAAGACCCAATAACTCAGTTTCTGTCAATGAATATCAATTACTTTTGTCTCGATTATAATTAAAACGTTTAAATTATTTTAATACAATGTATGAAATATACCACATTTAATACCAGTCCTTTAACCTATTTGTGTATATAATTGTCTGGTATTTAGTATTGTTCTGTGACGAAAATTTTACTTATTCTGTAATGAAATCTAATTCTAGACAAAATTTAAATTAACAAACACTCGAACAAAACTTCTCTGTGTAAGTATGATCGCAAATATTTGCCATAACAGAATTTCGGTTATTCGCCCGCTGATACGAGCCTGAATTTCGCAAATATGTTAAGTAATTTTCCACTTATAATTAGTTTCTCTGGGCTGGGGTGCAGTATCAAATTGCTATTTATAGTACATAAAACATTATACTTATGAAAAACTATATCTATACTTATTGTCAGATGTACATACGTAATTAGGTACATAATTATGTGTGTACATCTAGATAAAATAAAAAAAAACAAGTGCGGTCGAGGGACTCCCGTCAGGAACGAAGTTCCTTAGCTGCATTTTCCATTCCTCAAAACTTAATTGCAGTAATAAGACCAATAAAACTCACGTATGATTTAAAAAAAAAAAAATTTCGACACTCGTACGCACACATATGCTCGTATATAATAGAAAAAAAAAACAGAAACATCACTGTCATGAATTTATGTACAGAGCCACGAACCTAGCGCTTCGCGACGCGCGGGTCCCACCCCCACATAACGCTTTTTCCTTACGTGAAGACTTCTATCAACTCAAACCTCCTGCAAGCCGACAAAAAATAGCAAACATAGTTACATATTTTCAATTATTATCTCAAAGTAAAGTTACATAGAGATTTGTATTAAGTAAAAAAAATCCCGTTATTCTGCGCCTCTCTCTCTCAAAGATCCTGATTTTTCTGAATATTCTTAATATTCTAGATCTTAATAATCTAGATCAAATATCGTTCTAGAGAACATTTTTGAAGCTGTAAGTTATATATTTTTTATAATGACAGCAATTTTGAAGCATTATTCGAAAGAAGTAACAAAGTGTCGTGTATTATATTCGTTCATTTCCGAATTCATGGCCGAAATCGTTTCAAAGTAAGACAAATGCAGTAGATATGCGATCTCTCAGAAATATGTACGGTGTCACTTTCGCGGGTAAAATAAACAATGAAGAGATACTCAGTATAAACAGGGTTGCACGACAGTGTTATCGTAAAAATGAAATAAAAAATACTTAGATGATTTGGACACATGGAAAGAATGAGTGATAAAAGATTGACGAAGAAACTCTACATACCGAAAGTGAATGGTAGCAGAAGTCAAGGAAGAACAAGTCTGAGTAGTGAAGACCAAATAGCCAGTATTACCTGAATATGAAAATGTCTAAAGCACTCACATATCTAGGCGAAAGTATGTGAGGAAAATAATGAGATTTGAGGTAGCGAAAGAAGAATGTAAAGACCGCGATAGTTGGTGCTTTGTTTTCTCTGACTACTCTGTTAGGGATATAGCGTGAGATATGTAAGTACATAAACTCATACATAAAAATGTATTAAATAAAGTCTATGAAATATTCGTTGTTCATGTGGTATAAAACTAACTATTAACGTCTATTATGCATAATTTACTTTAATCCAAAACTATGAGTGTAATAAATTAAATGATAGTTATTGAAGTCGGTGTAAATCAATGTACACCAACAGTAAGTCTATTAGTTTAGTAAGTTTGGCATCCACTTCAGTACTGTCAAATTTCATTGTATTTGTATTGTATTTATAAAGTTGTTTTTGTACTTGGGTTTTGATTTGTAAAGGATAGTCATTTCATACTTTTCAGTGTTTTCTTTGAAGTCGGTTTACTTTTTTTATTAAATTCAGTTCCAGAAGTTCCAGAATTTCGGAATGAAGTTAGGTGTAAACTGTAAACTTACCCTAGACATTTATTTGAACTAGACCATTCAAAAGTAAAAAATAAATACTTCTGAAGAAATTAAACCGTCTGAAATCTAGAAAATAATTAATGTCAAAACTAGGCTTAGCAACAACTTCAGTATCTGTCAAAAAGTTTTGATTTTATAGTCGGTTTAATTTTTTCTTAATGACTAACTGGTCTTCACGGTAATATTACATTATATGTTAAATTATCTTTTAAAATCCAAAAGTTACAGACGACAAAATTTTTATATTGAATATCTCGTACCAAAATTACCTAACAATTTAATATAGACGTATTTACTAGAACAAAAGCTACTTGTTGTTACCGTCAAAAACAAAAAGGAGCAAACTCCGCGTAATTGTTATCGAGAATGTAGAGACGTTTAATATTACAGGGTAATGCTAGTAGAGCTCAGATTTCAGACGCATTGAACTCGAAGTATAAAGCATAATTAGGTGAAAATCATTTCGTATAATCAAACGTTCTTTGTCTATCGTGATATCGCTACCATATGAAATAAGGTAGTAATTACGAAAATAAAAATAAATTAATTTATATTTAAAGTTTTCACTTGTACCTATGAACTACCTGATTCGAAGCTTATGTGTCCACTATTAAAATATACATACATACGTATATATAATTAGATTTATGAGAATGATATTCGAAGAGTGCGTAAGGAGAATGATGAGGTTTAACAATTTTAAACCTATATATGTGTATATATATGTATGTCGATATGTATGTACATGTAAGCCTGGGCCCACTATAAAAATATATCGTACATATATATTTACGTATAATTAGACTTATGAGAATGATATTTGAAGAGTGCGTGTGAGGAGAATGATGAGGTATAACAATTTTAAATGTATCTATATGTATATAAGCGAAATACCACTCATTGACTAACTGACTCATGACGAGATCTCCGAAACTATAGATTCGATTGATTTTAAATTTAGCATAGTTAGTCCTTTCGCGGTGTAGACGCTCACTAAGAACGGATTCTACGAAAGTCCAGTCTAGAATCGCTCTGCAACCGTATCGCATAGAGTCGGAAGTGTATGTCAATATGTACGTACATATAAGCCTGAACCCACTATTAAAATCTGTTGTCCATGCATATGTACGTATAATTAGAATATTATAGTACGTATAATTATAATAATATTTGAAGAGCGAGTGAGGAGAATATTGAGGAATAACAATTTTTAATCTATATATTATGTAATACGTGTGTAAATAATCTCACACGGTAGCCCCAACGGGATAGTCAGAGAGGATGGAGCACCAAGCATCGCGGCCTTCACATACTTCTCTCGTCTCCTTAATTCTCGTTTTTCTCCTCAATACTCTTAAAATATAACATAACATAACTTCACGCTGTATCCCCAACGGTGTAGTCAGAGAGGACGGAGCGCCAGGATTCGCGGTCCTTACACACCTCTTCCGCTTCCTCAAATCTCATCATTCTCCTCACACATTTTCGCCTAGGTATGCGGGTGCTTTTGACATTTCCGTCTGCTAACACTCTGGCTATTTGATCTTCTTAAAATACTCTTAAAATATCAGTCTTGTAAATCTAATTATACTCATAAACCTATCCAAATCCAAAGGCGACTCCAGATATCATTACCATTTCTTTACGACGAGTAAGTACAACATAATAAAAAAAAAATTTATAAATAACGTAATTAAATTATTTTAAGACACAAAAAAATGCCAGAAGTCAAAAGATAAAAAAAATTAAAAATGTCATATAAAAAATACCAATGTTACAATAATAATAAATACTCGATATACCTATAAATTGATGTCACACATGGAACCAAGGGAGCACACCCAGTGACACCAAGACTTGCTTATTTCCAAAATTGAACTTACTGAGAATCGAACTGGTGCGATGACGGATGGCAACCTTCTATTTGCCATCTGGTGTCACATCAACTGCAACGGCCAGTCTATTTGTGTGATCTCTAAAATATGGAAGATCCGTGAAAATCTCTTTTATGCCTTTCTACGTGTACAGCGTTATACAATAATAAATGAGGAATTGGTAAATATGAGAAATGCAATTTATTACATTTAAACTAGATTCATCAACCAATTATTTATACGTACAATTTTCTGGGCTCTTTGTTTTGCTTTGTCTCTGAAGTTTTCTCGCTTCATTTATTCTCATAATATTCATCCTAATTTCGAGGCAGAATATTATTTATACTTTGACTCACTGGAGGAAAAAGGAAATTATATCTTTCTTATATCGTTCTATGTATCAAAAAGTGCAAATGCGTGCGCATAAGTTTAGGTACTATGTTTTTAAAATAAGAATAATAAGTTTGTAGAATACATTTTCAGAACTCTGCACTGTCTAATATTTTCGTTACATAGCTTTACTATTGTAGACAGCATATTCAGTGACGCTTTTAAAGTCCAGTAGTGAAACAGCTAAGAGATGGCTAGATAATTTGTCCTCTATTTAATTTTACATATAACGATGTGACCATGGGCAAAACGACAAATGGTTCAAAGCCTAGGTTTTACTACATTCCACATTCCGTAGAGTTGTTGTTGTTGAATTATTCCTAATTCATACATGACTTCATCGAACGTTAATTTTTCAAATAATTGACTTTCCCTGTTTTTATGGAGGGCACTGTTTATCAAAATGTATCTAAATAATGATAACAAAACGTTACTTCTATTACGATGAGTGTTTACACTCGTGCTATATAGTTCAAAATAAGCTTGCTCACAACGACAATAATGTAATATTATGTATAGGATGAATCCACAATTAATATTTTACTTTTTATGCACTTCAGTCCAAATTCCGGTGGTGTATGTAAATGAAAGGAATGTGACGAATTCCCGAGCGACAATATGCGTTAATGCATATAATCAATTAATTATTATTTCCTTGCCAAGTCCGCAAAGAGAAAAGTCATTATTGGTCAAGTGTGATTTCAATTCACGCACAAGAGATGCCATAAGATATTTATAACTTATTTAATTCTTAAAACTAATTCTTTAAGATCTATAAGAGTTCATACTTTATTGAAAATTTTAAGTAAGGTTTTATATTACACTGAAATTCTTAAAATTCTAGAAACAGTACGTTCGGAGATAAAGAAGAGAATGTTCAGGTCGAATTTGAGTATCCCGTTTACTCGTTCTTCAATCCTCTTAGGAATTATTTCTAAATGCAAAAGATGCGGGTTAACAAGATGTATCACCGTACAAAATATCAAGTTCAAAGCAGAACATCTGCCTTTCAAGGGGTCCCTTGTTCATACCCCGTTCAGAACAATTTAGAAAAACGTATTTTCTTCAATTAGCTTGGAGTTTGGATGTCATTTGCGACTGCCCCAGTTCGTTATGTGATACTCATAGTACGAGCCTAGTGGTTAGTTTTGACACAGAATAGATAATAGTTACTATACGGTTAGGGGTTACGGTTATGTAATTGCCTGGAGTGCTTTTATTACTATATGTCGCAGAAAGGAAACCTCAGTGGGCGTGTACTTCTTGCTCTGTCATCGTGTGGATACCTCAAGATAATGGATTATCATTTAATCACAATACTATACACTAACTTCACAAAAGTACGGAAGTTCCATTAAATAACTATTATTACACGACAAATAAAATATTCAAGGAACAGATGCGTATGCGCACGGTGAGTCCAATTCGGAACTACTTGTAACAGTGCCATTTAACCTCACCCTCCCGCAGCAGCCTTCATCCAAGACGACGATAGACGCCGCTTACGTTCCGTATGTAAGCAATGTTTTCTAAGATACGACATAGATATTACTTAGTTTCTGATGTAATCGACAGTGACAGACAGACGGATACATGAGTGATCTTATAATGGTTTCGTTTTTCTTTATTTTTATGAGCTGGTAATCCGTCACTATCTTTGGTCAATTACGCTTTGGTCACAGCTAGGAATTTCAAGATGAGATTTTGCTTCGCTTTCGCGATCTATCGCACCAAGTTGACGTCGTATATATATATATATATGTATATATTTAATAATTAATATATAATATTACTATGTATTAAAGGCACTTTATTAACTGATGCCAAAGACACCTTTGACAAGTGCTTCAAATAACATTTTTAGGTATTATACATCATTTTATTATATATGATCAATGTGGTAGCGAAAGCCAAAGAAGACCAAGGCAATCTATGAAAATGAAATAGCCAGTGTTAGTTAATGGAAATGGCAAAATACAAAATCTAGGCGATATTGTGTAAGGAGAATTGTGAGATTCGAGGATATAAAATATGTATGTACCCGAGGACAGCGACGCTTTGCATTCCATTCTCTCTGATTACCCTGTCAGGTATACTATATAATCTATACTAATATATAAATCGTAGCGTCTATCTGAAATTACAATTTTACTGTCATAGAAAGTCATTTTATGACTAACCGACTTCGATTCTACCATTTTTTAAATTCTTATCTGGCTGTCTGTCTGTGTCTGTATGTCCTTCTATAACCAAAGAAAGGCTTGACCGATCTTGATGAAAATTGGTACGTAATAAGAGCACGTGATTATGCTCATGTAGGCTACTTATTTTTCAGAAAATCTGCTCCTAAAGGGGTGAAAGGGGATCTTTGTGTAGAAAATGCTAAACCGCTTTACATCATAGAGCGGACATAGGCTATATAGGTAAGACATAGGTAATTCTTTTATCAAAAGATTTACTTTACCCCTAGAAAAATATTAAACCCTAAAAAGGTGAAAAGGAGGATGAAACTTTGAACGTAAAATGCTAAACCTCGGCTATGATAAAATTTGGTGCAGCAATGACTGTTTTTATCAAAAAGACAGACTACACTTTATAAAAAATCTACCCATAAAAGAGAAAAGGGGGATGAAACTATGTACAGGAAACGCTGAATCACTGTGCTGATTATGATGTAGCATGAAGATAGTTTGACACTTGGGAACGGGCATAGCCTACTTTTTTATCTAAAACCTACCCTTAAGGGGATGTAAAGGGGGACGAAACTAGTATGTGCCTGGAGGCAGACGTAAGCTCTTTTTTGAAAACAAAATTTTCGTCCATACGAATACCATATGTACATGTACTAGCTTTTGCCCATTATTTCGTTGGCTAATAAATTATGGCCTATGTGTTATTCTGATGTATAAGCTATATTACTGTAAAATTTCATCAAAATCCGTTCAGTAGTTTTTGCGTGAAAGAGTAACAAACATCCATACATCTATACATCCATCCTCACAAACTTTCACATTTATAATATTAGTATAATAGGTAATCTAACCCAATCCGGGAAAGCCATAAAAAAACTTTCCGGCAGACGAAGTCGCAGGTACAGCTAGTCTAAATATATTATAATTCGATTGTAATGAGAAGTACTTGAGCGATCGAGTTTCGCTCGACGTCTTTTAAGTTTGATACGTAAAAAAAAACAAAAAAATTTAGTCGCATTGCAGAATTCTTGCCCCCGCAATTCGGCGTGGTAGACGTACGTTCTAGCCACTATGCTATTGAGAAGGTAAACTCTCTTGCTAAATTAAAAGAGTTTAGAAGTTTTATGCGGTTAAAAACACTGACAAATCGATTTTGCTCAGAACCTATTTATAGATAAGATACCTAGCTAAATCGATTTTTCGAGTTTAAATAATAGAAGTCGTTAGAGCTGTTTTCGAGAATGCGATTACAAACATCTATATACATGTATGAGTATACAAATATTGCTCGTATAATAATATAGAGGATATAATACAATATAGAAGAATAAATAATGTTTAACATAACAAGATTACGATTATCCAAATGTCATTCGCCAAACTTCACCAATATTATATTGTAATCGCTGTCCGCTATTTAATTTGTGGTTCAAACCAACTTCCGTTGTATTCCTAAACTTTATCTCTTGGTAACATTATTAATCTCTATACAATTTAAATAGATTCAACGCATCCCGTATATTACAATGTTACGTTATTAAAAGGAAAGTAAGGGTGTCATCACACTACCAACTAGAAACTAGTAACTAAATACCGCTGTATACTACATCCTAAATCACACATACTAAATCGTGCATCCTTGTTCGGGTCTCCTGAATTATATGAAAACAATTTAATATAACAAAGATACAACATAAATAATATCGAAGTATTTAGGTGTTATGATTATAATAGTCTTTAAACAAAAGGTTAGTATCCTCGTTCTAATTAGGATGTTCAACTTACGTTACTTGGTTTAGGATGTCCAATTTGGCTGATTTCGGATGTCTATTTAGATTGTTTGATTTAGACTTTTCGATTTAGGTGAATCGATTTAGGATGTCCGATTTAAATTATTCCATAAAGGTTGTCCGATTTAGGATGCTCGTTTATGTTTTTCGATTTCGGATATCCGTTTCAGTTGTTCTATTTAGGATGTCTGTTCAGATTGTTCTATTTAGAATGTCTTCGAGTTATTCAATTGACGACTTCCGTTTATTTGTTCAATTTAATATATCCTTTAAGGTCTTCGATTTAAGATTTTCGTTAAGGTTATTTCATTTAAACTGTCCGATTTAGATTGTTCGAATTAGGATATCTAATTAGATAAATCGATTTAAAATATTCGATTTGTGTTTTTCGATTCAATGTCCAATTTCGATATTTGATGTAACTCTCCTCTGCTCTCACTCGAATACGTTCATGTTCCCTTATGATGCGACAATTCTCTTACTAGTTGTTGATACAATTTGCTAATTATTACTAGTGGTGTAATGGTGCCCTTAGCATCACTACACGGTATATACCAAAAGGCATATTTATTTTACGCACGCGGATCTACGTACTTGTAAGTTTATGGTAAAAGAAAAGCTTTTCTGGCCTTTAAAGGCGTTTACATCACCCTATATTGGCCATAAACTTTAATTACGCCTCGCGGGTGGTCTGACGTATTTTTACACACACAATAAGGTCGGCCATCCACTAAAGAAGCACAGAGCCTAGTTTTGGGCAATCTTTAGTTTCACATAGTACTATTCTCTAGTCAGTCTCGCTCCGTTAAAATATTATTGGAAATATTTACAATGTCGGCACTGTGTGTTGCTCTATCCTCAGTCCAGCATCGAACCGCCATGACATATTTCACTGGAACATGAAAGAAACAACGTTGTCACATCAATGTGGCTCGATCATTAGAATTAAAATACACGTGATGTTTCAAATAATTTAGGTCTATAAAAGCTGTAATCCATAAAGTGACTAAGCTTCATATCGTACAATTAATTAGTTTTAAAAAATATGTTGCAAAAGTAACAAATTAAATTGGTATCCATCGTATCGAAAACTTTGACAGACCAATTTTGTTGTATGTTATTTTTCATTTTCGATGTAACAATTTTTGATAATACTTATTTGACACATATACTAAGAGAACATTTGTCAAATTAAATCTCTAAACAGATCAAACACAGTATCAAAGCTCACGTAACGAAATTGTGGACAAAAAATAACTCTCGATACGATCTAGGGAAAGAATAAAAAGTCTTGTTTGCACAACTAACTAACTTTTTAATTTACAATCAAAGTTCTAAAGTACACAAGAGACATCGTTTGCAGTATTGTAACGTAACACTATTTTGTAGGAACGGTGATTTGAATTCGTGATTACGAGTTAAAATTTATTATGCTAAATAAAATATGTTCACTAAAAATAATTAATTTATTATCCTTAAAATATTATCTATAACTAATTAATAACAATATTAAAACAAAATTACATTATTTACAAACATATAATTTAAAAAATTGATATACAGACAGATTCTGACTTTATTAATAAGAATTTTATATAGTGAAATCGAACAATAGACCACGGTAGCTACACCGCGATGCGTTCATAACATTCATTCTCGAAGAGAACGAATAACATTCATACTGCTAAAATTGTTTTTTTTTACTCACCAGCGCTCACTCGACTTAGTTGTTCTAAGTACTAACATTTATAGAAAAACTATCAGCTATTACAATATACCTAATATTTGTAATTTTCTCCAACGTACTATCGTTTTAATGACAATTTTTCTAAATTTATAATAATCATAACATTCTAAATAATACAATATAATTGTGAATCGAGTGTGATCCCGTACCGGGTAAGTTGTTGCAATGTACATACCTACTTTTCACTATATTATTGATCATTATTTGGCTTCATACATTTGTTTTTTTGTTTGTTTTTTTAGTATATTCCTGTTTATTGCTGTGTGATTTGAAACTTAAACGCTAAATAAATGTATCTAGAATATATATAGTACTAATTCATTCCGTGTATCTCATATTTTTAAATTATTTAAATCATACTGATTGCAAACCGTCATTTTGTTTTCACAAAATTTTTAAACTTGTATAGTATCATTCACTGTTTATTCTTACATAACGCTTTGTATCTACTGCTTTAAATTACTGCTAATTTTCATTATCTGGACTGCCACATCACCCAGTTTGCTGCGTTGCTAATTGTAAACCTACCCCCTTGTATATATGATAATCGGCTATGGCAGTCCAGAACGAAGAAAGTACTTATGATAACTCGATCCACGCACATTTCAGGAACTCCGTTGGGATTGGACTCTGCCCAACTACATCGCAAACACCAACATGAATCACCAACCAACAAGAAACAACAATCTACCTACAGCGCGGCTGTACAGGTTGCAACATCCGGCCAGACCCAGACTAAGAGGACAAGGGGAGTACGGTGCCGCGAAAGGACGGTGACCGCAGTAGATCCAAACTCATTGCTAGTCTGATCCACGACCCGCTTATTTTTATTTATAAATTTATGTCTTGACTTAATTTTTTTTTTTAATTTAATTTTTTTTAACTTAATTTTATTTATTATACTTCTTTTGATCCCTGAAGCTCCCCTAAGGAGCTAGAGGTGACAGTATTTAACCTCATTTATTGATTTTATTACGTAGTGAGCGCTAATTGGAAAAAAGAATAAGATCGGAGTCTAATTAAGATGAAGACCGCTCAATTTCTGTTTGCAGTTATTTTAGTGTTAGACGTGTGAGTAAAGAGTTCAGAGTTCAAAGTTGGAATGAATGCGCACGTAGCATATAGGTACTTCGATGTTTGAAGGATTGCAGAGACATAACATATGGTTCCACATCATATGGTTATACATACATAATGTATACGGAGAGTATGGAAAACTGTAGGTAGCTGACCGAGACCGAGCTCCGGAATGTCACGACGATGCTCATCTAAAGAACTGGTATAATCTACGGGCTAATAATGTCTAATTCGCCATCTGCAAACCAGCCAGGAAGTTAGTTATAAGGTGATTCTTACAATCAATAAATTTGCATTTTATAAGCAACCCTTGCGTTATAAATGCAATCTATATCTACATAATGCAATATATTTGCCCTTGGTATATCTATAAGTTGAAAAAAGTTTTTAAATATAATTTCTTCATTTCATTCGCCTTTGTTCTAGATTTAAACCTTTTTAAATTTAATGTTTTTTCTTTTCGCCAGCGACTATTTACTTTTGTCTAAAATTATATCACAAAAGAGTCTCGTAAAAAATAAACACTACGAAATGATTTAAAAATAGAAAAGTGTTTGACCTATGGATGTTTAAAAGCGGAGAACATTTTTTACAGACACAATATTATAACTTAGTTTTTTATTACTTTCATTACTACAACTGGCAAAAATAATATTTCATTATAATTTAAAATTAATCTCTAATTTATGATCTTGGATACGTAAAATTTAAATGACTGATTTTTTCACTTAACATTATGTGTAATTCACTAAGGGCCTAAGTGTACTCGCTAACATTAGCTTCTGCAATTGGCGATGTGGAAAGTTCGATATAGCGACTAATTCGAAATCTCGCAAAACACTATTGGTCGTTAATCCTTGCCAATTTAAGTGTGAGCAATCGACGATTCACAAACTCGATACCGCTTTATGAGTTACCAATACGCTAAACTCTGCAGAAATCCCCAAAATGTCATTCAATCATCCACGCTGTTGCTAAATATAACGAAGGGAATCGCCAAACTCTATGCAGCATCGATACAATTGTTTAGTCGCTAATAATCACGGGTGCGTTGCCAGCCTTTAAGGAAAGGAGGGGGAGGGGGGAGATAGGCCACCGGCACTCTTACACCCGATTTACATTGGTCAAGTGATTAGCGAAATTGATAAGTACAGTACGTAAGTACAGTGGTGTAAACCGATCGGACAGTGGCGACTCAACTTGGCTTGCAAGCTGCCTTGCAAGTTGATCAAAATATTTCACTTTCTATTTTTCGGGTATATGATGTCTGTCGCGCGCGCTCTTTTTCCCCGCACGGTTCTTGGCTCAGCACTTGAAGTAGTGTAAACGGTGAATTTAGTACCGTGTATAAGTGACCGGTTACAGGACGGCCCGCGTGTGCTGTTTTATGCGATATTGTATACAAAATGACGTCTAATGCGTCTAAATGGTATACATTCATTTTTATATATAAGAGAAAAAGAAGATAACGTTTTTTCTTCTATTTGCTCCATTTGCAATGAAAACAATTCTGCTCAGAATTGCACAATGTTTTCGATGTTGCTCGTTTATTTCGACTGAGTAATGTCACTGGACTTGCTGTAGTGTAAACGGTCACTGTCCCGACGTTCTCCACTCGCCACTGTAGATGCACATGCCACTCGCCACTGTCTTTGACCAATATAAATCAAGCCTTACTCACCGTACGAAACACAACAGCAATAGATGCTGTTATTTCACGCTGATATTATGTGAGGGGATAGTACTTCACCGGGCGAGCCGGACCAATTTGGATGCAATGCAGCATGCCTCTACCACACATCGGTCTATGACACTGTTTGACTTGTTAGTGTTTTGTAACGTAATGGCGATGAGAATTTAGTGTCGGTCGCAGCGATACAAATGTTTCATAACCACTTATACCACATAAAATATATACATATCTTCACGCTCTATTCCTAACACGGTAGTCAGAGGAAGGAGCGCCAAGTGTTACGATCCTTATATATTTCTGAAATCACAAATAAACGGGTCTATGTCGTGTTTATACTTTATGGCTAAAAACCTTTTTATCCCGAAGTTACACCGGATAGCACCGATCGTGGTCACGAACAGACTGATGAGAAAGAGTGTCGTCTTCGCAGTGTGCGGTTTCTGGCAACTACCCACACTTATTTATCATATTTTTTAATTCTTATTATTGTCACCGTCTCGGCACTTCGACACACTGCCCAACGACGTCTACTCACCGCGAAGTACCGCACATTACAAAGACGACACTTCTCATTAGTCTGCCCGTGACCACGATCGGTGCAATTCGGTCGAAACGTCGGCATAAAAAAGGTATTTTTTATAATAATAATAATGCGCCAGACTATACACACCAATCATCTGATCACAAACTAGGGTATTCCCTGTGCTATGAAAACCAGACGACGACTACTGGGGCGTCTCCCAGTACACACAGACCCGAAACAATCTAGAAAAGTTCATTTCCTAAATTGACCCTACCGGTAATCCGGGAACCCAGAACCTCCGCGCTTGGCTGCAACGTCTAAACCACTGCGCCATTGAGGTCGTCAATTCTCGTCAATTTAACCTTAAAGTCTGAGCACGGCTTAGACCCTTTTATTTGGGGTTGTAAAAAAAGTGAAAAATGTTTTTTAAAATGCGTATAAGTCATGAAAGTTTAAAAAGTTCTTTCGATTCCTCAAATATCATCATTCTCCTCATATTAAACATTGAATTAATATGAATCCTTGAGCCCCAAGACGGTTTTTTACTCAATCTCTGAAGGAGTGTGAAACCCATGTGGATAATATCGCCGGCAGCTAATAATGTACGTAAATATTATGTCGGTATTATTTACGTCAGATAATATAGATCACTACTTGAAATAGTAAGCTTTTATTATATCACAAATACTCAGCAACAACATTTCACTCTTGCGATAAGCCACTCATACTGTACTCGAAATAAATTAACTAAAATGGGTTACAGAAATCCTAAATACATGTGAAGATAATTTAAATAAGGTCTAAAACAAAAACCTAATGGATTTGCTAGAAATAAATATGTTTACGTTACACTTTCTCGAATCCCATTCGGAATTACAACATTAGAGCTTGATTTAATTAGTAATTCTATAACGTTAGCATGTTGTAACGTCACTAGAAGATTATTTATTGTATCTTATCTTCAAAGGCACGCTAAATAATACAAGGAATACAAAAATGATACTATGAAATACATAATATATTTGTATGTTGTTCATATTTGTTTAGTTATATCGATAAACTTGTGTCTGCGCAGAGTAGTGAAAACGTCTCGCAAATATAATCGATTATATAAGTTAATTTAATCTAAACCTGAATTACACTTTGACTGCGGAACAATTTAGTGAAGTATATCGGTTCTTCTGTGTCCAGGTTTTCTTTTCGAAGAGAACTAGAATAATTCGACGTTAAAAAATACCTTGCAATTGGGTTTTCTTGAATAATTTGATTTTATTTTGACTTAGCAGCGATATTGGACTGCAAAGAGTAATATTATGTGTGGTATCAAATAAAACTCTGCTTAAAGAATTAACACAATATCGCATACAAATAACGCACAAATAACGTATAAATATCGTAACAAAATGTTAACTTATATGCTTCACTAAATTGTTAAAATCTGCACGCGATGTAAATTATAACTCTACCTACTAATTTACAACATGCAATTACAACTAACTTACAACTTGTGACTAAAGAGCTTTTAATTTGATGTTTATGCCTACGAGTTAAGTTAAAATATGGACACTCAAGGCTTTCGTTATGTGATAGATACATGTAAACTACTGATGATAGCGCAGGAGTAGCGATGGTGCTTATCGCTTAAAAAATTGTCAGTAGCAAAAGCCGCAAAACTGTCACGCGACGACTGTCTAAAATGGATATTACGTAGTCTTGTGCGATTAATATGACAGAGTGGTATAGCATACTCCAGACAATCTCTGACAATTAGACCAGACTCCAAACTAAACACTATTATTGTACTATAAGTATCACAAAACGATTAGTTAGATGTAACTGGAATCAAACTCAGGTCTCCTGCTTGAAAAATAGACTCTAGGTCAACCCTATTATCTTCACATGCTGAAACTCCCAAATTGTGTATTTTTTGTCTGTTTCGACTAATGATGGCTAATTTTCCGAAATTTTTCAAAACGTGGAAAAATTACAAGAAAAATTTGGGAAAAAATTCAAAAATGGAAAAATATCTAAAAAATAATTGAAAAATATGAAAAATTTCAATAACCCATCATTAGTTTCGACTCATGGGGCTCTTTAAAAACTGCTGCCTACGTAATAACTACCTAGAATAATAATTACCGATGTACGTTTAACGAACCCTTCGGAAGGTCCTTTTGATAGAATACCATTTAGATCAAGTGTACGACGACTCATCTAAATTATTACAGTCATTACCAGGATTAGAAGCTTCAAATGCGTGGAAAATTTTGTCTTGATACTATCAAATAAATTTAAATATTTGAAAATTAAATTGATGACAACGAAGCGTAATGTTGTTGCTTGAAATGGAAATGTACATTAAAGTGGAACAAACATTAAATTAAACATTATTGAACTGTTTCCAATTTACGAATTCAATTTTAAAGGTGACACTTCAATTCTTTTTATTGCTACAGATATAACTAATAATATGAGTTAAGAGACATATTTGAAAGCATTTTAAATTGGTAGAAATAGCAATATAAACACTAATTATCGATACAAAAAATCCACTTTAATAAAATGCAACCAATTCATTGAAAATATTCCTTCGTGAACAAATATAATGACGCAAAAATGATTGTGAACTTTAGAAAATTTAAAATTTAAAGCAAAGTATACATGTACATAATCCTTTTGAATGTAATTTCTGCTGTTATTCGAACAATGAATTTCGTTTATAGTAATTTAAGCTAAAAATATTTTTTATAATTCTACATTGCACATTATTATTAAAGTTATAAATATATAGTGGAAACTTTTAATTTTAAATATTGTTATAAATTGTAATTTGTATCGTTGAATCTGTTGCTCATTTACCTACATATCAATATTTTAATATGTATTATACATGCGAAAGTGTCTCAGTTTGTCTGTGCCGTTTTCACTGCTCAAGCGCTGGACCGATTTTGATGAAATTTACACTGGAGCTAGACTAAGCCCTAGGAGAGGACATGAGCTATATTGTTTTCTATGAAGTGGCGGGCAGTATCCAGTCTTCCTTAAAATAGCTATAAGCTATACCACAAGTCTTCAATTCCGATGGACTCCACGTTTATTTTGGTTGTGAATATAAACTTTTTAGCGTTCGGTAGCCAAAATAGTTAAGAGAGTCCCTTATAATTTTATCATGTCTGTCGATTCCTATTTCACAGCCGATTATCCTACGTAGTAAGTTCAAATTTGAAACAGAGACGTAATTTGATAATCCAATCCCAGAAATGAAAAGCAAAATTTAAATAATATTTTGGATTCCGTTCTTTCGTATACCTTATTTTTTTTCTACTTTACTGTATTGGAAATGGTTTCGGAATGCTTGCTTGCTTTTAGCTATTTTTTTTGCGTTAATACTTATCCTTACGTTACATTATATCTGTAATACTTTTCGAAGTTTCATTTAGGGCTAATAACCAATGTATTTAACCAGAGATTATTTCAGGAGTTAATTCACGAGTTAGCATTAAACTCACATTTCAGGAACAGTTCGTAACAATAATGCAGAGACGAGATTTCAATTTCCAACACGTTTACGTAATTCATTTCTCAAGCCATTGAATCCAATTACGAAACGGACGCTTCGGTATTGTCTCCTGACATAGCATTGACATCAAGTACGAAACAAATTAAATTCCACAGTATATGAATATAAATAACTCCATACATTCTATAATTCGAAATTATCGATTTGAAATTCCTCTCAGCGTCAACCTAGCTTAAAAATAGTTAACTAGCAAAAAATGCTGCAAATCTTATGCTTTTTATTTACTCCTTAAGCTCCGGCTACACGTGCAACGTGCACGTGCAATTTTACTTGCGCAGGCAAGTCGGAGGACTTGCCTGCGCAAGTAAAATTGCACATTCAAAATTGCACAAAAACACGTAACATGGGACAGTAGCTATACGGTACAGGTAACTTCGTGAAAACGTCTATACAAACCACAGTTTTGTTCCTGTCGAAGTATTCCTTGGACTTGATTTTTCACAATGCTGGCAAGAATTGTACAGTTCTTAGAACTGAATTATAAATCCCTTCTAATAATTTCGTACATCACTCATTTTAAAGATTCACGTGCATTATGTGTCGTGGAAAATAATTTTTCCGAACTGAAGCGCGACTTGAACGACCGTCCATACACTCAAGTAAAACCGTGCAAACCAAAAACTGTGCAGTCCAATTCAGCAAGTCAACAATTGTACAAGCCGCACTTTCGAACTTGCGCGAGCTACTGCGTTGGCGTCCATACGCACACTTACTTGCGCAAATTGATTTGTACAGGTAAACGCGTAGGTAAGACGGAGCGTGTAGCGGAAGCGTTACTTCTGAAAATTAACTGTAATTTCGAAATCAAAAGAATTCTAGTAATTTTAGAAATGTATTTTATTAAATACCATTAATTAAACTAAAAGCTCGAAACAAAAGTCTTACACATAGAGTCTGAAAGACACAATATGATACAACCTTGATCAGTCGCAAGGAGTAACGATATGACCTTGTATTGTTGCCGCTACAGTCTTATTTTCTCCTTCATGTCATGCACACCGTGTTAGTGCACAAATTCCTGTATCGTACGTACCTGATCCAATACTCAAGTACACAATTAAGGCACCATGTCTGTACATTTATTTGATTAGGGTTATACATATATGCCGCACTTTGACTGCACATTTTGTAAAACACCACGATATTATGAAATATCGAATGTTGAACGATGTTGAACGATTCGCATAGCTACTGAAAAATTGACGATTCTGTTGGGTGTCCAAATTATTACTGAATAAAGATTATTTATAAATGTGACTTACTCAAAATTCTTGTAATGTATTCTACTACATTTAGTACATTTTTCGCATTAACGCAGCTGCGCACATGTTAATCTATTGGAGAGCGCGAAAATTAGCAGTGTGAAATGGAACTGTTATTCGTATGGTCTTTCGTTATGTCCGTTCAATAGCTCTATACATGAGTTAATATACATTCAGTCAAGAAAGTATCGGGAATGGATGATTTGTTTATGGTTCCAAATTCAATTTTTTGTTTTTTTTTTGTTGTTGTTAGATTGGCACAACTGTTTTTTAACGGTAACTATAAAGAACTGAGCTTGTCATATACCAAAAAGTTTGAGGCGTTCGCTATTGAGTATCGATGGTGTAAACTCATGATAGAAGCATAGATCAAGATGGTTCCGGACAAATGCTTTTCATTGAACACATTGTAATATGACGGGTAGACAATATATCATTTTAGGAAATGGTCCCAGATGCATTGTGATCTGACCAATTTTGTAGAGCGAAATATACATAACGTTACACTATTACCTATTTTAAGACACACAGACACAGTTTAGGTAAACAGAGCATCCAGATACATCAAAATCACACCCTAGTAACGTTTTTTGGCGAAAATATTTGGAGTAATAACGTACATGACGTATGTAACGTATGTAATGTGTATTCAGTTGAGCAGTTTCATTTTATAGCAAACATAAACGCTAAAGGTTTTCCAGAAAAGAAGTGATCCATATAAGTAGCAATAAATTACTGGCCCATCACCTACAAAAATTCTTTAAATTGGCCTTTGGGCAATTTTTACGAATCGCGCAGATAAACGAATACTGGTACATTCTTTTATTATTTCTTTTCCTCCCATACTAGCATGGAAGCAATACATTAATTTCTATTGAAACGAGAGAGAAATAAAAATATTGAATACGGAAATATAGATTAGACATGCGCAGGATGACAAAAAGCTGGTACATAATATCCAGTTTGATTTTACCATTTGTAAATATTTATCGATAGAGTTGTTGTCAACGTGTGCCTTTGTTGCGCTTTGATGTTTTATCCATGACAATTGCCATAAAGTTATATTATATGTATGTTATTAGAACAGGATACGTAATAGGATGCTGAGTCAATTTACTCGCAATGATTGATATTGACAAGTAAGGTTCGATAAAATGCAAAATTGTCAAGTTGGTGCTAATTGGTTCATTAAATAAAATTATTTGCTTATTTGCGTTTAAAAATACTCCTAGGTTCATAAATAAACTTGTTATCGCGCTTGCGTGTGGATTAAAGTGATGTTTATTTCATAATTGACTTCTTATTTATTTATCAATTAACTGTACTTATAAGTAGGTAAAACATAAGTGCATAAAGACCTCAGATAAAAATCAGTCGAGTAAGTCGAGAAGCGAAATAGTGGACTAATTTTATGCTGTTGATCTCATTTATCAATAATTTTACCAATTTTCCAATAAGATGATACAACGTGTGCCATGAAACGATCAAATCTCACTGGCTCAACGTTGTGCCACCATCGTATCACACGCACGAAAATTGTTTTTAAGACGTCTAGGAGAACGGTGTTTTCTCCTTGACTACGAGTATGTACTGTACGGAAAGAATAAAGAAAGAAATAGTTTATTCAATACATCAAACCTAAAATCGAATACATCGGTACTCGCTTTAGACTCACCGCTGTATTTAGGTAAACCTGTAGAGCAGTACTACTTAGAATTATACCATGTTAGAGTATTAAAGTGCTAATGAGGAGATGATCATAATAAAGTAGAAGGCACAAATAACAACGTAGAGTAAAGAAATAAATATAGGGTAAAGGAGTAGGTATAGAGTAGAACAGGATAAAGGAACGTCTGTCATACTGAATATCGAACCACTCGATTGAACATTGTGAGAATATAAAATTTTCTAAGGTTGCGCTACTATAAGAAATAAATAGTCGACTGTCACTGTCTTCTCATGAAGATTTAGTTGGTGTGCTCGTGAAGTTCTTTAGTGTTTATAATGCCGTAAGTACATATTGCTTTAAAATCTCAAAGTGAGTTTACCCTGCGGAATGAGCTTTTGACATCTAGTTTCAGCAATTTATTTACTATTAGTTCGTAGGAACTCGAGAAGGAATTATACCCATCATTAATGACACGTCGCGTTGAATGTGCAACGTGGCTTGCTCAGGCCGGCAGAGTGAGGTGTGGGTTGAGTAATTGAGGATGTTTATCATTACTATCACCTGGAGAGTGGTGTACCTAATTTGTATAAGGGCGCCTAGTACACCTCTGCAATCGACATCTAATGGGATGTGTATTTAACTGTTAATTAATTAGACACAAGAAAAACATCACACGAAGAAACAACATTTATTACTTATGTCTAGTTCTCATTGGTGGATCCAATGAGTTCACTATATACAGAGTTATTAACAATTTTTAAAAGATTAAATGCTATTTTAATATAACATTACTTTGTTTATTGTTGTTTATTGTAAGAAAGAACATCCATTATCTAAAAGCAATTAGATATTAATAAGTTTACAGAGTAATTAATAGTATGAAAGTTTTACAAGTATTGAGCTCAGATATTACTTGTTATAGGTACAACAACATAATTTATTTATGTTATCTTAAATTAAAGAGAAATATACTTAACTATAAAGGTTTAGAAACCATTACATAGTTTTTGTATACTGCATTTAAATTCTCAGTAGTACAGATACATAAATCCAAGTATATTTTATACTTTAGTATTAAATATTTAAATTTAGAGAGAAGAATATATTAGATACACGTTATCTTTACGTGGATCTAATATCTAACAGAGTCCTTAGTTTCTAATAGAAAGTGTTATCCGTTTTGTTACTGAATAAACCCAAAAGAAGGAGGTGGTCATCCGCGAACTGCACCTACTCCTCAGTCTTCCCCTTTGTAGAGCATCTACTTATAGCAACCACGTGCCCCGGTCCTCAAGGATGTTCCTTTTAGAAAGGAACTGCGACCTGGTCACGCGTTCTTCCACCCAGAGCGAAGAGGATTCAGACTTCTTGATAGTCAGATAGAGTTGAGTACCCGACCATTCTAGGTACTCATTGGATATCTAAGATCTAGATGATTTTGAATAGTTCTTAGTACTATTCCTAGGTATTCATTGAATACGGGGACAGGAGGCCCACCTGGTTTTGTTAGGTGTCCTTAGAACTCTGTAACAAGCACACGTAGACATTAGGATCCTATTCCCTAGCCCTATCATTCTAATGCTCGCCCTTCTCTACAGATAAAGTACTCACCATGGGATCCACCATGAGATTACCTAATCTACATTACTACACATTATTAAATTAATTAACACGTTACTTAATTATAATTGGGGTGCTCATCCCACACAAAGCTAGACTTTAGACTAGGCGACATGTGGCCTAACTACTAGTTTCTTCATAACATTAGGATGAGGCAGCTCGTTCCGCAGCAGAAAGGATAGAAAAAGGTACCAGCCAGATACGAAACGCTTTACATACCCCCACCACGAAAGTCACCTATGCTCCTACTCCTGGAACAACTAGTGAAGAGATAGTGGTCGATAAACCCTATCTAAAATTACATTTACTTAGCAAGTCGATAAGATTAATTAATACAATAATATCCAAGTGTATGACGTTTGTGTCAACTATAGTTTTATTACTATTCATTAGTACTACTAAATTAATGAACTTAAGACCTAATGTTTCATTAATTTAGAGCTCATTATACTTGAAAACAGTAGATATTTAATCAGAGTCCATCGATATGTTTATCGGACGTACCTTTACCTCCACACTCCTAAGCATAGATAATCTAGACAACCGGTACATTTGTCATCAACGCCATGTGCCGTTCTAGAAAGTTATAGATATATCTACAAACGAATTATTAAAAATAATATTTCTAAAGTGAGTCTCTTTAATTCGTAGGTTGTTATTTTTACATTAACATTACTCAATAATCAAAGGTTATTATCTTTATCATTATTTATCAATTAATGTTGTTAAAAAAGTTAATTTTACTCTAAGTTGTCAATGTCAGTCTGTCACAGTGAATGATGTTGGTAAACATTTAAGTAATTATAATTATTTTCAGGGTAAAAGAAGCTAAATGTGAATCTGTTACATAATTACGTGTATCAATTAGTACTATGAGTAATTGTTCTCCTTGTAGGAGGAGGTACTCAATATGAATGCTACAGATGGATGAAAAATATTGAACTAATTAATTTTGATTTTTAACTTTTCAGTTAAGATTTTTCTAAAAAAAAAAACGTCACGCCATTACTTAATTGCACCTGATATCGATAAAAAAAAATAACTTTCGTCGAAATTTCACAACGACGTCTCCATAAAAGAATTTTATGTGCCTATAATTTACAAGTTTACAAGAAAGACAATAAAGTTTTTTATTTTATACTGAAAGGATTACATTTATATGGTTTTATATCATTTCTTGAGAAATTAACGTAAATACCGAAATTTTTGAAGCAACTTTTCGTGCACTATATTTATTTTTTGCTAGAAAGAAATCGGATTTTTTGGAAGTGTTCTGTTAACGGTTCTAAAGATTTACGTCAGTAGTTTTCTCTTTGTGGTAAGCGAAATAACGAGCGAGATAAGCGGCGCAAGCGACTGGCATTTTATTCCTTTTTTATGCATACAAGAGAAATCTGCACACAGATACCCAACCGCCTGGGAGAGAGACCGGCACGCTTATTATCTACCTTGCAGTCAGTATGCGACAGCCAAATATCGCGCAATATCTGACGTCAAAACGAGAATGTATATGATTTAATTTGCATAGTAGCGCTAAATCTACCGCGAAAAGTGCATTTTACGATCATGTCACAATAGACACTCAATCATCATACATGATATTTTTAGGTAAGAACCCCGTGGTTTATGTGGGGATTTAACCACCAAAACACCTGTAGCAGTCGTCCTCGGCGCATTGTCGAGGAGCTCCAGACTTCCCTGCGGAACGCAGTGGACCTCTCCCGCGCCAATCCAAAGCATGTGCCGGAGAGTTGGGGTGACAAAATCCTCCTGCACCCTCGCAGTGTCATCACTTACTATACGCGCTGTCGCCTTCCTCAGGGTCACATAAATGGACGACCTTAGCCCCCACTCCGATCAGTCGCAACACCAAAAGCCCTCTTAGTCGTTTTTTACGCAGGCGGGAAATACATCGGCCTTATTCTCTGGGCCGGACTTCACCGCTAACAGTCAGGAGCGTACGTTGTTACCGGCCCGGCGTCATTGTCTCTGAGTGGGTTCGGCTCTCTCGCGCTTCTGCTCGGCGTCCTCCTTCTACACCATTACGTCGAGGACGTAGGTCTCCCGCGAGTCTTCACCTACCAGCATAGACACTACTATTGGGCACAACGTCGTGCCAGTAACGTCACATTGACATATGTGTTTTCTTTCCATCGCATTAGTTCCAAGTCAGGATCATCACATCCAATGTTATTTTTTGTGAGTTAAGCCTACGATTTGAAAGCAGTACTTGCCAATTTGCTTTAGTATTGCAACAAATCAAGTTTTATAGTTTCCAATAACGTCAATGTTTTTTATTAGGTAGTAAAAATTTGCATTTTACGATACAAAATACGAGTTTAACGGCAACTCTATTTTGTTTTGTCATATAGGCTTATGACGCCGAAACTCTTCAATGCACATACAAGCAAACATAAGCCACAGCCTCTAATAAAAACACGATATGTCTTAAGCCTTTAAAAATTTAGCGTTTAATACATCAACAAAATGAGAAAGACTGTTCTCCAGAGTAAAAATTCATCGTTTTCTTCAAAAACAAAGAAATGAAAATAATTTATGTTTTAACCGACTTCAAAAAAGTCGATAAAAAAAGATTGAAGTCGAAAAGACTTCAATCTTTTTTTATGTATGTTCACGGATTTCACCGCCATCTGTGTACTCATCTTAATGAATCCTTTTTGGGTCCCAGTACCAAATAGCAGAAAACGGAGTCCTTATAATTTCGTCCTGCCCGTTTGTCCGTTTCTCTGTTCATACGTCATAGCCACTTTACTTAGAGACTATTATTACTACATAGATGTGGGTGCTAGATGTATTGTATGAACCACTTCACAAAGGTGCAGTGAAATTTTTTTAGAAAAAAAAAATTAGGAGCGGCACTCCATGCATATAACTGAGGGATGAAAAAATTCCAGTGCACATTAGCGTGTAGTATTTTTAGGTAGGTTTTAAAAAATTATGTAGAGATTTCAAAATATTTTTTTTAAGTCGATGGTTGCTGACATATTACATACATACATACGTACATACATACATACATACAATGAAGATAATATGTATATATACAAGTGAAGATACGTATGTATGTATTTATGTTGTATATACATACTTTATATTGTGCATGCTAGGTGCGCTACTATTGTGCACATAGCCAATAAATTCTGAATAAAATTAAGGTAATAGAGCTTAAAAAGCACTACGCGCCAGAATAATAATAAGCAGCAATTGTATTTATTTAAGCGTTTTAAATACTGAAGATTTCTGCTTACACTAAATCCTGTGATTGTGTGAAATGTACATATTATATTTATAAACCTTTCTTTTATGTTACCCACATGCTCTGTAATGGAAAGTTTGGAAAAGTAGAACAGAGTTAAAGTATAGATCGCTTGTATGAAGTGGAAGCCTTCTTCGTCGAGGGCTGTCAGAGTGGAATGTCCACTTTAAGTGACCCCTAGAAGTACGTTGACGCATTTTGGGTCCCCTATCATAGCACGACGTTGCTATGTAGGATATAGAGTCCTTCCCGAGACTTACATTTTATGTAGTTACTTAAGGGGGATCGGTGCGTTCTGTAAAAGATTCTGAACCCCAACATACACTGAAGGTGTCCACTTCGTCCATTTTAGTAAGAGTCAAAATTCTTCAAACGGAGGCTTGACTTATCTCTTGAAATTTTTTTTAATAATAGGAATGAACGCTTTATATTTTACGAATATGTACTTTCATACGCTGTAATGTAGTGTCTATTGACTGTTATGTAGTAGTCTATATTATGTACGTCTCATTACTAAACATGGGTCTTCTTTCACATATGACGAGAAAAAGTTGTACCTACCTAGTATTATAATTTAATTCGAATACATAGTTCGTTTTCGTTTTTCGTTTCGTTTACGGTTGAGACAAAAACCAAAATCAAGCCAAAAAGAAATAGATACCTATTACTTTCTTATTGTAAACACTACACGTGAGTTACATTCATTATCTTATTTTTACTAATAGATTTACATATCTACATACAACTACGAATAAATACAAACAAGAGTATGTACATTCATAGGTAGGTACGAATGTACATGCGTAGGTACCTACGTACATAATGCGTCTAATCTCTACTATTTACATATGTACTCGTAAATCTACAGTTTGAAAAATACATTAAATAAACAACAATATCAAACAAAAAGCGACACAAAGAAATGTATAGCACAAATACATTTATTGTGAGTTATTATCGTATGTAAACGAAATATTGCCCCTTTTCATACTTTTCTAACTGTTTGTCATCGTTTTACGCATTCCAGAGCGTGTGTAAGGAAACAGAAAACTTTTAAACAACTCCTGGGTTCGGTAGCTTTAATAATCAATCATAAAGTCAAAGTCAAATCAATTTATTCAAGTAAACCCAATTGACAAGTATTTTTAAACGTCAAATCTACTTTAGTTCGGTTTGAAAAGAAAACCTGAATACTGAGAAGAACCGACAAGAAACTCAGTCAGGTGTCATTTTTTCAACATCATTCTACAACAGTTATTTAAAATACAATATTCATAAAGCCAGTAAATGCGTGTGCAGAGAAGATTATTTCCAGATTATTGTTTTTTCTTCAATAAAATTGCTAACTTTTTAGTATGCTTTTCCAATCACTGTGCGTTCAATAATAAGTTTAAATTGCTTTTCCGTTAATTGAATAATTTTTTGAGGAGTTTTATTATAAAAAGGAACACAGTTGCCCAAAAATGACTCACTTCACTTTTGTAATTTAAATTTAGCAGTAACTAGTTGATTACGACCACGAGTTTCCATACCATTAATAACACCTTTCCTTTGAAATAGATCTATATTTTTTCTAGTGTACATTATGTTTACATAAATATATAATGAGGGCAAGATGAGTACAACAATGTCTTTAAAACGGTATATCCATATTATTAACAAAAAGAAAGATATGGCGAATGGCTCTCAATGTATTTATACGGAGCGGTGCCGAGACGAATCAAAACAACCCGAACCTAAACGAATGACGACAACTAATTTGACTCTTGGTACCTCGGACCAAGAATAAAAATGGAGTGAGCATTTGCTGTAAGAGCGTATTTTGACGGTCTCCTTTATTTATTGACCAAGTTTTTAGACTTTTACTAATGCCCGTGACTAGGGAAGATCACAGTACACGACACAGATGAACATGACATATTTTTATTTTTGTGAATACTAGTCACCAAAATACTTAAGATTTATGAGTATTTTACAAAAAAATAATAATAATAATGCGCCAGACACTCCAATCTCAACAATCTCAAGACTCCAATCATCTGATCTCAAACTAGGATATTCCCTGTGCTATGAAAACCAGATGACGATTACTGGAGGCGTCTCCCAGTACACCCAGACTCGTAACAATCTAGAAAAGTTCATTTTCTAAATTGACTCGACTGGGAATCGAACCCAGAACCTTCCGCACTTGGCTTATCGTCTAAACCACTGCACCATCTAGGTCATCAAATATACCATGACCGATTCATGAGCTGACCTGAATTACACTGACAGTGTGATGTTGCCATACTTACTATAGCTAATTGTTTTACTCGTGGTTACGATCAATGAGATAGAAAGAGACACGAAAATTCGTTTGACACACGATGACAAGAGCGGCAACTTATTATGGCTCTATCCATTATATTTCTTGGTTCTAGTTCGGTACAGTCTATTGCGTCATTTTATATCTTTTACCGCTCAAATTCACAACGTATTGGAGTGACACTGTGAGTAATGTCTTTGTGTTTATACTTGCTCCATTTGTATATTACATAATATTCTATTATACCATATCTGACCTTTCATTTGATCAGAAGGTTTCAATCGTCTGAAATTGCGACGCCGAAGAAGTTGATCAATATTCAAATATCAATTTTGACCTATCGTCGGGAATAGCTTCATATATGAGCCTGTGTTTGTATTTGAAGCAATGTTATTGAATAAACGTAGGCGGTGGTATTGAAGAAATGAGCTCTATCTCGCGCTTTTAAGGTTTGATTTTATTTGTATCAACTTTTGCGGCAATGCGATTTATTTTTAATTGGAATTATTAGAAAATAAAAGCTGATGCCCCCGATTTCGGCCACGTTTTTATTTTCAAAATAGCCTATATCCTTCCTCAGGATTCGAGCTATCTCCGTACCCAATTTCATCGCAATCGTATGAACGGTATGGCAGCGCGTAAAATACGGACCAACAAACATTGATTTTTATAAATTTGGTAAGTAGTTAAAACGGATTCAGTTAACGATTCTGAACAAAGGGCTTATACCTACTTTCTGGTTAATTCTGTTACATGATTTAAAACATTACGTACAATATTATATAGACGTGTGATAATAGCCACAGTTATAGAAATAATACATACACACATGTACATACATATCTTCACGCTGTATCCCTAACCAGACAGAGAAGACGGAACGCCAAGTGTCGCGGTCCTTACACACTTATTCCGCTTCCTCAAATCTCGTCATTCTCCTCACACATTTTCGCCTAGATATGCGAGTGTTTTTTTACATATCCGTCGGCTAACACTAGCTATTTGATCTTCATAAGTCAGCCTTGGTCTTCCTTGGCTTCTTATACCACTCGCTTTCGTCCTGTAGATTTTCTTCGTCAATCTTTCATCACTCGCTCTTTTTATGTGCCCGAACCATCTAAGCATTCCTTTCTTCATTTTTATAATAACACTGTCGTGCAACCCTGTCACACTGCGTATTTCTTCTTTGCTCATTTTGTCCGCAAGGGTGATGATTGATATTGAACAGTTTAATGTAAAAATACGTTGGTGGCAACACTACCAGACACAAAAAAGCTTCGGTTCGGTTGACGGTTGACTCGGTGTCCGTTTGGTTCGATTGCACTCCCATTGTAATTACTGGTTTGTTCCGTCGTGCTCGTCTTAGTATTCGGCTAATTAATAACGTAATACAAATAATAAAATCCAATTACTAGAAGAAAAGAAAAATTTATAAGAACGGAGCTCCGCAACGTGGGAGTGTCACCTACACCTTTTCAACATACCAGGTTCATAACATACCAGGTTCAATATTATTAAGTTTGTTTTGGGCATAATACTTAGCGCTGCGTATCGCGGACTCAACAGGTGACACATTTCTAAAAGATCACATTTCTACTGCATTATAATATTATACTACAACAGTTATATATTACATGACTTTTTTTTTATAAAATTTTATAATGAAGTACAAGATTATAGAAATAATTTTATACTATAATAGTTTTAAACCTTAAATTGTATGCGTTTTCCGATATTTAACCTTCGTCCTAATCAGAAAGGCCATAATAGTTTCAGAAAAAGCCTATACTGAAAAGAACATTGTACCAAATAATACAATTTTTTTCACAAAATGTTGTAGCACTATTATAATGAAAGTTCCTTGAAAGATAAGTAAAAGTATACACTCTTTAAAAGTACAAGTATGCAATCTTTCTTTCTAACAAATGTAATCATTATATAATCTGACTTAACCAAAGCCAGCTCATGCATGTTTCCAGATGACTACAGAAATGAATCATAAGATTCCTATGGATATCTCGTTTGGAGTAGAATATGTGAATTTATGTTATATGGAGTAATGTTATATCGGTGTAATTTTATGAATAATCGCAGTACGTATTGAGACTTAAGTATAAATAATCGCATTACATATCGACTTCAGTATCTGTCAAATTTAATTGCTTAGGTTTATTTTTGTGTTTGACTTTTGAATAGTAAAGGGTAATTAGTTATTTCATACTTTTCAGTGCTTTTATTTTAAGGCCGGTTTAATTTTTTTTTAATGTATTGCTTTCTTGACGTTTGAAAGCTCTGCTCTTCATTAATTTTTTTTGTTAAGTACGCAATATACAATATAAATTTTGTGTCTGACTATGAAGTATAAAGTTTCTAATCCGACGTGACGTCTTAAGTATTCTAATCCGACGTGACGTGACGATAATTTGACGTCTTAAATAGAATAATTAAGACGTCAAATTATCTTTGAATAAATATGTATTTTTTTATCTTCGGATGATCTTTTTCTCTTCGACAATATTCATTCATTCTACTTATATACATATCTTCACGCTGTATCCCTAGTCTGAGAGGACGGAGCGCTGAATATCATGGTCTTTACATACTTCTTTCGCCTCATCATTTTTGCCCAGGTTTGCCGGTGCTACTGACTTTTCCATCAGCTAACGATCTGGCTATTTCTAAGTCAGCCTTGCTCTTTCTTGGCTTCGGCGATCACTCCACTCGCTCTCACTCTGTAGATTTTCTTCGTCATTCATACATTCTTTTATTCATTATTCAACAAATTTTGAATTATTTACTCATTGCAATGCAATCATAAAAAATATGCGTGAGTATGTACTGTAAATTCAATTCAAGTATGTACTGTAAGGTTCAGTTCCACACGGTACCCTAAAATACCTTCATTGTGTTTCCCTACAGGCGAATGCCATAAAATATTCGCTATCAAAAGTTTGATACATTATTCTCGGTCCCGTTAATGTTGTTACTGTCTGACTGAGCTTTACGCGGTAATAAAAAATATGGACATTATGCATAAATAAATACATAAATGTGTTTAAGGGTCATTTTACGGATTTCGTTTGCCTGTATGATGGCAATCTCTCTAATATTGGCCTTTGTAATGTCACAGTACAAGTAAGCATACAGTATTCTATCTCGGCAGTGTCCTAGAGATAATTACCTACGGTCGTTTGGTACGTAAACGCGCAATAGGGCTACCGACTTGGACTGATTGTTTTTCTTGGGTTACTTATTTGATAATAGGTACTATATTAAATTGTCATATTATCTTTTCATTTTATATTATTGCAAATTTAATGCGTTTTTATTTATATAATTTTACTAGTATTTTATATCTAGTTTCAAAAGTTTGTGAGTTAGTATGGTGTTAATGGACAAAAAAAAATGCTTTTTTATGTGCAGTATAATTAAAAATCAGCAATAAATTAACTAGATCATTATGATAATATATTTCCTAAAAATTAGCAACAGAGAAATATTTCTGGTTTCGATATAGATGTATTCGAACATCCATACACTGAACATTGTGCTCGTAAACTTGATTGACATAATATTTAGTCAGTAAATGCGCGGGAGTGTCTCATACCGTCCGACAACAACTGCGGCGCGCTCGCAACGGTCGTATGTCGAGATATGCTGCGATTTCGAGCGCGTCGTTTGGGAGCGTTTGTATGAAGATAGAATACTGTATGCTTACTTGTACTGTGGTAATGTTCAGTGCCAAAACTGGAAAAATATAACACTTACAGGAACATCTCGTTGCCTACCTGTGTATCTGTCACAAACGTTTTCACAGAGCCTATTACAACAGTAAACATGAGCAGAAATTTGGAAAAACTAGTAAATAATGGTTCAAATACAGATAATATGAAATTAAAAAATTAGATATCAAAGGTTAGTTTCGAGGGTTCAAATAAAAAATTTGTTCGAGAGTGAAAGAGAAACGTAGAACATGCTAGCTCTTTACATTCCAACGCAAAACGTCGACCAAGTGAGGAGGTGTAGTATAAGAAACTTATAGACTATGAGCCAAGCACCACGTAAGTAATTAGCGCGCCGAAATTAATAAATTTGCTATTTAAAAAATAAGCCGAATTGGAAATGATATGGTCATTATTAGTTTAATTATTTGGTCAAACTTGTATGAGTATCAATTATTCTTTTATGTCCTTTACCAATAATTCAAATCTATTGACCGATAACGACCAAAAAAAAAAAAGACAACACGCGGTGTTCCCAGGCGGTCACCCATCCAAGTACTAAACGCGCCCGACGTTGCTTAACTTCGGTAATCAGACGAGAACCGGTGTATTCAACGTAGTATGGACGTTGGCAGACCGATAACGACCAACCGTAACCAATTCAATCAGTTTTGAATAAATTCTATACAATTTGTTTGAGTCTCCACCATGTGATAGTTGATAGCTTAATAACGTTCATGTAATACTGATCAATTAATTTGAATATACGGAAGTCGCTGAAATACCACTTTAAGGAAGTCGATACACGCTACGAATTTATTAATAATAAAAAAGTACACACATATGTTAATATTTACAAACTTAAAACTACACATTATCTTAAATAATAAACTTCCTCAAAGTTGCCGCTTAGAAAGCTGTCATTGTTTAAGGTACCCAGCAGACTGGCAGCATTGCCTCTTTGAATAGCCAAACTGATTCGTTGGCGGAAGAAGCTGCCAGCCCGGCGGTCTCCCGACGCCTCGACCAGTCTCTTACAAATATCAGAAACCAGTCGATGGGCTTCGGGGCCCCAGGAACCCAAAGTTTCGACTGTAAAGGACGTAAATTTACGCTATATAAAAAATAGATATAATATACATTGATTTTTTTTTTGCTTTCTTTATAGCATGGCGCACAGATAAGCGCATTTCCCAATGTCACGTATTGTATTTTAATAAGTAAAATCGTTATCTTAAAACTCTGTAAAACTCCTCCAGTAAAGTGATAGTAAGCTTTACTGGAGTTATAAAGGACTTCTTGGAAGAACACGAGAACTTCAGCTACACATGTTTATTTAGACCTACTTCATTCTTTTCACTTACACAGAACTTTAAGACACAATATACTATCACTTTTATACTTTGAAACTCCCAAAAAAGTAAAAACTATAAAATTTAAATAAAATGACAACCTCACTTCTCTCGTTTCCGCCAAAAACTCTACATTGATATATTATATCGAAATAACTTACCATCCTTAAACATCTTCGAAAGTATGATGGACACTGGATAAAACATGTGTCTGTCTATATAAAAAGAAAAGTGTTAAGAATGGTATTAGAAACCGGAAGTCACGATAAACTAGTTATTCTCAAAAAAGTGGATCATTTTAGATAACTCCGTTCGGTTTTATTATAAAGTTCCTCAAGAAGTCACTTAATCAACGGAAAATAAATTTAATCTCGATATGAAACGTACACTGATTAGAAAATTATACCTACTATGGGATAAACGACTTTATCTAAGACAAAATAATAGTTTAGAAATCATCTTCTTTACACATGAATGTGCTGGCTTTCTGAACATTCTATTTTAATTTCCCTGTCGCAAAATAAAGAAAACAATACTCAGTTTATTGTCGATAAACTGAGTATTCGAGTTTATTATCGATTTTTCAATGCGCAGATTTTCTTTTCGAACCTAACGTAGATGTAACGTTCAAAAACACCTTCCATTGGGTTTTTGTAATAATTGCTTAAATTTTACTTTAATCTAGCGTTTGATTTGATTTTAACTAGTAATAACCATTGTGTCACCAATCAATCACATTTTTAAATTGCAAAATGCAATTTGGACCATCCACGTCACTATCCAGTTTCACTTTATCATCTGTAGAAGTGTGGATCCTGATTTTGTTACGCTTCAACGCTCTATCAGCTCCGAAATGACGCGATGACATACATCTATAATTAAATAAACAATTTTAATTAAAATGGAAAACCTGCGCGTAATACAGCTGTCAAGCGAAACAGCGTTTAATATATACGAGTACATACATTCAACCACATATCACCTGAACAGTTAGTGATACGTAAGTTCTGTTCACTGAAAATGAAAAACAATTTGACATTTTAGATTCCTTTATGAACATAAATCAGATACATGTTCACAATGGGATACTTGAATGAAAGAACTATTACGTACATTCCTAGAGAATAGAAGTAGCCAATAAGGATTCCGATTACCCGGTTTGACGATACTTCTTTTTGTGTTAAAATAACTTCTTGAACTGACTTCAGAATGAAAGCACTGAAAAATCCAAAATAACAAACCTTTACTAATCGAAACTCAATTACAAAAAGTCTTCATAATTACGAAACAAATTACCTCTATAGTTTACTTACAACCAGCTCCGGCTTTGCACGAGTAAAAATGTTTTTAAAAATAATATACAGCCTCTGTTATTGGCTGATAATGCAGCTTTCTATAAGTGAAAGAATTTTTGAAAACAGTTGAATAAATTTTGAGATTATCCATTACAAACAATCAAATTTTTCTCTTCATAATATTACTTTAGAAATTACTAGTTACTTAAGACGGTGCCAAGTCTACCAAACTAGTAGAATTTCTGTTACTGTTCATTGATTTGGCACCGACTTATGATGTACTGCTTTTAATACCGCCCCTATTATGCAAGGGTCCAATTATATTTTATTCTTTATAGGCTACATTACTCAAGGATAGCGTAACATTATACATTTTATTGAAAACATGTTTATAGAATCGGCTCAGTAGTTCCACTCTACATACAAACAAACCAATTTCATCACTTTCTAGTATTATCTAGTGTAGACACTCGTTCAAAATTACAAAATACTTTAGCTTACCAAGTCAAGTCAAGTCCCAAGTCTCGTGGGACAAATAAACAGTGTTAACAGTAAACCATAATAGTATGTATCCTACTTATAATTATAATCAACATCATTTTACAACTCGCCTGTCAAGTGTTAATTTTAATGGTGTTATTAGTATGCTTAATTAATACTACGACCCGCCTCGTCTTCACACCGGTAGACATTTTTTTTATTATTAAATACAGCCCATGTTACTCTCTGATAATGCAGATTTCTATAATAATAATAATAATAATAAATGTTTATTTCGGACATAATCCATAGATGTTAATAATAGTTGACTTAAATTATTGTTAGTAAATAAAAATACAATAAACAAAGACAAAATTACAATAATTAACATATTTACAAGTTTTAGCACCACATACTACAGGTTATAAATAGGTAGCATGTAGGCGCATCCAGCGTGCCAGCAGTGGAGAATCCCATCTATCCGCCAATACGCGAAGGATACTGTTTGAGCTACCGCGGAGACGGCTCATCAGGTGAAAGAATAGGTGAAATAGGTGAAGGAATTTTATAAGTATAGGTGAAATATAGGTGAAAGAATTTTATAGGTATAGGTGAAATATAGGTGAAAGAATTTTATAGGTATAGGTGAAATATAGGTGAAAGAATTTTTGAAATAGGTTGAGTAGTTTTTGAGTTTATCCATTACATACAAACAAAGTTTACCTCTATATAATATTAGTGTAGTTAGCTGGGTCAAAAAGAAAGAAATCTATGTGTGATGAATAAGAGAATGACAGTAGTAACATGAGATTAAATAAGAAAGGACTTCTTGGTGGAAAAGGTAGTATTGCTTTACATTGAAAATATCTAAAAACACGGGAAATTAATGCGATTACCTTTTATTCTGCCTTGACGTTTCGGCCGAGTTTCATCGGCCGTGGTCTCAAGTAAACTGTCGCAGCAAGCTTCACTCCGTGTCCGAGGCAGATTTTATTTCATCTACCCTCGATATTTGTAAAGAATTATTAGGGTTCCTACACACAACACTCACGGTGTCCACACACTTAACCGGATGTGAAAAACTCGTTTTTCACATACGTTTCCACGCTGTTGATAAATTGTATCCGCTTTCCCGATTGAAATTTTTGTGTCTCTTGATTTCAACTGCTTCACGCACGACTCTTGGATAAAAGTGGCGATCGGTGGAAAGGACTTGTGGGCGATGAAATTCTATCCAATGATTCGTATCCGATCGCTGATTTGGTATATGCTGGTTTACAGTTTTAAGATATTTTATAATGCAGCAGGAAAGTTTAAAAGTTTTTATTGCTTTACATTTGATTACTGTCACTATTGTAGTTTCTATTTCTTGCTTTTTTCTCTAATTTAACGTACAATAGTGATAGTGGTAAAACATTGTGAGGGTTCAATTCAGATCGCCAAATCTTACTTGCCAATGAAATTTCTTGTCACAATTTGTCGAAGCGAGAATTCCCGGAAATTTGATTTTACTCTAAATGTAAATTTAAATTACAAAAGTCAAGTGGGTCATTTTTGGGCAACTGTGTTCGTTATTATAATAAAATTCTTCAGGAAATTACTCAATTAACGGAAAAGCAATTTAAACTTGTTATTAAACGCACACTGATTAGAAAAGCATACTACAAAGTTAGCGATGTCATTAAAGAAAAAACAATAGTTAGGAAATAATCTTCTCTGCACACGCATTTACTCGGTTTATGAATATTGTATTTAAATAACTATTGTAGAATGATGTTGAAAAAATGATACCTGACTGAGTTTCTTGTCGGTTCTTCTCAGTGTTCAGGTTTTCTTTTCGAACCGAACTAAAGTAGATTTGACGTTCAAAAATACCTTCCAATTGGGTTCACTTGAATACATCGATTTGACTTTGACTTTGACTCGAGACGAGAAATACTAAAACTATAATATAATAAATTTTGCAAAACATTTAAAGACATGTTTACATTCAAAGATGATGATGAAGATGTTACATTTTACTTTAAGGTATAAAAACACACATACACAAACACACATGCACGCAAATACACTTTCACACACATATACTATACACAAATATCTACAAGAACCAGAAAAAATTACTATTTGTTTATTTATTTAACAATTTATTGCACACACAACGTCATATACAAAGAGAGATACATATAGAAAAAAGAGCAAAAGGTATATTTATATACTATATTTAGCGTGGTACTTTTATCTTTTTTTTTTCTCTTACTGTTTTTGCTTTAAGATTATCTTTGTTAAGAACGCTGATGGCCGCTTGTCCGGCTGACTTTTTTTTGCTGATTTGTACATAGTACATAACTATGTTGAAATAAAGTATCCAAAATCAGCCGTATGTATTTGAGTGAAAATAAAAATTATTACAAACATATCCGTAGCCACTTGAGCGGAGTCAGGGTGTTTTGCTAGTGTCTTATAAAGTAACAACAGATTGGGATAATTTAAAATTATCCCATCCAATTAAATTACACTTTGTGTAATAGACTACGATTAATTTTCTACCTCGGCTTATTCTCGTGATAACGACAATTTACTTCATCATGAAAATTTTACAGTAATTTTCTGTATAATTATTCTCGCTATTACTATTATTCTCTTTATTGTAGTAGAAATTAGAATACGTGTTATCTTAAATTACAAAGTAGTAAAATGACAGAAAAATAAATCAATTTATAAAGACAGCCCGAAGATTGACGTTACAAAATATCATGCCTCTACGTGAATGTGTGAAAAAATACACCTACTCTCAACTTTTATTTTTTCGGATTTAAGTCCGATACTTTTTCAAAGAAATGTCAAGAGTAACAATAAATAACGTTCCATTTAAGGTCTTAAAACTAACTTCCAAGTCACAATTCACTTTTGGTGATTACGTCTATATTTGAACTACTATTTACCAGGATTACTTCTTTTGACTATTTACGTTAGTATCCTAGAAAAACGTCTGTGACAGACATACAAACAGAGAAACACTACAATTATTCATTAAAAACAATGTATTTGGGTCATAATATGCTACTTTTATAGCATACCATAGCTATATCAGTGATAAACTGCTAATTTTAACTTACTACTATTACTTGGTAGCTTTTAAGAGTAATACAAGTAGCAGTTGCCCGAACTTTGTGAAGCTTTGTGAAGCTGTGTCTTTGCAATGGAACTTCGTTCGCCGTCCGACAGATTTTGCTGCACTATTAATAACGTTCTATGGAAGTGTTTACAATACAACGCGTTTCCGGTATAGTAAATACACGAGATGAATATTCTTCTATAAGAATATTCTTCTATAAGAATATTCATCTATAAGAATATTCATCTCTAGCCGATGGGTCGTAGGCCGAGGATAGCTAAAGACTATTCTTTAGCTATCCTCGGCCCAAAATTTCAAAACTACTGAGAAACACGTTTTTCGCCTCCTAACGAAGATTCCTCAGAATATTCCAGAGATCACACGAAATGGGTTTCCACAAAGTATCACCTGAGTCTATACATTAATATACAATAAAGTAAATAGACTGTAGCAGTATGTTATAGTGTATATGTAGGTTGTGCAGTCAATCCACTCTCTAGTCAATCCACCTTGTTGAGCCTTCAAAAAGTGCCTAGCCTTCAAGAGTAAAACAGAATTATGTGGGACTTTTACCCACTAAAACTCTCACGGTGTTCGTTCTCGGTGCCTCCAGCAAGGTCTGTTTCAGATCGAGGGATCAAGGAAATCCAATATCTATTACAAAACACACAGGACCCCAAAGCCTCTGAACTAACTTAACAGTTACCATAATAATGGCAATAGATAGAAACAACAATTTAACGTTCCACTACCTCTACGATCCGGCAGATGACCGCGTGATTTTGCTTAACCTCGAAGATCATGTCGAACTTCAATAAACTACTTCGCTAAAGCGACGCTAATTTTGATTCGGATCATCAACAATGTTATTAATAGAATGCTAAAGAAAAAAAAATTACGGCTACGTTATTAAAAATAATTAATACACGAAACAGTTTGTAAAATCCATATAATGGTTACTTTATCTTTTTGTCGTCTTATTCAAACGAATACAGACAACGATACAAATCATTCCAAATGGAGATTAGAAAGATATACTTTGTGTTTCATTGAATACGATATTATCATTACTGAATATTATTATTATAATTACTGAACTGCGTATAGCCTGTTGTTTCTGTTTGATACGAACATTGAGGTTAAACGACGCAATTGTTTATGGAATAGGTAAGTGGTCTTATAAAATCCATATCTAAAGTGTTTCTGAAAACACGTTCTAGTTGTCGCTAAATTATAATAATCACTGAAAGCCATAGGCAATTAGAAAACTAATAATAAATATAGACTAATAATAAAAATAGACTATGCACTAAGAAATCTACTTCCTGCAATTCTTCTTATTATCTCGGACGATATAGGAGCTAGAACTTAAAACAAAATTATTATAGAAACACAATAAATTATCTAGTTTACAGAGAAATTATATAATGAAAGTTGTAGAATTTTTAAGTATCTAGAAATGAATTGTATGAACGTATAATTTCAAACCTCACATCTAACTGAACCATTTCCATCTTGGGTCTCCTTTTGACTTCGAGATAAGTAATAAGTGATTCGATATTATCGTCGTCAAGTAATTTACTTAGCATGTAACATCAAGTATACTCGCTTTGCTTCCGTCTCTAAACTCGTCACAAACGGACTCAACACAAAGATGCTATCAACTCAATTCTCGGGAGCTATTGTGTATTGAACAATACTGGCTTCTCTACAATTGGGTCACAGATGTACAAGGACGTACAATTCAAATAATTAAGGAAGAGATCTAGGAACTGAACTGTATCGTAATTATCATTGATAGTTAAAATTGTGAATTGTTATAATTTATAACTATCCTCCACACAAAATTCCAAAAATCGACACGTGTTTCGCCTCTTAACGAAGCTTCCTCACTCACTTGTTTTGGTCAGAGGGTCATTATAGTATAGTCATTATAATAACTTAGGTATAAAGCCTTTCACCCGACTCATTCTAAATTCGATACTGGTTTCGCTAACCAAGTCTGATCTCTGGAATATCCTGAAGATGCTTTGTTAAGAGGTGAAATAAATGTCGATGTTTATATTTTGGGCGGAGGATAGCAAAAAATTGTAAGAATTTATCAAAAAATCATTCATCACTTAAAAATTTCAGCAACATCTGATATCTTCGATTGACTAAAAAAAGCATCATATGGAACTTTATCGATATCCAAAGTACAGCTTTCAGTTATTTCACAGACGTGTGCGACGTGACTTTGTATTCAGGAAGGCATAAATCTTTCTACAATAAACCCAAGAAAGAAAGGCTTCAGAGCCACGTGTCCCGAATTAATACGTTTTCCTGAAGGTAGAAATCATTATAAGTTTCTTAACTACGTCCAATTAATATTCGCTCAATGATTACCGTACTTTTCGTCTTCTGTAACGACATCCGATGGGATCTCATTAATAGCAAAAAAAACTTTTTATTATAAAATGTTTGATGCCGAAGTACATTTCATAATATTTAAATAGATATTATACTTCTATAGACGGAAAACTCAACACCGAGAAATTACTTTCATACGTTCAATTGTCCACGACTCATTATGTCGATAACGAACAGATGACAAAAGAGGTCCTCTGATTTGTAATGGAAACGCTACAATCGATGAAAAATATTATATTAAACGTTATTAAAGTGACATATAGTATAATGTTTACACACCTTATTTCAATTAAGCAATTAAATAATTCCGTAATTTAAAACAAAATTGTATTTATATTCATTATAAAATTACGACAGGTAGTCATTACATAATATACTAGTATTCCCAGCTTCATCCGCGAGGAATTAAAAGGAAATAGCCAAAAACATAAAAATAACTTGGTCGGAAAATTAAAAAAAAATTAAATCGCGATAACTGCGCCACCTATCGGTTCCAACTCTAGCTATAACCATCCAAGTGAACTCAAGAGAACATGAAAAGAAATTCATCAAAATCAGACTAGACGTTTAAGAGGAGAAGAAGTACGAACACACGCAAATCGAAATTTTGTATGTAAAGATTATTCTTCTCACATTCGTTATAATCACTTTAAAGAGAGATCTGTTTTGTTAATGCTGGAGAACCTGCACACAGGTACACCGCCCCCTGTAGATGAAATTGAGTTAAGTGAAGCTTTTACCGTCGTCGGTAAGTCGTCGTATAAGTAAGTCGTAAATCGGTGCCAAATCAATGTGCAACAGAAAGTTTGGTAGGCTTGGTACTGACTTCAGTAACTGCCAAATTCAATTATTCCATTCATAGTTATTTGTACTTTGTGAAGGATAGATAGTTATTGTGTACTTTTCAGTGTTTTTATAAGTCGGTTTAATTTTTCTCTTATAACTTTTTTTTACTTTATGAAAATGGATTTAATAAAAAAGTTTTGCATTGATAAGTTACCAACCAGTTACCAATCACGATCAAATAACACCATTTAAAAAATTAGCAAAGGTTTTATTAAAGTAGGTCAATAAGTTATACTCGCCGAAATTATCATAAACTTCTCTATAGCACCCCTACCTCTAAAAATGCAGAAAAGTTTATCTTTCCCAAGAATCAAGAGTCAAGCGTATTAAACCAGTAGCCAGTAATCCTATCTATAAGTCTTCCTTGTGGACATAAATCCCCTTAAAAGAGCTTTGCAGAAAGTTTCAATACACTTTAAAATGTAGATAACAACTTTGCGATCTTGTGTTGGTTTACATTCAAACAAAGGAACTTAGATTGCATGAAACTTAAATTGCTCTTTGCGTGAATCGCATGTTAATGGTGCTCCTTGTTGATAATGATAATGTTATTACAACACGGAAGTATGTACAATATGCATAAATATGTGTATCTTCTACACCTATACCTGTAGATTCACTTACACTTGCTATACACATAGATTCGAATAGCTGTACTAATAGAAAATAATCGGCAGATTAAGGGATCTTTTCACTTACTTTGGCTAAAACCAATTATAGCAATTTTTTTTTTTGGAGATCACAGGATTGTGATTATGATTTATTAGGCAATTAAAACAAACAATAATAAGCGTAAAAATATTGCTAATTACGGTTTTCCAGCTTCATATACACACTTGATTGTGTTTTATTCCATTAGTACCTACTCTTTTTTTTCCTTTTTTTTGCTTTCTCAACTGATGTTACTTGTTTAAAAATTCTTAACAAAGGTTATTATTTATTGTTGAAACTTTGTAATTGGCCTGTTTTACTTTCATTTGCTCTGTATAATAATTACATCGCTAAGTTATTAACTTTCCAAATAAATAAAATGACTAGTTTTTACCTGTTAATTTACGGCTTAAAAAAGTGTTTTAAGCGCCAATGAAATCAATCAATTGAAAATTAAGTAATCATAACATCCAACCGTGCAATATTTTGTTTGTAAGGATTCAAAACTACTCATAACATAACGTAAGTGTAACTTAAGGAAACATAATCGTAAGCTAAGGGGGTACACCCCCTTATGTACGCCCGTTATCCATACGGTAACATTGAAATAACGCTAGTGAGTCATCAGTGTATTTGAACTTAGTGGTTACCAAGGAAAAATGAAAGCATGTTGAAGTAGATACATACATACATACATACATACATATCTTCACGCCGTATCCCTAACGGGGTAGTCAGAGAGGACGGAGCGCCAAGCGTCGTGGTCCTTACATACTTCTTTCGCTTCCTCAAATATCATCATTCTCCTCACACATTTTCGCCTAGGTATGCGAGTGCTTTTGACTTTTCCGTCGTCTAACACTCTAGCTATTTGATCTTCATAAGTCAGCCTTGGTCTTCCTTGGCTTCTTTTATCACTCACTTTTGCTGTATAGATTTTCTTCGTCTCTCTTTCATCACTCATTCTTTCCATGTGCCCGAACCATCTTAGCATTCCTGTCTTCATTTTTACAATAACCTGTCGTGCAATCCTGTCATACAGCGTATCTTTTCATTGCTTATTTTGTCCGCAAGTAAGAAGTAAGTAAGAAGTAGACTAATTGATAAAATCATCGTTAAAAGTAGATCAACTGGTAACACAGTAAGTAAATTTTTATATCTATCTAAACCCTAAGGTTTCGTTAGATATATAAATTAAGATGGCATAATTAACTGACTGTCACTTAATATTAGTCTTTCTGGTCTTTCTGGCACAGTAGCGCTATTTTAATTAAATGCAATCTGAGGAACATTTTTGCATACAATGAGATAATTTTCCTTACCTCTACCCTTCTCAGGGAAAGGTTTAGAAAGTTATTCAAGCAACATAATCAAGTCCTCGTGCATAGTGGGACAGGGCCGCTGCTCCATAAAGCAATTACAATATTCACTATTAAAATGCTAAGTGGTCTTGAACTATGCACCGAATTAGGAAAATACCCAATAAAATCTGGATTACAAGTTTATTCAGAAAAGTGTTCCTTTTCTTAATTGACCGGACCAACTTTGAACTTGGAACCCTCGATTGAAGAGGCGAAAGAACTTTCACATCAAAAGTTCGAAGAAAATTATAAAAAAATCTGTATTGTTTGGTGAAACATGTAGACAGGCAGTTAAAACTAAAAACAAACATTTTTTAGGGTTCCGTAGATAAATTGCTTAAAATGGTCCTTATAGTCATAATGCCATCTTTACGCCGACTGAACTGAAATATAGTAAAAAAAACGTACATTGGTATGCCAAACCCAGAAATAAAAAAAATATAATATATCATTAAGTTAAAAAAAAAATATGACCCAATTATCCAATATTTAGGTCAATTTTTTTATTTAAATTTAAATTTAAAAAAAATTGAAGCTAAATATCCATATTTAGGTACTTACACCTTTTTTTAAATTTATTTTATAATTTATCCAATATTACTACAGAACCGCAAATAAATGCCTGTCCAATACACTCTTAGCCGGTATTGACGGTTCAATACACAAACAATTGTGCCTTCAACGTTCTACTACTACCAGCCCTTTAGATAAATACTACTAGCCCTTTTGTATAAGTAGTCTGTGTTTTTGAAGCTGAAAGTCGCGGGACTAATTCTCATTGTGTTTTATTTCGATGTGACTAGGTGATCACTCCGTTCTTTATCTGGTATTCATAATATAAGCTTAGGATTAGTTCGAAATCACACAATTACTTTAATTGTATGCAGTATTTAATATTGCTTCCCGAGCCATCAAGATGCTCGAAATAGATGCCGACAAATCATTCATCCTGTAAAATCTCACCGCTTGTAAATTTGCGCTTGCGTACATAAATATCGCAGCGCTATAAGCACTTCAAACTAACGCATTTTTGTAACGTTACCCACATAATTCCTATAAAAAAATTTGTTACTGAGGCGGTTAGGATATTACGATCCAAGAAATAATAAATCAAAGTTCAAGTAAAGATAAAAAATATAGATATATTCAGCCGCTCTGTCCACAGCGATAATACCTAACTCATTTCTCGAAAGCCAACCGAAAATGTACGAAGGCACAACGACAATAAATTATACTTATCTATACACTAGGTACATGAAATATCTATAGATTTCTACTGATACGATAGAATATATATACTTATGAACTGTCTTGAAAGACTTGATATACTGTAACCTAGAGTACATCTTTATTCAATAACACACTCCAAGTTGTGGGAAGAACTGTATATTTAAATATAAAACACTAAGTTCTTATTCAGAAGAAAATATAAGATATTTTTGTTTGCCACAAGTGCGCATTGTGTTGTGCTCAGTCGGCTTTTCCTGCAGTTTATGAGATCCAGATAATACCTAGACGAAAATATAATGCCACTTTGGTATTCGTCTAACGAATAACGATAACAATAGTAACTGAAAGTACTGTCAATTTGAGAGAGCAATAAGCCAACTTTCATATGAACATGGAATATGAAAATGCATATTCATTGGTATATACAATCCGATCCAAAAAATCCATTTTATTACGATACGATAACGAGGGATAAACCTTCAAGAAGTACCGAGCCTGAGAGGATGGGAGAGATCGGATTATGTAAGACTTTTATCTTACTTTAAACTTACCTGTTGTCCGACCTTTACTCATGACGAGAGGCTTTCGAATCTCTTGGAAATCGTACCGAAGTCTCCTTACGCCTCGTCGAAGCAAACCCGAAGGATCAATTTGATCTTTAATCACCTCCTATAACGAGTAGGAGTAGCCTTTGGCTTCTATACTTGGGCTACAGGGATAAAGTATCCAAACTTAAGTTTTTTTCGACCAATCTGTTGTAAACCTCCTTTATAGTTTTCTCCACACTTTTTCTCTTGGACAGTTTGGGTCCAATTCTTACTCCCCGTTCTTACGATGTCGTTCTACTATCTCACCTGTGGTCAACTTGTCTCCTGCCACGCCAGTCGAGACACTCGAAAGAAATTTGAAGAGACTTGGACAATTATTTAATTATTCAACTTTTTTGTATCGGATATTGTTGTCCGGTTATTTTGTCGAAAATAATCTGACACTGACCTCCTTTTATCAGTAGCTTACAGGATGAATGAAGATCTTCAATGCTTGAGTTTTTAAAGCCTATAACCGTGCCTTTCTTAAATGTGTACGTTCGTGTTAATTTTAGAAAAAATTAGAATTTGACGAAAAATCTAAAAGGAGAATGACGAGAATGCCAGTTTTCAATTTTTGCTCCACTTCGAGAAATCTAAGATTCAAGTAACATTCCAGAAATCACGGAAAAAGATTCAAACATATAAACAAATGTAGGTTCGTTTGTTTATGTATTTTGTAGATATCACCCTCCATATATGATCTTGTTACGTGGTCACGATCTCAATTTGCTACATGTTGCTACGCGACACGCTGCCTCCGTTCACACGTACACCGTAGCAGTAAGTCTCAATATAAATACTACTATCTATCAGTTTGACATCGCGTTGGTGGCACTTTTTTCACTTGTTTAGACGTTCAGAATTTAATGGTGAATTGTTTACTAAAGAAAAATAACTAAACTTCTCATTCTAAGTAATTAATTACATTCAGTCAGGTGTTAGTCTTGCCTACTAATATCTATCTCATCTGTATTTATTTCATATATCGAGCTATATTCCAAAAACAATAACTTATTAATTGAGAATTATTTCGCTTCTCCACTAAAATTGAGGATAGTTTATACCTGGTGAGCGAAGACCGACTCCAAGCTTTTTTGCAGTCTTCATTGAGAAACCAAACATACGTGTCTCAGTAATTTTGAATTTCAGCGGTATACAGCTACGTGCCACCTTACAGATACTTCTAAGGTACCTCTAAAATTTTATTGTTCTGCTTTCTAACATTTTCATTTCATAACATAATCATATTTATTTCTACAATTTATACTGTTTATAAAAGCTTGTTTAAAAATCGTTATGAACAAAGAATCACAAAGATTGTTACCTATTCCTTTACAAAGAGATAGGAAAATGTAAATATAAACCACCAAAGCTTTTGTATTAACTTTATTGGATTTAAGAGGCACTAAATAATAAATACTTGTAGGTACATACAAGAATTTCATTCTGTTTCCAATTTCAATATTCCCAGCACAAAGCGGAATGCGAATATAAGGAACATCAAGATAACAAAACTATTAGCATGTGAAATCAAATAAAATGTTCATGGATTACAAAAAACATTACGTTCCCAAACAAAAAAGGATCAAACGTCGACTTTTTGTTTAGCAAAAAATGCTCGTGTGCTTATCGAATGAATTTTTTACCTACATTTATATTAGTACTGATGATTTATTTCTCAGACTTAAAAGGACGACGGATACTTTTCTAAGAGATTTGGACGTAGAATAAACGCAATAAAAATTAGTGTCAGTAAGTATGTATGCTCACGTAATTATCGTGTAATTAACAATGATGTTATATTTACAAAAGAGGTAGATGAGTTACATGCACTCGAAAAGTGGCACCCCAAAACTTTGCTAATTAGCCAACCCGAACTTGGTCGAAGAATATGAAAAGTAATGTTACAGAACCAACAATGTCATGCAATGCCTATTGCGCATTCAAAATTCTAAAATCTTTTAATAATCCAAGCGCTTTTTGTAATATACACGATCATGTTGTGATGACGCAGCCACCCAGTTTTAATCATCGTTTACATTTATTAAAAGAAATTATATAAAAATGCAATTCAATGTCCGACTTCATTCTATGCATAAAAATAACCCAAAACGGAATAAAATATCAAAAAGGCGAAAGATATGAATTAAATTTATTTGAAGGTAATTAGAAACAGTAATTGCTACATTTTGCTTTCATAGTAAATGCATAATAAAAAATAATATCCATTTTATATGACAGTAGTTGTTTCATTTTCATCATTTTCAAATTTATAATTAAAAAATGTTGACGTGGCGATCGTTTTAAATAAATATGTTCTCATGTAGATGATTCAAGAAAAACGAAATTCAAAAAAAAGCAAACATCATTTTTTACTATCTAATCCCATTAGGTATCAATCATTTTTTTTTAAATGTCTGTTCTGTGGAATTAATTACTAATATTATATGAATTAGTCACGGATTCACTTAAAATGTAGTAAGAAATTCAAATTGATCAATCTCAATGATTTAGAGAGCTGTGTGATTTGTTAGTTTGAAATGCAATTAAGTTTTACGTTGCATAATTGCAGTGTATATTTGTCTCACTTTGTAACGTTGTAACCGGGACAATATTTTACTTTGATTAGTACTAACGTAACCTATCTAACTCTTTCGTATTATAACATCATATACTGTTAGGTTCGTTAACAAAATGAAAAAAAATTAAAAAATGTTTAAGTTGAACGGTTATATTGCAAAGAAACATAATAACGATGCCGATAATGTACTAAAAGATAGAAAATAATTAGGTAGGTACCAGGTACTAGTCATCACACCACTCTCCTCATGAATCTAGAGCATTGATCAGACTAAAATAAAATCATGAGGCGTAAATATGTAAATAATCGTTCTGTGATGTCGCAAGATGATAGTGACGGATTTACTTTTACACGTATTTTGCATAAGTTGTCTATTAAGAAAATGCATGGAAAGTATGTAATGATAAGAGCAGTTGACTGCAGATAATAGAAATCGACGCACCCCAAGATTTTATTTTAGTCTGATCGATGCTCTAGATTGATGATGAGAGCGGTGTGATAACTGGTAGCTGGTACCTGTCTAATTATTTTTTAGCTTTTAGTACATTATCTGCATCATTATTATGTTACTTTACAATGAAACCGTTTAACTAAAAAAAAATTACTTATTTTATTTTCAAAATTTTAGTACATATTTGTTTACCGTTTTGTTCCCACAAGTAATGGATATTATAACCGTCGACCGCCCCAGAGGTCTAATAGAGGGGCAAGGCTTTTATACAGCAAGATGTGCCCAAGTCTTGAGGGGAAAATGCTAACGACGTATCATTTTTATCCATCCTAATCCCACACAGGTCTCGGCGCGCTTTAACCTTTTACCATAACCCGGTTGGTGTACCGCTAACGACGTATCATGTTTAGCGACCCTAACGCCATACAGTCCTCGACACGATACGCAGTCTTGACTTAGATGGGGGATTCATGCTTGAATCACGATTCTAAGTTGAAAAGTCCTTTGTTTTGATTACATACCTAAATTTCAGTTTTAATGTATCGACTGTCTAAACTATGATTCGCCATGTTGTTTCGGACGCCATTTTAGATTAGGATTTTTTTTGTAAAGTGTACTTGTGTTCTACTTGTGAAGCTCTTTCATTTGATATCCATATTGAGGAAATTGAAAAAAAAATGTAATCCGCCATTTTGTGGTGCCGGTCATCCTGGATTTGGATTTTTTTCATAATGTACTGTATTTGACTAGTCAAGCTCTTTTATGTGGTACCTATATTGAGTTAATTGGAAAAAAAATATGTAACCCGCCATTTTGTAGCGGCGGCCATCTTGGATTTATAATGATACTGAATATACATAAGAGTATTGTCATCAGAACTTAAAGTGTGTACCAAATTTCAGATCAATCGGTCAACAGAAAGGAGATAAAACTTCAATTACTAGATTTGACCCACACGAGACACAAACAAAGCAAGCTAAAAAAAAACGTTTAATAAAAACGAAGCATATCTAATACTTTAACGACATAATAATGAATTCTAACAAACCTTTTAAAAGAGCTAAGTTAGAGTGGCTTTATACCCTTTTTAACCGACTTCAAAAAAAGAAGGAGGTTCTCAATTCGTCTGTAGGTTGTTTTTTTTTTGTATGTTTGTTACCTCATAACTCCGTCGTTTATGAACCGATTTCGAAAAATCTTTTTACATTTGGTAGGTAATACTTCAGAGGTGGTCCCATTTAAATTTCACCGCTATTGGAGCTTGGACTTCGAAGATATACTAGATAACACGACCTGGTTATAACCTTTGTTTATATTGACGATTCTCTTGTATATCGTTGCGCTCCGGAATTAGAATGAAATTAATTGCAGACCTGCCCTAGATATTTATTTAGCTCAAGACCACTCAAAAGGGAGAAATAAAAAATTTTTGTTAAAAAATTGAAGTCGGTGCCAAATCAATGTGCAGCAACATAAAGTCTATTAGTTTGGTAGGCTTGACACCGACTTCAGTAACTGTCAAATTTAGTTATATAGGTATGTGTATCGTATTTATAAAAATATTTTAATTGTACTTGAGTTTTGATTAGTAAAGGATAGTTATACTTTTCAGTGTTTTTTTTGAAGGCGGTTTAATTTTTTTTTTTTATAAAAGAGGGGGCAACGAGCAAGCGGGTCACCTGATGGAGAGTAACCAACCGCCGCCCATGGACACCCGCAACATCCGGAGAATCACGGGCACGTTGCCGGCCTTTAGGGAAATAGGGTAAGGAGGGTAAAGAGGGGGAGGGGGTGAAGGGCCACCGGCATTCTCACTCACCGAACGAAACACAACAGCAATAGATACTGTTATTTCACGTCGATATTCTGCGAGAGGGTTGTATTTCACTGGGCGAGCCGGCCCTATTCGTGCTGCATGCAGCATGGCTCTACCACCTTTAGAATCCTACAACCTACTTCTATTAATTTAAAAATCTACGAATAAACATTCTATGATAACTTCAAATAAGGCCGTTCTTCACTAAACTGGAACAACTTAAAAAAGCAGCACGCCTATTATTTTACTTGCTGTTACTTACAAATATCGCGCGATATCTGCTGTCAAAACGAGCATCTGTATAATGTAATTTGTATGGTGGCGCTATATCTACCGCAAAAATGTGCATTGCAAACGTGCATACATGCGTGCGTTTATTTTATGGTTATGGTGCAAAAGACACGCAATCATCGTACTTGATATTAATTTTTGATCTGTGATGATCGCGTCACTGTCGCTATCTGCAAATTTTTAGGTTATAACCCCGCTGATCAAGAGCGTGTTCGACATACACGTACAAGGTTCTGTAGTCGCAAAAGAAGCTAATTCGCATTAACTTCGTTTATTTCAGAGAAAAGACAGCTACGTTTTAAATTATTTCATGTTTACTACTGTTCATCATAACCTACATTAAAACCACCAAAGACTATGTACAAATTTTTTTTCCAAATGTTTGCTTTGGACACTGTAGGACACCGTACTCAATGGGGTAAATGAAAATTTATTGAATACACTTTATACTTCACGGCAGAAGTCCAACAAAATGCGTCCATATACCAAATATCATCATAACCACAATAAAAATAAGAGCTTGGTATGCCCAATGCGTACAAAAATAGGACTGAACGAACGAAGGAGTAAAATACGAAAAGGTCCTTTGTTTGATTAAAGATAGGTTGAGATGAATGACAGTTTCAAATCTCAAGCAAAGTCGGCTAGAGATTTAAATACAACCAAAACAATCAGAAGCAATCGATTTCTGTTTTAATTATATTACTTTATACGAGTATTAGTATTGGGTTCCAAAGTGGGTCACGTCCCATTATAATTGATTACTTCGTGCGACTAATCACAAATGATCATCGTTTGGTTGGTTAGATTAAATGGAACCAAAACTTCCTTGTCTTGGTAATAAATCATTAGATTGACCGTCATAACGGACAAGTGTTATCATTACCCGAGAGCAGGTATATTAATACTGATATATATTAGGCCATAAATAATTGTGTACCTACTTGTTCGTTTGAGAATTTTAGTTAATATTCGGTTATTTAGTACATGTATGCATAAATAAGAATTTGTGTAAATGTTGCTGTAATTTATGGGTATTGATTTGATTTATATAAGTGGCACATTGTATACATATATGGAGAACTGTAATTGGCCATCTGTATGTACTTAGTGTTTTAATTCTATTTTTGTTTGTAAGCGCTGTTGTTCTCCTGAATAAATAAAAATAAAAAATAAAGTAAAAAATAATATTATGGTGAAATCAAGTCTTCTATGTGTTTTTTAATATTTACGTCATTTTTGTGAATTTATCACGGTGTCAGGCAACTAAGCATCTACGAGTATATGGTAATGACGCGACATGTATGTCAAAGGTACAATTCTTACAAGAGTGAAGTAACTGAGCATGTGAACAATGAAATTAACGTTTGGTGTAGATATCTAATTATTTATGCTTTTAGGAGTTATAAAATATACAGTTAACATAATGCGATAACAATGATATATCGGCCGGATCCGTTAGACGGCCGAGTCCACTTGTGGCTCGGCCCTCACCCTAATAGGAAGCCCGTTAAATTGCACGCAGGTGCAGAAAACTCCCCTGGCCTTGGGCCCGAGGTCCGCCCTCCATACGAGGTATCCCTCGGCTGCAGGAACTCTCAGGCGGTCGACCATCTGGCAGTGCGCCATTAGCGCTCACCTCAACGCAACAAAGCCACTAGAGCTAACAGGAAAGGATGGTTTTTTTAGTCGGTTCGAGTGCGACTACTCAGTCGGCGTAGTCCGACGGAACGTCCGTGGGGATTTCTTTCCCTTTCAGAAACGAAAAAAAGAATATATTATGTGTTAGTTGTGTGAATGTACAAGTAGAAAATCTCAATATACATTCGAAAGTAAAATGTTCCCGTTGTTCAACAAGATTTATAATGTTAATTTATTAGATAATAATTGATATACCTACAATAATAATACTTACGGAATAAAAAATAATAAATGTGAAATAATATATGTCGTTTCGCTGTATAAAATATAATCATAGATGAAGGTACAGTTTTGCATTGTTATTGGCAAATAGGCTTACATTTACGCTGCGCCATATGAAGAAAAAATGCCCAATCAAAATACAGAAGGAACGCCGCTAAGAAATATTACACCTATGTACTTACGGCTTCTTACAGACTGCTGTGTCAGCCCCGAAATAAATTTATAATGTGGCATAAACTTTGGTAGACCTCAAAATTACCATGCATTTCATTAACTCTTCTTTACAGAGCAATAATACAGGTATAACATGTAGTAAAATCGAATACTTTTAGTAGGATATATATAAGTGATACTTAGTTTATATGTGTCAAAAATAATTACATACACAATAATATAAAAATACTCTCCATTACAATATTGAAATAGCTATGTATAACAAAGACATTAGAAAAATTAAGGTCAGTAGTATTTTATGTAATGAACGGAGAAGTTCAATCATAACACAGTTTTAATATTCCACATACGCAACTCTCCTACACCCACATATACCACATTGAAATGTTAAACGTAGTAAATTTACATAGACAGTATCTACGTGTCCTTTACACGCACATACTGAGAGCACTGTTTTAATCAAGAGTGAAATTATATTTAGTTTTTTAATATAAATGTTAAAATCTTCCTACGCACTTAGTAAAAATCTGCGAAAGGATTATATGGAACTGACGTAGGCAATAGGCTAGGAACCTATTACGATCTTTTTCGATTTTGCCATTTGTAAACCTAAATATCGCTAGAAGTATTATAATATTTAGCAAACAATATCTAGCCAGCTATCTATTGTCTCTTAATGTTTGGTCTTTCCTGCTGTTAAGTGAGAAATGATAGGTAATTTCTAGTGGCCTACGCAAGGTTTTTCAACAGGGTAGGCAGTCAAAATAACAAATATATAAAAAAAATAACAATTTTAATACATAATTATACTTCTTAAGACATCAATACTGACGATCGAGAACGTTCTTACTGTACTGTACAGTACCATTACTTTAATTTTTCGTAGTGATTTTTATTTTTTTACGTAATTAATGCAAGGTCAGCCAGTTAAATGTTTCATAATATTTAGAATTAGGATTTCGAGTCGCATTATTTGACTTTTGATATAAATGCAACTCTGGAACACACCTGCCTTTAGCTATACTTTGTTGTTGTTATACTCTATGAAAATTTTGAAAACGCAGCTTGTTTTAATTTTTGTAAATACTCACTGGCAACACAATTATCACACCTAAAACATTCCATTCTTTAAAGAACTGAAATTATCTATTATAAATTTATAAACCGATACTTTACTTCAAATACGAATTGTAAGAAAAATAGATTTTTTAAATAGCTCTTAGAACTACAAAAAAATCACTTGCACGAAGAAAACAAATATGGAGTATAATTTTGATTCAAAAATCAACCATAAACAAAGCAAAAACGAGTAATTTTAGTCGGAAAAGTGTTGAAATTATCTAATGCATTTAGTTCTATAATATCGTTGATGTAGTCAATGTCTTCCAAAACGCACACAAACTTAATTTTCGTGTATAAAATAGCACACATTTGAAAGATTATTTCGTGTACTGATAGGTGAAATGTAAATACGTGTCGTGAAATGTAGACACCAGACCGACGAGCCTCCACGGATAAGTTACATAGCCCGAATTTTTTATCGATAGATGGCATGATTGTTAAAAATAAAACACAGCAATCTAAAAATACGAAATACGATTACGAAGACATGAAAAACGGAAGAATGGGAATGTTAGATGACGCTATTTCAAAACAATTGTTGTTTAATTTTAAATTGTCTATACAATGTAAATGGTAGATATCGAAATGATTTTCATTTTAATTGTCAAAGTAGGCAGTGTCTCTATGCCTATATGATGCACGCCATTAGTGATTTCGTAATTCTGACATGCATACGTACATATCACAAATTCTTACGCTATATCTCCAACGGGGTGTTCAAAAAGTACCTCTGCCAAACATTATGGTCCACCTTATTGAATCTCATTATTCTCCTCACATACTTAGTTTTTTGTCAGTTAAACCTCTGGCCATCTGATTTTGTCAGCTTTGGTCTTCCCTGTCTTGGCTACTACTCAGTTTCACCCTATTATTCGTCAATCGTTCATCACTCATTCTTCTAATATTGCAAGAGGCTACACGACTGCACTTAAATGTGGTATATATTATACATTATATTAAAATAATTAAACATTTTTAATACAATTAAGAAAAACTAATCGACATTAAATAACAGAAACTGAATTATTGGGTTGTAAACTTCAGTAGTGGGAACAGAGTAGGGATTAGCTAGAGGGAGACAGCGTTACATACCTGTGACGTCACAAAGTCGCAATGATATTGCACGGCGTTAAGAGCGACAGGGACGGTACCTATCCCCACTTTGTTCCCACTAGTAAAGTTTAAGCAAATAACTCTTATATTTTTCGTTGTATCTCGAATATATTTTTGCAGTTTTGTTTGTGATTACTAAACCTAACTTTTAGCTGGGTCGTTAAGAAATAGTTATCTCGCCTATTCTTATAAATGAATATGTAGCTACATATCAGTTACTATAAAAAAGAATAGCTTAAAGCGTGTCGGACACGAATTAAGTTGGTGTGTTGCAACAATTTCAAAAAACTAGAAGTTGAATTTAAAAAACGTTAAAAGAACGATGAGACCGAAATAGCCACTCCTTTTTTTTTTTATTTCTGCGTATGTTCTTAATTTACGGCTCTATATCAAATTTTAGATCATAATGTATTAAGTAGATGTAAAAGAGAAAGAATACATTGGCTTTGACATACGGACAAACAGACAGTCAGGACAAGAATAAAAGGGTTCCATATTAATTATTTTGGCTACGGAACCCTAAGAAGGATTGCTCTAGATGAGACTTTCATACATATTTTCATACATACTTCAGTAATTAAACGTGCTCATAAATTGCAAAGCGGAACCATAGCAGTACAAGTTTGCTAGCCAATCTTAGTCAAGTTTTACGACCTGCAGCATATGTGGCATATTTTACATTTCACTTTCTCTCTCAAACCAGTGGAAGCTTCTGTTTAAGTTACTTTAATTTTTTTTTATTATTAATAATAAAATTAATGTTGCTTATGATCCAAAATATTGTTACAGTTGGACCTTATGCGTAGGGAATAAGGTCGATTTTTGGTGGAACTCGAAACATAACTTTTGGTGCTTATATCTCGAGACCTAGGCTTTATCGAGTTATGACCTAAAAACGCATTACTAGGTTTAAGGCCTACTATCGAATGGTATAAGTCAAATTAAGAAAGAAGAACCAAGTTGCACCTCGAATATTCCCGAGCGATGCCGTGTCATGTACCTATGACTCATGCAAACAGGCGGCATCGAGAACAATGTCGAATTACCGTTAGCGAGCGTAATTCACTAGAAAGTTCCACCCTCGTTTTAGGCGACTATAAATAGAACTCCGTGTCCGCCGCCGAGTCAGTCTTTCTCAACTATCGTTCGAAGCGATATATCGAGGCGACATCAAGGCGAATTACGAAGACCACTACGAAGACCACTACGACGACTACTGCGACGACCTTGGATAGAAGAACTCTGCGATTCAGGAACGTTGTTATTGAGTGAAGCGTGTACCTTCGGTGACTACTAATGCGAGTACCTACTTCGAGGGTGACTACGAAGATTAGGAACCGCCGTAATTAAGTTCGCGTGTTCTTGACATCTACTTGTACGAAGAAAAATAAACTCTTTGCACCCTTAACCGGCATCTTATTACCCTCAGCTCGTAACAATATATTGTAATTGATAACTATGATCATTGATAAATAATATACGAGTCATGTCAAAAGAAATTAGGAACTCGAAAAATTATTATGACTGTCACTTTTTTCAAAGTACTAACCTTGGAAACGTATACACTTTTCCATTTATCTAAATTCTAAACCATTTGAAAAATACTAATGATCAATCTTCTTTAGATACCTTAGAAATGTCAAAACCATAAGCGGGTAGGAATTCCTCTTCACTTTCAAACCGCTAATCCTTTAGTTTTTGAATTCTCTGAAAGAGATAAAAGTCACAAGGTGTTAGGTTAGGAGAATAGATAGGTTGAGTGTTCTAGCAGAAGTATGCAGAACGACGTCGTGATGCCAGAGACGGTGCAGGAATCCTGACTTCAAACGCTGGTCGCAAAAAAGAAACTATGTAACAAGCGTTTCATTTATAAATTAATTACTAAATACCAGCCTTTACGGTTGTATATAAATTGCCAGTCTCAAACAAATGAATAAGGAGTATCTAATTCTTTTAGCATAACAATCGTATCTGCTTTACAATTAAGAGTGACGATTAAAGACAGCATCAAACGTATTCAATAATAAAGCAAAGTTATAAAAAGTTTCCAGACAGTACGTTTATGCCTAGAGTCTGAATCAGCTTGTTTTTGTCGTACAATAAAGGCAATTTACATTCGTTCAATGTTCTTATTACATTAATGATGAAAGGCGAACGGAGATCGTAATGACAAGTTAGTGTATGTTATACATACCTAAGTAGAATTGTGTATACCAGTCTCTTTTTTCCTTCATACTACAATAGCTGGTTAGCCACCACGATAATTACATGCAAGTACATTCGAAATCCAACCAGAAGGTGCCTCTTTCGATTCTCGGTCAAATGAAATTAGAAAATGGACTTCGATCCTGTACGTTACTGGATGACTAAACTTTTTCGTTGTAGAACCCATACGGGTACTGGTATGCTTCATAGGAGATCCAGGAAAAGATGACAACCACAGTGAAAATTAGGTAAAGCTCCATATAACCCATTTTCGCTTCCGCGCCCTCAAGGAGCCAGATAATCTTTAAAATTTCAAGGTTTTTGAACGTTTTTCCGTTTCATTTCATCTTCTTCATTTCATTACATTAAAACCGTCAAAGTACATAAAGGCCATGAGCTTAATCTGGGATACCTTAGTTAATGTATTTGTATGGATTTACGTACTCATTATTGTTATTATTATTATATTACGGTAATACGGGTAAACTCAGAAAACGTGCTCGACGCGACTCCTGTGCACACCATGCAGGACAAAGTTTGTGGTATATTTAGAGCGTCCCCCGAAAGCGACATACACCGGTTTGTTCCCGCCAGTGTGTGCAGAGTGCAGTTTGGCGTTGAGGTTCGCCATCCAACACGCTGTGCACTTCGCGGCGGAAAATGGAGGGAGGAGTGCAGATTAGCTGCGTGGAATGTGAGAGGTAGGAATAAAGAGAAGATGATTGAAGTGATTGATATTATGGAGAAGAAAATATTGGATGTGTTATGTTTGAGTTAAACCAACCGAAAGGGTAGTGAATTTACCGACTTGCCCGGAGGAGGCATCGCTTTGTGGTCAGGGTACCACATGAAGACAAGAGATGTCAAGGGGTAGGCGTTTTACTGTCCTCTCGTTTGGTTAATTGTATGACTGAGTATAGATGTGTAAATCCCAGACTGCTCTGGGTGCGGCTCAAGATGGGGTTGACGAGAATTTTTATTTTGGCGGTGTATGCCCCAGTGTTCTCCATCGGTTTTAGTGAACTAGACCAGTTTCTATTGTTAGAGAAATGTTAGAGAAGTTCTAGCGACGGTTGAAGAGAATTAGAGAATTGTTGTGTGTGGAGAAATGAATGGATGGGTCGGGACAGCTCGAACAGGATTTGAAACTGTCCTAGGCAAGTATGGAAAAAAGAGAATGAATGATGTTTGTAGGATCATGTTAGGGGTGTGTATGGTAATGAATCATTTTATAGCTAATACCATATTTTAAGCACAAAAAGATCCATCAGTACACGTGGGAAAGAAAGGGTGAGAGAAGTATGATTGATTTATTCCTGGTGAATAGCAGGCTCAAGAAGCAGGTTATGGACATAAGAACGCCGATGGAGGTGCCAATCTGGTAACGGAAGCCTTTCTGGTGATAACCAGAATAAGGGGTCTGTTTGAAAGAAGAATGTGAAGTGAAAGGATTGAATATGAATGTGAAGAAAACTAAGGTTCTGGTGTTTGAAAGGAAAGCGGTATAGACAAAATGTGAGATTTGGGTACATGGAAAATATCTAACACAAGAGTATAAAATAGTGTATCTGGGGAGTGCGTTTTCGAGGAATGGAAGATGTGATTTGGATGTGGAGAGACGTGTAGCAGCTGGCAATAAAGTGACGGTGCTCTTTTCGTATTAGTAGGCAGCGTGAATATATCTAACCAACCAAAATGGCCATCCACAATGCGGTGTTGGTGCCAGATTTTTATATATTAGATAATAACTAGTTTTTTCTCAACTATAATAAGTCAACTTAAACTTTGTAAGTAGGGAATGTAAATAGTTCACTGCATTTCTTGTATTATTTTCCTAATTGGTTGCTGGTTCTAAGACAACGCAGATTTCCCTTGGGATTGTCTTTGCTTATTTGCTCAGTGATATTAAGGCAATTCCTTTTGATCATGACTGTATCAAAATAAAAACATGGATTCATAATATTGATTTATTAGCAGACTGCACGATGTTTTTTTAAACATACGTACATAGCGCACAGTTTAGCGCATTTGCCAATTAATAAGTATTAATAAGTAGAATCACAAGTAAATTAGTTTTTTCTTATCGTAAAACTCCTCCAGTAAATTGATAGTAGGCTTTACTGGAATTATAAAGGATTTCTTGGAAGAGCGCGAGAACTTCAGCTATACATGTTTATTTAGACCTGCTCCATTCTTTTCACTTATACAGAATTTTAAAACACAATATACTATCACTTTTGTACTTTAAAACTCCCAAAAATGTAAAAAATAGAAAACTGAAACAAAATGGCAATCTCACTTCTCCCGTTCCCGCCAAAAAGTCCCTGATATATGTTTATTTCTCGTTCTATGATTCGCTTGATTGTTAAAAAAGACTTACTATTGGATACGAGCCTACTCTTATGTGATATAAGGTTTTTTTTCTTCTTTATCTGTCTTATTACGAGAGGCTCGCAACTGGAGACGAGCAATTCTTGCCCATATTACACGTTTCCACTGTTTGATCTATATTATTCTCAATTTCAATTTGGGGTATATATTGTACTAGTGTATATAATTGAAAATGTACATGGATTGTTATGTATGCATATAATTGCGTGTATATGTGTACATGAGTTGATCAAATATTTTTTGTGCCGTTCGGTTAGCTAGTTAAAATATTTATTTCGTTTATTGATTGTTTAAAAAATAATAGTTCAAATATAATAAAATTGTCCCTTGGAAAACTACAAGTGCTTTGTCTCAAAAATATCGAAACATACTTAAAAATTAATTTAAAATATTTATAGGATAGGATAGATAGATAGGATAGATACTAGCTTTATGATGAATGCAATATTTATGTATGAAATGAATTATATATGTACGTAACTATATTTTCCCGAGTAAGTTTTTTCCTTTCTAATCTAACTGATCTCACAAAAATAAAAATTAAAGTTCATCGATACAAATGGGTGACATAAGGTTAATAAAATACGCCAGGATCCCAGGATAATATTATATGTGCCATCAGGCTAGAAATTAGCAATGAAATTAGCTTTATATAGACAGATTTGTAACCCTCGTACTGTCTACCTATTTATTTGTCTCTATGTTTGTAGCATCACAGCTTTTAAATGATGAATCGCTTAGTTTTGATTTTTTTTTATTTTAAAACACAAACAGGATAGGTAAATGTTTCGATGCTTACGTTACCAGACATGTTTGTGGAAATAATTTGAAAGATCTTTAAACGTATTCCAAAAAATATCGAGTATGTTATTATTAACATACTCGATAATTTTCGGAATGCGTCATACTACTGTACTACCTATAAAGGTAATATAGTATACCTATTGTTACGTGCTGTGGGTAATCAAATGCTGGTTAAGGGTGCGAAGAGTTTATTTTCGTTCGTACAGAGAAATATCAAGTACACGCGACTTAATTACGGCCGTCTCTAGTCTTCGTAGTCATCCCTCGAAGTAGATACTCACATAAAAGTCCCCGAAAGTACACACTTCACTCAATATCAACGTTTCCGAATCGCAGAATTCTTCCATCCAAGGTCGTCACAGTAGTCGTCGTAGTGTTCTTCGTAATTCGCCTTGATATCGCCCGTTTATATTGCTTCAATCGATAGTTGAGAAACTGACTCAGCGGCAGCATGGAGCTCTATTTATAGTCTGATAAAATGAGGGTGGAAATTTCCGTCTTCGGTTACAGGAAACAATCCTGCTACGTTGACTGCAACTCTCTCCCAGGGCGCTCTCACGTTGTACAATTTCAGCTGGCTTCTGGTACTTGTTTGTGGTCCTTTGACTGATGAGCAGGCTGTACACTTCCTACACCAGTCTTTCTCATCCTCGAGGCCTCGCGCCCAGTAAAATCTCTTCCTCACCTTGTCCAAAGTTTTCTTTACGCCTAGATGTTCTCCCTACACTCCATCGTGAATCTGGCGTAACACAGCTGCCACTTTCCCACAGGGGACCATGACCTGTATGGTAACCTCCTGTCCACTGGGCGACTCCCATTTCTTATGAAGAACCCCATTATGTACCACCAGACTGTCTTATTGAGCCCAGTAACTTTTCGTAATTGCGCTAAATTCTGACACTTCACTCCAAGCTGGTTTATGATCACGCTGCTTCCACTCTATTATGCTATTATGTTCAAGTCGCTGTCTTCTTTTTGTGCATTGCCCATTGCTTCATCGTTCCACGTGTCATCTAAAGCATTCACTTTTATTACCCTCACGTTCTCTTTAACCTCGTATTTCGAACAATGCCGGCAAGATTATTCGCAAGGTCGTCGGGATAAATCTTCAGCGTTAGAATGTGACTTTCCTCTCCGGTGTTCAACAACGAAGTCGAATTCTTGCAGCTGTTCCAACCATCTCGCCACCTATCCCTCTGGGTTCTTGAACTGGGAGAAATTGTAAAGCAACGTGGTCAGTACGAAGAGTAAACTACCTTCCGATTAAATACTTCTTAAAATGTTGCAAGGTCTTAATAACAGCTATAAGTTCCCGGCGAGTAACGCAGTAATTTTTTTCTGGTTTCGAAAGACATCTGCTAAAGTTAGCAATGACCACCTGCTGTTCTCCTTCTTTTTGAGATAGAATTCCTTTAATGCCGACATTGCTGGCGTCCGTGTATAAGAAAATGTCCCTCTCAAGTAGGGTAGCCCAATATAGAAGCCTCACACAAATGCTGCATAAGTAATGTAAATGCTAGTTCACATTCAAGATTCCACTCAGAGCGTACGGCGGTTTCGTCAGAAGGAGCGCCACTCCTGGACAGCTGTTATTTTCTCAGGGTCCGTTCGAATTCTCTGTGCCAAGATGATGTGTCCCAGGTATCCAACCTCCCTCTGGAACAGAATGCATTTTTAGGACTTCCACCAGTATGAAATTAAATTAGAAATTAAAATTTAAAAAAACTTCCAAAAAATATAATAAGCAATTACCCTTGAAAATCAATGAATTAATAATTATACATGGACTCCATAAATAACTCCAGACGCCGTATTCCAGCAGTACCGGCGAGGTAAATCAGATTAGCTGACTCACCTGAATAGGCGATACACATTATCAGACAAGCTGATTGGTCACCTTTTTACACATCTACATCTTATTTGATTTTATTTGCCTCACTTCGTAGTACGGAACAAGTTGTTTGAAGTCATAAGTGTATGCATTTATATTACACTATTATCTGCCCCCAAAAAGACTCTTACGTTATTAATGTTTAGCAAATTAATAAATACGTCGGGGACTGCTACGAATACAGAAGAAATCGATATTATAGGAAACCTTAGCAGTCCCCTAAATTATTGTTTTTTAAGAATACCGGCTTGTTCTATTCGTGTCAAGGGTTTTTTAAATTTCTAAATTTATTTAAAAGCTACTATGCTAGCGGCTCAAGCAATAATGGTATAGTGTACCGGAGATGTACGAATAAATGACATGGCAGTTATGCTCGGGTGACATCAGAATAGTACCTTAATTAAACCAGCGAGACAACAACTTGCTTTGTATAAACAGATTTCAAGTTTGAAAGCCAAGAAGCTATGGTACTAGCATAACATCCTGGCTTTGTGTAATAGCTTCATGTCATCTGAGAATAATTGGACGTAGTTAAAACCAGATCCAACACATAGTGTTTTTTTTAAGTTTGAAGAAATTATTTGTTTTGGTGTCTTATTTCGTTTCAGAACTCGCCGGACACGAATTAACTAAGTTCTGTAGAAATTTCAGACAAACGAGAAGTTTCAGTTATTAAATTTAAAAAAATTGAAATACGCCCTAAGTACCATTATTTAATTAATTATGGTTAAACAGACTGATAACTAACCAACTGCTGGCAGACATGACGCATGAAACTGTAAGGGTACTGTTTTTGCCACAGCAAAAATGGAATTTGACTCGTAATACTAAAAACTCTATAAGCTTCATTGCGAAATTGGAGTGTAACTATGATAGCCTTGTAACTTTTTAACTTTTATATCCTTGAATTACCAGGAAAGAGAACCTGATAATTTTCTTACAATTATAAAAATGTGGAACTCCAGTTGGTATTTTTGTAACCCAAACCAAAATTTTTGTAAGAAAGAAATCATCAAAACGCTTGGATATTTTTCACACACTGAAAAGATGACCTCTACAACGTGCCTATAATATGTACACTTACACAGGCATCTCATGACAAGCTGTGTGGATAGGATCCGCTTCGGATAACTACGTCCAATTGTCGTGTTAAATTCTTCCAACGACACATTGGAAAAAATGTAATAGCAACCCTTAGAAGAATACCGTTTAGAAATCAATTAAGTATACAAAACTGATGCAATTTACTTGAAGTTACAAATGGCTCCGTTGCTCCAGCAAGAACTTGTTAATCACGTCTCCCATAAAACCATTTAACAGTCCGTACAGTGAAATAATGTTCGGTGTAACCCAACCCAAACACTGTAATCCCAACACCACCTCCACCTAATATTTGAAGCAGTATTAACATAAACAACGAATGTTTTATTTTGTTACATGTACATGTTTCAATGTATTTATGATATATATTATACGTATGTTAATTTTAGCTTTCTGTACTCCTTCGCCATTTAAACTTTAACTATGCCAAATCTTAAATCTTCGGTGCTGGTTAGGCGACCGAATCCTATCTCTGGTATATCCTGAGGGTGCTTCGTTGAGAAGCGAAACACGTGTCGATTGGTGGTTTTTAGAGTTTTGAACGGGAAATAGCTAAAAATTTTAGGAGTTTATCATATGCCAAATCTCACGCTCCTCCTTATACGC